>JALAZF010000039.1:10357500-10957500 GCA_022829125.1 Lathyrus tuberosus | reverse complement strand
AGGATTAGGATGTTAGGACTGATGCTTTTGAATTACTGCTTTTAATTGATGGAGATATGGGATTTGGGTTTTTTGTTGATTGCGCTCGCTAAGATCTCTTCTTTCGATCTTATGCCTACGTATTCCCGTTTACCGAAACAGAGAAATCAGAGCGTTCGTAGTTCCTCCTATTCTATGGGAGGAAATTGGTTTTTGGTGTCTTGTTCAAAGCCCAAGACGTGAAACGAAAGGTGGTTTGTATCTTGTTCAAAGCCCAAGATGTGAAGCTGAAAGGTCTATTTGTGTCTTGTTCAAAGCCCAAGACGTGAAGCTGAAAGACCTCGACTTTAGAGAGAATTTGTCATCTCTAAAGAGGGGGAAGGAGAATTACTTTAACTGGGATACGCGGATCCGAGCAATGCCATAATTTCCGAAGAAAGGGTTTTAACCTGAAGGAGAAGACTTTAACTCAGTGTAGAGCAATGCCATCTTTGCTTAGGAATTTCTCATGCTAAAAGAGGGACAGTGGCATGGATATAGATGATCCAGAGGCTTGCCGCTTACAGCGATTAGATGAAAGGAAAGGAGTTGTTGATGTTTGTGTACTGTGAACGAGGCACAGCTTTGATGCTAAAAGGTTGATTGGATCAACCAGTGGTTTTCTTATACAAAGCCTAAGAGGAGGCTAATTTCCGCTAGGAAAATCATTATACAAAGCCTAAGAGGAGGCTATTTTGTGTCTCGTACAAAGCCCGAGAGAGAGGCTAAAGGTTTTTGACCCAGCGGGGCATATCGTTATACAAAGCCTAAGAGGAGGCTAGCAAAGTGTTTGACTCTTGCTTAAGGGATTTATATCTCGTACGAGGCCCGAGATGGAGGCAAAAAAAAAAAAGGGGTGATTGACTCAACGAGGGAATCTTTTGTGTCTCATACAAAGCCTGAGAGAGAGGCTAAAAGGTTGTTTTGACTCCACTGGGGAGAATTTTGGTATCTCGTACGAAGCCCGAGATGGAGGCTATTGTAACTGTTTCAGTTGAGTGACAGATCCAATATACTGATTTAAAAAGAGAAAATCAGTTCTTATATGAGTAACACTGTACACAGGGATTTAATTTGGGGATATTTCCTTTTCTTTGAGGAAACGGGAAATCCAAAGGGTATTGAGACTATCCGAGTCTGCGGGTTTCCTTCCTATTTAACGAAGGGTGCTTGAGAATGTCTTTGAGACTCAAGGAAGTTTAGACTGTCCAAGTCTAGAGTTTTATCTTTTGTACTATGCTTCGAGAAACAGTAGTAGACTCTATGAAAGGACTGTTCTATGAGAATGACTAGGTTCTGTTCCTATACCTCTAGGAGGTCGTCGGGACAATTTGTACGAAGCCCAAGAGGAGGCTGGAATCTTTTAAGAAGCCGACGGGTCCTTGTACGAAGCCCAAGAGGAGGCTATCATTCCCGGAGGAAGAGATCATTATACGAAGCCTAAGAGGAGGCTGTGAATACTTCTAAGAAGCCGTAGGGTCCTTGAATAATGCCCAAGAGGAGGCCGATGCTTTTAAGAAGCCCGTGCGTCTATCATCTCCTTTCCATTAGGAGAGATAACTCTTTTAAAGATAAAAACCACTGGTAAACGTGTGAGGTTTACTATCCAGCGACTTTTAGCTTTTAAAGAGGGTTCCTTAGTTAAGGTCCAAGATTATGACCGTAGTGGGTACCCAAACCCCGAGACATTCAAGGCAAGCTATCCACAAGAAATAGATCAAGTCAGGAAAGTTCGAGAATTGGGAAGAAACTCAAAGATGCCATTCACGGAGAATACATTCATCTTGGGGAGTAGAGCTTCTTGACGATTCCTAAGGAGGATAGCCGAAGAGAAGACTGTATCTGGTGCTCCTATTGGGGATCTAGGCGTCTATTTCTACGAATAAATGAAACGGCGTCACCTAGTTCTAGACGTAGTTGCCGGGGAAACTCGAAATATCTATACTATTATTACACAGTAGATATGAGTTTATGAAAGGGGACTTACAGTGAGCAGCCCCACAATACAGTTTATAATATGAAAGCAGTAAATGAAAGCGATAACCACTTACTCGGTTGGAGTGCTTCCATGCTGTTTGGTTAGTTGTTCAACAAAGAAAGATTGAAAACAACAGTATATTCAAAATCAAAGGAGAAAGTGCTTTAAAAAAGAAAGATTTGGGGCTTACAGCTCAAGGAGAGGCCCAGGGTTTTATCAGTGAGCGCACTGTTTGAATTTGTACAGAGGGACTTATACAAGTGACTGGGGCCCAAAAAGGTTTTCTGTACAAAGGGATGGGTCTTACACTCTCTCAAGAGGCCCAAAAAGGTTTAAAGAAAAAGAGTGGGGCTTATAACACGAGGGTAGGCCCAGATGATTTTTCGTTTAAAAATGGCGATCGCGCCGAGGTTTTCTTTTAACGCAGAGGGACTTATACAATAAGTGAGGCCCAAAATGTTTTGGTTAAAAGGGAGATTGGGTCTTACACTCTAATAGAGGCCCAAAGTGTTTTTGAATGGGTCTTATAGCTCAAGGAGAGGCCCAAGGTTATTTTTTCAAAAGGCGATGATCGTGCCGTTTATTTGAAAATGTACAGAGGGACTTATACAACGAATGAGGCCCAAAATATTTCTGTACAAGTGGGTTGGGTCTTACACTCTCTCAAGAGGCCCAGAGTGTTTTGAAAATGATTTATGAGGGTTGAATTAATCCAAAACCCTAATTTGTTTCCAAAAAATGTATTTAATTGAATAAAAATTCAATTAAATTGATCAAAAATTGTTTTACACATGGGAAATAAATTGTGATCTTGGATTAATGCTTCAAAAATTAAGTATTGACCTACAAAACAAATAGAAAGCATTAAAAGTTGCAAAATCATTGTGGAAATAATATTTCAAATGTTAAAAACAATTAAAATGTTAATTCTTTGCAAAAATATCAATTATATAAAATAAATAATATTTTTGGGATTTTTTGCTAAAATAAAATATTTTAACATTTTTGTGAATTATTGCAAAAAGAACCAATCAAAAATGATAAAAATTGAAGGAGTTATTAATTTTTCAAATCATTAAAAAATAATAGTATGAAAAATAATAAAATAAAAAAGTGATAAAAAGAAGTCTGGGGCGAGGGGGATTCGAACCCCAGACCTCTCGCTTGCTAATACTCACAAAACCAGCTGATGAACCGCTGGCGCGCAATGCCAATTCATTAAATATATGGCAAGTGAAAATTATATAGAGAACTTGGTTGGTTTTCTGAAAATGGCGCCATGGCCATCTCCTTCCCCGAGCTCGTGCATGAAACACCCTATCTCACTCATCTCTCAACCATTGGACATGATTCAAACACCAAACTCGTGCGTTTTTTCACAAGGAACAAGATGGCAATACCCAATTTTATTCATTTTCAGTGTGGAGTGAAATAATCATGATGAACACAGATGAACCCTAATTTGCAAAAGCAATCGTGCAAGCATGGTTATGAGGTCTATGATCAAATTTATTGAGGCAAAACAATCAGCATATGATGGTAATCAAATGGCAAAATTATCATGCGAGGAAATATGCATGGATCATGGAGTTTGAGTTTGAAGCTCACCTTGATGCAAGCTGAAATGGAACTTTGCCCAGATGGTGTTCCAGTCGTGAATTGATGATCCCTACAGCTTCAATGGATGTTATGGAGTGTGTAATACCCCGTATTTTATTACACCGAATAATATTACATTGTGATTAACTGAGTCCGGTTGCTCTGAGAAATTATTTGATAAAATAATTAGAGTAACTTCGGTACTTAGAATTGATCCAATAGATATTATTTGTTTCGGAGACATTTATTTAATTTTGGACTTAAGAGACTTTTTGGACATTTAGTAGTATTATTTCTAATACTAACTTTACTATGTGAATCCTTTTCCTCTCACTTTCCAAACAAAAGAAAAAGATAGAAAGAAAGGAAGAAGAAAGGAAAGGAAGGAGAGAAAAAGAGAAGAAGAGGAAATTTGAAGAAAAGCTCAAAAACCATCAAGATCATCATCTAATCTTCATCCAAACTTCTCAATCATCTTCCTCTTGCTCATTTTGAAGGTGGGTTCTAGTTAGTACCATTGTTAGAGAACTCTAGAGAGTTTTTGGATTTAGGTTAGATTATGAAAATATGGAATTTTATGGTTGAATCTTGTTATAAATGTTGTTAAATGCTTGTTATCATGTCTATACTGAGTTTAGATCATGTGGGTATTATTGGGTTATGTTTTGATGGAGAAAAATGTGGATTTGATGGAGTTACAGCAGCTGGGAGAGGTTCTGTTCCGCTTGCTTCGCCTAGCGAACCTGGGGCGAGTCCCAGCGAACAGCAATCGAGGGTTCGCCTAGCGAACCAGAACGTTCGCCTAGCGAAGGTTCGCTGGCATGTTCGCCTAGCGAACTTAGTGGGTTTTGAATGTGGGAACTTACTGCCTAGGTGCTCGCTGGCACATTCGCCTAGCGAAGGTTCGCCAGACGTTCGCCTAGCGAACTTATGGTGTTTTAGGTCTGGGAGTTTTCTGTTTAATTACTCGCCAGCCTGCTCGCCTAGCGAAGGTGAAGGCGAAGGCTCGCCAGCTCGTTCGCCTAGCGAACCTGGGGCGAGCTGTGTTGTTTTCTTAACTTGTTTTCGCCATATCTTTTGATCCGGTTGTCTGTTTTGGATGTTCCGCATATCGATAGAAAGCTGGAGAAATGATCTTTATGATGATGATAAGGATTGTCGATTTTATTGCCCGATTAAATAATCGGAGGAAACTCGAAGTGGAAATCATTTGATAATTTATGTAAATTATGTTTTAAATTGTGTTAACTATTCTTTTTATGTGAATATGTTGTAATTGGAAATTCATGAAAGATAAAAAGGAAAATAGTAAGAGTGAGGAAAACCCTTATGAACTATAGGAAACTTTAGAAGTTGGAAACACTAGTATGGAACATGAGGTTAACTTTATGGATTGAAGGACAAGAAAGGCCTTGAGGCCTTATGGCCGAGGCAATTGTCGTGTACATTGTTTTGTGTGGTATTTATCATGTAATCGTAACCATTTTATTTTGAATTGCCCTTGGAAGGCCTTCATGAGTCTCGAGCTCCTCTGAAGTGCAGGCAGGTTTTACTTGGTAGGTTTGATGCCCTACGTGTAGTACAATTGGAAGCCCGTGCATGGGTACGAGACTTGTGATGGTTAACAGGCCATGAGAAGTGACGGTTCACGGTTAACAGGCCGGTGATCCCGAATCCAATTGTATACCAAGTAACTACAAGGATCTATGACTCGGGTCGCCTTCTAGACATAGAAGCGGACGAGAAGATGAGATGCCTTGGTACCGGTTATCGATTAATGATGTGGTGAGTTAGTGAACTCATGTCATGTTTCCATATAGTGTGAGATTATCAAGTGTGAACTCAAGAGTCCTTCCCTTCCCCGGACTTGAGTTAGGATTGTTAGAACCGTAAATAACCCGAGAGAATCCATAAGATAGGGAACTCACTGAGATTTGATGTATCTCACCCCACTGTTGTTGTTTACATCACAGGTTCTGCAGGTTCGGCGACGGGTAAGGATAAAGTGGTTTGACTTTTCCTTCCGATTCGTAGTTTTGAGATGGCATGGCTTCCGCTATGATGTTTTATTTTGAGATCATTGCATTGATCTAGTTCTTAGTTTTTATCATGTTGGAACATCTTGTATATGTAATGCCTTAGTTTTGTGTTGTATTAGAGGCATTTATGTATATAATGTGTTAACTAGGAACTTATTGTATTTCAATACCAAATACTTGGATTCATATATATAATTTATGCTTTGATGTATGGATTTTATATGTGGGTGTTACAGTTGGTATCAGAGCAGGTCGTATCCTCGACCTAGCCATGAAATAATATAAGTAGTTTCTTTCTGCTTCATATGCGTTGTGTCGCTATTGGTCTTAAGTGTTATATGTATGGTATTGAGCCTGATCAACTTGATCCTATCTATATGACGTTTAGGAACATGGTTGGCGGACGCAGAAGCAATCGTGGTAGACCCACGTATCCTTCATCTGGGACGAATCTGCCAGGCGGCGATGAGAATGCTCTTTTGTATCAGTTTGTACAACAGATGCAGCAGCAGCAGAACCAGTTCATGCAACAGCTGGTGCGGAGGATGAATGGAGGCCTTCATCCTCAGGTGGTTGTTCCAAATGTTGTAGGTGGAAGTTTTCGGGATTTCCTCCGCATGAATCCTCCAGAATTTCATGGCGGATTGGATCCTGTGAAAGCTCATGACTGGATTGCTGGCATGGAGAGAATCTTTCTGATAATTGGCTGTAGTGAGGAGAACAAGGTAGTGTTTGCTTCTCGCTCACTGAGAGGTCCTGCTAGGACATGGTGGGATGTTGCTTCAGTTTTTATGACTATGCAAGGTGTACCTAAGGTGTGGGAGCAGTTCAGGGCTATTTTTATGGAAAAGTACCTTCCTGGTTCTTTGAGGATCCGAAGAGAGTTTGAATTCCAGCAGCTGAGGCAGGGTTACATGGTTGAGAATGATTGCGGGGAGTCAAGCCAACAATCTAAGCCTAGGCCACAAGCTTTCAAAAGGAAACAAGTTCAGGATTCTCGGAATAATGCACCTCCTATGTGTCGTACGTGTGGTAAAATGCATTTTGGAGAATGTCGCTTCAAAGGGGTGAAGTGTTATCAATGTCAGAAGGTGGGCCATTTGGCGAAAGACTGTCCTCAGAGGAGGAATACCGGGCGAGTTTACACAATGGATGCGAAGAAAGCAAAGGGCGATGACTCTAGGATTGCTGGTACGTGTTTTGTTAATAGAAATTCTTTCTTTGTTTTGTCTTATTCGATTGTGGAGAAACGCACTTCTTTGTATCCATGCAATGTGTGAAATTGTGTATTTCCGGTAGCCGGTGAGATTTCAGAAATTTCCCCCGAAGATGTCACTTCTCTTCCTTCGGAGACGGTAGTGGAATTTTCTATTTAACCTGGTACCGGGAACGGCTCCTATATCCGTTTCTCCGTATCGGATGGCACCGAAGGAGTTAAGGGAATTAAAGGATCAGTTAAAAGAACTCATGGCGAAACATTTTGTGCGGCCTAGTGTTTCTCCGTGGGGAGCCCTGTTTTGCTGGTAAAGAAGAAGGATGGTGGGATGCGGATGTGCATCGATTATCGTCAGCTGAATAAAGTCACCATTAAGAACAAGTATACCTTGCCTAGGATAGACGACCTTTTGGATCAATTGAAGGGAGCCTGCGTGTTCTCGAAGATTGATTTGAGGTCGGGTTATCACCAAATCCGAGTGAAGAGTTCTGATGTACCTAAGACTGCA
The DNA here is from genome assembly GCA_022829125.1 of Lathyrus tuberosus. Classification (NCBI taxonomy): domain Eukaryota; kingdom Viridiplantae; phylum Streptophyta; class Magnoliopsida; order Fabales; family Fabaceae; genus Lathyrus; species Lathyrus tuberosus. The sequence continues at coordinate 10,950,142 of JALAZF010000039.1, read as the reverse complement.
TTTAGGACCCGTTATGGCCATTACGAATTCTTAGTGATGCCTTTCGGTGTGACAAATGCTCCAGCCATTTTTATGGATTACATGAACCGAATATTTCAAGCTTACTTGGACCAGTTCGTGGTAATCTTCATTGACGATATTCTTATTTATTCTCGTACTTCACAAGAGCACGAGGAACATCTGAGAATTGTGTTATCTGTGTTGCAAGAGAGGCAACTTTTTGCTAAATTAAGTAAGTGTGAATTTTGGATGGCAGAAGTTAAGTTTCTTGGTCACGTTATATCACAAGGGGGTGTCGCGGTGGATCCGTCGAAGGTAGAAGCAGTGATCAATTGGGAGAGGCCGAGAAATGCCTCGGAAGTCAAAAGTTTCTTGGGGCTGGCAGGTTACTATAGGAGGTTTATCGAAGGTTTCTCTCAGTTGGCTTTACCAATGATGAAACTTACTCGTAAAGATTTTGCTTTTGAGTGGGATTCAGGTTGTGAGCAAAGTTTCATGAAATTGAAGGAGAGATTGACAACAGCTCCGGTGTTAATCATTCCTGATCCTAACAACTCTTATGAAGTGTTTTGTGATGCTTCTAAAATGGGATTGGGAGGTGTCCTGATGCAAGGCGGTCAAGTGGTAGCTTATGCCTCCCGACAATTGAAATTTCATGAACAGAATTATCCAACTCATGATTTGGAATTGGCGGCGGTTGTTTTTACACTAAAGGTGTGGCGGCATTATTTGTATGGCGTGCGTTTTGAAATGTTCAGTGACCATAAGAGCTTGAGGTATTTATTTGACCAAAAGGAGTTAAATATGCGACAACGAAGATGGATGGAGTACTTAAAAGATTATGATTTAGAATTGAAGTATCATCCAGGAAAAGCGAATAAGGTAGCAGATGCGTTAAGTCGGAAATTAGTGCATGGCGCGAAATTGATGATTTTGGAGTATACATTGTTGGAGAATTTTAGAGATCTTAATCTTCAGTTTGTATGGACCCAAGATGGTGTGATTATGGGAAATTTGAATGTCAATTCTACCTTGAGAGTTGAGATTCACCAAGGTCAAATGGCAGATGAGAAGTTGCAAGACGTGTTACTTCTACCGGGTTTTATTCAGGCTACCGACGGAATTATTATGTTCGGCCAAAGAATTTATGTTCCGAATGATGTAATGTTAAGAAGAAAGATTTTGGATGAAGCTCATAAAGGTACTTTTACGATACATCCTGGTTCTTCGAAGATGTATCAAGATTTGAAGAAGGACTATTGGTGGACCGGAATGAAAAAGGATGTTGCGATGTATGTGTCAGAATGTGCAGTGTGCCAACAGGTTAAGATTGAACACCAAAGACCGGGCGGTATGTTGCAACCTTTAGAAATTCCAGTTTGGAAATGGGATAGCATTTCTATGGACTTTGCAGTAGGTTTGCCCCGTACGCAAGGTGGTTATGATTCGATTTGGGTGATTGTGGATCGACTAACGAAATCAGCGCACTTCTTGGCGGTGAAGACTACATTTAAGGTAAGTCATCTTGCGAGGCTGTTTATTGCGGAAATTGTAAGATTGCACGGTATTCCTTCTAATATTGTGTCGGACAGAGATCCGAAGTTTACTTCAAGGTTTTGGAGGGTCTTTCAATAAGCCATGGGGACGGAGTTGGATTTGAGTACGTCTAATCATCCTCAGACGGATGGTCAGACTGAGCGAACGATACAAACGATGGAAGATATGTTGAGAGCTTGTGTGTTAGAAAGTAAAGGGAATTGGAAGGAACTTCTACCATTGATTGAGTTTTCCTATAATAATAGTTATCATGCTAGCATCGGTATGGCTCCGTATGAAACATTATATGGGCGAAAATGGAGAACACCTTTGTGTTGGGCGGAAGTTGGGGAAGATAGAATCTTAGGACCCGAAATCATCCAAGAGACTACAGAAAAGATTCGAATGATTCGCGAGAAATTAAGCAAGCCCAAGATCGACAAAAGAGTTATGCAGACAATCGAAGGAGACCTCTAGAATTTGAAGAAGGTGACCATGTGTTTTTGAAAGTTACTCCTAGATTGAGATTGAAAGGACCATTTAAGTCACGCAAGTTAAGCCCGAGATACGTAGGACCGTATCAGATCTTAGAAAGGATTGGTGAAGTAGCGTACAGGTTGGCCTTGCCGCCTTCTCTGTCGGAAATGCATGATGTTTTTCATGTATCTCAGCTTCGGAGATTTGTTCCAGATCCTCTTCAACCGATTCTACCGGATACTATTGAAATAGAAGCGGATTTGACGTTTGAACCTCAACCGAGCCGCATTGTGGGAAGGGAAACGAAGGTATTATGGAACAAGGATATTCCTCTCGTTAAGGTACAGTGGGATGTAACGCACCCGGGAGATGCAACTTGGGAACTTGAATCGGAAATGCGAGATGCTTACCCTCATCTGTTCAGGTAATTTTTAAATTCGAGGGCGAATTTCTATTTAAGGGGGGGAGGATGTAATACCCCGTATTTTATTACACCGAATAATATTACATTGTGATTAACTGAGTCCGGTTGCTCTGAGAAATTATTTGATAAAATAATTAGAGTAACTTCGGTACTTAGAATTGATCCAATAGATATTATTTGTTTCGGAGACATTTATTTAATTTTGGACTTAAGAGACTTTTTGGACATTTAGTAGTATTATTTCTAATACTAACTTTACTATGTGAATCCTTTTCCTCTCACTTTCCAAACAAAAGAAAAAGATAGAAAGAAAGGAAGAAGAAAGGAAAGGAATGAGAGAAAAAGAGGAGAAGAGGAAATTTGAAGAAAAGCTCAAAAACCATCAAGATCATCATCCAATCTTCATCCAAACTTCTCAATCATCTTCCTCTTGCTCATTTTGAAGGTGGGTTCTAGTTAGTACCATTGTTAGAGAACTCTAGAGAGTTTTTGGATTTAGGTTAGATTATGAAAATATGGAATTTTATGGTTGAATCTTGTTATAAATGTTGTTAAATGCTTGTTATCATGTCTATACTGAGTTTAGATCATGTGGGTATTATTGGGTTATGTTTTGATGGAGAAAAATGTGGATTTGATGGAGTTACAGCAGCTGGGAGAGGTTCTGTTCCGCTTGCTTCGCCTAGCGAACCTGGGGCGAGTCCCAGCGAACAGCAATAGAGGGTTCGCCTAGCGAACCAGAACGTTCGCCTAGCGAAGGTTCGCTGGCATGTTCGCCTAGCGAACTTAGTGGGTTTTGAATGTGGGAACTTACTGCCTAGGTGCTTGCTGGCACATTCGCCTAGCGAAGGTGGAGGCGAAGGTTCGCCAGACGTTCGCCTAGCGAACTTATGGTGTTTTAGGTCTGGGAGTTTTCTGTTTAATTACTCACCAGCCTGCTCGCCTAGCGAAGGTGAAGGCGAAGGCTCGCCAGCTCGTTCGCCTAGCGAACCTGGGGCGAGCTGTGTTGTTTTCTTAACTTGTTTTCACCATATCTTTTGATCCGGTTGTCCGTTTTGGATGTTCCGCATATCGATAGAAAGCTGGAGAAATGATCTTTATGATGATGATAAGGATTGTCGATTTTATTGCCCGATTAAATAATCGGAGGAAACTCGAAGTGGAAATCATTTGATAATTTATGTAAATTATGTTTTAAATTGTGTTAACTATTCTTTTTATGTTGTGAATATGTTGTAATTGGAAATTCATGAAAGATAAAAAGGAAAATAGTAAGAGTGAGGAAAACCCTTATGAACTATAGGAAACTTTAGAAGTTGGAAACACTAGTATGGAACATGAGGTTAACTTTATGGATTGAAGGACAAGAAAGGCCTTGAGGCCTTATGGCCGAGGCAATTGTCGTATACATTGTTTTGTGTGGTATTTATCATGTAATCGTAACCGTTTTATTTTGAATTGCCCTTGGAAGGCCTTCATGAGTCTCGAGCTCCTCTGAAGTGCAGGCAGGTTTTACTTGGTAGGTTTGATGCCCTACGTGTAGTACAATTGGAAGCCCGTGCATGGGTACGAGACTTGTGATGGTTAACAGGCCATGAGAAGTGACGGTTCACGGTTAACAGGCCGGTGATCCCGAATCCAATTGTATACCAAGTAACTACAAGGATCTATGACTCGGGTCGCCTTCTAGATGTAGAAGCGGATGAGAAGATGAGATGCCTTGGTACCGGTTATCGATTAATGATGTGGTGAGTTAGTGAACTCATGTCATGTTTCCATATAGTGTGAGATTATCAAGTGTGAACTCAAGAGTCCTTCCCTTCCCCGGACTTGAGTTAGGATTGTTAAAACCGTAAATAACCCGAGAGAATCCATAAGATAGGGAACTCACTGAGATTTGATGTATCTCACCCCACTGTTGTTGTTTACATCACAGGTTCTGCAGGTTCGGCGGCGGGTAAGGATAAAGTGGTTTGACTTTTCCTTCCGATTCGTAGTTTTGAGATGGCATGGCTTCCGCTATGACGTTTTATTTTGAGATCATTGCATTGATCTAGTTCTTAGTTTTTATCATGTTGGAACATCTTGTATATGTAATGCCTTAGTTTTGTGTTGTATTAGAGGCATTTATGTATATAATGTGTTAACTAGGAACTTATTGTATTTCAATACCAAATACTTGGATTCATATATATAATTTATTCTTTGATGTATGGATTTTATATGTGGGTGTTACAGAGTGTGTTGCAAGCTTTGGAAAACTTTGAAATTCTCTGGATCAAGCTGGAGACCTCCACCTGCAAAACTGAAGCAAAATGGCTTGGTTGAAGAGTGATTTTGAGCTGGTAGTGTTACAGATGTTGTTTAAGCACTTGGACACCTCAAATACATCATATGTGATGTGTTTGAGCAATTGGAATTGATTGCTTATGGCTGCAACTCAAAACCCGATAGTGGTTACTCAAAAACAAGAAAACTTGAAGTTCAAGAAAGAATGAGAGAAAGCAGTGCTGTAACTGGCTTTGGGGTGAGTTGAGTGATCCATTGAGACCTCTATTTATAGGTGATCAACTCTTGTCTTGGAGGAATAGTGAATGGCAGCTGGATCAGATCACATTTGCTTGGATTGGCTTGGAATAAATGCCTCTTGCACTAGGCATAACAGCTGCTCCAAATAGATCAGCTATGCCTTGACTGAAATCACATTCTTCAGATGTTTTTAATGTTGTTTAATCAGAGAACTTGACTGAGGAGAGTGAGAATCTTGACAATGCACTATTCCACATAAATGCATTTTGAATTCAAGGCAAAAAGTGCCAAAGTGGATGAATTTCAAGTTGGAAGGTTCTTTGGCTTTTTGACTCAGATTTATCAGTTGGATTAGATGCAATGTGATTGGTTTAAACACAAGTGGCATGCTGATCCTCAGTCTTTGGCTCAAAATCGTGTGAGATAAGCAAACATGCAAACTGATTTTTCCAAAACAACTTGCAGCAGCATGACTTTGGGCATGGATTTCTCATGGCTTGAGTTGAATCAATTCATGCTGTTGAGCCCTTTGAATTCTTAGCAACATATGCAACAACATTGATGTTTAACTTTGGGACTGATTCAGCTTGCATCTATGTGCAAAAATCCCACAAGTTTTGGTGTTTCAACAAAATTCTGTTTTAGGCAGAATTTTTCTAAGTGTTGGAAAATGGTATTTTTTCACATTTTCAGCCACTTTGGCTCACTCATAGCTCAAAATCCATAAGGAATTAGAGTTAGGCCTAGTTGAAGTTTTTGTAGAGGGCAGTGAGATCTACAAATCAAGCTTTGGATGGAAAAAATTGGCCTTGTGGTTTAGGAGTTATGGTCCTCCAAAGTTGGTACCTTTGCCACTTTATTTTTAACTTAGAAAAATTTCTAAGTTTTATGGTTACCCCTTTTACAAGTTATCTCACTTTTCTTGATTTTTCTTGATGAATGATGATTCAAATCATACATTAACATCATTTTAGGGTTAAAAATCCATTTTGGTGAAAAATCTCAAAAAGTCAAAGTTGACTTTTGTGCACAGTTGACTTTTTATCAGATGAATTCCAAACTGTGCAACTCTTCAGGAAATCATGTCCTTGACCTAAATCAAACTTGATGGACATGTTCCATGGGTGTCATAGGGTATATTCAATCATGTATTAGGGTTTGGGAGCATGTCTTGGTCAAAAGTCAAAGTTACAATTGACTTTTCCCTTAAAACCCTAATTGTGGTGCAGATGAAAATGAAACTTGTTGCTCAAGCTTCTTGGATCAATCCATTGTTCCAAATGGATCAATATGGTGTATTAGGGACCCTCAAATCATGTCTTGAGGTCTTGGCTCATGGTTTGTCCCAAAAGTTAACTTAGGGGTGAATTAGGTCAAGAAACCCTAATTCCTGATTTTTGATGAATGCATCCCCTGAGGCAAAATTGACTTGATGCATGGGTTCATGAGGTTCCATGAAGTATATTAGGTCATGTTTTGGATCATTGCCTTATGCCCAGATGAAAATTTCCATCTGGAGGCCCTGGTTGACCAAAACCCTAATTTGGTGACACTGTCGATCTTGAGACTTGATCCACCTAGAAGGGAGCAGCCTTGTGCTTAATCCTTGAAGTGGGAGTCCTTTTTGATCCATTATGGATGTTTGAGAGATTAGACAAGTTTAAGATCATGTCATTTCTTGATTGATCCTTTGTCTAAAGCTCAGAGAGGGCTTGAAACCCTAATTTTGATTGTATTGGATGCTCACCCATCGTTGGGGAGACTGATGAAGCATAAAGGTACATCCATATTGTGATGATGATTTTCACAATGATGGGAAATCTAAGTGGTCAAAATTTGGGGTATTACAGATGCCCCTATTTAATCTTCTTGGACATGAAGGTATGAATGACGTTAGTATTCGAGCATTCGGGGTGCAAGAGGATTAAATATCGGAATATCCGAAATTTTGATGGTGGTTATAAATGGTAGCTTACACATTCATCTTCTTTAACTAAGCAATGATCCTTAGAAAAGGTAAACTTCCCCTCGATCCTGGTTTTCAGCCAAGGAACTGGTCTCAGTTTTCTTTTGAAATAAACCTCCCCTCGTTCTTGGTTTCCTACCAAGGAACTGGTCTTAGTTTCTGATTTAAACTTCCCTTCAATCCTGGTTTCTTACCAAGGAACTGGTCTTAGTTTCTGATTTAAACTTCCCCTCGATCCTGGTTTCTTACCAAGGAACTGGTCTTAGTTTCTGATTTAAACTTCCCCTCGATCCTGGTTTCCTACCAAGAACTGGTCTTAGTTTCTTTTGTCAATAAACTTTCTTGACAAGGGACGCTATTCATAGCGGCTTTCCTCAAACTTCTCGCCGAATTTTCCTGGGGAGATGCCATTTGAGTGGAAAAAGTTTTGATGTCAGACTTGCTGGGGAACCCAGTCGTCTGAGTTGTAGAGTTGTACAAACTTCTCTGTTGGAGACGCCATTTGTTTCTACTGGGGAAAGCGAGTCTCTTGAGAGACTGTTTTCGTTTGGGATCTTTCATCATACTTTTCTCGGGATCTTCCCGGAGAAACGCCATATGATGGGGTCCAATTTTGTGGGCCCGATGACCTTTTCATCAGCGGTCCTTTCGGAGCAAAACTGGCATGCTGCCGAATCTCTGATCACGAGGCTTTCTCTGGGGATTTTCCTCAATCCGGGAAAGCAAGGATATCATCTTCAATGGCGAAGAGTGACATCTATTGAAGGTCCTCTGATCTTTCAGAGGTTCAAGTTATCAAAGTGGCCAAGTGCCGACTCTGATCTAAAGATTCACTGGTGGCGAGATTGTGCAGACGCAACACTTCCTGACGAGGAAAGAACTGACAAACTCGATTGAGAAAACTGTTTATCACTAGGGGACAAGACCGACTCAAGTGATAGTGATGCAATACGAAATGCGAACGCAAATAAAATGCATGAAGTATGTATGTTTATGCTGACAAAACAGACGCGACATACAGACTAATGGATGAACACAATTGGATACTCGGCCATCGCGGGGCGAAGAAGTACCGTTGATTCAAAATAGCAATTCCACCTTGCTTAGGAGAGATAGTCCCGTTGGGAGCTATGTTAATCGGGCTTAGGAGATGAGAACTCGGCCGAGGTGTGTCAGACGAAACAAGGTCTCTGACACAGTTGATCCCTTCATTCAGGCATACTGGCTTAGAAGGAGTACTTTGATTCTGCACTTTGAAATTTGCTTACTTCGGGAGAAGCAATCGATGTTCTTCTGATGTTCAACAGTCAAAAGAAATGCCATCTTTAATTTAAAAGCAGAAAAAGTTTTAACAAGTAAATTCATTTTTGTTTTATTTCAAGAATCGCTGATTAAGTTTAAACAACGTCATTCTGTAAAGCTAAAACAAGCAAGAATTACAAACAAAAGCACAAGGGCTCAAATTTTATTGATAAGATGGAGATCAGCCAAACGCGTGATTCCAAAGAGTATATACAAAGTTAGAAAATGGTAATTTACAGGGAAAAGGGCTACGTTGAAACATAACGACCACTATCCTTCTATCAACTTTGAATTCGGGGCATCCTGAGCTTCTGTCGAAGATGACCTTTGACTGGAGTTTTCCTGACGGATGATGATGCAACTGCTGCTGAGGAACTTGCCTCTGTTGAACATAGTTACTTGCCACTATCCCTAACTTTTGCCTGGATTGTACTATGAGATTTCCAATCCATCGGGATGATTCTTTTTTTTCCATGTCTCTAACTTTTGCCTGGACCGCCCTTTCGGGTTTTCAATCCACCGAGACGTTTTTTTTTTTAGTTTAGGCGAAGTATTTCTTGACTACATCAACATTCGTAGGGTAGGCAAATTCCTCTCCGTCCATGGTTGCAAGTCTCAAGGCGCCGCCTGAGAAAGCTTTCGTTACCACATAGGGGCCATCATAATTCGGGGTCCATTTGCCCCGAGAGTCAGTGAGAAATGATTGTATCTTCTTGAGCACGAGGTCTCCTTTTCTGAAGACACGAGGTCGGACTTTTTTGTCGAACGCCCTTTTCATTCTCTGTTGATACAACTGACTGTGGCATAGTGCCGTGATTCTCTTCTCTTCGATCAGGTTCAGTTCGTCGTGTCGACTTTGACACCATTCAGCTTCGGTGAGCTGAGCTTCCATCAATACCCTGATTGACGGGATCTCTACTTCTATGGGAAGCACTGCCACCATGCCATATACTAGAGAGAAAGGGGTAGCCCCTGTTGAAGTACGGACAGATGTGCGATAACCATGAAGAGCAAAAGGTAACATCTTGTGCTAGTCTTTATAGGTTACAACCATCTTTTGAACGATCTTCTTGATGTTCTTGTTAGCCGCTTCTACCGCTCCGTTCATCTTGGGTCGGTAGGGAGATGAGTTATGGTGTTTAATCTTGAACTCTGCACACAACTCTTTCATCATCTTATTGTTCAAGTTAGATCCATTATCAGTAATGATCTCGCTTGGAACACCATAACGGCAGATGATATTGTTTTTGATAAATCGGACCACCACTTGTCGGGTTACATTGGCGAATGACGCTGCTTCGACCCACTTGGTGAAATAGTCAATGGCTACCAGGATGAACCGATGTCCGTTTGAAGCCTTGGGCTCAATCATACCAATCATATCGATTCCCCATATGGAAAATGGCCACGGGGAAGAAAGAACTTTGAGATGTGATGGCGGTACATGAATTTTGTCGGAGTATATCTGACACTTGTGACACCTCCTCATGTACTTGTAGCAGTCGGATTCCATTGTCAACCAATAGTACCCTGCTCTCAGAATTCTTCTGGCCATTGTGTGTCCGTTGGCATGAGTGCCAAAGGACCCTTCATGAATTTCTTTCATGAGCATGTCTGCTTCTGGTCTGTCGACACATCGGAGCAAAACCATGTCAAAATTTCTCTTATAAAGAGTGTCACCGCTCAGGAAGAAGTTTCCAGCCAATCTTCTGAGGGTTTTCCTGTCTTTTCTGAGTGCCCCAGATGGGTACTCTTGTTTCTGAAGGAAGCATTTGATATCGTGATACCAAGGTCTGTCGTCTATGACTGCTTCAATCATGAAGATGTAAGCGGGCCGTTCAAGGCGCATGATGTCGATCTTAGGTATGTCATTCCATCGACCTACCCTAATCATGGAAGAGAGAGTGGCTAAAGCATCAGCCATGTGATTCTCATCACGAGGGATGTGATGAATGTCGACTCTGTTGAAGAAGGGTAACAACCTTCTTGCGTAATCTTTGTAAGGAATCAGCCCTGATTGGTATGTGTTCCAATCTCCTTTTATCTGGTTAATAACCAGGGCTGAATCGCCGTATACGTCCAAGTTTTTTATCCTTAAATCAATCGCTTCTTCGAGACCCATGATACATGCTTCGTATTCGGCCTCGTTGTTCGTACATTTGAACGTAAGTCTGGCAGTGAAAGGAATGTGGGAACCCTGAGGGGTAACAATGATTGCCCCAATTCCATTTCCATAATGATTGACTGCTCCGTCAAAGATAAGTCCCCACTGGGAACCTGGTTCTGGCCCTTCACTGGGTAGTGGTTCATCGCAATCTTTCATCTTTAAATACATGACATCTTCGTCAGGGAAGTCAAACCCGATTGATTCTTGATCGTCAATCGGTTGATGAGCCAAATGATCGGCTAAAATACTTCCTTTAACGGCTTTCTAAGCATGGTACTCTATGTCATATTCTGATAGTAACATCTGCCAACGGGCAATCCTTCCTGTGAGAGCAGGTTTTTCGAAAACGTACTTGATTGGATCCATTTCGGAGACCAACCAAGTAGTATGACGAATCATGTACTGGCGAAGACGTTTGGCTGCCCAAGCCAAAGCGCAACAAGTTTTCTCAAGCATTGTGTACCGAGTCTCGCAGTCGGTGAATTTCTTGCTTAGATAGTAAATGGCAGACTCTTTCCTTTTAGTTTCGTCTTGTTGGCCAAGTACACATCCCATTGAGTCCTCTAGGACTGTGAGGTAAATGATTAGTGGTCTTCCTTCCACTGGAGGTGATAGAATCAGAGGATTCAACAGGTATTCCTTAATACTGTCGAAGGCGGTTTGGCAATCTTCTGACCAAACGCAATCCTGGTTCTTTTTGAGTAATTTGAAAATCGGCGCACAAGTGGCGGTCATAAGGAATATGAATCTGGAGATGTAGTTCAAACGTCCCAGGAATCCTCTGACTTGTTTTTCAGTTTTCGGAGAAGGCATTTCTTGAATGGCCTTGACCTTGTCAGGATCAACCTCAATTCCTTTCTGGCTGACGATGAACCCTAGCAGTTTCCCTGAATGGACACCGAAGGTGCACTTGTTGGGATTCAAGCGGAGCTTGAATTTTCTTAGACGTTCGAACAATTTTGACAGATGTTCAACGTGCTCATCCTCTGTTCTTGATTTTGCAATTAAATCATCGACATATACCTCGATTTCTTTGTGTATCATGTCATGAAACAGAGTAGTCATGGCCCTTTGATAGGTTGCCCCGACATTCTTCAAACCGAACGGCATTACCTTGTAACAAAAGGTACTCCATGGGGTAATGAACGAAGTTTTCTCCATGTCTTTCAGCGCCATTTTGATCTGGTTATAGCCCGAGAATCCATCCATGAAGGAGAATACTTTGAACATTGTTGTGCTGTCAATCAACATGTCAATGTGTGGTAAAGGAAAGTCGTCCTTGGGACTTGCCTTGTTTAGATCTCTGTAATCAACACACATTCTGACCTTCCCATCCTTTTTGGGAACGGGTACGATGTTGGCTAACCATTGAGGATATTCAGATGTAGCAAGGAAACCCGTGTCGATCTGTTTCTGTACCTCCTCTTTGATTTTGATGGCCATGTCCGGGTGAGTCCGTCTCAACCTTTGCTTTACTGGCGGACATTCCAATCTTAACGGTAAATGATGTTCCACAATGCTGGTATCCAACCCTGGCATATCCTGATAGGACCAAGCGAATGCATCGGGAAATTCTTTGAGAAGCTTTATCAAACCCTCTTTGGTAGTTGGACTGAGCAGTGCTCCAATCCTGATTTCTTTTCTTTCTTTTTCTGAACCCAAGTTTACCGTTTCCAATGGTTCTTTGTGAGGTTCAATGGACCTTTCCTCTTGTCTGAGTAGTCGGGAGATCTCTTCTGGAATTTGGTCGTCATTTTCTTCTTCAGCCTCGAATACCGGGAACTCAAAGTTGGGAGAAGGCATCGGATCGTATGTTTCAACGGGGTATAAAATAAGCAATCTGCATGACGTGATGATTCGTGTTTAGAAGAGATAGAGAAAATGCAAGTGTGTGCAGTGTATTTATTTTACTGCTTGTTTTTATTATTGAATATATTTTTTTTTAGGATTACCATTTTCTGAAAAAGCAAAAAGAGAAAACAACAATTAATGCGGAAATTACAGAACGACGTTATTTTATTAATGAACAAGTCGAATCTTGAAACTACAGCCCTATAAAACAAAACTCACTCGCTTCGGGCAAAGCGAAGAGGGAAATTTACAGAAAGCGAGCCCTATCAAAACATCAGTTTCACCTGGGCAGGGTGAAAGATTAAAGATGGCAATTACTTTGATTGATGAACGACCTTCGGAACCTCGACGGCAACCCATTGGCGGCGAACTCCTCGGTGAATCACAAAGTCTGGCACCTTCCTTGATTTGTCTTCAGAAATGACGCTGATTTCTGGTGGAGCAGGATCATTGGAATCTGTCTCCCAAGCAGAATTGTCGTAGGAGGATTCCTCTGTTGCACTTTGCATAGCATTGGTGCTCTCAGCTGTATCTCCCCATCCAGTTGACTGGATATCTTCGAGCCTGATACGAGAGCTTTCGGGAGCAGTGTACTTGACCATAAAGTCGTATTTTCCACTTGGTTGTCCCAGAGTGTCCCAAACTTCTTTGGAACTGGAGGAGTCGTCCCTCTCGATGACGTTGACCTTAGGAAAAGCATAGTTGATGAATTCTAGTCCTGCAAACGTTGCGAATTCATCTTCATGTTGAGTAGTTTCCGAATGACCTGAATGTTGATCCCATGACATGGTGGGGACACAGGTATTCTGTTCAATGATGCTCAGCTGAGTTTCATTACTCGGCTGACTTTCTTGCCCCAAGTTTCCTGGGTAAGGCTGCCACATTGGCAGGCCATCCATCGGGCCATAGTAATTGCGGTCAAAGTTGTCTTTCATCAGAGTGTCCTCCTCTAATGAATTTGGCAGAGCACGGCATCCTTCCGGATCACAATCTCCGTAGGTCATTTCGACATCTGATCTTGGTATAAATCTCGGACTTTCTGTAGGAAAGCAAAAAGGCATAGGCACCTCTTCCTGAGACATATAGCCGTCCTTGTTAAGGTAGGACTTCTATTCTTCATTTGTGTCAGAGGGATCTTCCTCATTGATAGCATGAATTGTCTGAGACACTGGGTGGAGAAAACCTCCACTGTGGAAGAAGTTTTGAAGGGGATGAAGACTTTCATCGTTGGCGGCCGTCTGGGTACAGGTTGCAGAAAAACCAAGACCCTTCTTTGTTTTATTGTCAATAGGAATGACAAGCCGTCCCCATCCGATTGTATCGGTACTCTCGACCGCTTTGATAGCATCTTTGTATGAAGAAATTGAAGTTCCTTCTTCGGATTGATCGTTCTTGCTCACCGATAGTGCCTGGAACTGAGTTCCAATAACCTCCTCGGGTTCCACACAAGTAGATGATGATAAGTTACTCACGAGCAAGGCTTGTTCCCCACAAACCGTGACAAGTTGATCGTTCTGGACGAACTTTAGCTTTTGGTGGAGGGTTGAAGTAACCGCTCCAGCCTGATGTATCCAAGGTCTTCCTAATAAACAACTGTATGTTGCCCGGATGTCCATGACTTGGAAAGTGATTTGGAAAGTGTGAGGACCAATAGTTATGGGAAGATCAACTTCGCCGATAACTATTTTTCTGGATCCGTCGAATGCTTTGACGACGACCTCGCTGACTCTCATCGGAGGGCCCTTAAATGATAATTGCGTCAAAGTGGACTTCGGCATAACATTCAGGGCTGACCCTGTGTCCACCAGTACATTGGCTAAAGCAACGCCCTGGCAGTTAACTGTAATGTTGAGCGCCATGTTATGACGACGACCCTCTTCAGGTAATTCCTCATCACTAAATCCCAAATTGTTGCAGGAAGTGATGTTAGAGACAATACTATCGAACTGTCTGATTGTTACATCCTGTTCCACAAAGGCTTGCTCCAAGACTTTCTGTAGAGCCTCTCTATGTGCTTCTGAACTGAGTAACAGTGATAATACTGAGATCTTTGAAGGAGTCTATAATAGTTGATCAACAATGTTATATTCACTCCTTTGGATGAGCTTTAGCATCTCATCTTTGTCTTTTGAAAAGTCGGGATTACCAGATTGACTGACTGGTGGATCAGGAATTTCCGCCGAAAGTTCCTTTTCTTTGTTGGATTCTCCAACCCCTCGGTTGAAGATTCGACCGCTCCGTGTTACATGACTGATGTCTGCAATATTCACGACGGAGGGTAATGGAATTTCCTTTCCATTCTCGATTATTGTTGCACCGTATTTGTAAGGGATCACCTTAGCTGATTCATACGGTAATGGCCCCGGTAGATAGATGACTATGGGAACCTTCTGATTTTTCTGACTGTCATAAGTAACCTCGATCCGTTCCCGGTTGGGAACTCTAGATTCGTCAAGTAGAGGAATGATGGCAAAAACATCCCTGATCTGGTGATGACCAGAGATCGTGACAACATCCTCAACCTGATCGGCAAGGTAGTTCGGCGACCAAATGATGGGTCCTGAACCTGGATATGGACGAATTTCTCCGTGATCGATCTGACCCTGAAGAGCTGCTCTCACAAGGTAACACCCTTGGTTACTTTCCGAACAGACGCTACAACTGTCATAGTTGTGTGGTGGCACCTGGCCACGCCCACTTTGAATGCAATGCAACCTCACTAGGTTATCTTCCATTGATCGGACATCCTGACTTTGACGGCGAGTAGGATTCCTATGATTGATACTAATCTACTGAGTATCTTCGTCCATATAGATTGGCATCCACCAGTGATTTAACAAGTGCTGAAGTGCCTTCTGGACAAGGGTACAACCTCGATCGTTTTCGCAACCTGCTTTACAGTTTTGGTAATCATGTGATATTAAGAATCCGAGTCGGACCTGATCAGCATGTAACTCTACCAGGTTGGTATCCATTACGTGGATATCAAAGATCTGAACCATATTGATTTGATAGGAGTTCCTATCATGGTAGTCTTGGATCCATCCAAGATCCATCTGACGCTGGAGGGCCTCTTGTATGAAAGAGCATCCCTGTTTGTTTACCGAGCAAATCAGACAGGAACAGTAATCGTGCCGCGGCAGATTATGATACTGGCTCTGCCTTGAGTGCATCGCCACCAAGTTGATATTCATCACACGGATGTCGTGGTTTTGAATGACTTCGGAATTCGTGTAAACCATGTTAACTCCACGAACTCGGTGCTCTTGGATCCATTCAAGATCCATTTGTTCCTGTAGAGCTGCTTGCACTACAGAACACCCCTGGTTGTCTTTAGAGCAGATATCACACTGGTGATAATTATGAGGTGGCACATGGCCATATCCACTCTGTCTACAATGCATCTTGACCAGATTGGTCCCCAATAAGAGTACATCGTGAATTTGATAGACATTGTTAGTCTCTTTCTCAATCAGATTGACTGCAGCCTTCTCATGTTGAGGCAGCGGGTTCGTAAGAACATTAGGATTCGTATCCTTGAAAGATAAGAGCCCGCTTCTAACAAGCTTTTGCACGTCGGATTTGAAATTGAGACAAGTCTCAATGTTATGCCCTGAACCTCCTTGATGATAAGGACATGTTTGATCCGCTTTAAACCAAAAAGGCAGATTTTCCGAAACTGAAAGGGGAGACTTAGTCTGAATGTGCCCCTTAGCCAGCAGTAACGGAAACAGTTCTGCGTACGTTACAGGTATAGGATCAAATCCTGGTGGCCGTGTTGTACGGTTGTTGTTGTATGGAGGACGAGCCTGCTGAAGAGGCTGTTGTGTCCTTTGTTGGTCAGGTTGGCTCTGCACAACCTGAGGTTGATACATAGGAACAGGCGCGGGGCCGATAGCAGGAGTAACAGCTGCTACTAGCTGATAACGACGCCTTTGCTTTCTGAGAGAGATATTCCCAATATCTTGCTCTTTTTTCTTAGGGAGAGCACTACCGTATTTTTTAGTACCGCTCGTTAATCCAGTGTCTTTTACCAAACGTCCATCTCGGACGGCTTCCTCAAGACGTACACCCATGCCGACCATTTCGGTGAAATCACTGGACGCACTGGCAATCATTCGGTCATAGTAAAATGAGCTTAAGGTCTTTAAGAAGATTTTTGTCATCTCTTTTTCCTCAAGAGGTGGACAAATTTGACCGGCAATTTCACGCCACCTTTGAGCATACTCCTTAAAGGTTTCCTTGTCCTTTTGCGACATCGATCTGAGTTGATCTCTGTCGGGTGCCATGTCCAAATTGTATTTGTATTGTTGGACGAAGGCAGTGCCAAGATCTCTGAATGTACTGATTGTAGCACGGTTTAAACCCATGTACCATTTTAATGCGGCACCGGTTAAACTATCCTGAAAGTAGTGAATCAGCAGGTCCTGATTCTCCGTCTGAGCTGACATCCGCCGAGCGTACATCACCAGATGGCTCTGAGGGCAAGAGTTACCCTTGTATTTTTCAAAGTCGGGCACTTGGAACTTGTGCGGGACTTTCACATTTGGGACCAAGCAGAGGTCTGCGGCGTCCTTTCCAAATAGATCCTGACCGCGAATGGCTTGCAGCTCTTTCTGCATTTCCAAGAACTGCTCCTGGAATTCATCCATTCTGTCAAACATAGTTTCCTTCTTACCAGAAGGTGTTGGTGGAATCTGTCCTTCCGGGACAGTGTGCACCACAGGGGGTGGTACCGTGACTACGGCTGTAAGTCTTGGCGCCTCCCGAAGTTTGTAACCTTCAGGAGTCTTGAGTATGCCCCTGGCATCTTCGCTTTCCCGAAGTTTGTAACCTTCAGGCCCAGCGGCTTCTGTTGCGATTCCCTGATCTTCAGTGATCGGCGGAACATATCCTTCCGGGATATAGTTAACAGGCATGCCCCAAGGACGATCTTTCGGTATCTGATACCTAGGATCATACTTCTCCACTATGGGCGTTGAGGTGACCTCTGAGATCACAGTTCATTGTAGCTGAGCTTCTGCCATGGCTTGCATGTCGTTACAAAGCTTTCTCATATCCTCTCTCAGAGCGTCGATCTCTTCCTTCAACTCTCTGTTTTCTTCCTCAAGATCATCCATCTTTTTCTGACGATTGGCCCGAGTATTATACGAATGAGACAGTTTGACTCTAGAATCGAGACACGAACGTGAGATTCGTAGGTAAGGAGAATACGCGATGTGAGAATGATGAATGCAATGATTATATTAATTGTTTTTTTTTTGTTTAATAAAAATAAACTTCGACAATTAGATTGCAAATATCAAACAGTGGGGAAACCCCTTTTTATTGAAATTCAAAGGATTACAAAAATGGAAATACAGTAGATTACAAAGTGCAGAAACAAAAACCTAAACTAATGGGTCCCGAGTCCTCTCTGAGGAGAAACCGGGTGCTGACTCTGGTACTTTCCTTTTCTTTGACCGCGGCGCTTGGGCCGTTGTCGGGTTGTCATTCCCTTGCCAGGAGAAAGGAGTGAGCAAATTCCTTTGGTCATCTTGATTCTCTACAGCATGCTGCTCCAAAATTTCAATCAGAGCATCTTTCTCTTTCAGTAATTGCTGTATTTGGATACACTCTACGTCGAGGGTGCGGTACTTGTTCTTCCAAGACCTTCTTTCCTTTTGAACTTTGTTGAGAGTAACCTGAAGCCTTTCAGTTTCTGTCATGAAGTACATGACAATTTCCCTCGGTGGAAGAATTCCATAACGAGGATAAGGCATCTTTAGCTTGAGAGCTCTAGTTTGTACCCAATGGAGATAAGGATCCACCGAGATACAGTCCGGTTTTCCCAGAGACTCTCGTCCTTTCTTATGAACATGTTTCCAAGCTTGCACTATTTCCATCTTTAGTGCTCTGTCGTTTTCTCCTTCCTTGAAGAAAAGACCTTCCAGATGAACACCCAGTGGGATGTGTCTCATCGGGTATCCAAATTGACGAAGAACTAATATCGGATGATAGTTGATTCCTCATTTAGTTCCTATGAGGGGTATGCTGGGGAAGTTTCCACAACGGTCAATGATTCTGATTCCCTCATAAATCCTACTACACCAATCTATATCAGAGTTGGTGAGGGACATGATCTTCTGCGACCAACGTAAGACACTCTTGCAATCCCAAAAAGCGGCAGACTTGGGCAAGTGAGAGATAAACCACTTGTAAAGCAAAGGTACACAGCATGTGATCTCCCCTCCGCTGTACAAATTTCCTAAGTGTACAGAATGATACGCATCTGCGAGCAAAGTCGGCACAGGGTTTCCAATGAGAAAAACCTTAATAGCGTTGATATCGACGAAGTTATTGATGTTGGGAAACAAAAATAACCCGTAGGTGAGCAAGACAAAGATGCTTTCAAAAGCAGTCTCGTTCCCTATACTAGCGAAGTACAGAGCTTTCTTGGTTAGGAACTGGGCTGGAAAACCTTGGATGCCACCCATAGTAATCATGTGAGTCCTGACCTCAGACTCGTCCAAATGAATTGCTCTTGCAATAGTCTGATTCTTTGGAATTTCTTCTAGTCCAGAAAATGGAGCTCGATCTGTGATATGTAAATCAGTCAGATGAGAATACTCCTCCAGCGTTGGTGCCAGCTGGTAATCCGGGAATGTGAAACAATGATAAACCGGATCGTAGAACTGAATGAGCGTGTCCATGATCCCCTTAATCACATGGACTCTTAACAGTGGTAGCAAACCACCGTGCCTGGCTCTGAAAGCCTCTGGGTTAACGATCATCATCGCTAACTTTCTCAAATCCCCTAGTTTTGGAACCTTGAAGGTATACTGGTGAGTTCTCCTTCTACCGAAATCCATTAATGCAATATTTTTCTCTGATATTTGCAATCACAGTCTTAGTTTAATTTGAAAAACAGAGAGACTAGAAGAGAAATTTTTTTTTAATGTTTTAATGTTTTATTAAATGAATGCATGAATGCAGCACACAAAAACATAGAAAAAACATGGGGTCAGAGGGTCGTTGTCATGAAGTCAAGGGTCTACCCATCCCCAACGGTTTATACTAGGGTGATTTTTGTACCTGTACTCATTATCATCAGCTCCTCCCAGGAAAGCAAAACAACAAGCGGATCGCCAGCGAGTTGTGTGCAATCTTAGAGTAAGTGTTATTCACCGAGAATAGATCACCAGCCTCAAATGAGGGTAGTATCGCGTAACAGCTATTTCCGATAGCTTCTGCACTACGAAAAAGGTTGGCTTTTCTTAAGTGTATACTCAATCTCACCACATGCGGCATCACACGCATTCCCAGTAGCAGAAAAATAAACACGTATAGCAATTAGGAAAAGCAGTATATATATTTGTCCTAATCATCCTAGACTTATAAAGCTATGAATCTTAAGTTCCTGACAGAAATGGGTTCCCCGGCGGAAGCCCCAATCTGTGGTTCCCTGCCTAAGAGATGGACCAGCATAGGTCAATCTTTCTCTTCGGTAGAGTTCCCATTTTCCGTAGAAAACGGGGATGATGCCCTAAGGCAGAAAGGATCTTGGCAAAGACTCCCCAGCAGAGTTGCCATTTTACAAGGAAAACAGAAAGAAAGAAAAACAAAATCCCCACGGTGGGCGCCACTTTTCTGTAAAAAGTGGGGACGACCGTGCCTAGATCTAGCTTTGAATGGCCCCACGGTGGGCGCCACTTTTCTGTAGCGAGCGATTTTGGACGCGGTTCTTAAGCGTTGGTCGCTCTCTGCGGTTGAGCTTAAAACTACAGGTCGATTCATTTTTTATCCTATTGTGAGCTGAATAAGGAAGGGAAATAGATGTCTCCAATTAACCCTGCTTGCATACTGAGTTTAAACAGCGGTCTGTTAGGTTACGGATGCTATCAATGTGGGGGGGCCTTTGTACTGGTTATTCGTATTTCGCCAATACGGTTCTTTATTTCTTTTTTCTAGGCAAAGGGTTTCTGGCGGGGAATAAGGATTAGGATGTTAGGACTGATGCTTTTGAATTACTGCTTTTAATTGATGGAGATATGGGATTTGGGTTTTTTGTTGATTGCGCTCGCTAAGATCTCTTCTTTCGATCTTATGCCTACGTATTCCCGTTTACCGAAACAGGGAAATCAGAGCGTTCGTAGTTCCTCCTATTCTATGGGAGGAAATTGGTTTTTGGTGTCTTGTTCAAAGCCCAAGACGTGAAACGAAAGGTGGTTTGTATCTTGTTCAAAGCCCAAGATGTGAAGCTGAAAGGTCTATTTGTGTCTTGTTCAAAGCCCAAGACGTGAAGCTGAAAGACCTCGACTTTAGAGAGAATTTGTCATCTCTAAAGAGGGGGAAGGAGAATTACTTTTACTGGGATACGCGGATCCGAGCAATGCCATAATTTCCGAAGAAAGGGTTTTAACCTGAAGGAGAAGACTTTAACTCAGTGTAGAGCAATGCCATCTTTCCTTAGGAATTTCTCATGCTAAAAGAGGGACAGTGGCATGGATATAGATGATCTAGAGGCTTGCCGCTTACAGCGATTAGATGAAAGGAAAGGAGTTGTTGATGTTTGTGTACTGTGAACGAGGCACAACTTTGATGCTAAAAGGTTGATTGGATCAACCAGTGGTTTTCTTATACAAAGCCTAAGAGGAGGCTAATTTCCGCTAGGAAAATCATTATACAAAGCCTAAGAGGAGACTATTTTGTGTCTCGTACAAAGCCCGAGAGAGAGGCTAAAGGTTTTTGACCCAGCGGGGCATATCGTTATACAAAGCCTAAGAGGATGCTAGCAAAGAGTTCGACTCTTGCTTAAGGGATTTATATCTCGTACGAGGCCCGAGATGGAGGCAAAAAAAAAAGGGGTGATTGACTCAATGAGGGAATCTTTTGTGTCTCATACAAAGCTGAGAGAGAGGCTAAAAGGTTGTTTTGACTCCACTGGGGAGAATTTTGGTATCTCGTACGAAGCCCGAGATGGAGGCTATTGTAACTGTTTCAGTTGAGTGACAGATCCAATATAGTGATTTAAAAAGAGAAAATCAGTTCTTATATGAGTAACACTGTACACAGGGATTTAATTTGGGGATATTTCCTTTTCTTTGAGGAAACGGGAAATCCAAAGGGTATTGAGACTATCCGAGTCTGCGGGTTTCCTTCCTATTTAACGAAGGGTGCTTGAGAATGTCTTTGAGACTCAAGGAAGTTTAGACTGTCCAAGTCTAGAGTTTTATCTTTTGTACTATGCTTCGAGAAACAGTAGTAGACTCTATGAAAGGACTGTTCTATGAGAATGACTAGGTTCTGTTCCTATACCTCTAGGAGGTCGTCGGGACAATTTGTACGAAGCCCAAGAGGAGGCTGGAATCTTTTAAGAAGCCGACGGGTCCTTGTACGAAGCCCAAGAGAAGGCTATCATTCCCGGAGGAAGAGATCATTATACGAAGCCTAAGAGGAGGCTGTGAATACTTCTAAGAAGCCGTAGGGTCCTTGAATAATGCCCAAGAGGAGGCCGATGCTTTTAAGAAGCCCGTGGGTCTATCATCTCCTTTCCATTAGGAGAGATAACTCTTTTAAAGATAAAAACCACTGGTAAACGTGCGAGGTTTACTATCCAGCGACTTTTAGCTTTTAAAGAGGGTTCCTTAGTTAAGGTCCAAGATTATGACCGTAGTGGGTACCCAAACCCCGAGACATTCAAGGCAAGCTATCCACAAGGAATAGATCAAGTCAGGAAAGTTCGAGAATTGGGAAGAAACTCAAAGATGCCATTCACGGAGAATACATTCATCTTGGGGAGTAGAGCTTCTTGACGATTCCTAAGGAGGACAGCCGAAGAGAAGACTGTATCTGGTGCTCCTATTGGGGATCTAGGCGTCTATTTCTACAAATAAATGAAACGGCGTCACCTAGTTCTAGACGTAGTTGCCGGGGAAACTCGAAATATCTATACTATTATTACACAGGAGATATGAATTTATGAAAGGAGACTTACAGTGAGCAGCCCCACAATACAGTTTATAATATGAAAGCAGTAAATGAAAGTGATAACCACTTACTCGGTTGGAGTGCTTCCATGCTGTTTGGTTAGTTGTTCAACAAAGAAAGATTGAAAACAACAATATATTCAAAATCAAAGGAGAAAGTGCTTTGAAAAAGAAAGATTTGGGGCTTACAGCTCAAGGAGAGGCCCAGGGTTTTATCAGTGAGCGCGCTGTTTGAATTTGTACAGAGGGACTTATACAAGTGACTGGGGCCCAAAAAGGTTTTCTGTACAAAGGGATGGGTCTTACACTCTCTCAAGAGGCCCAAAAAGGTTTAAAGAAAAAGAGTGGGGCTTATAACACGAGGGTAGGCCCAGATGATTTTTCGTTTAAAAATGGCGATCGCGCCGAGGTTTTCTTTTAACGCAGAGGGACTTATACAATAAGTGAGGCCCAAAATGTTTTGGTTAAAAGGGAGATTGGGTCTTACACTCTAATAGAGGCCCAAAGTGTTTTTGAATGGGTCTTATAGCTCAAGGAGAGGCCCAAGGTTATTTTTTCAAAAGGCGATGATCGTGCCGTTTATTTGAAAATGTACAGAGGGACTTATACAACGAATGAGGCCCAAAATATTTCTGTACAAGTGGGTTGGGTCTTACACTCTCTCAAGAGGCCCAGAGTGTTTTGAAAATGATTTATGAGGGTTGAATTAATCCAAAACCCTAATTTGTTTCCAAAAAATGTATTTAATTGAATAAAAATTCAATTAAATTGATCAAAAATTGTTTTACACATGGGAAATAAATTGTGATCTTGGATTAATGCTTCAAAAATTAAGTATTGACCTACAAAACAAATAGAAAGCATTAAAAGTTGCAAAATCATTGTGGAAATAATATTTCAAATGTTAAAAACAATTAAAATGTTAATTCTTTGCAAAAATATCAATTATATAAAATAAATAATATTTTTTGGATTTTTTGGTAAAATAAAATATTTTAACATTTTTGTGAATTATTGCAAAAAGAACCAATAAAAAATGATAAAAATTGAAGGAGTTATTAATTTTTCAAATCATTAAAAAATAATAGTATGAAAAATAATAAAATAAAAAAGTGATAAAAAGAAGTCTGGGGCGAGGGGGATTCGAACCCCAGACCTCTCGCTTGCTAATACTCACAAAACCAGCTGATGAACCGCTGGGGCGCAATGCCAATTCATTAAATATATGGCAAGTGAAAATTATATAGAGAACTTGGTTGGTTTTCTGAAAATGGCGCCATGGCCATCTCCTTCCCCGAGCTCGTGCATGAAGCACCCTATCTCACTCATCTCTCAACCATTGGACATGATTCAAACACCAAACTCGTGCGTTTTTTCACAAGGAACAAGATGGCAATACCCAATTTTATTCATTTTCAGTGTGGAGTGAAATAATCATGATGAACACAGATGAACCCTAATTTGCAAAAGCAATCATGCAAGCATGGTTATGAGGTCTATGATCAAATTTATTGAGGCAAAACAATCAGCATATGATGGTAATCAAATGGCAAAATTATCATGCGAGGAAATATGCATGGATCATGGAGTTTGAGTTTGAAGCTCACCTTGATGCAAGCTGAAATGGAACTTTGCCCAGATGGTGTTCCAGTCGTGAATTGATGATCCCTACAGCTTCAATGGATGTTATGGAGTGTGTTGCAAGCTTTGGAAAACTTTGAAATTCTCTGGATCAAGCTGGAGACCTCCACCTGCAAAACTGAAGCAAAATGGCTTGGTTGAAGAGTGATTTTGAGCTGGGAGTGTTACAGATGTTGTTTAAGCACTTGGACACCTCAAATACATCATATGTGATGTGTTTGAGCAATTGGAATTGATTGCTTATGGCTGCAACTCAAAACCCGATAGTGGTTACTCAAAAACAAGAAAACTTGAAGTTCAAGAAAGAATGAGAGAAAGCAGTGTTGTAACTGGCTTTGGGGTGAGTTGAGTGATCCATTGAGACCTCTATTTATAGGTGATCAACTCTTGTCTTGGAGGAATAGTGAATGGCAGCTGGATCAGATCACATTTGCTTGGATTGGCTTGGCATAAATGCCTCTTGCACTAGGCATAACAGCTGCTCCAAATAGATCAGCTATGCCTTGACTGAAATCACATTCTTCAGATGTTTTTAATGTTGTTTAATCAGAGAACTTGACTGAGGAGAGTGAGAATCTTGACAATGCACTATTCCACATAAATGCATTTTGAATTCAAGGCAAAAAGTGCCAAAGTGGATGAATTTCAAGTTGGAAGGTTCTTTGGCTTTTTGACTCAGATTTATCAGTTGGATTAGATGCAATGTGATTGGTTTGAACACAAGTGGCATGCTGATCCTCAGTCTTTGGCTCAAAATCGTGTGAGATAAGCAAACATGCAAACTGATTTTTCCAAAACAGCTTGCAGCAGCATGACTTTGGGCATGGATTTCTCATGGCTTGAGTTGAATCAATTCATGCTGTTGAGCCCTTTGAATTCTTAGCAACATATGCAAAAACATTGATGTTTAACTTTGGGACTGATTCAGCTTGCATCTATGTGCAAAAATCCCACAAGTTTTGGTGTTTCAACAAAATTCTGTTTTAGGCAGAATTTTTCTAAGTGTTGGAAAATGGTATTTTTTCACATTTTCAGCCACTTTGGCTCACTCATAGCTCAAAATCCATAAGGAATTAGAGTTAGGCCTAGTTGAAGTTTTTGTAGAGGGCAGTGAGATCTACAAATCAAGCTTTGGATGGAAAAAATTGGCCTTGTGGTTTAGGAGTTATGGTCCTCCAAAGTTGGTACCTTTGCCACTTTATTTTTAACTTAGAAAAATTTCTAAGTTTTATGGTTACCCCTTTTACAAGTTATCTCACTTTTCTTGATTTTTCTTGATGAATGATGATTCAAATCATACATTAACATCATTTTAGGGTTAAAAATCCATTTTGGTGAAAAATCTCAAAAAGTCAAAGTTGACTTTTGTGCACAGTTGACTTTTTATCAGATGAATTCCAAACTGTGCAACTCTTCAGGAAATCATGTCCTTGACCTAAATCAAACTTGATGGACATGTTCCATGGGTGTCATAGGGTATATTCAATCATGTATTAGGGTTTGGGAGCATGTCTTGGTCAAAAGTCAAAGTTACAATTGACTTTTTCCTTAAAACCCTAATTGTGGTGCAGATGAAAATGAAACTTGTTGCTCAAGCTTCTTGGATCAATCCATTGTTCCAAATGGATCAATATGGTGTATTAGAGACCCTCAAATCATGTCTTGAGGTCTTGGCTCATGGTTTGTCCCAAAAGTCAACTTAGGGGTGAATTAGGTCAAGAAACCCTAATTCCTGATTTTTGATGAATGCATCCCCTGAGGCAAAATTGACTTGATGCATGGGTTCATGAGGTTCTATGAAGTATATTAGGTCATGTTTTGGATCATTGCCTTAAGCCCAGATGAAAATTTCCATCTGGAGGCCCTGGTTGACCAAAACCCTAATTTGGTGACACTGTCGATCTTGAGACTTGATCCACCTAGAAGGGAGCAGCCTTGTGCTTAATCCTTGAAGTGGGAGTCCTTTTTGATCCATTGTGGATGTTTGAGAGATTAGACAAGTTGAAGATCATGTCATTTCTTGATTGATCCTTTGTCTAAAGCTCAGAGAGGGCTTGAAACCCTAATTTTGATTGTATTGGATGCTCACCCATCTTTGGGGAGACTGATGAAGCATAAAGGTACATCCATATTGTGATGATGATTTTCACAATGATGGGAAATCTAAGTGGTCAAAATTTGGGGTATTACAGATACATGTGCAAAATTGTCTAACTCTTAGAATAATGGTGTTTTAATGGTTTGTTTTGTTGTATCTTTTATGTATGAATGGTTTGGTTAAAGAACTAACTCACAACTTCTGGCGAAAAGGGTAAATTAAATGAAATTAAAACTTGCATAAAGTAAATGACAAAGGATAAATGACTAGGAAAAGTAAAGGCAATTATAAAAGACTTTGAATTTCTTATAAACTTAAAAGATGGTGTTCACACGTACATTTTCCAGATAACAAACTCTTTTCTCTCACACGGGTACTTTGAGTATTTACAGGAATTTTGTACAAGTTTTCACACACTAAAATTCTACAACAACTATCCTATTTATAGAAAAATACAATAACTGTTTAGTAACGGAAAAACTCTAAATCTTTGACACTTGGTCTTCTGCATGTCTTCGTTTCTTCTAAAGCTTCCACGCGTCTTCTGCCAAGCGTCATATCTTTTGAATTTGAATTTCCCTTTTGCGTCGAAGCGTTGCGCCTCTCCATTTTGTCGAATTGTCGAAAAGTAACAAATGTCCCTTGAACTTTGTCTGACGAAACCTTCCTTATGTTTCTGTCGAAACATCGAAACGCTGTTCTTGTCGAAGTGTCGAGAACTTCTTTTGAATACCTCCATTTTCTTTCTTCTTCATCTGCAGCCATTTTCTTTAGTTGAAAAACATCACTTCGCCTATCAAAACATGGTGTCGAAAATCTGTGTCTACAAATTGCCCCCCAGCAAAGATGTTTCGACTTATTTCTGGAGAAACCATCATTTGCTGTCGAACATATTTCGACGCCATGTTACCTTTATTAATGATGCTGGTTTTCAAGACGTGACGTTTTGTTAAGTCCCAAGAAAATCTATCATTACATTTTTCTTAAAACGTCCCATCTAATCCCACGTTTAGACATGATCTCCATAACCCTAAAACCTAGCTAGCCATGCCTTTCTCAACTTTCCATAATCTTTGATCATCACTGTTGAAATCTTGACACGTGTCCCATGATCAATATAGAAACTGGAACGTTTCCTCCTCTTTCCCTCTATAAATACCCATTTCCAAATCTTTTAATATTTTTACGTTCCTGAACTTCTTCTTCTCCACAAACCCATTTCAAACCTTCAAACTTTCTTCTGAAATTTCTCTGCTTCCCTCATCAATGGCTCCTCGTAAAGCTCCTACTGACAAGAAAACCAAGAAGACCAGGAACACTATTGTTCTCCCTTATGCGCACGAGTTGCCTGGACCAGTGATTGTGAGCAATCAACAGTACATTCCAGAGCCTCCAAATGAAAGAGAGAAAGCAAGCATTTATCAATCCCAGGTACTCATTCTGGTTCTTATTTCTGGCACTTGCCATGCAATGCTGGGTCCACTTC
The DNA here is from genome assembly GCA_022829125.1 of Lathyrus tuberosus. NCBI lineage: Eukaryota > Viridiplantae > Streptophyta > Magnoliopsida > Fabales > Fabaceae > Lathyrus > Lathyrus tuberosus. The sequence goes on along the minus strand of JALAZF010000039.1, from coordinate 10,922,697 downwards.
CTGACCCCAATGCTAACGCTGATCGTTTAAAGGAATTTTTTCCTACGTATTCTTATTCAAAACCCATAGGTGCTGGAATAAAACCTAAACCTAGTGAAACGTCCCCAAAAAATCCTGATGGCTCCTCAGCTTCTGAAGAAATAGATTTAGCATACTTGAACCAAGCGAGGATCTTTAGAAGTTTCCCTTTGACAAAAGACCCTTCAGACTATTTGGCCTGGCTGACTAAGGTCGAAAAAATTAAAGGGGATTTCTGGAAGCAAACTGGAATTTTCGACTTGATCCAACTGTCGAAAGTGGGCCCCAGTTATTGCCCAAACATGCTCCTGGCTTCCCTTTACTTTTGGGATAGCACCTACAACAACTTCCATCTCCCATGTGGAATGGTCACTCCAACCTTCTTCAACATAGCTGCCATAGTTGGCCTTAGCCCTATAGGATTAGACTTCGACCCTACTGATTTAGATGAAGATACTATAGGCTTCAACACCAAACATGCCTCCTATTCCTTGTTTATTGCTCATTACTATGACAAAACAACTACAGAAGTCTCTGATGTAGAGCACATAGCCTTTTTGACCCTCTGGTTGTCGAAATTTGTCTTTTGCTCCCGTTCTCTTCAGGTTGCCAAAAAATACCTTACCATAGCCAACCAACTTCATGCTGGGAAAAAACTTTGTTTAAGCGAAATGGTTTTGGCGAACCTTTACGAATCCATTAGCGAGAGTGTGGAGTTTTTGAAGACTGTCAAAGAGAAAGGAAAACTAAGCTTGGCAGGACCTTTCTGGCTTCTACAGTTATGGCTAAATGCCACCTTTGAGGCATCTCTCCCTATCAAGAATAAAGTAAATGAGGAAAAAGTGAAGGACAGAAATGTCGAATGGCCTAGGTTGGTAAAACTAACCCCATCTGACGAAGGGATTAACCTTCGACAAGCCTTCACTAGTTATGTAATGATGTTTGCCAAACGATACAACTTCACCTCGTCCATGGCCCCCTTTGCCAACAGAACTATTGGTCCCAAATGGTTTACCAAACAACTTCCTTTTGAGATGCAGAAAGAAGAAGACACATTTTTGGTTATCTGGGAGTCGTTCCTAACACCAAGACACCTCTTCTCCCATCACAATACGAATAACACAAAAATTTCCCTTATTGTTTATCAACCCAACCTAGTGGCTCGACAATTTGGGTTAATCCAAATGAAAACAAAACCCGTTTATCTAAAGAAAGGTTGTATCATTTTTCACAATTCTTTTCATAATCTGGAGAAGAGCATAGAGTTATCAGAAAAATACTATGATGAGACTCTGGAGATTCAACCGGTGGTTTTTCGACCATCTTTCCTCTGCACTCAAGAATTTGATGTTTGGTGGAAAGACTGCTACCTCACTAGATTCTTCGACGTGACGGCCTTTACGACTCATTTGACGAATGCTTTCACTTTTGTGCAGGATCGAACAAAGAAAGGTACTGAAAGACATATTAAAGAAATCCAAAAGTTTCAGCATTATTTTGAAACTATTTACCGTCCAAATGATCTTAGTCGAACCATAAGCGAAGCAGCAGTGACTTTGAAACACAAATTTACAGCAAAATTGGAGAAGTTGGTGTTGCCTTCATATGTTCGTCCAGAAATACGTTATGATTTGGCATACAGCTATTATCCACCAAAGTTTCCCCCTCTACCTTCTGCTGAATTTGGTGTAGCATTAAGCCCTCCATTCCCAGATTGGTTTATTTGTGGATCTCACCTAAAACTGCTCCGTGAATCTTGTAAAAAACCTGTTGAGCGTGTGGTTCCGACTAAGTATCATTTGGACAATTTCCCAGGACACCTTCATATTGGAATAGAACACGTTCGCGTGGAATCTCCCATTCTTGAAGGTGTTTAAAGAGACGCAATTTTTCTTTACTTTATTCTAACTTCCTTCTTATGTTTTTTCCTTTTGTATTCATTTCTTTATTTTTCTTTCTTTCTTTCAGCTATCAAGATTACTCCTAAAAAGGCTTCTGTCGGAAGTAATTCTGGAAAGGTGGTCGAGCAACCAACCTGTACAGTCGAAAAGGTTTTACCAGAAAATATCAATCTTTGTCCCATGTAATAAATTCTGTTTAACTTGAACTAAAACAATTTTCTTCTGTGTTTTTAGGTGAGTAAAAACCCACCACCCTCCAAGAAAAGAAAACAAGAGGAGGAGGTAAAGGTGATCGATGAAGAATCTGGGGATGAATCTCCAGACCAACAACCTCTCAGGAAAAAGAAGGTCCTGAAGATCAAGACAGCTGCCTCCCAAAGGTCCATTGTCCGCTTGACCAAGAAAACTCCCCCCGCCAGTCCAGTTACAAAAGTTCTTATCAAAGATACAGAAAGTGGGAATTCTAGCTTTACTACTGAGATCCCTCAGGTAAACCTTCATTTCGACTGATGATATTTACTTTTACTTGCCTTTTCTTTTCCTTGACCTTTTGCTTGTTTTTAGATCCAAGTTGATGTCGAAGGACACCCCATAGCAAAAGAAATGCCAACATTGACAGGTGGTCCTTCCTTTAAAGCAGCCAGCTCAATGCCTACCTCTTCCAAAGCTTCGACAAAGAACACAACAAAGGAAAAAGAGCAGGACACAATTGATCTTGACTCTGAAAAGACTTTAGCTGAAAGACTCCAAGATGGAGTTGACCCTGATGTTGGTAGCTATGAAAGGCAAACCATTGATGAGTTCTACATTGACCTGGAAGAGCATTCTGATGATTCTCCTGTTCGTCCAGCATTAAATGCTGAAAAGGATGGTGATGAGTCACCGGATCAGGCAAAACCCACCAAAAGGAGGAAGAAAGCAATCAAACCTCTCCCCAGAAACCACCTACTCCCAAAGTTTTAGAGAGAATACTATCAAAGGAACCAGGTGAGGGAATCACCCCTGCTCCGGCGGAAAGTGAAAATTCTAGTCTAAGGACCAAAATTCTAAAGGTATGATTTTTTCTTTTCCCCTTGATGCTAACAAGCTGCTTTACTTGTATTTGCTCCTTTAACCTACTTATCTTTCAGGTACCTGTCGATATTCACGGACAACCTATGATCCAAGTTCTCCCCAAGACCAGCAGTGACCCTACTTACAATCCAGCCAGCGCCTCCAAATCCTCCGCTAAGAGTTCAGCGAAAGAATCAGCCACTGAAGTAGACCAGCCCATTGCTCTTTCTACACGAAATCCAAAAGTAGTGGAAGAAAAGACTGGTCCCGATACTGAAGATTTTGTCGAAACGGATGGGGATACCATGATGGCTGCCACTAGAAATGAAGCTGAAGATCAATCTCCCCCCTATTCAGAATCTGCTGATGAAGAGAGAGACAAGGAGGCTGGAAGTGATGCTGAAGAAGAAGAAGAAGAACATGAAAGGCCACCAACTCCTGCTGCTGATACTGGCGAAAAGACCGAAAACGTGGAAGAAAATCTTGGTAAAACAGCTACAGCTGCTTCGACCGGGACGACTTCGACCCAGTTTTCTCATAAGGAGCTAGAAAGTATGAAGGTGCAAAGACCTTTTGAGTATCTGAAGACCATGCTCAGTTCCCGCTACAATTTCGCTGACACTACTACCAGTAGCTCGACTACCTCAGGGACCACTTCTGATGCCAAATCAATGGATGAATCGCTGGCAAACATTCGACAGAAGGTCCTTGATATTGACTTGTTTCAACTTCTGGAGAATGACTCCTCTGCTCACTTCGACCTGAAGAAAATCCTGAAGCAAGTCAATGTCTTGGAGACCCCTCCTGAAGTCACTGATGTGGTGCTGGACCTCACTACTTTGATAGATCTTGTGGTAACTGACTTTAATCGACTTCGAGAGTGCTCCAAGAAGCTTGAAAGCAAAACGGAGACCCAACTTGCTGAGTGGGAAGCTGCGTCGAATTCGTCCAATAAGGTAACTGAAATGGAGCAAGTGTCTAAGCAAAATCAACGGGAAGCAGCTTTGTGTGGCGAAAACATTCTAGAATGGGAGAAACAAATTTCTGTCCTCCAAGGCAAAATTTCACAGGCGAAAAAACGTCAATCAGAGCTGCAGAAGAATGACCAGGAAGAAATCCGCAAAGAGCTGGAAGTTGGTGTGCACCATGTCGACAGGGCCCGTAAGCTTGGCGAGGAGATTGGGGAGATTACTAAGAACAAGACACTTTGTGAGCGACGCCTTCAAATTCAGAAGTCGAAGTTTGAGAAGCTGAAAGCATCTTTTCCCGTTTGAACACTTGTAATTTTTGTTTGGCTTTTAAAGCCCTTTTTGTAATGACAATGGATTTGTACTATCTGGCGAAAAGATTTTTTGTCCGCGATATTGCTTTTCTTCTTACAATTATTCGACTGTTATTTTAATTTCTTGCAATGTTGGCTTATATTTTTTCAAATACTTGCCATTTATCTTCAGTATTCTTTTATCTTTATCTATCTCTTCGACCTCATATGCGCCATTTGAAAAAACTTTTAAAATTTGGAAAGGTCTTTCCCACTTAGGAGACCATTTTCCCATTAACCTATCTTTTCGATCCATAGGAAGAATTACTTTCCAAACAAGATCCCCCACTGAAAGGGTCTTAAATTTTACTTTCTTATTGTAAAACTTTTTGACTCTTTCTTTTTGTCTCTTTATCAGGTCTAACGCACGCAATCTCTCTTCATCCAAATCAACTAGTTCATCCATCATCATGCTCCAATACATTTCTGATGGAATTTCATGATGCCTTTGAACTCGTATTGACTGTAAATAAATTTCGACCGGTAGCACTGCATCGTGTCCATAAGTCAATTTGAATTGAGTAGAATTTGTTGCTTCTTTAGGAGACGTTCGACAAGCCCATAAAATCTGATCCAAAGTCTTATGCCAATTCTTAGGTTTTCTACCCACGTGCTTTTTGATCAAATTTATCACCACCTTATTTGCTGCTTCGACTTGTCCATTTGCCTGGGCGTAATAAGGTGTCGAAGTTAAGAGCTTAAAACCTGTGTCTGTTGCAAACATTTGCATGTTTTTCCCAGTAAACACAAATCCCTGATCAGTAGTTATTGTTTCTGGTATCCCAAATCTGTAAATTATATGTTTCTGGATAAACTCTATAACTGCCTCTTGATCCACATTTACTAGTGGTATAGCTTCAATCCACTTAGTGAAATAATCTATTCCAACTAAAATGTACTTCTGCCCTTTTGAAGAGGCTGGTCGAATTTCACCAATTAAATCCAAAGCCCAACCTCTGAATGGCCAAGGTTTTATAATTGAATGCAACTCATTTGCAGGAACATGTGGTATACCTGCATGCACTTGGCATTCCTGACAACCTTTTGCAAATTCGACACAGTCTTTCAGCATTGTTGGCCAGTACATTCCTTGTCGAAATAATAACCATTTCATTTTTTGGCCTGCTTGGTGTGTGCCACATGCACCACTGTGAACGTTCGACAAAGCTATGTAAGCTTCATCTTCGCCCAAACATTTCAGCAAGACTCCTTCTGCAGTCTTTTTAAATAATTCATTTCCAAAACGTACATAACTCAAAGCTCTGTACTTTACTTTTCTTTCGACTTTCTGATTTGGGTCTTGTAGATAATCCTTGATAGGTTTTCTCCAATCTTCAATTTCTGAATCATCTATATTGAAAATTTCAAAATTTTCCTCATCCCCATAACCTAATCTTATTGTCTCCAAATCTGAAGGAGCCAATTTGGTGGATACGACTCTTCCTCTTACTTCAATAGCTTTTTCCAAGTTTTCTTTCGACACTTTGTAGCCTGACGCAAGTTGAGCCAAATCGTTCGCTTCTTGATTCTTCGATCTAGGAATGTGTCTAATGGCCACATTGTCGAATTTTTTGAGAAGTCTGTTAGCTATTACGAAGTACATAATCAAATTCTCTTTGACACATTTATATTCTCTTGTCAATTGTTTTATCACCAGCTCAGAGTCACCCATTATTTCGACTCTTGTTGCCCCCAATTCCAACAATATTTCAAGTCCGACAATCAAAGCTTCATATTCTGCTTCATTATTTGAACATAAGCCTTTGACTTTGTACTTGAATTTTGTTGGAATTTTGTCAGGAGAAATAATTAGCATTCCAGCACCAGTTCCATTCTTATGACTGGAACCGTCAAAATATAACTTCCATGGCTCTAATTCGACATATTTTACTTCATTTTCATTTATGGAATGGTCAGCTATGAAATCAGCAACCACTTGTCCCTTAACAGCCTTTAAAGGCAAATATTTTAAGGAATATTCTGTCAATGCCAAAGCCCATTTCCCAATTCGACTATGTAAAATGGATTTAGATAACATATATTTTATTACGTCGAAATGAGAAGAAACAAATACATCAACAGGTTTTATATAGTGCTTTAACTTTGTACAAGAGAAATATACACACAAACATAATTTTTCTATCACACTATATCTAGTTTCAGCATCATTTAGGACTCTGCTGAGATAATAGATGGCCCTTTCGACGCCATTCTCATCTTCCTGACACAGCATGCTTCCCAAAGTTCTGTCTGACGCTGAAATGTATAATCTCATACTTCTTTTTCTACAAGGAGACATCAAAACTGGAGGACTAGCTAGATACTCTTTGATCTTGTCGAAGGCATCTTGTTGTTCTTGCCCCCATGTGAAATCTTCCTTTTTTAGTCGAAGTAGAGGTGAGAAAGCTTGTGTCTTCCCACTAAGGTTAGAAATGAACCTTCTGAGAAAGTTGATTTTCCCTAGTAGAGACTGCAATCCCTTCTTTGTCGATGGCGCTTTCGCTTCCATTATGGCTTTAGCTTTGTTTTCATTTATTTCGATTCCTTTCTTGTGGACCACAAAACCTAAGAAATCACCCGCCTGCACACCAAAAGCACATTTAAGGGGATTCATTTTTAAACCAAACTTTCTCATCCTTTCAAAGGACTGTCGAAGATGGTCTATATTACTTGTTCCTGAAATAGACTTGACCACAATATCATCAATGTATATTTGCATAAAAGTGTCGATAAAGTCATGAAAAATCGAATTCATGGCTCTTTGATAAGTTGCTCCAGCATTTTTTAAACCAAAGGGCATTACTACCCATTCATAGGTTCCTATTGCTCCAGGGCAACGAAAAGCTGTTTTAGGAACATCTTCTTCAGCTATAAAAATTTGATTATAGCCAGAGTATCCATCAAGCATACTCAAATACTCATGGCCTGCTGCAGAATCTATGAGCATTTCTGCTACTGGCATAGGATATTCATCCTTAGGGGTAGCTGAATTTAAATCTCTAAAATCAATGCATACCCTCAGCTTGCCATTTTTCTTAATTACAGGGACTATGTTCGCAATCCATTCGACATACCTGGTGGTGCGGATGAATCTGCATCTTAGAAATCTTTCGACCTCTTCTTTTATTTTCGACAAGATTTCTGGTGCGAAGCGTCTGGGAGTTTGCTTTACTGGCTTCTTTCCCTCCATTATTGGCAGCTTCAATTCGACCAAACTCCTGTCTAATCCTGGCATCTCGTCGTAATCCCATGCAAAACAGTCTTTGTACTCATTTAGCAATTGGACTATTTCGACTTTGAACGAGGATCTATCTTGGCGCTGATGTAAGTTGGCCTTCTTTCTGCCCCCAGTCCTAAATTGATTTCTTCTAATGGATCCTGTGCCACCATCTTCATGTTAGTCGATGCTGGATCCTTTTCGAACCCCAAAGGTTCGTCATCATAGATGGCGTCAAGCTTCTGATTCTGCCATTCGCCAGTTTGATTGTTGTCATAACCCTTTTCAATATCCCTTTGGGGATATTGTTCTTCAAAATCTTCTTTGTTGGCTTCGACAGCCATGTATTTCACTTCGGCCTCTAGGGCCGCTTTGAGTTTATTTTCGGCTATATAAGCCGTAATTCTTTCGATTGCTGAGGCTTCACTCGTCATAATCATCAAATTCACTTCCCCAACCCGTTGGCTCAATAGGCGAAGTTCCCCATACGTGACTTGGTTCGCCAATTACTTCTTTGTCCTATTGAAACCCACGTGTTGGGTGAAGGTACATGGAACAATAGGCGTTGTCAGTTGCCTTTAGGTCGAATCCTGCTGGGTTGCAGGGTGGTATGTGAGCCAAATTCTTGTCGAAACTTCGACTATTCACATTGTTTACTTCAGTCATAAAATAGCTTTGATCTGCTTCAATATTCTCGACAATCCCATCTGGCCTCCAGATGGCTATTCGTTGGTGCATGGATGATGGTACAGCTCCTACCCCATGAATCCATTCTCTTCCAAGCAGCAAGTTATAATTCGCCCTTGAAGCTATCACTATAAACATTGTTGGCCTAGTTATGGTTCCAACAGTTAAGTTCACCTGGATCACTCCCATGGTATTTCCTACTTTTCCTTCATAATTTGACAACACCATGTTGTGGGGCTTTATGTCTGAGTCATCCTTTCCAATTCTTTTTATCATGAAATGGGGCATTAAATTTACAGCAGCTCCACCATCTACCAGGATCTTGTTGACACCAACATTCTTCACTTTTCTTTTTATGAACAAAGGCTTCAAGTGCGCTTTCATTACATCATCTGGTCTTTTAAAGAAAGCGTTTTGCTCTTCGACACAACCATTGTTCATTATATAATAACATACAGGCCTGAGCCCCATGCTGTCATCTTCAACCTCATCTTCTTCGTTTTCGACCTCCATCACTCTATCATAGTCTCTAGGCAGTACTGAAACCACATTGCATGTGACATCGAAAGATGCTTCTGAGTCTGACCTAAAATCATCAGTTACTTCGTCGTCTTCTGGCACCTTGTTGCTAGTCTTCGACATCCCTACCATGTGGCTTGGTTTGTCCTTTTGAGAGGGCTCGTGTTTTGGAGCAGACTCTTGGTTCATTGTTTGCAAGTTTTTGCTTGACTCAGCTTTATTTTCATCAAGAGTGTTTTCTTTGATTTTGTTCTTTTCTGCAGCCTCCTTTTCTGCTCTTTTCTGTCTTTGGAACCTTCTCCACTGAGACCTTGACATTGGATTCTTTCCTTTATAGTTTTCTGATGGGTATGGTCTTAGTTTCTATTTTTCGACCTCCCTTTTTTCTTCCATGGAGGAACCTCTCTGCATTTCAAAGTTCTTCCATCTTTTCTGCCCTTGAGCACCTCTGATTGGTTGGACCCACTTATCATTCTCAGCTTTGACAGATGGCTTGTAAGTCCCATGATGCCCTTCGCCAATCCTTTGGTTGTAACGCTCACTCCTTCTTGGATCAAACCTTCCATTTCTGGTTGCTGGGATTGCCCCCCAGTTTCCTCTTCTTTTGGCTTTCTCCACCCCCTCGAGATTGCTTGCTGCTTTCTTGTCGAACACCGCACTACAACGTGGGCACAACATGACTTCAGCCTTCTTTCTCTGGCACCTTTGGATGAATTCGACCAAGCTCTCCTCCTCCTTAGGGTAAGCCAACTTCTGATACTCTTCTCGACGGAGTTCTTCGTCAGTTTCTGTTTGTTTCTTCTGAGAAATTTCCACCATGTTGATATCCACATGCTGGTCATCAGTGAGACTTAATTTATTCATTCTTTCAATAAGTCTTGCCTCCTTTTCAGCATTCCCTTTCGCCTGGTCGAAGCTTCCTCCTGAGGGTAAGTTCCTGGAGATGAGTTTGCAGCATTCCTCGACTGAGTTTTCTTTAGGGTCTTCCATTGTTCTGCGCAAAATCCCATAAGGAGCAGGCTTCACAAGGCCTTCAGCAGCCTCTGCCCTGATTCTGGCAACATCCTTGTTGACTGGTTTAAACTTGTCAGCAACTCTCATTGTCTCCATTTTGTCATGATTAAGGCCTTCAGTAGCCTCCTCTTTGATGATAGGGGCATTATCATTCGCTCCTTCATCAGTATCTTTAAAGAAATCTCCCCATCCAGTTGGCTGGATTTTGTTGATGTCGATACGAGAACTTGGGGGTGCAGAGTATTTCACGAGATAGTCGAATTTTCCACTGGGCTCCCCCAAAGTATCCCAAATTACTCCATCTTCAGCAATTTTGTTGTTATTCTTTTCGTCGAAACCTTCAGTAATTCCAACTGCATTTTGGTTGTTGAAACCTTCAGTAGTTTCCTCCTTCTTCTGACTGTCGAAGACTTCAGTATCGCCAACTTTGTTTTTACTGTCGAAACCCTCAGTAGTTTCAACTCTGTTGATATAGTCATTCAAATTTCCTACATCAAGATTTTCAGTAATCTTGATCGACACTGGCTGGTCTTCAAAGTCCTTGGATACTTTTTCCTCCTCAGGCTTGTCTAGGAGATCATCAGCAACCTCCACCATGTTGATATTATTGTCGAAGCCCTCATCAGCTTCCACCATTTCAAAACTACAATAAGAGGCTACTTCGACCTCCACCATATTCACAGTGGAAGGTTCAGCATAATTGGCTTCGACCACCTGCATGGGGTTTGAGTCAATCTTCATCTATTGTTTTGATTTGTCTCCAAACTTCAGTCTTCCATCACGAATTGCATTCTGAACAAGATCCCTGAAAAGGAAACATTGAGAAGTTTTATGACCCAAAAAGTTATGGTATTTGCAAAAATCTCTCTTTTTCTGTTGGTCCACAGGAGGCTCTTTAGTGCCTGCTGGTTTTATCAATTGACCATCTTTGACTAATAAGTCGAAAATTTCGTCACACTTGGTGACGTCGAACGTATAAGTTCTTTTAGGAAACCTATCACTCTTTTCAGGTTCAACTGGATTTTTCCCATTCGACGGAGCTAATACTTTACAGGCGTATGGTGGGCCTGACTTTAGTTTTGCCAGATCAATTTCTTGTTCGTCGAACAAAATTAGTTCATTTTCGTCACTATCATTATCCTGGCATACTCCTACATAGGCCACTCTTTACTTTTTATTTTTATTTGATCTAAATTTCTCAGCTTTTAGCCTTTCAATTTGTCTTACCCTATCTGCTAATTGTGCCATATCTCTCAAATATTGAGTGTCTAGTTTCTTTCTTATAGAATAATCTAGACCCCCTGCAGCCATTTCGACTAACTCTTGCTCTGGCACTTGTGTGAAACATCTTGCCTTAAGCAACCTAAACCTATTTAGGTAATCATCTATAGGCTCTGAAAATTTCCTCTTAACACTGGCTAATTCCTTCAAACTTATTTTAGTCTGACCCATATAAAATTGTTCATGGAACAATCTTTCTAGTTGAGTCCAAGTGAATATAGAGTTTGCAGGCAAGGATGTAAACCAGGTAAACGCATTTTTCGTCAAAGAACTTGGGAAGTATTTCATTTTCAAATTTTCAATATGGGCTATTTCTCCTGCTTCGATTAAATAACGCGCTATATGTTCTATGGTGGATTCGCTAGTGTCCCCTGAAAATTTGGTAAATTTGGGTACTTTCCACCTTGGTGGTAATTCCTGTCGTAGAACATGTTCAGACAATGGGGAAGCATAACTAGGCCTTTGTAATCCTACATTTACCCCATTTTGCGCCATTATCCTTTCGACCATGGCTGTTAAATTGTTTTCGGCAGGCAGGTTATTATATCGTATTTGCTGTTGCAACACATCATCAGCATCTTGGCCCCTCGGGACTATTATCCTCCTAGGTTCTTGTTGAACGGGGATTTCGACACGCGGATGTTCGACCACCGCCTCTTGGTTCCTAGGGTTTGCCTGAGGATTCTCTAAAGGCCTTTGATTTATTGTGGGTTCCTCTTCGACAGTTACTACAGGGTTTTGAATTATGTGTTCTCTTTGTCGCGTTTGAGGAACACCAAAAAAGTCAGCAATACGTGTCATTTGCGCAGCCAACAATTGGTTGGTTTGGGTAGTGTTTTGTATTAAAGGGTTAAACACTGCTCCCATTTGTTGTGTCAACATTTGAACCATATCATGATTACTTTCGTCCATTTGTTGTTGAATTACTTGCGCAGAATTATTTGTAATTGCTGGCATTTGGAAATTTGGTAGGGGTTGGTTCAATCTACTCGTATTTCCACCATATCCCGACCCTTGTAGTGGTGAAGATACGTGGACCATGGCATCAGAATACAAGGATGGTGCATTTTGTAAGTTTGCCATCACTGAAGTTAGCATTCCATATGGTTGTTCTCTACCAAACATAGGCATGGAAAAATTTGTCTGAAATGGCCTATAATTATGTCCTCCAGGAGGAGGCGTCCCCATGGGCATTGAATGTCCCATTGTGGAAGAACTAGGCATATTTTGGGAGAGCGAAACCGCTGGTATAGATCCTGTTGACGAAGGCATAGCCTCCTCCAAAACAGGGTTTGAATCCACATTTCCCCTTGTCGAAGGGATAGGGTTGGAAACTGGAATGGTTTCGTTTGGATTTGGATTATTTGGTCGATTCGCCATTTTTCTCACTCTTGTCCTTTTAGGTCTTTCTACGTCGGTTATGGCTAATTTACCGCTTCTCAAAAGCATACGACGAAGTAGAAACTATTTGGCTAAGAGTTATTTGTAAAAATTTTAAAATTTTGCACTGGTCCCACCGGGTGTGCCAATTTGTTCGCTGTAGATTTTGGCGAACAACCTCTGGTTTACCAATCTCTTATAAAACTGGGTTACTTGCAGGACCAACCACACAAATCCTGGGATACATGTGCAAAATTGTCTAACTCTTAGAATAATGGTGTTTTAATGGTTTATTTTGTTGTATCTTTTATGTATGAATGGTTTGGTTAAAGAACTAACTCACAACTTCTGGCGAAAAGGGTAAATTAAATGAAATTAAAACTTGCATAAAGTAAATGACAAAGGATAAATGACTAGGAAAAGTAAAGGCAATTATAAAAGACTTTGAATTTCTTATAAACTTAAAAGATGGTGTTCACACGTACATTTTCTAGATAACAAACTCTTTTCTCTCACACGGATACTTTGAGTATTTACAGGAATTTTGTACAAGTTTTCACACACTAAAATTCTACAACAACTATCCTATTTATAGAAAAATACAATAACTGTTTAGTAACGGAAAAACTCTAAATCTTTGACACTTGGTCTTCTACATGTCTTCGTTTCTTCTAAAGCTTCCACGCGTCTTCTGCCAAGCGTCATATCTTTTGAATTTGAATTTCCCTTTTGCGTCCAAGCGTTGCGCCTCTCCATTTTGTCGAATTGTCGAAAAGTAACAAATGTCCCTTGAACTTTGTCTGACGAAACCTTCCTTATGTTTCTGTCGAAACATCGAAACGCTGTTCTTGTCGAAGTGTCGAGAACTTCTTTTGAATACCTCCATTTTCTTTCTTCTTCATCTGCAGCCATTTTCTTTAGTTGAAAAACATCACTTCGCCTATCAAAACATGGTGTCGAAAATCTGTGTCTACAACAACGCCGTGGGCGACAAATATACATGAGTTTACAGAAAATACATATACACAACCCAACAAATGAAGAAAACATAGAAAAAGAGAAATGAACCAAACATCTCGCGGTTTGTCAGAGCCGGTCGACGATCAATCCACCCCGGTTCATCCGTATGCATGCTCCACAGTTGTTTTCTAAGCTCTCCAATGAAAAATGAAGTTTGATGGAGTTGGAGCAAGAATCCCCAAAACCATAACATAAAAAGTAACTGAAATGAATTATATACAATCAGAATTTTTGCAGGTTCACTAGGCGAACCCTTCCATTCGCTAGGCGAATGCACGAAAATGGCACTTAAGTGCCTATAAAAAGTTAAACCGCCTCTTTCTTTTTTCAGAGGTTCGCTAAGCGAACGATTTATTCGCCTAGCGAATGCTCGCTAGGAAGTTTGCGAAGTGAACTTAGGTCTCTTTCTCCTCTGCCTCTTTTTGGACTCCTTCGCTGGGACCTTCGCCAGCCTTCGCTAAGCGAACATTCGTTGTCACACTCGCTAAGCGAACATGACAGCAAAACAGCCCCTTATTTGACCACAACTTCTGCACCGTAGCTCGGATTGACGCACGGTCGGAAGAGCATGAAAGCTTATTCAATGCTCTATACAACAATGGCAAAATCCCATTGCTGGAATACCTACAAAAATGAGATAAAATCAATTAAACTCAATGATATTTACAAGAAAATGCAATATACACACGAAAACGTAAAGTAAACGTATTTACACATAAAGTGAGGTTTATTCAACCAATTTTAACACAAAGTACCGATAAGTGCAACAAAACTTATATACAAAAATAGGTACAATTTGCACTTATCAAACTCTCCCCAACTTACAGAATTGTTTGTCCTCAAACAAAAATCAAACAACTTAACGAAACCGAGTGATAACCAAAGAATCACAAATCAACAAGTTTTGAAAAATGGAAAACAAATGTATGGTTCAAATGAAAAACGGTACACACAAAGTAAATACTTACCACTAAACTAAAATGACAACATAGTCACGAAACAAAAGCAAAGTACAAAAGTCATGCCAAACCATCCTAAAACAACACAAGTTCAAATGTGAATCACACCTAGCAAAAATAATCATCGGTAGATGAAAAACACAAAATGAGGTTCTTATCACTCACACAACAATCATGCAAACAATAGACTAAATTATGCAACCATCCAAAAATCATATTGAACATACAAAGGCAAGAATCACAAGGACTTTCAAGGTTGTAGCCTGGTCGGGTAAACAAACAAGGGGCAATTTCTAAAGGTAATTGAAACAAAAACTTGCCTAAACCTAAGGGAGTGATCAACTCACAAAAATTCAAACACCAAATTCCAATCAACTTCTTCTTTCATCCCAAGTGTTACACAAAACACAATACTTATTTAGCACAATTATTTGGACTCTTTTTATTTCCTTTTTCAAGGATTTTCTGTTTATTTCTTTTTCACTTTTTTTTCTTTTCTTTTCTTTGTCACATTTTTCTCTTTTTTTTTTCTTTTTCAACCTCATAGAAACCAACCATTCTCTCCTCAACTTGAATTCAACCACATCATCATGTGAATACTCCCTCCTTTCTAAGGTAAGGCAAAAATTCATACAACAACACAAAGTTGAGGGCTCAGGTAAAAACAAAATCCATACAAAAAGTAAATTTGACACTCATAGACAAACATCAAACTCAAACAACATGGACAATGACCAAAGGCTCAAAGGGGTTATAATCACACACTCACAAGGTGAATTGACTATTTGGCTAGGTAGTTGTGCTCAAAATGAAACAAAAATTCCTTGATCCTTTTCATGCTTTCATATAATCAACACAAACAAAAGATTAAGCATAATAAAATCCAGTTAGAACAAGAATGTTGGTACTCCATGAATATATGAACAATAGAAGGCTACCTCACAAAAAGGTTGGGAACTAAAGTGATTCACAACAAGAACAAGTATACAAAAGAATGAATGGCATGGAAGTTTGTAAAAAGCCTAAGTATCATGTATATGCTAAAGTATAGAAAGCGATAAATACATACCTCAGACGTGTATAAAACTTAACAATATCATTACCATACATCCGCAAGTTGAAACGATCAAACTTGGAACATCACCAAATTTCCTCAAGCTACTCAAAACAAGCTCATTGACAAACGCAAAAACTATTAATATACACAAACTGAAAAACCGGAAAAAATTCATTAAACAGGTTGTAAAGTGAAGATTTGAGAATTTACGAAAAATCCGAGTACAACTTGTTTAATAAATTTTCACCACACTACCTAAGCTAAACAACAACAAAAGAAAAGAATACACCATGCTTGTTTTACGTCGTAAGCTCGACGACTTTACAATGCTTAGCTAGTAACTTTCTTCCTTCATGCCATAGTGATGCCTCACCGCGCAAACCAAAAGCAAGTGTCCTAACCAAACACTTAAACAAACGTTACGGGAACAAAATGTATACAACACTTGAACAAATATAGTGGAAACAGACAATATATATGATATATACAAAACTCAAAAACAAAGAAACTATCGCAATACGATTCAATATCAAAACCAATCCCCGACAACGCGCCATTTTGTTGGTTGCAGAATAGGACAAGCAAGCAAAAATATTTATTTTCGGAAGAATTCCCTCCGGGATTTATGTCGTGTCCACAGAGATCGGTTCGAGGGAAAGAATGTCGTTCGACAATCTCTCGCGTTTATGAGTTTGGGTTAAAATGGTTTAAAACATAAAAACAGAAAAGTAAACATTAAAACATAAAACAAATTCATTCTTCAGAGACAAGAAACTTATCAGGCGTGCACATAATCCACTCCTCACAAACTTAAACTTACCGACCAGTTATACTCCACCTACAATACTCCTCAATATCACCCAGCATCGCTCACAACAAAGGTTAAGTCTAACGCAAAGTTGAGAAAACAACCGTGTTACCATTGCCGATACTTTCGCACGCTAGCTCAAGGCACGGAAGCATTAAGATTCGACGCCTATTGAAGATAATTAGCTTCTAAATCTATCTCTAGAGTCCAGAAACTAACAGATAATCATCCCTAATTGAAGTTTGCGAGGGTTATGTCTAACGCAACCCAAACCCCGCGCATATAGTAAAAATCAGAGACAATCACCAATAGAGATTTGTAAAGCAAGTTTTATACAACGCCATGGGCGACAAATATACATGAGTTTACAGCAAATACATATACACAACCCAACAAATGAAGAAAACACAAAGAAAAAGAGAAATGAACTAAATATCTCGCGGTTTATCAGAGTCGGTCGACGATCAATCCACCCCGGTTCATCCGTATGCATGTTCCACAGTTGTTTTCTAAGCTCTCCAATGAAAAATGAAGTTTGATAGAGTTGGAGCAAGAATCCCCAAAACCATAACATAAAAAGTAACTGAAATGAATTATATACAATCAGAATTTTTGCAGGTTCGCTAGGCGAACCCTTCCATTCGCTAGGCGAATGCACGAAAATGGCACTTAAGTGCCTACAAAAAGTTAAACCGCCTCTTGCTTTCTTCAGAGGTTCGCTAAGCGAACGATTTATTCGCCTAGAGAATGCTCGCTAGGAAGTTCGCGAAGCGAACTTAGGTCTCTTTTTCCTCTGCCTCTTTTTGGACTCCTTCGCTGGGACCTTCGCCAGCCTTCGCTAAGCGACCATTCACTGTCACACTCGCTAAGCGAACATGACAGCAAAACAGCCCCTTATTTGACCACAACTTCTGCACCGTAGCTCGGATTGACGCACGGTCGGAAGTGCAGGAAAGCTTATTCAATGCTCTATACAACAATGGAAAAATCCCATTGGTGGAATACCTACAAAAATGAGATAAAATCAATTAAACTCAATGATATTTACAAGAAAACGCAATATACACACGAAAATGTAAAGTAAATGTATTTACACATAAAGTGGGGTTTATTCAACCAATTTTAACACAAAGTACCGATAAGTGCAACAAAACTTATATACAAAAATAGGTACAATTTTCACTTATCACCCTCACAGAATTGGTTGTTGTTCCTTCA
The DNA here is from genome assembly GCA_022829125.1 of Lathyrus tuberosus. NCBI lineage: Eukaryota > Viridiplantae > Streptophyta > Magnoliopsida > Fabales > Fabaceae > Lathyrus > Lathyrus tuberosus. The sequence goes on along the minus strand of JALAZF010000039.1, from coordinate 10,905,244 downwards.
ACCGTCCACCTCAAGTTGAAGTATTATACCGAGAAGGGTCACGTCGCAACTTTGCATGGGGACATAGAAGTTGCCCGCAGATGCTTCGAGACAGTGACCAGGGGACAAAACTATATTGGAGCAGCACCTAAAGCAGCCAAACGGGCAAAGGATGAAGATCGTCCAACCGAAGATGGCCAACCAGACAAGAAGCCTGCACTCCCCGTGCATACTATCGACCTTGACAGCCGAATTTCAGAAGACGGCAAGGAAGATAACGGTGAGGGTGCTCCAACAGGGGCGACCAACTCCCCCACATCAGCCCTCATGCGACCAGTCCCAGACGGAGAGTTCGAAGTCATCACCTTCAGCAATAACCCCAACAGAGGAGTAAAGATAGGTGTTGGACTACCCGACGAGGTCAAGCTACAGCTGAAGAAGTGCCTGGACGACAACGCTGACTTGTTCGCTTGGAGCGCAACAGATATGCCCGGCTTAGACCCTGAAACCGCGTGCCACCACTTGACCATCGATCCAGCTGCCCGCGCTGTTGCGCATCGAAGAAGAAAGTAATCCGACGAGAAGGCACAGGCTGCCGAAAAACTTGTACAAGACCTCTTAGAGAAAAAATTCATTTCGGAGGCCAGGTATACAACCTGGTTGTCCAACATTGTACTTGTGAAAAAACATAGTGGAAAATGGTGCATGTGCATTGACTACACCGATCTCAATCGGGCTTGCCCAAAAGATGCTTATCCTTTACCGAGCATAGATAGACTCGTAGATAACTCCGCAGGTTTCAAACTCTTGTCCTTCATGGACGCCTATTCGGGATACAATCAAATCCCTATGGCCGAAGAGGACAAGAGGTATACCGCATTCATGACCTCCTCGGGGAACTATTACTAAAACGTAATGCCCTTCGGTCTGAAAAACGTTGGGGCCACGTACCAGCGCATGATGAATAAAGTCTTCCGATCAGAAATCGCAGACATGCTCGAAGTTTACATGGACGATATAATCGTAAAGTTCCAAAAGGAATCCGATCATACGACTCACCTGCAAAAGGTTTTCGACCAGGCCAGGAAATGTAAAATGCACTTTAACCCAGAAAAATGTACCTTTGGTGTACGGGCAGGGAAGTTCCTCGGATTCTATCTCACCGAAAGGGGAATAGAAGCAAACCCAGATAAGTGCCGAGCATTCGCAGAGTTCCCCACGCCCAGATCGAAGAAGTCCATACAATCCCTAACGGGATGCTCGTTTCCCTTTCTCGTTTCGTGGCCAAATCCGCTCAGCACGCCCTGCCCTTCTTTAAACTCCTCAGGAAAGAGACCAGTTTCGAATGGACAGACGAATGCGAGCAAGCCCTGGCCTGCCTTAAGTGGGCTCTATCCAAGCCACTTGTACTTTCTCGACCAGAATGTGGGGAAACTATATACTTATACCTCTCTGTCGCCAGCGAAGCCATTAGTGCTGCTCTCATCCGCGAAACAAAGGACGGGCAGAAGCCCATCTATTTCACCAGCAAGGCCTTACAAGGGCCAGAAATCAGGTACGTGCAGATAGAGAAAGTCACCCTTACTCTCATCACCGCCGCGAGGAGGCTTAGACACTACATCCTGGCCCACACCGTTGTTGTCCGTACGGACCAGCCCATCAAGTAGTTGCTATGTCGACCAGATATGGCGGACAGGATGCTTAAATGGTCCCTGGAGTTATTAGAATTCGACATTCATTACGAGGGCAGAAAGACCCTCAAGGCACAAGTTTTGGCCGAATTCGTGGCAGAAATGACGCTGCTACCGTCCTCTCATGTGGAGCACATAAATGGATCGTTCACGTAGATTGGGCATCTAGCCCCTCAGGTAGCGGAGCAGGTATCATCCTCGAAAATGAGGAAGGAATACTAATCGAAGTATCACTCGTTCTGTCCTTCCTTACATCTAACAACCAAGCCGAATATGAAGCCTTCCTCGCGGGACTACGGCTGGCCAAGGACGTGGGCGCCAAGGAGGTAAAAATCTACATTGATTCCCAGCTCGTAGCGTCACAAGTATGGGGAGAATTTCAAGCAAAGAACGACCAGTTGGCCAAATACCTGGCGCTGGTAAAGGAAAGACTTACAAAGTTCGATGCGTGGGAAGTCAAGCACATCCCCCGCGAACGAAACACGCGAACAGACATCTTGTCCAAACTAGCTAGCACCAGAAAGAAAGGCGGAAACAAGTCCGTCTTACAAGAGGTACTCGTCCGACCTAACATCGAGAAACCATCCCAGCTGCTCGACGTCAACATCATCGGGGACACCCATTGCTAGATGACTCCCGTATACACCTACCTCACCAAAGGGGAGTTGTCCGAGGACAGTAAATAATCCAGCGTAACTAAACGACGAGCCTGTTCGTATGTACTGGTTGAAGACAAACTCTACCGAAGAGGATTCTCCATCCCCCTCTTGAAATGCGTCGAGGAGAGTAAGGTCCCCGAAATTCTACAAGAAATCCATGAGGGCATCAACGCGCAACACTTGGGGGGAAGATCCTTGGCACGAAAAGCCTTGCGAGCAGGATATTACTGGACAACCATGCAGCACGACGCCAAGGAGCACGTCCAAAAGTACGACCAGTGTCAGCGTCACGGGGACATGCACTTGGCACCCCCCAATGAATTGAAGACTCTATCCTCGCCATGGCCCTTTGCCGGGTGGGGGATGGACATACTCGGCCCCTTTACAATGGGGTCTTATCAAAACAAATTTCTAATCGTGGTCGTCGACTACTTTACGAAGTGGATCGAAGCCGAAGCCCTCGCCAAGATCACAACCTTCAACATACTTCGTTTCTATAAAAGAAATGTCCTCGCATGGTTTGGGGTGCCCCAGGCCCTCGTGACCGACAACGGAACTCAGTTCAAGGACAGAAAGTTCCAAGACTTCATCGCCAAATTAGGCACGAAGCAACACTTTACTTCCGTCGAGCATCCCCAGACCAACGGGCAAGCAGAGGCTGCGAACAGGGTGATCCTTCGTGGTCTAAAGTGAAGGTTGGGCGAATCCAAGAAGAGGTGGCTCGAGGAGCTACATAGCATGCTCTGGGCCTACAGGACAACACCGCAGTCCATCACCGGGGAAACCCCTTTCCGACTAGCCTACGGAACCGAGGCGGTGATACTGGTAGAAATCAGAGAGCCTTCCAGACAAACGGAAGCTCCCCTCGACGAGGAAATGAACGATGAAGCCTTAAGAGAAGAGCTCGATCTGGTCGAAGAAATACGATCAAGAGCAGCTCTCCGCGAGGCCTCGCTGAAACAACAAATAACCTTGCGCCACGACGCTAAGGTCATAAAGCGCGACTTCCCCGTTGGTAGTTTGGTCCTGCGCAGAAACAAGAAAGATTCGCGCGAAGGGAAGCTGGCCGCAAACTAGGAAGGACCCTACAGGGTCAAGTCCAAAACGGGCACCGTAGTATACTACTTAGAAACTCTGGACGGAGAATCATTTGCTCGACCATGGAATGTTGAAAAGCTCAAACAATACTACAGTTAAGCCCAACCACGAGGTTGGACTAACTGCCGACGAGATCACCCCAAACGGGGAGACGGCGCGGCCACAGGATCGTGCCCTGGTGAAGCACAATTCATTCTACAACGTCGGCCAGCTTCTGCTCATGGGATGAGCAGATCCTGCGCACAACGGGGACACCTCAATCGAGCTCCGCCGTTTCCACACCAATCAGGCAGGACACCCAGCTCGCGATGGGAACAGTCCAAGCCTATGAGTTTAGTACCTCAACCGAGGTCCTAGTCTCATCATCGGCAAAAACACCTTGCCCTCCTCGACGAGTTTCCCACCCTGTCGAGCACAACAAAAACAAGTCGAGCAAACGTCCATTCAAACAAGAATACATAAATAAATGCGACAAGAAATTTCCAAAATTTCCAAACATAATGTTAATAACATCGGCTACAAGGCCGGAATAAGTCAGGGTTACATCAAAAGGGCATCGCCCAACAAAACATTACATCAAAAGGGCACGCAGGCCCACAAAATACATGTACATTCAAAAATATCCTAGTCAAACTAAACGACCTCGCTAACATCTTTCGGGGGAACCACCTCGCCGTTAACGACCACATTAAGCAGACCCATTCCCTCGGTCAGCAACTGGACGTCAGAATTGAGGGCCTTCACCTGCTCTAGAGCAGCGTTAAAACCAAACTCAGCTGCCCCCAGGTTGTCCTCCCCGAGGACACGGATCCTTTCGATCAGGTCCCTCGTCGTCCTCAAGGCCCTCTCATCCTCTCATCTTCACTCGATGTCGTCGACCCCACCAGCTCCGCAATCCTCGCCTTTAAGCGGGCATTCTCATCATTGACATTCTTCACCTCCTCCTTCATTTGGGTCACTTCTTTTTTAAGCAGTATCTTGGCCTCCTGGTGACCTTGCAGCTTCTTCAGCTCGTTATATATGTCGACATTCTCGCACTTCAAGGCATTGATCCTGGACTTTGCCTCCTTGAGGTCGGAGCGATGAATTGGGTCTGCATCTCCCAGGGCCAACGCCGCTTCCAATATCCTGATCATACCTACTGCATCCTGGCAGAGGAGCTTCCTCCGCGCCTGAGGATCAGCAGACAGAATCGTTGAGGCATCAAGATCTGGGACGACAATGGAGCTCCCCTCGTCGAACATCTGCCCCTGCTGATACAATGCGGGCAGTACAAATTTCCCTCCAGGAGAGCCACCCGAGCAGCCCGCAGGAGAGGCCCCAATATCATCCCGCTTCCTCTTGTGGGATGAGTCAGGGGTTGGTGGTACGGAAGTCATCCTCAGGGTAGGGCCAGCGCCGGACACGAACTTCTCTAGTGTCGCTTGCTGCTTGGCCGCTTCGACTTTGGGAACTGAAGGCACCTTCTTCTGAACTTTGGCTGCCTCCGACCTCATCAGACGCTCCCTCATGTCGACCATTTTTTCTGCGAACACAAGAAGACAAAAGTTAACAGATAGAAGAAACTTAGCAAATACTGGCACGAGAGCAAGTTATACCAAGAAGCTGGAAGGCCACATCGTCGTTTTCACACTCGAGGAGGGCCTTAGTGTTAATATAACGATCTGCTCTTACGGGCACCCCATCGTCCCCGAGCAGCTCTTTACCATCTTTGTCCACCATGAAGGCTGGGGTGAAGCTCTCCACATAGGCATGGAGCACACAGTAGGACTCCTAGTCCGCCTCGCAGAGTTGGTCGTGCTTTACCAAGAACTGGTCGGTCATGTATCTGAAGTGGGCGAACACCCACTCCAAGGGGAACTTAGATACGAGCTTTTCAACTTGCCGACCATCAATGGTCACCGTCTCGAGCGTAGATATAGACCTTTTGGCCGCTTCGGAGACAGGCTTCACAACCAGGAACCTGTCCTTGAAGTGTCGAACATAATCTGAGTACGGCCAGAAGAGCCTGCTCTGCTGCTTAAAGGACACCCAGCTTTGCTTCAAGCCCATAGTGCTCCGTTGGAGTTGGAAGATGCAGAAGAACAGATCCACGGTCGCCCCGACATGTAAGTAGCAACACATTAGCTCGAAAGCACGTATGAACGCCAGTGCATTCGGGTGGAGCTGAGCGGGGCACAACTCCAAGTGACGAAAAAGGGCCTCCTGGAAGTCGGTGAAAGGCATCCGAAACCCAGCCTCCACAAAGGCAAACTCATACATGAGGAACTGCATCCCCGGGTAAATCGAGCAGATCCTGTCATTTTTGGTCGGACAGATGGCCCTTCATTGCACGGGCACATCCTCGGCCCGATCCTCCAGATAGGGGAACTCCCGAACCTCCTCCTCAGTAAACTTCGACTTGGTCGACAGGGGCTCGTGGGTTATCCATTGTAGGTCCCCCCTCGCAACCTGGACGTTAGCATATTCGACGGCCTACTCCGCCTCCTCTTGCGCGGCTTGGGCGTCGGGCATGACTTCTTCACGAGGATCAGCCATTTTCACCTGAAAAACAGAGGAAGAAAAGTGAATTCGATGGATAAGTCCAAATCCACCCTTCCACCACTAGTCAAGTGAAAGGGCGAGGAAGAAGTCGAGGACAACCTCGAGCCCACATTGACCGCGACTTGATACGATGACACTGTCCCCCTACTACGAGGACGAGTTTCCGCGACTTAACAAAAGGACTTGAGCTCTCACAAAGCAAGCTCGTCACGCAAAGCCAGAGCTTCGCGTCGAACAGGCCTAGTGCCTGACTACAAACCTATAACTAATCCTAGCCAGAATCTAGGAGAATCTACACCAGAAAAAACCCAACATGCAGTCCAGGTTCTTCGTGTTCTTCATGTTCTTCATAAATTTTCCATAAATTCATGTGTTCATCGAAGAACACATGAATCTTCAACCGGAGAACTCATACTTCACCGGAAAATTCATGAAGAAACCCAGAAAACGAAGAACTCCATGAGAAACACAGAAAAGATGAACAAACTTACTTGAATATGAAGAGTTGAAGATGAAGGTGTGGGTGGAAGCGATGAATATCTACGGCGGCGAAGGTGGGCTTCGGCGAGGGGACGAATTGCAAAGCAAAAGAGGGGAGAGGAGAAACTTGTGAGAAGTGTACAAATGAATTCCTCCTCCCCCCCCCCCTTTTTTATAAGCATTTTCTTGTGGGGACGCGCGAAGGCCATCATTGCCTAGGCGGCTCTAGGTCTGACAAAAGGTTGCATGTTCAACACGTGTCAAGAGGAATCTTCGTTTGGCATTCCCAAGTATAAACGTCACATGCACCAGGCCTCTTGCTATCCCGCGAGCGCACCCCTTCGCCGACACACACCAAAGGTCCCCAGCATAAAAACGCCACTACAGCGGGCATCTTCGCAAAAAACGTGCTCGACAGAAAAAAACCTTTGTACAAGATATTCTTCGAGCAACAACGGCAGGCCGGACAAATCAAATCACCATCGCCGACCAGCTCAACCTTAGCGAAGGCGAAGAGAGTCTCCCTAAACGCTACTCAAAGGCGAAGAGAAAAAACCTTTATTTACTGTTTTTATGTATTTGTTGAAGTTTTGATGTGTTGAGAAAGGTGGCAGAGTGCAGAAAAATTTGAAAAAAATTTGGTCATGTTCGCTGGCGCTCGCCTAGCGAGCATGTGGGCAAGCTTTCGCTGGCTCCTTCGCTTGGCGAACCCAGCGTGACAGGGGAGGTTTTTTCTGCCACCTCAGTTAAAAATTGGGTGTAATTTTTGGGTGGGCCAGACATTTGGGCCCATGACCTATTCCTTGTCTGACCAAATTGAGAGGGAAACCCTAGTTTCCTTGTTCAATCACTTTGCCTCTCAAAATTTTTCAAATCTTTCTCTCCTTCTCAAGAACTCATTGCTCACGAATTGTCTCTGCTATATCACATTTCACCAAGTTCTTCCTATTTTAATTGCAAGTTCAGGTTTGAACCTCTTTTTCATCTTAATTTCTATTTGATAGTAGGTTAGGGAATGGATTGAAATTTAGAGACAAATCACTTAGAGTTTCTTAGTTTCATGTACCTCTGTTCATAATGCTCCATGTGTCTGCATGTTTTAAATGAATCAAGCGTTATGAATAGGATTTAGTTTGGAAGTATGTTGCTGTTAGACTGATTGCTTAATTTTCGTGGGTTCGCTGCTGTGTTCGTTTCGCGAGCCTGGGCAAGCATTCGCCAGCATTCGCTTAGCGAATCTGGGGCGAATGTTCGCCAGCCTTCGCTTAGCGACACCTGGAGCGAACAAAACTAAATTTAATTATTATTTTTATGAAGTTTGAGTTTGATGTTGTGTTGGTTCTTTTCACTAATGTGTTGGTTTGCTGCTTTTTGTGTTTTATTGGTGGTTGTGTGCAGATGGCACCTAAGATGGCAACTAATCCTGCAAAAAAGAGAAAAGCCACAACTTCGCGGCAAGTACCAATTTGGTTTGATAGTGATAGGTTCAGAGGAGCCAAGCAGGCGGCAAGATTCGAGACCTTGGAATGGAAAAATATATTGGCAGAGAAGAGGTTTAATCTGAACGACCGTGGGAGTTATAGGACGGTGGCTGCACTTTTTGAAGAAAAAAGGTGGGGTCGCTTGATGACTCCCCTCGATGGCTACAATGTGGAGATTGTCTGCAAATTCTTTGCTAATGCGCTCCCTAATGATGGTAAGCTTTTTAGTTGGACGTCTCTAGTTAGGGGGACTGTGGTGAAGTTTGATAGGTGAACTATTAACACTGCTCTTGGTGACCCGTTGCCATTGGTAGGCAGTCAGTTTGATGTGTATCACAGAGACCTCCATCTTCATCGTGATATCCCGAAAATGACTAGTGATCTACTCCTTCCAGGTAAAGAAGTGGAACACAACCCATCTGGGGTTGCTATTAGATACCGACGGGGCGGATATGCAACTGTTGGCTCAGCTCATTCTACTCTTTGTGATTACAAACATCAAGCCAAAGTCATCTTCTTCCACCATCACAATACCACTTGCTCATCTTGTCCACAGCATTCTTACGAATGTTGAGATCGACGTGGCCCGTATCATTGTTGATGAGATCAAGGCCATTATTTTGAATGGTCTTGGAGGTTCTGCTTCTCGGGCGAATTCCCCGCTTGCTTTCCCTTGTCTCATTATGTCGTTGTGTGCTCATGCTGGGGTTGATATACCCGCACGCCGACAGGTCACAATTCCTTCTGCTATAGATGATTGTTACGTGGGCAAGTTTTGTAAGCCCAGAGGGGCAAGAGGGAGACTTCTGGTGCTGGTACTGATGCTAGCACAGGGAATGGTGGAGCTACTGGTTCGGGGTCACATGTTTTTTATCCTTTTCAGCAGGAAATATGCCAGTACAACTGGGACTGGATGGCGGCTTCTCAGCGCGCCATGACTGACTTACATGATTCTATGCAGGTTCTTCAGTTGCAGTTCCGCGATCCTGCCGGTGAGCATTCTTTGATGTCTAGAGACCAGTTCCTGACTCATGCTGGTTGGCCTGAGGCCAGGCCAGTTCTCAGAGGGGGTGAGGATGCAGTTGATGATGATACTGATGAGGAGTGTGTTGATGTTGAGGCTGATGATGATGATGATGATGAGGTGGCTGGCTCTGGCGATGGTTCCGAGGGCGAGGAGATTGAGGTGTCCGATGAGGACTGATTTTTGGTGTGATGATTTTGTACTTTCTTTGAGCATCAAAGTGAAGTTTTTCTTGTATTTTGTTTTTATTTCAGTTTGTATTGATGTACTGTATCCACTTTGTGGATTATTTTGGATGTACTTGTACCCTCTGGTGGTACTTTTGACTTTGTAGGTGTGTTCACACCAGTACATTTTTATTATCAGTACATTTTTATTATTATTAGTAATATTTGTTGTTTTCAGTAAAAAAAATTCTGTTTTTTTTAATTTTACTAATATTTTGGGTTTAATTATTGTATTAAGTGTTGAGTTCTTCAGTTTACGAATGTTCAACACTTAAATTATTGGTATGCTTATGTGTTAAGAGTTGAATTCTTCAGTTTACGAATGTTCAACTCTTAAAGTGTTAATATGTTTTTTTATTATTGTTTTATGTTGGTATGCTTGTGGAAATTTAATATTTCCAACTTTTGGATGTTTTGTGGAAGAAATGTAGGTTGGTGTTGATTATGCATCAAAGAAGATTCCTCCAAGATGGGATGGCTATGATAGTACTTTAAGCATGTTGTTGTAGCAAAGTACATAGTTACTAGTTCTAGAATTTAGAATGTATTAGAACTTTGTTGTCTTTGTACAAATGAAAATGTTGTTTCCGGCTATTTGAGTGCTTGTGTCATTTAGATCCAAAAGTCACAAAAGTGAGAAACCTCCAGGTTATACTATATGCTTTAGATTGATGACAAATTGTGTTTTATACTTTTAATTCATACTTTATCTTGTGATGTATGTGATTTTGTGGAAGTCTTAGAAATGATCAAGGCACTTGTTGATATTGAGCACAACCATTTCCAAACAGTAATTTACCCGTGAGTAGCGAGAATTCGTTAACCCCTTTGAGCATAAATTGTTAGATCTCTTTTAGTGATGAACTTTGTGTGGTACATATTCTGAAAATCAAGTTCATCATTGAATTTTTGAGAGCTTCTAAAATTTTTCTTCTTGAACCTTGGAACTTTTGTTTTAATTGACTTCCTTGCCTTAAAAAGCAAGGAACATTCACTTATGGTTTAGTCGAAAATAAGTTGGGGAGAGTGAAAAAGAAGATTGGTGAATTACTAAAAATTTTGGAAACATTTAAGCAAGCATGAAAAGAAAAGAGTATATGAATATTTATATACAAAAGAGAAAAAGAATTCTTGCTTGAATGAAAAAAATAAAATAGGTCCAATAATTGTGCAAGGAAGTTTGAGAAGGTGTGATAAAGGAAAAAAATTTGTGAATGAAGTTGAGATGTTGTGAATACCTTGTATAGTGAATGTTCTTTTGCGTCGGCAATTTCGATTCAATGGCCTTTAGAAATGTCCCTTTATTGTTAACCCGACCAAACTATAACCTTAAAGCCCTTAGTGATCTTTTCCTTCCATGATTTCTTTTGTGATCATTTAAGATATTTTATGAATTGCTTAGTATTTACATGATTTGTCATTTGAGTGAATTTATCCCGTGCTTGCATGCGCGTTTTCCTTCAATCCTTTTTCGAAGAGGAGTATTAAAATTACATGTGCATGATGATTTAGTTGTCTCTTGAAACATCGTCTGAAAGTTGTTTAAGATTCAAGTTCTTTTACATTGTCGATTCTAGGATTGTGTAATTGTTGCCTTGCTGCAATTCTTGTTTATTTGAGCTGTTTCTCTTGTCTTGATTGAATTAAATGCTTGAGTAAATCCTCTTGTTTTCAATGAGAGGCATACTTTGGTTGAGGACAAACAAAGAGTTAGTTGGGGAGAGTTTGTTAGATGTCAAGCATGCTACATATTGGTATTCAATACTTGGCATTTTTCATCACTTTCTATGATTAATTGTTGATTTTAGTGGTGAATTGTTGTTGTTCTTCACACATTGTAACCTACCTTTGGTGCTTGTAATATGTGTGCTATTGTGCAGAAAAAGGGACTAAATGATCAAGAAATTAAGACACAGGAAGTTGATGCAAGCTGTCAAAGAAGGAGGAAAACAACAGCATGGTTCGCTTGGCAAATCCTGGCGAATTCCCCAGCAAACGTTCGCCTAGCGAACGGTGGCGAAGCTCCCAGCGAAGAGCTCCAGACAGAGACAGTCGGAAAATGGAGTAAAATTCGCTTGGCGAAGTGCCAGCGAGTGTTCGCTGCTTCGCTCGCTAGGCGAAGGTCCTGGCGAAGGACTCTTGGCTGAGGCAGTGGAAAAATGACCCAAAATTCGTTGGGCGAAGGTTTTGGCGAGTGGCTCGCTTAGCGAATGAAACGTTCACCTAGCTAGCCCGCGATGACAGCCAAGTGCGGTTTAAGCTTTTAGAGGCACCTAAAGTGCCATTTTTCTTCATTCGCTGGGCGAATGGATCATTCGCTAGGCGAATGCATCAGAACAGAAGTGTGTTATAAATAGATTTGTTAGTTTTCTGGAAAGGGGGACTTGATATTTTTCACACAAAAACACATTTGAAATTCTGGTATCAGATATGTGATGTCAAGTGAGATGTCACAACATCAATATCTGTTGTATGAACAAGGCAATAATAGTAATAAAGAAAATCAGCAAACAACACAAAGAATTATTCACCCAGTTCGGTCTAACAACCTACGTCTGGGGGCTACCAAGCCAGGGAGGAAATTCACTATTAGTAGTATTAATTCATAGACTCCATAATCAACACACAAGTTGATAATCTACTCACTTAATCACTACCCAATGATACTTCTACCTAAGACACTCTTAGATATGAGACACCTCTCACTCCCCCTCAATCACACCAGTGATAACAACTAACAATACTGAGAATAGAAGACACACTTCAAGGATAATACTTGATCTTGCTTAAAAGCTTCAATCAAGGTACAATACACTCGTGCTTAAAAGCTTAGAGTGGACAACATACAACTTCAACTAAATCAGTCAAATTCAAACATCAAAATAGATGAATGAATGGCTCACAATACACAGACGAAAACACAAACCCAAATACTTGACACTCAGTACCCAATCTCTTGTCTTCTAGCTTTCAAGTAGGGTTGAGGCTGCTTTAAATAGAAACTGATTCTTGGGCTTGGACTCCTTGAAAATCTCAGATTTGATTCACAATTAAAACTGATATTATCTTCAAATATTTTTGCCCTAAAATAGTAACCGAATATACTTCATAGGAAATATAAAACGATTGCATCAGATAAACTCTCCTCCTAGAATCTCGCCTGCAATCCCTCAGACAATCCTCAACATACAACAAATGAAGCGCAGCCCTAAAACATAACAGACTGAACACACTATTCTGTCAACAGATGTTAAGACATCAGTCTTGACATCATGCACAAAACTGCAACCCTAAGTAACAAAACCACAAGCAGAATGTTAGCAACACATGTTAAGACATCAGGCATGACATCTTGAACCAACACATTGTTTTACCAAAATTGTAGCCAATAACAGAACTAACAATCTCCCCCTTTGGCTAATTTTGGCTAAAACAATATCAGCACACATCAGAGATACCTGCAGCGGACGTACACCATGAAACAATAACATTTAGCAATAACACCAAACAAAATTCAAACTCCCCCTCATGCAAAGAACCATACATAACCAGCAGAAACTCTCCCAGAAAATCAGAAAATCACAGCACAACCACACTCAACTAGGCAACAACTAGGCTTATCTCTCCCCCTTTTTAGCCATAATTGGACAAACTCTGAACCTACCAACAGCAGCAAACACAAGGTTCTGACATCCAAGAGTCAAGGTCAAACAACTAGCTTCCCAAAGAAACAAGTTCCAAAACCAAAAAAAAACTTTGACTGGTCAGGCGATACAAACAATGTCCTCCTATTGTGTTATAAAACCAAGTCGTCCTTCTACTAACAACAACTGAACTAGGATATAATTATGAGTCAGGCCTACAAAAAAGATGATGCTGACAAGAAACACATGCAGGAAGTCAAGAAACCAGATCCAAAGAATGTGATGACCACCACAATGACACAAGCTGGATCATCTTCTGGAGCAACAAGGCCAGGAAAAACATCTGAGATATGGATGAAGTCCATCAAGAAGGATCAAGTTCAAAGGCATGACTTTGAAGATGATGCTGATGAAGACTGGGTTAAATTCATTAACTCGGGTGGTTGAAATAATATGTAGACTCTTTGTTTGTTGCTTTGGTTGAACTAAATTTCCAATCTTGTATGCTTTCAGCAGTTGAATGAATCTGTTTATGTTCTACATAAAGAACATTTGCTATAAGTATGCCAATAACTTCTCACACATAAGACAACTGCACCACAAATCACCTTCCTGCAACCAAAATAAAACTAATCCTCATATATGCAAATCCCTAGTTTACTTCTCAAATTTTCAAATAGATTTGCATCTAAAGCCTTTGTAAAAATATCAGCTAACTGCATTTCAGTAGCAACATGTTCCAAAACAACCAGTTTGTCTTCAACCAGATCTCTTATAAAGTGATGACGTATATCAATATGCTTAGTCCTGCTATGTTGAATTGGGTTCTTGGTGATATTGATAACACTCAGATTATCACAGTACAATGTCATGACATCTTGCTTGACATTGTATTCAGTTAACATTTGCTTCATCCAAATCAGTTGTGAACAACTACTTCCTGCTGCTATGTACTCAGCCTCGGCAGTAGAGAAAGACACACAGTTCTGCTTCTTGCTAAACCACGAGATAAGATTGTTCCCTAAGAAGAAACATCCTCCTGAAGTACTTTTTCTATCATCTGCACTTCCTACCCAATCAGCATCACAATATCCACTTAGTTCAGTGCCTGTTCCATGACTGTATAGTATGCCATAGTCACTCGTACCACTCACATATTTCAGAATTCTCTTCACTTGATTCATGTGGCTCACTTTAGGTTCAGATTGATATCTGGCACAAACTCCTACAACAAAGGAGATATCAGGTCTGCTAGCTATGAGATACAGCAAGCTTCCAATCATGCTTCTTTATAAGCTTTGATCCACACTCACTCCATGTTCATCATTGGACAGCTTCAGGTGAGTAGGGGCATGTGTCCTCTTGTGATTAACATTCTCCAGACCAAACTTCTTGACTATGTTCTTTGCATACTTGCTCTGAGAGATAAATATGGAGTCTTCCATTTGTCTAACTTGCAGACCCAGAAAATAGTTGAGTTCACCAACAAGACTCATCTCAAACTCAGACTGCATCTGCTTCACAAAATGTTTAACCATTGCATCTGACATCCCACCAAATACTATGTCATCAACATATATTTGAGCTATCATCAGTTTTCCTCCTTCCTCTTTGACAAACAAGGTCTTGTCAATTCCCCCTTTTCTGTAACCATTCATAGCCAAGAATTCAGTAAGTCTGTCATACCAAGCTCTTGGTGCTTGCTTTAACCCATAGAGACCTTTCCTTAGTTTGTAGACATGGTTAGGAAATGTTGGATCAATAAACCCTTTTGGTTGATCTACATACACCTCTTCATTTAAGTACCTATTCAAGAAAGCACTCTTCACATCCATCTGAAATAGCTTAAACTTAAGATTACAAGCCACACCTAAAAGTAACCTGATAGATTCCAGTCTGGCCACAGGAGCAAAAGTCTCATCAAAATCAATCCCCTCTACCTGAGTGTAACCTTGGGCAACCAGTCTAGCCTTATTTTTGGTGACCACTCCTTGTTCATCAGATTTATTCTTGTAAACCCACTTGGTGCCAATCACATTTATCCTATCAGGCCTTGGTACAAGATCCCACACTTCATTCCTTTTGAACTGACTCAGCTCCTCTTGCATGGCATTAATCCAAAATTCATCCTTCAAGGCTTCTTTAACATTCTTGGGCTCAATTTTGGATACAAAGCAAGAGTTTGACACAACTTCTCTTGACCTAGTGGTAACTCCTGAGTTTGGATCACCTATGATAAGCTTTTTTGGATGGTCCTTATGCACTCTAATAGATGGTTCCTTGTTAGGTTGTTCAGGATCAGGTTCAGCAGCAACAAGACTGGGATTTACACTTCTGTCTTCAACTTCTGTATCAAAAATTTTTCCAACATCATCTAAGACATCAACATCTTCCTTTATTCCATTGTCATCAACAACCATATTTATAGATTCCATCATGACTTTGGTTCTGGAATTGAATACCCTATAAGCTCTGCTGTTTGTAGAGTATCCCAGAAAGATTCCCTCATCACTTTTTGGATCCATTTTTCTCCTTTGTTCACGATCTGTCAGGATATAACACTTACTACCAAATACATGAAAGTACTTCACACTTGGTTTTCTTCCCTTCCATAGTTCATACAAGGTAGCTGAAGTACCTCTTCTCAAAGTCACTCTGTTATGAATGTAACAGGCAGTATTCATAGCTTCAGCCTAGAAATGGTAAGGAAGCTTTTTGGCATGAATCATTGCCCTAGCAGATTCTTGAATGGTTCTGTTCTTCCTTTCAACTACTCCATTTTGCTGAGGGGTAATGGGAGAAGAAAACTCATGACTGATGCCTTCAGTAGAACAAAACTCAGCAAACTTGCTATTTTCAAACTCTCTCCCATGATCACTTCTTATTCTGATGACATTGCTCTCCTTTTCTCTTTGGAGTCTTTGACATAGATCTTTAAACACATCAAACACTTCTGTTTTGTCTTTGATGAAGTTTACCCAAGTGTACCTGGAATAGTCATCTACAACAACATAAGCATATTTCTTCCCACCTAGACTTTCCACCTGCATAGGCCCCATTAAGTCCATATGAAGAAGTTCCAAAACTTTAGAAGTAGTGAATTGTTGAAGCTTTGGATGTGACATCTTAGTCTGTTTCCCTATCTGACAATCTCCACAGACTCTTCCCTCTTCAATTTTGAGCTTAGGGATTCCTCTTACTGCTTCTGTGGATATGATTCTCTTCATTCCCTTCAGATGTAAATGTCCCAACTTTTGATGTCAGACTTTGACTTCATCTTCTTTAGCAAGAACACATGTGGAGGGACTTGAGTCCTGTGACACCCATAAGTAACAGTTGTCCTTAGACCTAGCACCATTCATGATGACTTCACCTTTCTCATTAGTGACAATGCATTCAGTGTTGGTAAAATTAACTATGAGTCCTTGATCACATAGTTGACTAATACTGATCAAATTGGCTGTCAACCCTTTGACCAGCAGAACATCATCCAACCTAGGAGCACCTACATAATTCAGCTTTCCCATACCTTTAATTTCTCCTTTAACACCATCACCAAAAGTCACATGGCCAGAAGAATGAAGTTTAACATCCACCAGCAAGTTCTTCACTCCTGTCATGTGTCTTGAACAGCCACTGTCAAAGTACCAGTCCTCCTTAGTGGAGACTCTAAGAGAAGTATGAGCTATCAAGCTAACAACATTAGTTTTGGAGACCCATTGCTTCTTTTGCATGATGACTTGATTACCTTTATGAATGCCCTGTCTGGGTGCACAATTAGAAGTACTCTTAGGATACCCATGTAGCTTATAACAGTAAGCCTTTATGTGTCCAAAACCCCCACAATGATGACATCTCCAGCGCCTGAATTTCTTCCTAGAGGGAGTCCTGTCAAGATGTTTAAACATCTGTTTTAACATCACTGGCTTGGAACTAGAAATAACATCACCTGAAGCTGATCCATTGTTGAAACCCAAACCACTTTTGTCTCCAGCAGCTTTTCCAGCATTAAGAATGTTGTCTAGAACATCAATTCCACTATTCAGCATTCTGATAGATTTGGACATAGACTCAAGTTTAGAATTCAACGCAGAGACTTCATCTTCCAGATTGGCAATAGTTTTCAAATGCTCTGTCTTTTCATCCTTTAGTTGAGCAATCATCTTCTTCTGCTTCTCTCCTTGCAAGCAGAATTCTTCATTTTTGGTGCATTGCTCTCTATAAGATGCAGTTAGATCATCATATGTAATTTCTCCATTACTAGAATCATCCTCATAATCACATATTCCAACCATTGCTCTGATGCGTATTTTTTTGCAAGTGTACGAACGCGTCAGAGTAATATAAAAGATTATCGTATCCACAGAGACCAAGTGTCAATCTATCACTATCTATTATTAAGGTGTGTATCTAAGGTGATTGAAAATAGTAGTTTTGAAGAGTGCACGGTAGTAAATAAAGTAATTAAAATTAATTGATAAAGACAGGTTCGAATGCAATTCACACAACCAATTGATAATCCAAGTACTTGCTAATAGAACTACTTACGGGCAATGTTTTCTACTTTGAAAAGAACTAATTTGACAGGAACTGTCGCTTTCGCGTATTCAGAACCGAGTTGTACCCCCTAATCAAACCCTCTTATTGTCACGGATAAAAAGGCGCGCATTGCGTTAGAGTAGTAAACCTATTTTTAAGAAATATAGTATCTTGACCAAGTTGAAAAGTATTTTAACCTGGATTTTCTAAAAAAAAGAGGTTCTTACGAACCAGACTTTAAACTTCTTAACGCGTCCGAAAATGGTTTTAAAATCTCTTTTCCTTTTAAATTAAAAACTCCTAATAAACTAAACAAAGCGCTTTCGCTGTTTTTGAAATAGTTTAAAAACAATTAAGTTTAGATAGGCGTTGGACGGCTTTCGATCTTACCCAACAGAATTTAAGAACAGGAAAACTTATATTGAAAGTTAAAATAGCCCTTAAGTGTTTCCACTAACAATTGTACAGATTATCGGTTCAGTTATGATCTTCACATTCTAACCTTTATAAAATTAGCCAGACATGGTAAAGTAAAAGTTCATTTTTAGATTTTTCATAAAAAAGGTATTTAAGTGCGAGTGCGGAAAGTAAATGAAAGTAAAGCGAGTGCGGAAAATAAATGAAAGTAATGCGAATGCGGAAAGTAAATGAAAGTAATGCGAGTGCGGAAAATAAATGAAATTAAAAGACAGTGCAAGAAATAAAGTTGACAAAAGGTAAAGTAATAAAAACCTGCTCCAATCGGAGTGGTTGAATAAAATGCGAACTGAAAGTAAAATGGCGGCAGGATTAACTTCCTTCCAGAGTGCTCCAAGACTCAATCTCACAGGCTCTTACAGACTCGATCTCTCGAATGTAGTAACACCTCGATGTGAAGCGATTACCACTATTACACTGATATATGCTTATGAACAACTGAACTTGGATGAAGAAAAACGAAAATCTAAAGTCCTATTTATAGGCAAGGAAACATGTGGAAAAGACAAGGATGCCCCTAGCATTTGAATTTGGGCGGGAACTTGTTTTGCTCTTGTGGCGCCCGCCATGAGTTTAAAATTGCTTGGGCAGTTGGAGATCGTGGGGAAAAACAGTTGGGAGGAGTTTGAGACATGACCACGTCATGGAAGACCCTGTGGCGGCCGCCAGAGTGGATGCCATAAGTGCAAAATGCTGATTTTCTCTATTTTAGCTCATTTCGGCTCCTTTTTCGCTCCTTTTCTCGCTCGGGGCTCCGATTAGACTAAAAACCTGAAAACAAAGAAAAACATAATAATAACATAATAAAATGACATTAAAAGATTAAGAATGCATGCGAAATCGGAGTCAAAAATACGGTGAAATTCAGTGTCATCAAATTCTCCCACACTTAGACCTTTGCTTGTCCTCAAGCAAAACATTTAAAGCTCAAAGTAAGAAAACTAGTGCTGACACGTGATTCGGGCAAAAAGGGCTTCTAAGTTCAAGTCAGGATGCAGTGACAGGTACTAAGTGAACCAAGGGTATCGTAATGTCACTTATCCGCAGAGGCGGACATAAACTTCATTCTTATATTAGTCAACCGTATCATCCCACAATAACTAGGCCTACCTCTTCATCTCTTTTTGGGTCCTTTTCATTCAGGCACAATCACATTAAGCCCGTTATCCGTACATGTTTCATAGTAGAGGGACCTGTTAGTGATTCTGATCCAAAACATAGGGTTTCTGGCACATAAGACTGTGTAAACCCTTTTATTTAACCCAGATGCAGTTGTGGGGGATCGGATCGTAATCCGCCCTACCGAGTTCAGCGCCAGATACCTCTGAACCAACTAACAATGGGTGAGCTAAAATTATATATATATATATATATATATTTTTTTTTTTTTGTGGCAACAATTCAACTTTTTGGTTTAAACGACCTTGTGAGGGTCATCTATCCGGAGTTTGCCTTTTTCTTTATTTATTTTACTGGATCATTCACTTATGTTCATCAGTCCCCTACGTAGAACATGCTTAGGCCGGAGCTGACTGCTGAAATAAACTACTTAGGACAAATTTGGAAATGATAATTAAGGCCATGGTACATAGGGTTTTGGAATGATTCCTATATTCGTGAAGTCTACGGTGCTAAAACGATACTAATGTTTCAAAAAGTTCACCTAAGTCACCACATCCTAATCCAAACCTGTCTTAAAGCCCAAAAAACGTGTAGAACAACAATGTTTTCTTTTTGCAAAAAAATTTTTTTTTTTTGTAGGGCTAAAGAAATGGGGAAAAATGAGGGTGCACTAGGGATACACTGTACTGGTGACTCGTCAGACTCATGCATTTTCTAGAAAAAAGACATAGACAAAAACAAGAAATAAACAACTAACTAAAAATGGAAATAGAAAGCAATAATATCTCCTCCCACACTTAAATCGAACATTGTCCCCAATGTTTCAAAATAAGATAAGGAGAGTAACCTGGAAAACTACTGATGTGGACCACTGGTGCCCTCGTCGTCCTGCTGGGAATGTCTGGGACGACGGGATCTGCTACGATGCTGGTCTCTCCGGTCCAATCGGGCTGATAAGGCCGCCTGGGCATCTCTGACCTTTTGCGTCTTGGGGGTCCCGATAGCGTTCTCATTTGTTTTCTTCTTCAACACGGGACTTGCACAATTTTTGTGGAATAAAAATAAAATATTAAGAAAAATAAAATTATTATTGGATATATATATATAAAAGGAAAAATAAAAACACACATAATATATATATATATATATATATATATATATATATATAATCAAAGTACATATGAAATATAGGAAATGCGAAAATACGAAATGTGTCCAGATATGCTAAAAAGTAAAGAAAACGCAGAAATACTGAATACTAAATAATAGAGTAGTAAGTCAGGGCAATATGATCAATCAGCTGGCTCCTCTGCCTGGCTGGATCCACGAAGCTCAGCGATCTCGCGACGAAGCTCTCCGATCTCCTGGTATAAAGAGTCTGCCTCAGTAGTATGAGTGAGATCAGATACCTCAATCTGCAAAGCAAGATCAGCTACCTCCTGTTTGAGCTTGGCAGTCTCTCTGCGGAGCTCAACAACCTGGGTGTATAAATCGGGTGGCTGCAAAGACAAATTATTAGATAATACAGTGATTTTGGGAGACGGAGGTGTAGGGGTGTACTCAGCAATAGGAGGCGATCTAGGCTCCTCAATAGTCTCTCCATAACCCTCCAAAGCATATCTCCAATTAGCTGGGTCATGAACACTGGTCATCATCGGATCAGGCAGCAAAAAGTAATGAACAGCCTCATTGTCGATCAACAATCTGAACTGGTTGGGGTTTGCAGAGGCTCTACTTATCAACCCTCTGTCTAGGCAGAAATCGACGTCCATGGTGGTGTATTCACTGAAAACCCTGAGATGTAACAACTTACGCGATAGGCCTAAAGCAGCAGCAATCTGGGTAACAATACCTCCCACATGAATAATACCTACTGATGACCTGGCAATACTGCTAAGACCTTTCAGCAGAAAGTTCCCACATGCCACAGGACGTGACTGGGTCGCACAAAACAGTAGAAAGATCTCCTCCTCACTAAGCAAGGTCTCAGCATCTGGCAATCCAAAGAAAGAGTGTGATATGATCATCTGAAAATACCTCAATGCAGGGTTGTGGATAACATGTGAGAACTGGGTGGAAGGATCCTGACTCCCTCCACCAGAGATATCACTCCAGAACTTCTTCTTCTTGTGGTAATCGAGATCAGGGGGTATGATATCAGCAGCTAGGTAATTAACAAAATCAGCGTACCAGGGCACGTTACTTACAGCTAAGGATTTTTGAAAGTGCTCATGAGGGTCTGGTTTTTTATCTTCAATGGTTTCCAACTGGGCTATCAGTCTATCATCGGCAAAATCATCATTTATGGGTACTAATTCAGGACTCAGGTATTCTAGCCTAGATAGGTGATCGGCTACTACATTTTCTGTGCCTTTTTTATCTCGGATATCTAAGTCGAACTCTTGTAGCAACAAAATCCATCGAAGTAACCTGGGTTTAGCATCTTTTTTACTTAGTAGGTAACGGATGGCAGCATGATCGGTGTAAACTATAATTTTGGCTCCTACTAGATATGATCTAAATTTGTCTATAGCGAAAACTACCGCTAGGAGTTCTTTCTCGGTTGTTGCGTAATTGAGCTGGACGGCGTCTAGGGTTCTACTGGCATAATATATTACATGTAATCTTTTATCTTTTCTCTGACCTAGAACGGCTTCTACAGCATAATCACTGGCGTCACACATTATCTCAAACGGTTCAGACCAATCAGGGGGTTTCATAATGGGTGCTGAAATCAATGCTTGCTTCAAAAGGTTGAATGCTTCATTGCATTTTTCATCAAAGATGAATTCATCATCTTTCATTAACAGGCCAGTTAAAGGTTTTGTTATTTTGGAGAAGTCCTTGATGAAACGGCGGTAGAATCCAGCGTGTCCAAGGAAACTTCTAACTTCCCTGATAGTCTTGGGTGGTTTTAGGTTCTCTATAACTTCTATTTTTGCTTTATCTACCTCTATACCTCTTTCGGAGATTATATGTCCTAAAACAATTCCTTCAGTCACCATGAAATGGCATTTTTCCCAATTCAGCACAAGGTTCACCTCCGCACATCTTTCCAGGATTTTCTCAAGGTTGATAAGACAATTTTGGAAATCAAAACCGCAAACCGAGAAATCATCCATAAATACTTCCATGATTCCATCTAGATAATCTGCAAAGATTGACATCATGCAACGTTGGAAAGTAGCAGGGGCATTACAGAGTCCAAAAGGCATTCGTCTGTAGGCAAAAGTTCCAAAAGGGCATGTAAAGGTAGTTTTTTTTTATCTTCTGGATGTATAGGTATTTGGAAGAATCCCGAATACCCGTCTAGATAGCAGAAGTAAGAATGTCTGGCAAGACGTTCTAACATCTGGTCTATGAACGGTAAAGGGAAATGATTCTTCCTAGTTGCTTTATTTAACTTTCTATAGTCTATGCACATACGCCAACCTCCTTCTATCCGCTTTGCTATTTGTTCACCTTTCTCATTTTGCACAACTGTGATGCCTCCCTTCTTGGGTACCACATGCACAGGGCTCACCCACTTACTGTCCGAGATCTGATATATTATACCTGCTTCTAGCAACTTCAGAACTTCCTTCTTAACAACATCACTCAGTATAGGGTTTATCCTTCTCTGGTGTTCTCTGGAAGGTTTTGAATCTACTTCGAGCGAAATCCGATGCATGCATACGGATGGACTTATACCTTTCAGATCAGAGATATTATATCCTAAGGCTGAGGGATATCTTCGTAAAACGTCCAAGAGTTGATTTGTTTCTTTTTGTCTCAAGGCAGCACTAACTATAACCGGACGATTCATTTCTTCATCAAGAAACTCATATCTCAGGTTCTTAGGCAGTTCCTTAAGTTCCAAGGCTGGTTTAATAGGGCAAGGCATAGGATCTGGGGTAAGGGATAAACATTCGTAAAGGTTATCATTGATGTAGGGTTTCTTATAATTGTCATCTTCCAAAATAAGAGTTGATGGCAGCTTAATTGTTTCAATGACTTCTTCTTGCTCTAACTCCCTAACACATTCATCAATGATATCTATTGCATAACACGCGTCTCCTATCACAGGTGCCATAAGAAATTTTGAAAGTATAAATTCTATCTTCTCGTTCCCTACCTCAAAGGTTAGCTTCCCCTTTTTGACATCTATTATGGCTCCAGCAGTCGATAAGAATGGTCTACCTAGAAGAATTGGTATGTCATCATCTTCTTTAATGTCCATGACAACAAAATCAGTAGGGATAAACAGCTGACCTATCCTAACAGGGACGTCTTCAAGTATGCCTATCGGATATTTAACAGATCTATCGGCTAATTAAAGTGACATCTTGGTAGGTTGCAACTCTCCTAAATTTAACCTTTCGCAAACCGCTAAGGGCATTAAGCTCACACTAGCTCCTAAGTCTAGAAAAGCTTTTTCGATGACATGACTCCCCAAAATACAAGGAATGGAAAAGTTTCCAGGATCTTTATCCTTTTTTGCTAATTTATTTTCGGCAATAGAATTACATTCCAAGGGTTTCGGATCATCAAGTCTACGTTTATTGGTAAGGATGTCTTTGAGAAACTTTGCGTAGGATGGTATTTGGGTAATGGCTTCTGTGAACGGGATTTCTACGTGAAGTTTTTCTATAACTTTAATGAATTTCTGATACTGATTATTGATCTGGGTTTGTTTAAGTCTTTGCGGATATGGTATTGGTGGTTTGTATGGCGGGGGTGGTATATAGGTTTTGTCTTTGGGTTCTTCTCCTTTTTCTTGACTTTCCTGGTTTACAGATTCCTCTGGTTTCTTCTTTTTATCTGGGATGTTGTCATCTTCCTTAGAAGTTTTGGGATCACTCAACCTTGGGTTACAAGGTTCATCATAAGCGGTCCCACTTCGTAGGGTAATGGCATTTGCTTGTCCTTTCGGGTTTTGTTGAGGTTGTCCAGGGAATTGTCCTCCAGGTGTGGTCTGAGGGGCTTGGTTTAAAGCTACCTGCGAGATTTGGGTTTCAAGCATCTTATTGTGAGTGATTATTTGGTCAACCTTGGTTCCTAACTGGGTAATTAGTTCGTTAACATGAACGTTTTGGTTCATGAACTCCTTGTTTTGTTGGATTTGAGCAGCGACAAAATTATCCACGATTTTCTCAAGGCTCGGTTTTGGTGGTACAGGTTGCATAGGTTGATTTGATCTTGGGGCTTGATAACTTGATTGTTTCGGAGGGGCAGTATTTTGGATAGGGTTATTATTCTTATAGGAAATGTTTGGGTGATTCCTCCATCCAGGGTTATAGGTATTTGAAAATAGGTTCCCTTGGGTGTAGTTCACTTGTTCAGAGCTGGTCTCGTTTAACAGACTGCATTCTGCGGATTGGTGTCCTTTCGTCCCACATATCTCACAATCTGACGAAACTGCAGCTGCAGTATTTGGGGTTGTACACATATGCTCAACTTTTAGGGCTAATGCGTCCATTTTAGCTTGCATCATGTCTATAGAGCTTAACTCATGTATTCCTCCTTGGGCTTCCTTCTTTTCCACTGTCGCTCGTTCTACTCCCCATGATTGATGGTTTTGGGCCATGTCTTCGATAAGGGCACTAGCTTCAGGGTAAGGTTTGTTCATCAATGCGCCACCTGCGGCAGCGTCGATGGTCATCTTAGTGTTATAATGAAGTCCATTATAGAAGGTTTGAATGATTAACCAATTTTCTAAACCATGATGTGGGCATGCTCTTAACAGCTCTTTATATCTCTCCCAGGCTTCGAACAACGATTCTCCTTGGTTTTGGGTAAATCTAGTTATTTGGTTTCGAAGAACAGCGGTCTTACTCGGGGGAAAATATCTGGCAAGGAATACTTTTCTAAGGTCTTCCCAACTTGTTATGGAATTTGGTGGAAGGGAATCTAACCAAGATAGGGCCTTATCTCTGAGGGAAAAAGGAAATAATCTTAAGAGAATCGCCTCAGGAGGGGCTCCATTGGTTTTAAAGGTGTCTGCTAGTTGGAGAAAGTTTTTCAAATGTTGGTTTGGGTTCTCTGTAGCAAGACCTGCGAATTGTCTCTGTTGTACTAACTGCAGCAGGGATGGTTTAAGTTCAAAATTGTTAGCTGGTATGGCTGGATTTACTATACTAGAACTAGGTTCCTCTTGGATGGTTGGGCGAAATCCTTAAGAGGTCTTTGATTTTGATCTTCGGCCATAGCTTTCCTAAGTTTACGGAAATATAAACGTGCGCGAGCGTAACGTTCTAGTTCAGCTAGAGGGTCTACTAAACTTCCGGTACTACGAGTTTTTCGCATTGACCGGCGGGTAACTTCCTTAGTCTAAACGGTATAACAACAGGGTACGAAATTTGACGAAATTGGTCCCCGGCAACGGCGCCAAAAAACTTGATGCGTATTTTTTCGCAAGTGTACGAACGCGTCAGAGTAATATAAAAGATTATCGTATCCACAGAGACCAAGTGTCAATCTATCGCTATCTATTGTTAAGGTGTGTATCTAAGGTGATTGAAAATAGTAGTTTTGAAGAGCGCACGGTAGTAAATAAAGTAATTAAAATTAATTGATAAAGACAGGTTCGAATGCAATTCACACAACCAATTGATAATCCAAGTACTTGCTAATAGAACTACTTACGGGCAATGTTTTCTACTTTGAAAAGAACTAATTTGACAGGAACTGTCGCTTTCGCGTATTCAGAACCGAGTTGTACCCCCTAATCAAACCCTCTTATTGTCACGGATAAAATGGCGCGCATTGCGTTAGAGTAGTAAACCTATTTTTAAGAAATATAGTATCTCGACCAAGTTGAAAAGTATTTTAACCTGGATTTTCTAAAAAAAAGAGGTTCTTACGAACCAGACTTTAAACTTCTTAACGCGTCCGAAAATGGTTTTAAAATCTCTTTTCCTTTTAAATTAAAAACTCCTAATAAACTAAACAAAGCGCTTTCGCTGTTTTTGAAATAGTTTAAAAACAATTAAGTTTAGATAGGCGTTGGACGGCTTTCGATCTTACCCAACGGAATTTAAGAACAGGAAAACTTATATTGAAAGTTAAAATAGCCCTTAAGTGTTTCCACTAACAATTGTACAGATTATCGGTTCAGTTATGATCTTCACATTCTAACCTTTATAAAATTAGCCAGACATGGTAAAGTAAAAGTTCATTTTTAGATTTTTCATAAAAAAGGTATTTAAGTGCGAGTGCGGAAAGTAAATGAAAGTAAAGCGAGTGCGGAAAATAAATGAAAGTAATGCGAATGCGGAAAGTAAATGAAAGTAATGCGAGTGCGGAAAATAAATGAAATTAAAAGACAGTGCAAGAAATAAAGTTGACAAAAGGTAAAGTAATAAAAACCTGCTCCAATCGGAGTAGTTGAATAAAATGCGAACTGAAAGTAAAATGGCGGCAGGATTAACTTCCTTCCAGAGTGCTCCAAGACTCAATCTCACAGGCTCTTACAGACTCGATCTCTCGAATGTAGTAACACCTCGATGTGAAGCGATTACCAATATTACACTGATATATGCTTATGAACAACTGAACTTGGATGAAGAAAAACGAAAATCTAAAGTCCTATTTATAGGCAAGGAAACATGTGGAAAAGACAAGGATGCCCCTAGCATTTGAATTTGGGCGGGAACTTGTTTTGCTCTTGTGGCGCCTGCCACAACACCATGGCGCCCGCCATGAGTGTAAAATTGCTTGGGCAGTTGGAGATCGTGGGGAAAAACAGTTGGGAGGAGTTTGAGACATGGCCACGTCATGGAAGACCCTGTGGCGGCCGCCAGAGTGGATGCCATAACTGCAAAATGCTGATTTTCTCTATTTTAGCTCATTCCGGCTCCTTTTTCGCTCCTTTTCTCGCTCGGGGCTCCGATTAGACTAAAAACCTGAAAACAAAGAAAAACATAATAATAACATAATAAAATGACATTAAAATATTAAGAATGCATGCGAAATTGGAGTAAAAAATACGGTGAAATTCAGTGTCATCATGCTTTAACAAGCTTGGCAGATTCATCTTCAGGTTCACTATCAGAATCTTCATCAGACCAAGTGACAGACAAACCCTTTTTCTGCTTCTTAAGATATGTAGGGCATTCAACTCTGATGTGACCATAGCCTTCACATCCATAACATTGGATTCCTTTGTCATCACTAGACTTCTCCTCAGCTCTAGTTTTCTTCATCTGATCACCTGACTTGTTGGTGTCAGATGTGATGTTCTTGACATTAGGTATATAGGTCCCGTCCATCCTTTTCAAAACCTTATTAAACTGTCTTCCCAGAAGAACAATGGCATTGGACAGCTCCTCCTGAGTTTCAGGACCACATTCTTTCTTTTCATCTTCAGTACTAGACACTAGTGCTATACTTTTGGCCTTCTTTTCTGATCTGTCATTCAACCCTAATTCAAATGTCTGAAGGAAACCAATCAATTCATCTACCCTCATCTGGATGATGTCTTGAGCTTCCTCTATAGCAGTGACCTTCATATCAAATCTCTTGGGGAGAGATCTGAGAATTTTTCTCACCAGTTTCTCATCAGACATCCTCTCTCCTAGGGCACTAGAAACATTTGACAGTTCAAGTATATTCATGTGAAAGTCATGAATGGTCTCTTCATCTTTCATCCTTAAACTTTCAAACTTTGTTGTTAGCAGCTGAAGTCTTGACATCTTGACCTTGGAAGTTCCTTCATGAGTTGTTTTCAGGATATCCCAAGCCTCCTTAGCCACTTCACATGTATTGACCAGCCTGAAGATGTTCTTGTCAATACCATTAAATAAGGCATTCAAGGCCTTAGAATTCCCAAGAGCAAGTTCATCTTCTTCCTTGGTCCACTCCTCTTCAGGTTTCATCTTTGACACACCATCTTTTCCCACAATGACAGAGTGTTTCCATCCTGTCAAAATAGCCTTCCAAGCCCTGCTGTCTAAAGACTTCAAAAAGGCAACCATGCGAGGTTTCCAATAGTCATAATTTGATCCATCTAGAATAGGGGGTCTATTCACAAATCCACCATTCTCCTTGTCCATTGCACCAAAGAGTAATAGCCCTAGATCTCACCCAGATGCAGAGCAGGATGACCTGCTCTGATACCAATTGAAATTCTGGTATCAGATATGTGATGTCAAGTGAGATGTCACAACATCAATATCTGTTGTATGAACAAGGCAATAATAGTAACAGAGAAAATCAGCAAACAACACAAAGAATTGTTCACCCAGTTCGGTCTAACAACCTACGTCTGGGGGCTACCAAGCCAGGGAGGAAATTCACTATTAGTAGTATCAATTCATAGACTCCACAATCAACACACAAGTTGATAATCTACTCACTTAATCACTACCCAATGATACTTCTACCTAAGACACTCTTAGATATGAGACACCTCTCACTCCCCCTCAATCACACCAGTGATAACAACTAACAATAATGAGAATAGAAGACACACTTCAAGGACAATACTTGATCTTGCTTCAAAGCTTCAATCAAGAACAATACACTCGTGCTTAAAAGCTTAGAGTGGACAACATACAACTTCAACTAAATCAGTCCAATTCAAACATCAAAATAGATGAATGAATGGTTCACAATACACAGACGAAAACACAAACCCTAATACTTGACACTCAGTACCCAATCTCTTGTCTTTGTATCTTTCAAGTAGGGTTGAGGCTGCTTTAAATAGAAACTGATTCTTGGGCTTGGACTCCTTGAAAATCTCATATTTGATTCACAATTAAAACTGATATTATCTTCAAATCTTTTTGCCCTAAAATAGTAACCGAATATACTTCATAGGAAATATAAAACGATTGCATCAGATAAACTCTCCTCCAAGAATCTCGCCTGCAATCCCTCAGACAATCCTCAAGATACAGCAAATGAAGCGCAACCCTAAAACATAACAGACTGAACACACTGTTCTGTCAACAGATGTTAAGACATCAGTCTTGACATCATGCACAAAACTACAACCCTAAGTAACAAAACCACAAGAAGAATGTTAGCAACACATGTTAAGACATCAAGCATGACATCTTGAACCAACACATTGTTTTACCAAAATTGCAGCCAATAACAGAACTAACAACATTTTTCTGAACTTTGATCATCCAAGAGTGAATTTTCACATAGAGAAGCTGAAGTCACATCCAATCTTGATTATTCGACTCAGATGTTTTTTGATCTCCTCTTGAAGCTTGTCATCCAAGCTACCATGAAAATGAGTAGCTAAACACTTTTGTGTTAAGGTTAGATGTAGTTGATCTTGATCATATGTATTTCTTTTGATCTTTTGTATATGAACAAGGTTTATGATCAATATAGATGAAGTTATTTGTTCTTAATGATGTATGTGTGGTTTGTATCACTCTAGACATAGATTTTACAAATCATGACCTAATATTTTCATCTCTTGAAAACCAAACTCTAGACATAGATTTGGGATTTATTATTCGCTTTGTGTTGATCTTAACGGTTGTTGTTTTGATTGTTAGCGTGAGACATCATCTAACGGTCTAAACAACGACATTCACGAATTTGCTTTAGACATAAACTTATTCGCGAGGATACGCGATTGTATTGGTCGAAACTAAATTCATATGCTTGATTAATCGGATATGTGTGAGAAGGATTAGCGAAACCTCACCTTGACATGCCTTTCTAAAACTTACAACATCTTTGCTAAAAATTTACTCTTTGCTACAAATTTATGTTAAACAAAACCAATAATCATTTAAAATTCCTTAACTTAAAACGTTTCGACTATTGAACGATAAGCATCAAATTTGTTTAGGTAGATAGATAGATAGATAGATAGAGAGAACACCAAATTTGTTTAGGTAGCTCCCCAATTATCCTCACTGTGGGTATGTCTGCCCTCAATTCGAAATCGAATTGAGATATTGTAAGTAACCTTTTTAATATCAGGTTACAAGAGAAGTAGTAGCAATTCAAACCCCCAAACCCTATGTTTGATGTTGATCCTAGCATTTTCTCTTCCCTTGATCTTAGAAAGATCAAGTCATACAAGACTTCCAATTTGATCCTCCAGTTACCGCTACTCCTTTGACCAAACCTTCGTTCTTCAAAGTTTTCACTCGGCTGAATCCAAATTGCAAAATTTTGCCCTAAGTCTTTCAATTGATCCTCCGGTTACCACTACTCCTTTGCAAGAACCCCATTCTTCAAAGCTTTCACTCGGCTGAATTTAAGTTGCTAAGACTTGTGCAAAAACCCCCAAATTAACCCTTGATTTTGGAGGAAAAAACCTAATGGTTTTATCAATGAAACCCCCAAAGAAAGACTCAACCCAATTTAATTACACCAACGAAAATTGAACCTTATCAATCTTATCTTGATAACAAACAACAAAAATGATTATGTGTAGTTGTTGAATGCACGCGAAGAAGGTTGAAGATGATGAGAAATCTTTATATCTTTCAGGTTTCAATGTTTAGAAATGATGCATGAATGCATATTTATATGTATATGTGTGTGTAGAAAAGAAACAAACAAAACAAATTTTTAGCCAAAATGAAAATTTTGAAAGTTGAAAGAGAATGTGTTGACTCCAAACTAGAACGAGTCAATACATAAGCTGAAGGAGTTGATACAAGCCATGAAAGAGTCGATACATTGAGTCCAGGGAGTAATTGTTTGAAAAATGCTTCAGAAGCAGTCGACTCCAAAGATGAGGGAGTAAATTCACTAGCTGAATGTATCGACCCATTCTTTCAATGTATCAATACATTGAAGGCAACGACGTTTGCTTAAAAAGACCTTATAGATGGAGTCGACTCCAACTATGAATGAGTGGACCCATTCACAAGATCTATCGACTCATCTTTCCTATGTATCGATACATTAGAGGCAGATTCAATTCATTTGAAAATCAACTCAGTATGTATCGATACATACCAAAGATGTATCAACCCATTCACATATTTTTCATGAAAAATCATATTTTTAGCACATTATGGCCTATTGAATATAATTTTACATGTCCTATAATGTTGATGCACATATAGACAAAGATGGTAAGGTCCAATATACACGAAGTACTAAGCTACCTAGTTTTCACATCATTCAAAACATATATAAGAGTATCTTGCACTCACAAGTTGGTTCAACCATGGTTAAGGTTTGATATGGTGTGGAAGATGAGGGTAGGTCCAGGAGTGGTAAGGAGTATTATGATATGTTGAATGAAGACAAATGGTGATGAGTCTGTAGATGACCAGCCAGGAAGCCATCCAAATTGGAAGAATTGACTAAATAATGTTGTAGAGAATGGGGGTGTGGGGTCTTTTGTTCAAAATTTTGCTAAAAATATTTAAAGATAAGTTTTGAGTGACCTAAGAATGATACACTAGCAAGGTTGAACAACCCACATTATAGCACGATAAGGAAACCCGCTTCGCCAAAGTAACCACCCAGGTATCGAGAGTCTTTAATCATTATGGGAAAGATTTTTATAGTACATAACTAAGAAGTTAGTTTATAAAACACATAATTACACTTTGCAACCTCTCATGTACTTGGAGTCTTCAATCGCAAGGATACTTGCTTTGCCAAAACAACCTCCCATGTACTAGGATTCTTCAATCACTAAGACATAGATTTTCTTAGCGTGTAAAATTATACTAATGGTCAAGACTATTCTCATTGCAATATGAATAGTCGTTATATTCTCATAGTATCACCAATCAGATTAACAAATTAATGTTGAGTTTCATTGCCCTCTAGATCAATTCTCTAAAATTTGTAGATGGGAAAAAGGTAGTAAACACATATAAAACTATATAATATTTATCATAGGTTGATTACAAAAGAAATCACAGAAAATTACATAGAATCACATGTTTAAGGAAGAATCCTCTATATGGAACCTAATCTAAGGGGAATAGGCACTCATCCCTAAAGGATTCATGATTTATACAATTGAAAAGCAAATAATAAGACTTACAATGATGAAGAATAAACTCATATTGTTGGTATTCATTTTCACCTCCCTCTAACTAAGAATATCACCTTAGACAATATAAAATTGGGTTTATAATCCTTAAACATATTTATCTTTTATAATTAAAATTAGAAACTCGTGAAATAGTGTTGCACCAAGCCTTATCTGTATCGCGTTTTGCAACTTAAAATGCATTCCTATCTTGGCAAAAAATTGAGATTGTATTTTTGTGCCTATGGCACACCACTATGACCTTTTGATGGTGAATCTTGTCGATGTCAACTATTGGCGTGTCGCGATTTGTACGTTTTTTATGGTCTTCTTTGATTTTCCTTTGTTCTTCGTGTTCCATTCCACTATTTGCTTCTTCATCGTAACTTTCATAATAAAACAATATGAAATTTGTTTGGTTACAGATTAGTCTTTTTCACAATTCTTTGAAGGGGACAACTTTGTTACCCATCACAAAAAGTTGGGTAGTCTACCTTTAACCAATCCACTAATGCCATATTATTTTATTATACTTAATTATTTATTTAATGATTTAAATTTTATAGATTTCCAATGCAATGTAGCCTAATTTACTCTATGGGTAACTCTACCCAATTTTTTGAAGTGGGTAGATAAGAATTCACCTTCTTTGAATTCTTTATTCAAACCTACAAAATAAAATAAAAAAATCATTAGAAATATAACACAATGGACTATCATCAATATACTTAATTTTTATATCACTAACTCGTATAGTAAAAATATTGTGATATATGTTTGAATATAATGTTAATGTTTTTAATAGTATAACTATAATTCAATGAGTCACCATATATTAGAGAATGAACTTTGATTAATTAATTGATTGATTTTGAGAGAGAGAGAGAGAGAGAGAGAGAGAGACACAGAGAGAGAGAGAGAGAGATTTTTGTGTTTATTGCGTATAGTTTAACACATGGTACAAGATAGGTTGTTTGCTATATATAGTAGTCATGCAAGCTTTGATAGTTAGCTACACCATGCAATAGTTAGTTAGTTATTCTAACTAACTCTTTTGACCACCTATAACTAACTTCACTCACTTTCCTAACCACATTAATTGCTTTCTAAGTATACTAATCCAATACTCCCCCACAAGTTCATGGTCGAAGAGTGTGTGTAACCTTGAGCTTGAGTTGTAAGTCTTGAAACACAACATGAGAGAGAGAGAGGGGTTTGTTGAGTGCATCTGCACTCTGTGTCGTCCCTGGGATATCTTGGACTTTGAGTCTGTTGGATACAACTCTTTTACGCACGAAATGAATAAATAATTCAATGTGCTTAGTTATTGCATGCATCACCAAACTATGAGATACCACGACTGCACTGACATTGTCACATAGAAGAGTTGGCACGAGATATTTGACATATAACATAGTTAGCAGAGATTTTATCCATAATAACTCAAAAGTAGTGTGGGCTAACGCATAATACTCTGCTTTGTTGAAATTGTAATTCAGTGTTGTGTCGAAGTCGAAGGTTTATAGGTTTGGTCGAAGTAGTGTATGATAGTCGAATAGTTGTAATACATTGTAAGTCAGCTGTATTCGACAGAGTCGAATATAGCTGATAAAGAGTTGTGTCGAAATGTAGTTTGGGCCTGGGACGTGATGGCTTATATAAAGGGTTTCCTCTAGTTTGTAATTTTGATACAGACATACACAGATGCACAGTTAATAAAATTTCACAATTCTGCAATATAGTTTTCTCTCTCTCTCTCTCTCTCTCTCTCTCTCTCTCTCTCTCGTTTTCTTCTTCTTCTCCTTTACAAATCCCATATTTCTTGAACCCTAATTCCAACAAATTGGTATTACAGAGCCCGGTTACGATTGCAATTTTGAGAGAATCAAATGGCAAACGGAACAACATCTACGCAATTTCCAGCAAACTTACCGGTTTTTAAAGGCGAGAACTATCAACGGTGGGTGGCGCAGATGAAGGTCATTTTCAGATTTCAAGATGTTGTTGAAATCGTCAATGATGGAGTATCGGAATTGGGGGCAAATGCAGATGAGGCGCAGAAAGCTGTGCACAAAGATCAAAGGAAGAAAGATGGCAAAACACTATTCTTGATTCACCAGTGTGTGGATCCAAACGTGTTTGAAAAGATTATTGAAAAAGAATCAGCAAAAGCAGCTTGGGAAAAGTTAAAGAGCTTGTATGGTGGAGATGAAAAATTGAAAAAGGTGAAGTTGCAGACCTTGAGGAAGCAATACGAGATGATTCAGATGAAAGAAGATGAATCAGTCTCGGCATATTTCTCAAGAATCGTGATGTTAACAAACCAGATGAAGGCATGTGGTGAATCACTCACTGATCTGCAAAAGATTGAGAAGGTATTAAGATCTTTGATAGCAGATTTTGATTACTTTGTAGTGACAATAGAAGAGTCCAAGAATCTTTCTGAGATGAAGTTAGAAGAACTTCAAGCTTCTTTAGAGGCTCATGAGATGAGATTGAAGCAGAGGAACTCAGAAAGAGAGAAGGTGACTGAAAAGGCGCTACAATCAAGATTCACCAAGAAATCTGGAAAAGAGAAATCAAAGCAGTCAAAGAATGTTGCAAATGATGAGAAGTCAAGCAAGAAGACTGATTCGACTAAGAAAGACATGAAGGACGTGCAATGTTACAACTGTCAAGGTTTTGGTCACTATGCTCGAGATTGTCGAAGAAGAAAGAAGGCAAAAGCAAAAGATAGTGATGAAGCCCAATATGCACGCACTAGAGATAGTGATTCTGATGATGTGTTGCTGATGGCCAACACTCAGTCGAACACTGAGCGAACTAACATGTGGTATCTAGATTCAGGATGTAGCAACCACATGACTGGCAATAAAAACTGGTTTACCGACTTAGATGAATCAGTCGAAAAGGTTATAAAGTTCGCAGATGGCAGGCACATCAAATCAGGTGGTAAAGAAGATATTTCGATTGTCAGAAAGGATGGTCGAAGAGCAACTATCACTGATGTATTGTATGTACCAGCAATGACAAGTAACTTGATAAGTGTAGGTTAATTACTTTCAAAAGGCTTCAATATGAAGTTAGAGAAGAATCACATGAAGGTACATAGGGCTGATGGGAAGTTGATAATGAAAGCACCTATGGCAGAAAACAAAACCTTCAAAGTTGAACTCAACACATCAGATCATAAGTGTCTTGCTTCAATGACTGAAGAAGACAAGAATTGGCTATGGCACCACAGGTATGGACATCTAAACTTCAAAAGTTTAGGCATGCTCAACCAGAAAAGAATGGTGTTTGGTTTACCGCAGTTGAAGGAACCAAAGCAGGTGTGTGAAGAATGCTGCAAAGCAAAGCAGGCCAGAAAAGCATTCAAGCATGACTTGCCCATGAGGTCAAGGCAAAAACTGGAGCTAGTTCATTCTGATGTGTGTGGACCTTTTGAAGTTAGGTCAAATGGTGGTAAGCGTTACTTCTTAACTTTCATTGATGAATTCACCAGATATATGTGGATTTATATGATTGAAAGTAAGAGTGAAGTATTCACAAAGTTCAAGAAGTTTAAGTTGCTTGTCAAAAAGCAAAGTGGCTACAAGCTAAAGAAACTGAGAACTGATGGTGGTGGCGAATATGTCTCTCAAGAGTTTGCTAGATTTTGTGAAGAGGAAGGTATAGAGCATGAGGTTATTGCACCCTATACACCTCAACATAATGGAATGACTAAGAGGAAGAATAGAAGTGTACTGAATATGACGAGAAGTATGTTGAAGGCTAAAGAGGTACCAAAGAGATTTTGGGCTGAAGCAGCTTCGACAGCAGTATACATTCTGAATAGATGTCCAACGAAGAAGCTAGTCGAGAAGACTCCTTATGAAGCTTGGACAGGTGAGAAACCAAATGTTAGTCATCTTAGAGTTTTTGGATCAATATGCTTCAGGCATGTACCTGAACAATTGAGAACAAAACTGGATGATCGAAGTCAAGCTATGGTGTTAATAGGTTATCATTCGACTGGTGCATACAAACTGTATTCACCAAACGATGATAAACTAGTGATCAGTCGAGATGTTCTTGTGGATGAAAGCAAAGGGTGGGACTGGAGTCAAACTTTAGTTTGACAGGAGTCAGATACAATCACAACTGTGTTTGAAGAAGATCAACAGAATGAGGCTTCAACCAGTCGAAGTGAACAGGATAAAGATTCAACCAGTCGAAATGAAGAACAACCTGAGCAGAATGTAAGAAGATCGAATAGAAGAAGAACTGAGTCGACAAGACTATCTGGATATGAGAGATTTCCAGACCAAGCAGTTGATGCAGATGGTGACTTAATCGAAGAAGCCATGGTGATGACTGAAGCAGAACCAATTGATTTGGATCAAGCCATGAGTGATTCAAAGTGGTGTGAAGCTATGAAAGAAGAACTCAAAGCTATTGAGAAGAACAAGACCTGGGAGCTTGTCGAAAGATCCAACAAGAAGCCAATTGATGTAAAATGG
The DNA here is from genome assembly GCA_022829125.1 of Lathyrus tuberosus. NCBI lineage: Eukaryota > Viridiplantae > Streptophyta > Magnoliopsida > Fabales > Fabaceae > Lathyrus > Lathyrus tuberosus. The sequence goes on along the minus strand of JALAZF010000039.1, from coordinate 10,868,819 downwards.
GTTTATAAGTTGAAACGAAGACCAAATGGTGAGATTGCCAAGTATAAGGCAAGATTAATGGCTAGAGGTTTTCTGCAGAAATAGGGCATTGACTTCGACGAGGTTTATGCACCTGTTGCAAGGTTAGAGACAATCAGAATTGTTGTGGCAACAGCTGCTTATCGAGGGTGGAAGATACATCAGCTGGATGTAAAGTCAGTATTTCTGAATGGACCATTAGAAGAAGAGGTCTATGTTACTCAACCACCAGGATTCGACATCAAAGGGCAGGAGTCGAAGGTGTACAGATTAAGGAAGGCTCTCTATGGTTTGAAACAAGCTCCTAGAGCTTGGAATAAACGAATAGATAGTTTTCTTAATGAAGCAGGTTTCACAAAATGTGTCTCTGAACATGGAGTGTACGTGAATGATGTTGACAGTGTCAGTCGAATCATTCTATGTCTCTATGTCGATGATTTGTTAATCACATGAGCAGACGAAGCTGAGATAAAGAAAGTCAAGACGAAGCTAATGCAGGAGTTTGAAATGTCTGACCTAGGGAAGTTGTCATATTTCTTAGGGATGGAATTTAAGGACACAGGTGAAGGAATATTTCTGCACCAGAAGAAGTATGCTCAAGATATCTTGAAAAGATTCAAGATGAGCAACTTTAATCCAGCAACCACACCATTAGAAACTGGCGCAAAGTTGAAGAAAGAAACTAATGATGAGTTTGTAAGTGCAACTCTGTACAAATAAATCATTGGTTCCTTGAGATATTTGTGCAACACTAGACCTGATATATGTCAAAGTGTTGGAGTGTTAAGTCGATTTGTGGAGAAACCCCAAGAATGTCATCTCATTGCTGTGAAGAGGGTGCTGAGATACATAAAGGGAACGGTTGATCATGGTGTGTTGATGCCAAGGAAGTCGAAAGATAATACAAAGGCAGAAGTCTATGGGTTCACTGATTCTGATTTCAGCGGAGATCAAGACGAAAGGAAAAGTACTGCAGGCTACATCTTCATGATCGAAGGAGCCCCAATATCTTGGAGCTCAAGAAAACAAAGCATTGTAGCTTTGTCCTCATGTGAAGCTGAATATGTAGCTGCATCATATGCTGCGTGTCAGGCAGCATGGATCGAAATGTTGCTTGAAGAACTCAAGGTAATGGAATCGAAGAAAGTAAAGTTACTTGTAGACAACAAGTCAGCTATCAACTTGGCGAATCACCCAATGAGCCATGGTCGAAGCAAACACATTGAGAGGAGGTATCATTTCCTGAGAGATCAAGTCAACAAAGGGAAGCTGGAACTGGAGTATTGCAAAACAGAAGTTCAACTAGCTGATATACTCACCAAACCTCTGGGAAGAGTCAGATTCGACGAATTGAAGAGAAGCATCGGGATGAGAAGTCTCGACAACATGAATTAGGGGGTGTGTTGAAATTGTAATTCAGTGTTGTGTCGAAGTCGAAGGTTTATAGGTTTGGTCGAAGTAGTGTATGATAGTCGAATAGTTGTAATACATTGTAAGTCAGCTATATTCGACAGAGTCGAATATAGCTGATAAAGAGTTGTGTCGAAATGTAGTTTGAGCCTGGGCCGTGATGGCTTATATAAAGGGGTTCCTCTAGTTTGTAATTTTGATACAGACATACACAGATGCACAGTTAATACAATTTCACAATTCTGCAATATAGTTTTCTCTCTCTCTCTCTCTCTCTCTCTCTCTCTCGTTTTCTTCTTCTTCTCCTTTACAAACCCCATATTTCTTGAACCCTAATTCCAACATGCTTTAGTGCTTGAGTGAGCAACCAATGATAACTTATTTGAGCTCCATGAGATAGGATTAGGGCCAAGATACACACACGGACATGATGTATATCATCTATCATTTGGATCATTGGCCCAGTCTGAGTCATTTTATGCTCTAAGTGCGAGTTTCTACAACTGATCAACTGGATTGAGAAGTAGAACATGATGTGCAGTGCCACTGAGATATCAAAGAGTACGCTTTACTGCACTCCAATGGGATTCCAATGGTTGAACCATGGACTTACAAACCTTATTGACACAAAGGGCTATGTCAGGTTGTGTTAAGCTCACATATTTCAGGGCTCCAACAGTTGATATGTAAAGTGAAGGATTAGGTAGAACATTTATGCCATGCTTACTTAGTTTGCAGTGAGTGAACATTGGAGTGTTGACACCATTGGCATTTATCATGTTTGCCTTAGCCAACAAGTAATTGATATACTTTAGTATGAGGAAAAACTATAACACCATTGGGTTGATCTTGTACTTAAATACCAAGGAAGTGCTTTGGTTGCCATGTATCTTGAGAGGATATTCGAGATGAAGTTTAGAGATCAAGTCATAAATTAGTTTGGGAGAGGTACTTGTGAGTAAAATGTCATCCACATACACCAAAGCATACAAGGTTGTGTCTAAATGTTGATAAATAAAAAATGAGTGATCACATTTGTTGGAGGAGAAACCAAAGTAGATCAATGCTTGATGAAGATTTTCATACGAAGCTCGAGGTGCTTGCTTAAGACTATACATTGTTTTCTTCAATTTGCAACTAGTGAAATATTTATGTCTATAAATCTTGGAGGTTGTTGCATATATATACTTCCTCTTGAAGATCTTCATTCAAGAAGGAATTATTAATATCAATCCGTTGAACCTTTCACTTATAGGTAAGAGCTAAGGCGTGATGACCTTGATAGTGGTAGGTTTGACTACAAGAGAAAAGGTCTAATAAATATCAAAACCTTCTTGTTGATAAAATCCTTTTACTACAAATTTTGCCTTGTACTCGTAGATGTTTCCATATGGATTTTCTTTTACATTGAAGACTCGCTTGCATTTAATTGATTATGTATGTGGTGGAAGAGGAGCCAGGGTCCAAGTTTCATTCTTTAGAATAAAGTTGTCTCAAATTGCATAGCATTGAACCATTCATGTTGAGACAAGGCATATTTGGTAGTGGTAAGTTCTGAGGGCACGGGGAATGCTTTTGACTTGGACTTGCCTATTTTGCTCTTGTTAGAATAAGATAATTGTTGACAAGGAGAGTTGAATGTGAGGTTTGACTATGAAATGAAGGAGATAAGAACTTCATGGAGTGAAAAATGTTTTGAGGGTAGAGCTTGTACTTTCTTGGGATGACTTGTAAGGCAAATTACTTTGAGAATTATAATTGCTATGAGTAGGGGCATGATTGTGACTTGAGTTTGTAGTATTTGTGTCATGATGAGTTGGTAAAGCCTAATTAAAAGGATTTGAAATAGGTTGAACATGATGAGAGTTCACAAACTCATGTTGAGACCTTGAATCTACGTCATGTGACTCATGAGGTATATCAATTGATGGGTCTGGTTGTGTGAGTTTTGTTGAGAGTTAGGACCCAAAGGTAGAGGTTAGGAAGATGTATGTTGGTATTGGTTTGATGGAGATGTGACGTACTCGGGTTGTAGAATAGGATATGGAAATTCTGGTTCATTAAAAACAACATCCTTTGAGATAAAAATCCTACCACTCTTGTCCAAAATTTGGTTGGATTGCCTCGATTTGAGCAGCAAATTGTGTTTTAACAAAACTTTGAAAGAGCTTGAAGGCATTGATTGCATATCTTTTCTCCTTCAACATATACATTAAAGTGTACCTCATATAAGCATCAATAAAGGAGACATAATAAGAGTAGTTGCCTCTAGATTGAGCGGGTAATTCTCCCTATAGGTCATTATGGATTAGCTCGAAGGCATTGCTATATTTTGTGAGAGTTAGACGAGCATGAATTCTATGAGACTTGTATATACAACAAGCATTGTAAAAGCTATCAAATTTCTTATTACTTTAAAAAATATTACACAAGCAAGAACAAGATGAACTACTTTAGAATGATCAGGCTCTAATCTATAATGCAATAAAACATCATTATTGACGGGAGAAACAACATGATTTGTCCTTGACGAATAAAATAAATTTATTTCTGAATATCATAAATCTAAAAGGCTTTAATAGGAACGATCTTTGAGCTCTTTCTAAATCTCGGTGGCAAAGTCCAAATAAAGAATACTTTGAGCAATTTCAAGATCAACATAGTTGGTTAACCATGACATGACCATGGGTTTCAAGAATGAAACTAATCTTGTTCTTGGATCGGAAAGCCACTTGAATCGAGAGACCAAGAATGAATATTGTTGTTGTTGAGGGGGAAGCGTGACAAGAGAATTTCCTTGAATGTCACTTGGGTGCGAAAATAGGGATCAAGTATGTCATAGGGAAGGGAAAGAAATTTTGATTGGGTTTCATTGGAGGAAGAATATTGATTGCTTCCATTGTCCATGACGGAGGAAAACAAAAGAAATTGAGGTTGAAGTAGAAATGAATCAAAGGGGTGGGTGAAAAAAAATAAGGAAAAAAAAAATAGAAAGTAAAATCAACATATACAATGTAAAATTGAGGAATAAACTAGAAAGTGACTCATTACTCTGATTCCTGTAAGAATTAAAAACTTTGATACAACCAAATGAAAGTTATTATATATTGGTCATAGGGAAGAAGGAGATAGCATCATTCCCCTATTTTCTCTCTATCATAATCAATATTCAAACCGATATGTAACAACCCCTCTCAAAATATAACAAACTTTATCAACAGATTTAATATTTGATTAAGAAAAGAGGAAAAAGACCAAAAGAAAAATAAAATCCTAATGCTTTAACTAGATATAATTATCGCAACTACCACTTTCTGTTAATTTTAACTATAAAACCTGCTGCTAAGTTATCACAATTCTCAGCTCATAAATAAAAAGCTTCATGTATACACTAAACAATATACAAACTTATTTTTCATTCCATAAGTAGCTGTTAATGTTTTCTTAAATGGTTTTCTTATACAAGAAACAACTCCACTGTAAAATATGAAAACGAAGTTGAATAGTGTATGTTCTTAGTCCTTATCAATAACTATATGCCTACTCCATTAGGAACACACCTACCTGGCTTCATCTCCTTCCCTTTTTTCTTCTTTTTAATTTCCATTCTTTCAATAAAACTTTTACTCCTTCTCGCAAACTTGCTTTCTTTCCCTCTGCATAATTCCATAACTCCGACGTTACATACCGCCCACTCGGATTATATTCATTCATCTCTTTCAATGCTGCCACCACAGCTCCATAGACTTCTTCCCCCATCTCGTTCTTTAGTTCTTTCAGCTTTTCATCTTCATCGTCTATAACTTCCTGAAATCAAAAGACTTAAACTTAAAAAGTGATATCATGCACGCAGATTCGAGGAGAATTATAAGCTCGAGAAATGCGCACACCTGATGTTTCCCTTGAATTATAACAATTTTAAATGGATGCCAGTCAGGGTCTTTCAGATACTCTTTCCATAACGAACACAGTTTTGAAGCTCTATCTTCTGCATCTTTCGCGTTAAATTTCTTCGTCATAGCTTCTAGAAATGGTCTACTATCAAGCTCCCCCATTCTCTTCACGCCAATATTACCACGCCTCGGCATCTCTTTAATGGTCTGCAATAGATAAAAATCCAAGAGAGTTCAAAAAATGCGAGAAAATTTCAAAGCATAAAATCCATGCACTAGTACAAAAGATATCGTTAGAGAAATTACAGTAATCAACTCCTTTCGAGCTTCCTGCAATTCATCGTTGCTCTTGCGCTCTTTAACGATCAGTGTTTGGTTCAATGCGTTCATCTCTCGAAGCGAACGTTCCTTTTCTCTTAAATCTTTGTGTAAAGCATACATCTTATCTGGAGCATCAAAGTCTGCATCATTTTTCATGTGCTTCATGACATTTAACTTTCCTTTTAGTTGTTGAATCTCCAATTCCAGTTTCTGTTTCACATTTAGTTGTTTTTCAAGCTCGATGATTTTTGCATGGAGTTGTTCTTTTTGCCGCTAGATAAATCGATAACGAAGCACAGTTAGATTAATCCATACATTAACAAAGTATAAAACAAGTTACACAAACCTTTTGATCTGCGGCGAGTTTCAAAACATTTTCACTAGCTTTCTGTTGCTCTAGAGCAGCCATTTCGAGAAAGCGATTTTTCGATGAAGTCTAAAAAAGAAACAAAAATAAGCATGGAGCTAAACAAGACATTCAACAAGATTTCAACCACAATATGATAAAAGAAATTAAACAAAAAGTTAGAAAAGCACTACACCTCATTAATCTCTTCCTCCAACTTTTTTCTTTCACTTTCATTATTCGCCTCGCGTTTTTCCAGTTCAATTCTTCGCAACTCAATTTCTCTTTTCTGCGATTCCAGTTGCGACTTTAGTAGTTCGTGACCATTCAAAACACTCTGAAAATGTTGATTTGCACTTGACTGCATTTTGGTCATCTCTAAATACAAGCAAAGGAATGACAACATAGAATAACGCCATTTGAGTAACTCAAAGTTATTTAAAAACAATGAATCGTTGCAAATCAGAGAAAAAATTATCGTAGGTTTGATAATAAAAGATACCTTCACAATGAGATTGAGAGAGTCTATCTATTTCGTCTGTTACAACGTCCATACGAAGTGTAATTTCATCGCATTCTACTTCCATTTCTTTTATCTTGTTTTTCTTTACCTGAAGAGTGTCATTCAAACTAGACACAAGTGTATTAAACATTCTATCATCATGTTCCATGATTTCAGGTATTGTCTTAACATCCATCTTCTGTAGTTGCTCCCCAATTGCATTGTTCATTTGATAGTCATCTGCTCGGGCAACCCACGCGTAGAAACCAGATTTCTGTTCGGTATGAGAAAGCCAATCCTTTTTCCCATGATGATCTAATTCATACGCCTTTTCAAATGCCAATGCATTATATAACCCGAGCCAACTTTTATCGAATTCCACAACTGCAGCTCCGGTATGATCCGAGGAATTCCAGAGTGGACGGACTCTACTTGGATTAAAGCCTCGGATTCGATATTCATCCCTTAGCTTAGAACCACTTTCACCAACACATCGCCCATCTTCTGACATTCTCGTCGGAATGTTAACCACAATCCCAGTCCACGGCCACACAAACTGCTTTTCGGAATCGACAAGAATGCCTCCATTTGCTGTTTCTGTTGGATGTTCCACATTCATAATCATAAGATCATGCTCCTTAGAAGTGTGGCCTGTTGAAGTTTCTCCTCGGTTCGACGTAGATGGAGCAGTCACATTCAGAATTATATCATTTTTCAAATATTTCATTAAAGCCAGATGAGTTGCCTTCTTTTTGACACTTATCTTTTGCGAACTAATCTGACTGACACCAGATGCATGTTCAAAGAGCTCCCTGTACAGATAGCCCGGTCTCTTCATTTTCGGACAGTATGGACAAGCGAAAGTCTCGTCTGAGATTCTCACTTTGAGACTTCCCTTCTTGAGCTCTTCATAAAATCTATCTACATACAACCAACTTATTTGAGATTCACTTGAATTAGTATCTTTTTTGACGGGTTTTGATGGTCCAGGCATGGTCACAATATCCTTTTCCAAATATTTCAACAAAGCGAGATGGTTAGCCCTCTCTCTGGCACTTATCTTTTCGGAACTAGTCCGATCCACCATAAATGCATGTTGTAGGAGTTCCCTGTATGAATTATCCTGTTTTCTGTGAGGGCAGTAGGGACAGATGAAAGTACCCTCTGAGGTTTTCACATTGTGAGTTCCATTTTTGAGGTCTTGATAAGCTGTATCTACATACAACCAACTTATATCGGTTTCGTTGATAGAACAGCGAGACATTACAGTTTGTGTTGGATCCTTAGAGGAAGGAATGTTAAGCTTGAAGAGAGAAATTGATATTGAAGAGGAGGAATGAAAGGGGAAATTTAGGATAGTAGTTATGGAATTTGGTAAAAACAAACAACATTACACACGTTGGATATGTGTTGCCTCATATGTTCCAACACTTCCAACAAAACTAGTACTTCATTGTACTTCTGAATAACAAACTCGTGGCTTTGTAAATGAATGTTTGGTTTCCATTTTGAAAAAGTCATTTTAAGCGTGTGAAATTAATTTTGATTTATAGAATTGATTATGATCTATAGAATTGATTACTTTTGAAGATAAAATTTGTAATTTTTTTAGTTTAACATAATGCAAACAGAATATGCTTGATGAAAACATGAGAATGCGGTAATATACCATCATGTGGATCAGTTTCCACTACACAGAAAATTCCAATGGAAATCAAAATTATGCAACAGAAGAAGACAGAGGTAGTAAACTTTGACAAGAATTTGTGTAATTTTGAGAAAGGAAAACTTACCCTTTAGAGATCACTGGAGAGTGAAAAAGACAGAAAAGAGGAGCTTTAGAGTGTCCAAACTCAAATTATACACAGAAAGTTCTTTTCTAAAGCTTCTACTTTATCATAACCAAGTCTTTTTTTCTTCTCCATCATTAAATTACCATCTTCATAACCATCTCCTTGCTCCAATCTATCTAACATTCTTTGAAATTCTTCAAGGTCCTTTTGTTTTATTCCTCCAATCAACCCCTGCATTTGCAAATAGTAGAACATAATTGGATTTGGACCAAAATAGGACACACAAATTCATTTTTAAATAAAGGTAGTTTTTTTTTAGTATATGTATATTGCTACATTAGGCTTCAAGTGATTGATTTGGGAATTGGGTGAAAGGGGTATCTAAATAAAGAAATAAATTAGTATTTTAATTATACTGGATTGGTACTAGGTGGTGTTGTTAGTTAATATATTTAAGGTAGTTAGAAGGCGGTTAGTTAGTTATTAGTTATTTGGATCGGTTATTTAGATTATAAGTCACACAATATTTGTATATAAGTGATATGTTGACTTTCACTTTGAGAGCTTCTCCAATAATAATACAAACTCTTCTCACACATATCCTAGACATCTTCTCCCACATCTTGCATATTCTCTCTTTCTCTTCACTAATTGCAATTGCATTAACAACTTGGTATCCAAAGCTCCTGGTTTCGAAGGAGATTTTGCACCTCTAGGACATTGATTCTTGTCTGGTTTATCAATGATGAATGAAAGCAATGACATTCCATATTCCCTTCATGTTTTTGATGGCAAGAACTGAGATCGTTGGAGAAAACAAATAAAGTCTTTGTTTGGCTTTCGATAAACCCTTGAGGTAGTCACTAATGACATGGCGGAGCTTGCAGTAAATACAACTGAAGCTCAACACACCTCTCGTAAAGATGCCAAGAAGAAAGATTCCAAGGTGTCTTATTGCATCCAAGTTGCAGTTGATGGTGTAAATTTTGACTGAATCACTCATGCTGAATATGTAAAAGAAGCATATGATGTTCTTGTCAAGTATTACGAAGGAGGTGAGAAAGTTAAAAGTGTGAAACTACAATTATTGCGCAGGTAGTATGAATTACTGTAGATGGGAGACGCATAGAAAGTTTCAGTATATGTGTCTAAGGTACCAAATCTTATGCACTTTATGAAAGGGTGCGGTGAAACCATGACAGATAGAACAATCATTGGAAAGGTGATGAGAACTTTAACTTCTCATTTTGATCATGTTATCGTGGCAATTCAAGGGGCTAGTGATTTGTCCACCATGAAGTTAGAGGATCTCGTAGGTTCCTTAGAAGCGCATGAGATGCGAATTGTAGAAAGAAAATGAGTTCAAGAAGCCATTCAGGCTCTACAAGCTCAGGTGTGGAAAAGGCATGGCAGAAGTGACAAATTTAAAGGGCGTTTTGACAAAAATAATAGAAAGAATGGTCCATGGTCGCACAATCAAAAACTATAAAATAATGATAAAACTGAATCTTCTAATAAATGAGGTATTTCTCATCATAAATGAATTATTCATAAGAAGATAATTTAATGTTTAACTGTGCGAAATGGGGTCACATGGCCAAAGATTGTTTGTACAACAAAGAAAAAGGAGTTTCCAAAAGTAAAGATGGCAATAAGACAAATATAACACATGAAAATTCAGATGGTCATGAAACTATGGTGTTGATGGCTGCAGTTTCTGATGGAGGTTCAGATTCCAAGGCCTAGTTCTTAGACACAGATTGCTCAAATCACATGACAGGTCATAGGTCATTGTTGATCAAGTTTGATGACTCGAGAAAGAGCAAGATCAAACTTGCAGATAGTAGATCACTACAAGAAAAATAAGCAGGCAACATGGTGATCACAAGGATCAATGGTAAGCCAGCCATAATTGAAGATGTGTTATATGTGTCAGGCATGAAGTGTAACTTGTTATATGTTGGTTAGCTTATTGAGAAAAAATTCTTAGTAACTATGAAATATGAAGCCTTTGAACATTTTGATTCAACCAACAAGTTGGTTTTGAGGTTTTCTTTGTCAAAGAATATGACCTTCAAGACTCTGATCAATTCAACAGAAGTTCTATGTTTCCTGGCTATGATTGAAAACAAACAAAGTTGGTTGTGACATCTGAGACTTAGTCATTTGAATTTCAGATCTCTCAATCAGCTTGTGACACAAGAAATGGTACTTGGTGTAACACTCCATTTAAATATTTAGTCATTTTGTGATTTTATTTGGATAATTATTTTGGCATTGGCTTAGTTAAGGGTATCTGTGTAAGGGTGAGTGTGAGAACTTAGTGTAATGAGTTAATTGGAATAAACCTCAGAATAATATCATAATAATAATAATAGAAATGGTAGTGGATGAAATATTTCATTATTATTATTATTATTATTATAAATATTATTGTTCTAGACTGGACCAATGGCTAGGCATGACCCAATCCGCTTCTGTTCCCAGAACGGCCCAATTGCCTAAGTCCAATCCATAAAGGGGAAAAAATTACCTTTCTGCCCCTCAACCGGGCAAGGAGTGCATCGCTTATCCCCAGTACTGCTGCCCGTTTCGCACGGCTTCATCTGTCCCCGAACAGCTAAAGGCACGTGCCCAAAACTACGCCTTTGCCCGACATAACGGCTAGTTTTGGGCACCCTGCCCGACATAATGTCTAGTTTGGGCAGTTACATATTCTTCGGGAAAACAGTTATTTCGCCCCGAAAATAGGACCGTTGTCCACGCACTGGGGGCACTATATAAACCCTCTCTCTTGAGAGGGTCAGGTATCCAATAATCACCCTAAGAACTCATACTTTGTACTTGCCCCTTTTCTCTGACCCTTTCTTACTTGAGAGTCGGAGTGCCTTGTATGTACATCTCCTCCTCCTCACTTCCAACATCACAGACGTTCTTGGTGGCCCATCACAGGATCTGATCAAGCCTTCAAGATCAGTGGCGTCGTCTGTGAGAACTGTTCTCCCCGTCTTAACATCCGCCTCAGATACTAAGACCAAAACACTTTCGTCCAAGATTGTCATCATGGCCTCTCAAGATCACGTCAAAGGTGCTCTCCAGTCACTTGTCCTCCCCGTCAACAAGACTGGCGTTGACGGTCCCTCATCCCTCCTCGGAGACCCCCGTTTTCTGAGAGACGAGGCCACAACCTCTCCTTCCCCTACTCCTGCTGATCGCGACAACGGTCAGCCCTCGCTGGCCATCCAGTCTATTCCTGCTCCACCCAACGCCGACCCGGCCGTGGTGGCCCTTCTTGAGGCGATCAACAAAACCAACCTCCTGATCCTTCAGCAAAATGAAAGGATCGGGGCATTGGAGGAATCTGCTCGCCCAAGACCCCCCCTCCGAGGAAAGGTCATTGACGATCCAAGAGCCCGCAACCCTAGCGAGAAGTCGACCGAAGGCTGCGCCAAGAACCAGAATCTCATGCTGCTCGGAAACGCGACCATGTTTTCCCGCAAAACCAGCACTCTCCCGGTTACAAGAGAACCCGGAGGGACAAACAATCACCCCCGGTCAGGACAAAAGGTCGGGCCCGTACACCTTCTCCCCGTAGAGGTCTCCGTCACGAGCGAGTCGTCCGGTCCCCTTCACTAACCAGTTCCAGCAGCGATGATGAGCCTCACGGCTCATTGTCCCAAGAAATCTTGGCAACACGCCTCCCCAAGGGATTAGAGAAGCCCCCGACATTGGGCACATACGACAGAACGACTGACCCCGACGAACACATCGAAAACATTGATGCACTGTTGGATTACCGTGGTGTCCGGGGCGCCATCAAGTGCCGTCTGTTTCCGACCACGCTACGAAAAGGAGCAATGACTTGGTACAAATAGCTGCCCGAAGAGTCTATCACTTCATGGAAGCAATTAGGCAGAATGTTTTCCAGGCATTTCACGGCGTCGCGCCGCCACCCCAAGACTGAAGCGTCTCTTGGGGCCATCATCCAAGGGAAGGATGAACCTCTCCGGGCATACATCGAGAGGTTCAACAAAGAAGCGGTGCAAGTCCCTACCACCGACAATATGAAAAAATTTCGGCTCGAACAGGTACTCCGCCCACACTCAGAGTTTTTCAAAGTTGTGGGCCTCGCACCTCCGAGGAACCTAGACACCTTCTTCCTCAAGGCGCAGTCGTACATCCAGTACGAAGAAAAGGAAGCGGCCAACTCCGCCCGAGCCTCCCGCCACAAAGAGAACGCCCGGGCCTCCAGAGGCGAAGAGCCATCGACATCTTGTCGAGGTGAAAAGAAGCGCGAAGACCGTCCTCGGGACTCCCGGGATAGCAAGGACCTTCCGGACGATTTCACGACTACATCCCCCTGACCGCCTCCAGGGAAAAGATAATGTCCGAATGCGGGAATTCGAAATTCAAACAAGCAGGGGTCCGCTTCCCCAAACAAATACCGATTAAACCCAACGCCGACGAATCAAAGTACTACAGTTTCCATAAGAGTCACGGCCACACCACCGAAGATTGCATCCATTTGAAGGATGCTATCGAAATACTGATCAGGGATGGTCACCTGAAATAGTTCACGAAAAAGAAAGATACTCCCCAGCAATACGCCCAGGAGTCAAAGAAGGTAGAGGAAGAGATGTCTTCCTCGGAAGTGGCCAACATCCAGGTCGCTATGTCCGTATCGCGACCAGAAGATTTCTACGTCCCACATGAGCTCAGCGCTCCCTCCTACTTCGTGGCCCACACCCCGTGGGAGACGTTTCCCTCCTCTATGGTCATCTCAGGGGGAGGCTTCAATAAAGTCACGGTGGGCTCCGTGAAGAGGAAATTCGGGCACCTGATCAGCACAAGCTCCCGCAAGGTGACCACACTCGATCAAGCCCAGAAGGGCTCTATCCCCATTTCCTTCTACCGGGAAGAGCTCCTCGGAGGATCCCTAAACTCAAGCATCCCCCTGCTCGTTAGAGGTCGGATGGCAAACTTCGACGTCCACAGGATTCTCGTTGACCAAGGCAGCTCGGTCGACATTATGTACTCCCAATTATTTTCAACGCTCCAGCTGGACGAGTCACACCTCACTCCCTATGTGGGTCTGACTTGCAAAGATTCAATGGGTCAGTGACCAAACCTCAGGGATACGTCGAACCGATCGTATTTTTTGGATCAGCTGAGATGGCCAGATCCGTCAAGGTGTAGTTTCTGGTAATCGATTACCCGCCTCTGTACCAGTGCATCTTTGGAAGACCAACCTTGGCCGAGTTGGTAGATGTGCCCTCAACCGTCCATCTCAAGATGAAATACTACACTTCAAAGGGGATGGTTGCCACCCTCCATGGCGACATCAAGGTCGCACGACGATGCTTCGAAGCAGCCACGAAGGGACTCAGCGCCATCGCGTCCAAGTCGAAGGCATCTAACAAGCTAGCCTTGCCCAGCAGCTCCGAGGAAACCAAACTGTTGCCTTAGGTCGACGCCATCAACCTCGACAGCCGCTTCCCCGAAGAGGACCAGAAGGAGGACTAAGCAGCCTCGAGCAACTCGTCTGCCCCGACCAGCAGCAGCTCTCATCCGACGCGTCCCATCCCGGACGGCGACTTCGAGCTCGTCTTGTTCGGTGACGACCCCCATCGGGGAGTAAAAATTAGAGCGGATCTCCCCGACATCGCAAGGAAGCAACTCAAAGCCTGCCTCCGTGAGAACCCTGATCTATTCGCCTGGAGCGCCGCCGAGATGCCTAGCTTGGATCCATCCGTCGCCTGCCATCAACTCACGATTGACCCAGCCATCAAAGCAGTAGCACAACGTAGGAGGAAGCAGTATCTGGAGAAAACGGAGACTGTAGAAAAAGCTGTAAAAGACCTCCTCGAGGCCAAATTTACCTCGAAAGCTAAGTACACCACTTGGCTGTCCAACGTTGTACTTGTGAAAAAATCTAATGGCAAATGGCAATGTGTATTGACTATACCGATCTTAACAAGGCATGCTCGAAGAATGCCTACCCCCTCCCCAATATTGATAAACTTGTTGATAACTCTGCCGGTTTTAAACTATTATTATTCATGGACACCTACTCGGGCTATAATCAAATACCAATGGCAATGAGCGATAAAAAATACACGGCCTTCATGACCGAATCGGGCAACTATTACTACAACGTAATGCCCTTCGGCCTGAAGAACGCCGACGCGACCTATCATAGGATGATGAACAAGGTCTTCTGGGGAGAGATAGACGACATGCTTGAAGTCTATATGGACGATATAATCATAAAATCCCGCGAGGAAACCGATCATACTACCCATTTACGAAAGGTCTTCGAACAGGCCCGGAAATACCAGATGCGTTTCAACCCAGAGAAGTGCACGTTCGGTGTCCTGGCAGGCAAATTCCTCGGTTTTTACCTAACAGAACGAGGAATCGAGGCCAGCCCCGATAAGTGTCGGGCATTCTCCAATTTTCCAACGCCCAAATCAAAGAAATCCATCCAGTCCCTCATCGGGATGCTCGCATCTTTATCCCGTTTCATGGCCAAATCTGCCCAGCACGCCTTACCTTTCTTCAAACTCCTCCGCAAAGAGGCAGCGTTTGAATGGACGGAGGAATGTGACCAGGCTCTCCTCCATATAAAACGGGAACTCTCAGAGCCGTCGGTCCTCTCTCGCCAGGACAACGGCGAGACTCTGTATCTGTATCTCGCCGTAGCGTCCGAGGCAGTGAGCGCCGCCCTTATCCGCAAAACACCTGACGGGCAAAAGCCCATGTATTTCATGAGCAAAGCACTGCAGGGATCAGAGCTGAGATACCAACAAATAGAAAAAGTAGCACTGGCCCTCATCAACGTAGCTAGAAGACTAATACACTACTTTATGGCCCACACGATCGTGGTCCTAACAGATCAACCCGTGAAGCAGCTGTTAGGACGACCAGACATGGCCGGTAGAATGCTTAAATGGTCGCTAGAGTTGTCTGAATTCGACATCCAATATGAAAGCAGAAAAGCCCTCAAAGCCCAGGCTTTGGCTGACTTCGTCGCAAAAACGACGTTCATAGATTCCCCGACCTGCGGGGCGCGCAAATGGACCATTTTCATAGATGGGGCATCCAGCTCGGCTAGAAGCGAGGCAAGCGTCTTATTGGAGAACGACGAAGGAATCATCGTTGAAGTATCGCTTACCCTATCCTTCCCCACCTCCAACAACCAGGCTGAGTACGAAGTCTTCCTCGCCAGCTTACGCCTAGCCGAAAATCTCGGCGCGGAAGAAGTCGTCATCTGCACAGATTCGCAACTCGTGGCCCTCCAAGTTCGAGGAGAATATCAAGCCAAAAACGACAACCTGTCCGAATACTTAGCCTTGGTCAAGGAGAAAATGACGAAGTTCGCAGCGGTAGAGGTAAAGCATGTTCCCCGCGAACACAACGTCAGGGCAGACGTTTTGTCTAAATTGGCAAGTACGAAGAAGAAAGGCAGAAACAAGTCCGTCATACAGGAGGTACTTCCTCGACCCAGCATCGGGAAAACTTCACTGACCCTTGACGTACAAATGATCAGCGACAACAACAGCTGGATGACCCCCGTTTACAACTATCTCGCTAAGGACGAACTTTCGTCTGACCCCAAAGAAGCCAGCGTAGTCAGGCGAAGAGTCTGCTCCTACGTCCTGGTCGAAGATAAACTCTACAGGTGAGGGTTCTTCATCCCGATACTCAAGTGTGTCGAGGAAGAAATGGTCGCCCACATCTTGCGCGAAATTCACGAAGGAATCAATGCCCAACATCTCGGAGGAAGGTCCTTTGCATGTAAGGCCCTTCGAGCAGGATACTACTGGCCAACCATGCAGCAAGACACTAAGGAAAACGTGAAGAAATGCGATAAATGCCAACGGCACGGGGACATGCATCTATCTCCACCTAACGAGTTCAAGGCCATGTCCTCCCCGTGGCCATTTTCCTGGTGGGGCCTGGACATCCTGGGGCCATTCGTGGTAGGATCGAACCAAAACAAATACTTCATAGTAGGCGTGGATTACTTTACAAAATGGATAGAAGCGGAGGCTCTAGCCAAGATAACTGCCCTTAACATACTGCGTTTCTACAAACGAAACATCCTTGCACGTTTTGGCATCCCCAGGCGATAGTCACGGATAATGGGACACAGTTCACGGACAAGAAGTTCCAGGACTTCGTCGCGCAGCTGGGCACAAAGCAACACTTCATATACATCAAACATCCCCAGACAAACGGGAAAGCTGAAGCGGTGAACCGAGTCATCCTTCGAGGCCTCAAACGAAGGCTGGACGAAACGAACAAAGCTTGGGTCGAGGAGCTGCACAACGTCTTATGGGCATACCGCACAACCCCATACTCTTCAACTGGGGAAACACCCTTTCGCCTGGCCTACGGGACCGAAGCTGTAATTCCCATTGAAGTTCACGTACCCTCCAGGAGGAATGAATCGCCCATGGACGAGGAAATGAACGACGAAGCTCTAAGGGAGGAACTCGACCTCGTCGAAGAAGTCCGGTCAGGGCATCCCTCCGCGAAGCCTTATTAAAGAAAAAAATCGCCATCCGGCACAACGCCAAAGTCATACGACGAGAGTTCGACGTGGGCAGCCTCGTCCTACGAAAAAACCATAAAGACTCTCGCAAAGGCAAACTAGCCGCTAACTGGGAAGGACCCTATCGTGTCCGGGTGAAAACGGAGAATGAGGCCTATTACCTAGAACATCTCAATGAGGAAGAACTTGCTCGACCATGGAACGCCGAAAAGCTAAAGCAATATTATAGCTAAGGCCTTAACTGTCGGTCTGATTCGTCAAAACTACTGACCACTATGCACGCCTAGGTACAAGCGTCGCATATCAATAAAGCAGAACCCCGCTCAGGAACGAGCCAGGTCCCTACTCGACAGCGGTCCCTCAATCGAGCATTGCCTTCGTCAAAGTACCACGATAGGCAGAACACCCAGCTCGCGATGGGAGGTTCACGCCTCAAACTCAGGCCTCAAACGCGACCTGAGCTCCGCTCTCTCACCCGGACCTTCCCTGGCCGTTCGATTAGTACCCCTGACTGCCGAACACATCTACAACGAGCAATTCCCTGAATCTTAAAGCAAATCAAATGAATCCCTACTACGGGCATACATGCATATCGAGCAAAAGTACAACACTTAGCAGAAATCAAAACAGATAAAACCATGCAGATCACAAAACCGGCCACGAGGACCGGACACATGCATAATTAAAGTGATAAGCGATCACGAGGACCACGATTGTGCTTGTTACATTAACAGGGGGCCACGCCCCCAGACAAAACAATAAGTTATATCAAAAGATACATGACACGCAGGTCGGACAAATTACAACAAGGATAAAAATCCTATCACTCCTCCATCTGCTCAGGCTGCTCGAGGTTGGGCTCAGGCTCCTGGGTCTCCCCGTTCAGAACTTCAACATGCTCGTCACCACCCAGGAGGGAGTTCGGAATGACTATCTTGCCATCCTCAACATGAGCCAGGTAGTGGATATCCTCGGTGGAGATCTTAACCCCGGGGTTGACCACCCGCAGTTAGGCCACAACATTCTTAAAAGATTCGTCCCCGATGACAATGTTGTCATCATCGGCCTTCAACATACAAGCAACCAGCTTGACCCTCGTCTTCATCTCCCTCACATCCTCAGGTTCGTCGTCGGCCGGGGCACTTCAGCATAGATGGCCGCCATTTCCAGGACTCTGACCAGGGCAGAGGCATCCTGCGCCACCAGCGCCCTCTTGCTCGGGCGATCATGCCCTCCAGTTGGAGAGACTCTGCCCGCGGCACGACCAAGGACGTCCCCTCGAAGAATCTTCTGTCAAGAATACATGGAGGAAGTTTGAACTTCCTTTTTCTGGCGCCCTGGTGAGATCTACCCCTTCGGTGGCCCTAGACTGCTTGAACCTTGAGGCCAGAGGCAAGGGAGATCCCTGGGCAGGAGTAGGCGAAGAGGTCCCTGCAGCAGGTTGAGGAGGAGTAGGAGCACGCTGGGCAAATCGAGTCTTGGGAGCAGCCGCCCCGGACTTGTTCCTCGCCATAGCATTTTTTACCATTCTTTCATGAGTGGAAGGCATCTCACCTGCAAAAACAAAACAAATATGTTAGACGAACAAGGAAAAATATGTCGGGCAAGTCAAGTCTAAGACTACCGAGCAATTTATAAGCATCCGTAGGAGTCTTGCACTCTAAAAGCGCCTTGGTGTTAATAAAGCGGTACTCTACCCGCTGGCTACCGTCCTCCTCAAAAATCGGGGACCCCTTCTTCGTCCAGCATTCAGCGAGCCGGAAAGAGTTAACATATTTCACCAGTTTTTTGTAAACAACCGCATCTTTCTCGTCCCGCATGTGCGGTTGAGCAACATATTCATGGGGCTCTTTGGAGAAGTGGCCAGGTCCCTAGTGGAAGGGAAACCTGAATTCTCTCTCCCCAATCAGCTTCCTGTTTTCGTCGCGCATGTCGTTACCATCCTCATCAATGGACACCGCCCAGGCATACGTACTGTCCTGGACCCTCTCGGACACAGGCTCTATGATGTAGAACCTTTCTTTGAACGTCCGGATTGACTCCGAAAAGGGCTTGAACAACTTACGGGGCTGTTTCAACGACACCCAGCCGTATCTCTTCCCCGTCAACTGCCGCTGGAGATGGAAGATGGTGAAAAACAGAGGAAGAATAGCTCCTATCTACAAGAATTCGCATGTCAACTCAAAGGCACGGATAAACGCCAGCGAGTTGCGATGCAGCTGCGACGGAGCCAGGTCCAGATGCACGAAAACTGACTGCTGAAAATCGGTGAAAGGCAGCCTCAACCCCAGCTCTTTAAATGCGTACTCGTACATAGCAAACCGCTCCCCAAAGTCCATGCAGATCCGATCATCCTCGGAGGGGAAATGCACATTCCATTCCCCCTCTGGCCCAACGACCGTAAAGACATCCCTAAGGTAGGTCACAAAGATAGATACGTGATCGGCAGGCTCGGCCACCGACCATTCCTCAGCAGAATCCTCAACGGCCTCCTCCCCGACTTCGCTGTGGATAGTGGAAGCTTCCGTACTGCTGCTCTTCGTGGAACTTTCCTCGGATGAGTCTATTATAATCTCCCCGTCAGGCCCTGTCGCCATATCGATCACCTGAAAAGCAGAGAAAAAAGTGAATTCGACGAAGAATCAAATCCACCCTTCCACCACGAGTCAAGTGAAACGGCGCACAAAGGGCTGAGGACGGCGTCCCCGGCCTAAGCCCTAATATTAAACAAAAACTCAACAGTCTCCTACGAGGAGACGCTCGAGACAGACCACTCCAGAAACGAGGAGCCTCCTCGAGCCGCTTCCAGTTTTCGTTTGAAGCTTCATCGGAAACTGCAAACGCTCACCGGAAAATTCATCGGAGTACCGAAAACTGAGTAAACGCAACGGTTGCCAATGCGTCACCATCGCGACGACGCCGGAAACCGCCATACTCGCGAGTCATCTAAGAGGTTCCAGCAACCTCGTCGGCGGCAGAAAACGGCTTAGCCACCGTCCGCCACCAACAAGCCCAGAAAAGCTACCCTATGGCATCTAAACCTAACCTAGCCACATGCGATCTAAAGAAAAAGACGAGCAAAAATAAAAGACCGGAAGACTTACGTGGTTGAAAAGATGAAAGACGGGTGCTCGAAGCTGGTGACGGCGGTTGAAGTAGCGGACGACAGCAGCGGACAAAGCTTTCTGAGGAAGACAAAGAAGAAGAGAGAGAAGCGAAAGTTCCAAATGGCCTGAGTCTTCTCCTTTTATACTGCTGAGGAGCACGTGCGGAGGCACGCCCACGTGGGTCATAATGACTATAGACTTGCCATCATTTCCTAGTTACTGCAGCACAGGGCTCGAGGCACACGTGGCGCCCCAACGTTTTAATTCTTCCTGACCGTTAGCCTCCCTATACGACGGGCAGACCAGACACGACCATGGATCTTACGAACACTAGGGCCCACGGGCACCACGAGATAACTCTATCCGTCACCAAACGACGACTCCACTATGGTTCCCCGGAACAACGGGCTATCCTTAAGCCATCACTCCCATGCTCGGGAGCAACGACTTGGGGGGCTCCTGTTCTGGACTGGACCAATGACTAGGCATGACCCAATCCGCTTCTATTCCCAGAACGGCCCAATTGCCTAAGTCCAATCCATAAAAGGGCAAAAATTACCTTTCTTCCCCCCAACCAGGAAAGGAGTGCATCGCTCCTCCCCGGTACTGCTGCCCGTTTCGCACGACTTTATCTGTCCCCGAATAGCTAAGGGCACGTGCCCGAAACTACGCCTTTGCCCGACATAACGGCTAGTTTTGGGCACCCTGCCCGACATAACGGCTAGTTTGGGCAGTTACCTATTCTTCGGGAAAACGGTTATTTCGCTCCGAAAATAGGACCGTTGGCCACGCGCTGGGGGCACTATATAAACCCTCTCACTTGAGAGGGCAGATATCCAATAATCACCCTAAGAACTCATACTTTGTACTTTTCCCTTTTCTCTGACCCTTTCTTACTTGAGCGTCGGAGTGCCTTGCAGGTACACCCCCTACTCCTCACTTCCAGCATCACAGACGTTCTTGGTGGCCCATCACAGGATCTGATCAAGCCTTCAAGATCAATTATTATTAGTGACATGGAATATTTACCACTAGTGATAATTGTATTAATATTATTATTATTAAAATTAAAGAAAATAAACATAATTAGGGAGAAGTGGGAAAGAGACTGGGAGAAACAATTTCTTGTGAAAGGAGAAAGAGAGAAGAAAGAAGAACTAGGGCAAGAAGAGACCAAGAATTTGCCACCATTGTTAGAGAGATCAAGTTTGAAATTAAGGTAAGGGGGAGAATGAGTTCTATAATGGTGATTAGAACATGAGAGGGTAGTGAGAGTTCCTTTCCATCTTAGGATTTTTATGCATATTCTTCTCCTTATTTGTTTGATCTCGTATCTGTGTGTTTTGTTGTTGAATTCGTGTTTTGTGTGATGCTAATGATGTGAAATGCTGAAAGTTATGAGTTGGTGTTGTGTTTTGCCACGATAACGGATTTGGGAAAAATAGGTTTTGGGAGATGACGAAATTATGGTTTAAATTGGGAAAAACCTTAATATAATGATAGTTTAATGAAGTAGAGTGAAGCCATTAAGGATATACATGTATGAGTACTGTTTTGGGTCAAAATTAAGAGCTTGAAGGTGCTCCAATGGGAGAAAAATCGCACTGATGCGAAAACATAATTTTTCTGTTGCAGACTGCCCATACGCGTATGCAGGGAGGCATTACGTATATGAGGGGACACTCCCAAGGGTATACACGTATGATACGCGCCCTGTGCTCATAGCCAGCCCGCTCATCTGCTGGTACGCGTAAGGCACGCGTAAGTGAGAGATAGGGATGGCAATGGGGCGGGGCGGTGGCGGGTTTAACTATACCCACACCCGCACCCGCTTTTATGTAATAGACCCGCCCCAAACCTAACCGGAGATAAAAATTTACCATCCATTCCCGTCCCCAGTGGAGAACGGGTGCACCCGCACCTACCCGCAAAAAATTGATTTCTTTTTAATTACAATAAAAATTAATAATTTAATTAAAAAATTAATTATTTTAATAAACTAATTAATTATTTAATTAAAAACTTAATTAATAAATAAATATTAACTTGATTAATTTGATTATTTTAATTGTAATAAAATATTAATAATTTAATTAAAAATATAATTAATAAATAAATGTTAAAATAAGTAAAATAAAGAAATTAAATTAAAATGCATTATTCGACTCTAAATCATGTCAATTTCTTGAATGCAATCTATTGTAGCCATTTCAACATGCCATCTATAATATTGAGTTGTTGTACCAATGAAGGTGTTATAAGATCCACTCATCAAGTGTCCTCACAATCATTTTCCATCTCATATATAATTTCAAAACAAAATTCAAAGATATTTTTATTTTCTTAATAAATAAAATAACACTTAATATGGAGGCCGGGTCGGATCGGGTCGAACCACATAATGAAACCGGACCCTTACACCGTTTATCTTAAAATCAAATCTTCATGATTTTATTGCTTTACCAATACTTGTTTCTGCTTCGCTATTCTCATTCATTCATGTGTGGTGAGACTTGACAGCGCGTCTTCTTCCTTCACACACCGACTTATTTCACTTCCACAAAATTATCAAATAATCGCGTTCATGTAAGTGCTTTTCCATCTCATAATCTCTTCTCTTCCCCAATAACTAATCTCTTTGCTTATCAGGTTTTGCGATTACTACTATTTTAATCATTAATTTCTATTCTTCAACTTATCTTCAGCGAAATGTTTCATTATTTTACTTGAATTAACCTTTTTCACTTTTCAAATCTGCAAATAGTATAGCTTATAAGTTGAATTTTTTCTACTGTGATTGTAATGCTAAATGCTAAATTCTAGTTAATGTTAATTCAACTAACTTATTTTCCTAATTTATTTGATTGATTCATCAACAGTTTTAGTTTGTGTGTTGATTGCTAAATATGGAGCTTACGTAATTGACGAAGTTATTAGTTATGGATGAAGAATTGGTTAATGAGAGAATTCAGTTAGAGGCTTCTGAGGATTCACAGCGCCAGACCAAAGAGGATGATGTGTATTCACCGAAAACGGATAGCCGAAAACTTGTAAAATCGCAACAACCACTGGAATATAATGCTATTCTGCAAGGTAAAAATGTAGTTGAGGCTGTTAGTGAAGCGGCTACGTCACAGCATCCTTATGCGACGGTTGAGGAACTAACGGTAAAAAGTTACAATGGTTCGAGCTTTGATATTGGTACATCAAATAGTCAAGGGAAAATGTATAATAATCAACAGAAACATTGGCAGAATCTTTATCAGATGACAAATAATTCTGGAAATGGAAATTCATTAAGTGATATTGGGTTGATAAGTAGTGGCCAGGCTACGTCTAGTGCTTGGGAAGATATTGGATCTACATCTTTTCCGGAGTTATTAGCTAGAAAATCACATAGTGATGGTCAGAGCAATGTCATTGAACACTTGGCAGCTGCTGAGAGTAAAGAGGGTGCAGGTGATGTTCATCGAGGAATGCGGACAAAAGTATTATCCAAATCAGGGTTTGCTGAGTATTTTATTAAAAATTCATTGAAGAGTAAGGGTGTTGTACATAAAGGTCCATCTTCGGATCGCTTCTATGTTCAGCCTAAAGAGAAAAATCAGGTAAAGGCTGGCAGTGGTGCAAATCAGAATTGGATTAAGACTAGCATTGGTGCCGATCAGAATGAGATGAAGACCAGCACTGGTATAGATCAGAAAAAAATGAAGACTGGTATTGGTGCTCAGTCAAACTCTAATAAATCAGTCAAGTATGATTCCAAAACTGCAAACTTTCCGTTTCACAGCGATGCTTCTGTGCCTAAGTCTAGCATGACTGAATGTGACGGCGTAACATTGAGAGAATGGTTAAAATCTGGCCAGCGCAAAGGAGGGAAAGTGGAAAGTTTTACTATATTTAGAAAGATAGTGGATTTGGTGGATGACTCTCACTCTCGGGGAATTGCATTGCATAATCTTTGTCCATCTTACATTAAATTGTTACCATCAAATCAGGTCATGTACATTGGGTTACCTACTCAAAAACAGACGGCAGACAGTGTTGTAAATCCTGAAGTTCTTGACTTAAATAATTCTTTTATTAGAAAAAGGGTGTCTGAGCAAGTAACATCTTCCTCTATTGATATGGAGTCCAAGAAACAAAAAATTGATGAGAGTTTGAGGGTTACTGGGAGTGACTTGTGTGTTGAGGCTGCTAGTCATCAAAAAGTTCAAATTCCTACAGTTGGATCACAATATGAGAAAGATAACCGATTTTCTCCGTATAATTTTGGGAGAATGTCTAGCATCCCTTGTGTATCTAATACAGGTGAATTTTCATCTACATCTTTATGTGAAAGATGGGAAAATAAGTGGTACGCAAGTCCTGAGGGAGGTTGCACAACATCATCAAACATCTACTGCCTCGGTGTACTCCTTTTTGAGGTGCGTAGACCATTTCATCATACATTTCTTCATTATTTAAATCCAATTTTCTTGTGTTCTGTGATATTAGATATTCTCAACTCCTTCAAATGAGAAGTATTTTACATATGAACTTGTGTAGTACATTTGAAAACCTGCATCCCTATCAATGTTCTGAGGTCAACATGCTTTCTATCATTAATGTAGTTTGGAAACTTATAAAGTTGATTTTCCCCTATATTTAGTGTCAGCTTTCTGACATCCTCCCAGTAAGTCTCGAAGTATTTTACATATGAACTTGTGTAGTACATTTGAAAACCCGCATCCCTATCTATGTCCTGAGGTCAACATGCTTTCTATCATTAATGTTGTTTGGAAACTTATAAAGTTGATTTTTTCCCCTATATTCAGTGTTAGCTTTCTGACATCCTCCCAGTAAGTCTCAAATTCTGATATGAAGTACATATTTTAGTAAAGTGGCTGTCTGGTTTCAGGTTGAATAGAAGATCCGTACGAGTGTTTAGTGCATATCTTTCTATTCAATAAAATCAATTATCAGTAGTAACTTAATGTGCAATATGGTTTGACAAACTTTTCAATGAATTAAATTATTTGATTTGATTGTGTTCTCAATCATTATCACTGGAACAATAAACATCAAGCCAGAAGCTTATTTTTTTTCTTCAAATTTTTCAGTTACTAGGTCATTTTGACTCTGAAAAAGCACATATTGCAACAATGTCTGATCTTCATCATAGGATTCTTCCTCCAACTTTCCTATCAGAAAATCCTAAGGAAGCTGGCTTTTGTCTTTGGCTGCTGCATCCTGAACCATCATCACGTCCAACAACAGGGTACTATTGAAATATTGTCTATCTTAGTTACCATGTGATTTAATTCAATTGAAATTATATGCAAACATTAGTCATTAGCATCTGGTATACAGTTCTATCATTTGTTTCTTTGATAAACTTGTAAATATAGAACAATGTATATTAAATATTTAAAGCATGGTACACCAATAAGGTGATGGTCATAGGTATTGTCGAGATACCCACATTAGAAAGAAATATGGCTTCAGTAATAGTTATAAGTGGGGGAACCCTCCCCTTACGACTTGGTGTTGTAGGGTTGAGTTAGGCTCAACCCATATTTTAAGGTAGTATTAGAGCCTGTTCTAGATCCGCTGCGCTACCTAGGTAGCACTTGAGATATCTAGTCCTACGCATGGGCGATGGACGGGGGTGGGGGTTGAGAGTCCTCATTGATAGTGATATGGCCTGAATAGTGTTCATAAGTTAAGTGGGGGTTTCACCATACAAGCTGGTACTGTGCGGTTTAGTTAGCCAAATCCATGCTCTATGAATTATAATCATATGCATGACCTTTGTCTCCATATCTAATGTGTGTCTTTGTTGTAAGGTTTTCATATAATGATATAATTATCCCCTTCTTCATCCCGCCCTTTTTACAATATTGTGTACTGCATTATTAACTAACTATATGTAGGGATCACACTTACAGGATGAAAGCTTAGAAGCACTTTATAAATCAAAGTAAAAAATATAATTTTCATGTAAAGAGACTATTTAAGTTTGTTTTTATGTAGATGCATGCATTATTTTTTCTTTTCATCATCATTATTCACTAAAAAGTGTACTTCTGGCAAGCAATCTTTGCTCTCTAAGATGTCTACTTCTCCCTTTGATATTACTAACTACTGAAATGAGCTTTATTAAATAATATGTATGCAATTGCCATAATGATTCAGATGATTCTTTATTTGGATATTCTTCTCTTTGGGTCTTTGAAATATTTAGGCATAGTTTTTTTATAAATATGCTGTTAATTTTTATAATTTGGACCACAATCATTATACCTTATAGATATGATTTGCTAAAGCTTTAATAATTTATGTTGATATGATTCTCTAAAGTTAAAACTTTTGTCGCATAACAGGGAAATCCTACAATCCGAAGTGATTAATGGATTACAGGAGTTATGTAGTGAGGAATTGTCATCATGTATAGACAAGGAAGATGCTGAGTCTGAATTATTATTGCATTTCCTCATCACATCGAAAGAGCAGAAGCAGAGTGATGCCTCCAAATTGGTTGAACAATTAAAGTGCTTGGAATCAGATATAGAAGAGGCAGAGAGGAGGCATAGCTCAAGAAAATCCTTTGTTTCCTCTGGCCTGCAAAACAATTACTCTTGTCAGAAAGAGATTATGCCTCTTAGAAAGGAACTTTTGAGTGTAGAAATGCTGCCCACAGTATCCCCAATCTCTAATACAACTGAAATGAGATTAATGAGGAACATAGGCCATCTTGAAAGTGCTTACTTTTCCATGAGATCTAAGGTTCAGCTTTCTGAAACAGGTGCCACAGATCACCCAGAGAAAGATATACTAAGAACTCGCGAGAACTGGTGTGGGACACAAAAAGGCGAAGAAAAACATAAAAGTAAAGATGCCTTAGGAACCTTCTTTGATGGTTTGAGCAAATATGCACGTTACAACAGGCTTGAAGTGCGGGGTATACTAAGAAATGCAGATTTTAACAATCCTGCAAATGTGATATGCTCTCTGAGCTTTGATCGGGATGAAGATTACTTTGCTTCTGCTGGGATATCTAAGAAAATAAAAATCTTTGACTTCAATACACTTTGCAATGATTCTGTCGATATCCATTATCCTGCAGTTGAGATGTCAAACAGATCAAAGCTCAGCTGTGTTTGCTGGAATAACTATATTAAGAATTATCTTGCCTCTACTGACTACGACGGTGTAGTGAAGGTATGATTTGCAGACACCACTTGAATTATTGTTTTATCACTAAGAGACTTTTTTTTTTTTTTTGGCAGTGTCCCTTATTAATTTAGTATACTAGGAGAACTTTTGTTATATCATTTGATACAGTTCATTCATAGGCTATAATTTTTTTGTGGGGTGGTGGGTGTAAACGCATTTTGCCTGTGGACATTTTTAGTCACAAAATTCTCACTAACCATCATGTACCGGTAAAAAGTGGGGACTTGTAAAATCTAACATTTGTTTTTGAAAACAAAAAAATAGATTAGCTGTCTAGACGGAAACTCCTGTTATTTTTCTTCTAAGATGTTCTCAAATATCATTTTATTCTGTGACTTTGTGCATCAATTCACATGATTGTAAACATCCACTGTCTCAACCAATATCATTTGGAAAATTGGAAATGATTTATATGGGGTTGGGGGTGTTCTGAAAGAAAATAACTATTTGTTGATAATTAATTGGCATGCTCTGATTACCAGCATTATTCATGGTATGCATTACGCAATGCATTTTCAGTTATGGGATGCTAGTACAGGTCAAGAATTTTCTCAGTACAGTGAACATGAAAAGAGGGCTTGGTCTGTTGACTTCTCTCCAGTATGTCCTACAAAATTTGCCAGTGGAAGTGATGATTGTACTGTCAAGCTGTGGAGCATCAGTGAGGTAATTCCTCTCCCATGCACTAATGCACGCGCGCATACACATCAGCCACATGCATGTAAGCATGTAATGTGCTGATTTTGCCTGACAGAAAATCAATAACCAACAAAAAACCAGGGTTGCAATGTAATTGTATGTTGTTTCTTTCGGAGTTTTCTCTCTTTGTATTTATGACCTCAAACCAGTGCTATCAAAGGTGGATAATGGTGGCTAGCCAAAAAGTCACCATATAAGCATGATCATGTGGCTTATGGCGGTGGGCACAAAATCCACCATGCACTAACGCCATGGTAGATGGAAATTTGACAACACAACATGAATTTCTGAAGTTTTGATAAACACTGTTTATATGCGTTAAAAACACAATTTCAGAATTTCTCCCTGCAAATTAAGAATCCTTGATCACCAAACAGGTCATCTTTTTTTACATGAGAAATATAATGAATCTCCGAAAAATTGAGTTTGTCTTTCTATCAGCAAAGTGACTTTATTGACCATGCACAATAGTTTCTTAGCAATAACTATCCAAGAGCTAATATAGTGCATTTTTCCACAGAGGAACTGTTTAGGCACTATCCGGAACGTTGCTAATGTCTGCTGTGTTCAATTTTCTGCTCATTCCTCTCATTTGCTAGCCTTTGGATCTGCGAATTACTCAACTTACTGTTACGATCTTCGCAATCTTAGAAGTCCCTGGTGTGTATTGGTTGGTCACCGTAAAGCTGTAAGCTATGTCAAATTCTTAGACTCTGAAACACTTGTTTCTGCCTCTACTGATAATTCATTAAAGATCTGGGATCTCAATAAAACCTCTTCGGTTGGTTCATCTACAAGTGCTCGTAGCCTAACCCTGGCTGGACATACTAATGAGAAGGTGTGATTTTAAATTTTATAAACTGAATGGATTTATGTTTGGGGAACTTGTAAGGTTTGTTTCTCACAGCCTTTTAAACCGTCTTTAGAGAATTTTTCTTGTTTGGGTGATAATGGGGTTTCAGATTGTTGTTAATCTGAATGACTAGTCAAATTTATGATTGAAATGTGTGTGCCTTCGGCCAAAATAAATGGTTCACATTTGTCATGAACAACTACTATGGTTTAGTTGGGAATTGGATTAGTTCTGGGAGCTTTTTAATTGAAATAAGTGCTCAGTTTCTAGATTATAGATGTTTATGGAAAAGATAAATGGGATAAAACTTTAAAAAATAATTGAGGTGCAGAAGATGAAATCAAGATATTAGAGAAGCTTTCAGAATTTGGGTTGGACCTAACTCATCCCTACAAAACCAGCTTGTAAGGTGAGGATTGCTCCCATTTATAAATACAACACATGCCATATCTCTAAGCAATGTGGGACTAAATCCACCCCTTCAAAGCTAACACAATGAAGGTGTTAGGGGTTGCAATGAGGCAAGCCAAAGTGTTGCGATTAAGGCGACTAGGGGCGGACCGCAATTAAGGCGAAAAGTTGCACACCCCCTCACGCTTGGGCCTCAATGAGCCCAAAGCGTGGACGATGCGGGAAGCCCAACAATAGATCTAGGACAGGCTCTGATACCATCTCAAAATGTGTGTTGGGCCTAACTCATCCTTACAAAACCGGCTTATAGGGTGAGGATTGCTCTCACTTATAAACACATGCTTAGGTTATAGATTGTCCTATGTGAGACTCTTAACACCCCCTCTCACGTCCAGTATTTGGGTCTGGGGCGTGGAACTAAATGGTAGTGGCCAAATCTGGGGCGTAGGACTAAATGGTGGGTCGTGCCTATTTTCAGCCATTCCTATTTTACGGGTACTTGTAGAAAAGTTTATTCAAGTGAGCTCTATATCTGCTTTAGAAATTTTACATGTGCTTTTTTATGTGGCATTATTCTGACCAATGTTTGTTTATGGTTTTACTCAAATGGGTCGACTGAAATCATCCACCTCTTGCTTTTACAGAATTTTGTGGGGTTGTCTGTAGCTGATGGATACATTGCGTGTGGTTCAGAATCAAATGAAGTATGTATTAGTTTCCAGCAATGTTCATCTGTTCGGTCTTAATAATTAAAAGGGTTTAGAACATTTTCTTTCAATTAATAGCTTCGGTTAATTGCACTAATGTAAAGTTGTAAGTTGTTAATATTCACAAACTCATACATGAGTTTACAACTATTATCATGCACTAATTATGCGATGATGTCTTCGACTTGCAATCTTACATTTGTAATTTTGAAAACTTGTTTAGAGAGATAGCCAAGATGAAAAAGCAAGCATGCCTTAGTTTTGTGCAGAAATCAAATTCATTACCATTACATTTACGTTTTCTTGCAGGTTTACACCTACTATAAAACGCTTCCCATGCCAATTACTTCACACAAGTTTGGGTCTATTGATCCCATTTCTGGTAAAGAGACTGATGATGACCAAGGTCAGTTTGTTTCAAGTGTGTGCTGGAGAGGGAAATCAAACATGCTTCTTGCAGCCAATTCAAGTGGATGTATAAAGGTGTTGCAGATGGTTTAAGGAAAGTTTTCCCCTGACGACGGCTCTCCTACATTTTTGCCCTGGTCATTCGAGCCATCAACTTGCTGGGATGGTAAGAAATTCTTTTGACATCTTGAGCTCTGGTTTAAAGTTTGATGCACAGGGGTTAAGTTTCTGCAATACTTGGATTGAGAAGTAGATTTGCAATCTAAATCCAGACAATCTTGAAGTCGGATGCATCACAATGAGCATAAGCAAGCTCAAACGTTAAACCAGAATTACAAATTGTCATTATGTCATATTTACCAAAAGCGTGTTATACATAATTTTTCCTGGAATCAAATATGGAAGCATATCAAATATGGAAAAGATTGAGACTTCGTTCGTAATTACAACGGCATATCTAAGTTGCTTCTAAGCTCAAGTGTCTCGCAAAAGCGCTTGTCTGAGCCTATGTAAATTGCATTGCAGACCCTTTCATTTTTTAAACTCATAAAGGACTAGCAATTGCAGTTTTGTAGGAAGAAATGATTGTTTATGAAATTATTTATATAAAACAGCTTCACCACCATAAAAGGAAAGCATGTAGTTTCAATTGTAACACCTCCCTCCTTTTCTCTTTCTTGGGGCGCACTCTGCTCTCAATGTATGTATATATAAATGTAACATATCTTGATAATATCCATTTTAGGTTGCTATTTGAATGCATGTAAATGAATCACGGTTCTTCTAAGTTCCAGAAACTATGTATTATGTAGATTTAATTCCTTGTGAATTTAACATTTTACATTATTTTCCATTTTTTTAAAAATATTTTCACCTCTGCTTGAACTTTGAACTAAAAAACGTATTAAAATGAAGCATAATTAAATATGGGAAAGAGTTACAGAAGAAATAAAACACAGAAAATATCCAAAAAAACAAAAATAAAAGAATAATACAACCATTGACAAAACTAGCACTTCTAAGTAACCTTCCCATAAAAGCTACATTTTTCTGTTTCTCACACCTTAGACCAAAGTATATGCCCCATAAAAGAGAAAATCTGTTTGATTCATAATGATCTAATCCTCTAGGACTAATAACTATGCTAAAGAGCATAAAGCAAAAACCAAACCAATCTTCCACAGGTACTCTAAGACTTAAAAGCTATGTAGCACCGACATCTCTGAAAAAATGTGTGTTTGTGTCTGTGTCGGTATTGGACATCTGCACTGACACTTGTGAATGCGTTTAATTTATTTATTTTATCAAATTATTAACGGTCCTGCCGTATCAGTGTCAGGGTTATTTTCAAGGTTTCGTTTTCGGGATGTCCGTGCTTCGTAGCCTAAAATCCTTTAATCTCGTTTTCGGGATGTCCGTGCTTCGTAGCTTAAAATCCTTTAATCTGAGACATGACCGCATGCTGTTCTTACGTATGGGCTCAAAGGGCTCAATGTAAATGGTGAAAAGCTTTCTCTTTTCGCCTTAAAATTGCTCTCTGAATCCGAGAAATTGCCACATGGTGTTTTTCTTATCACATATGGACTCAAAGGACTCAATCCGAATGGTGACAATCTACCTCGTATCTTCAAACCATTGTCCATATCTGAAACATGACCACATTTTTTGCTTGTACATGTCCTTAAAGGACTCCTTGAAGGACTCATTGGAGGTGTTGACATGAACCCTTTTTGCATCCTTACATTGACATTGATGTTATTAGTACTGTTAATTCTTCTCATTCTTGTTGGACTCAAAGAAGGATTCAAAGGAAGTGGTGCTTTCTTTGTCTTTAAACTGCTAACTGTTGATTGGTCTCTTGTTTTCAGCTTTAAACTAGAAGACTTGGAATCCGAGACATTGCCTCCTTCATTTCTTTTTCTTCTAACTGAGCTTGAAGTTGACAATGATGGTGATTGATTCCCTTTGATGATATTGGAATTGCGCTCCGACTCTGATGAGAAAATGCTAGGTTTCTTTTTACCTGGGCTTAGAGGACTTGATGTCACTGATGGTTGATTCACCTTATTTGTCCTTGAAGTGCGACCGGATAATAATGGCGGTAGCGATCTTGTTGCTTGTAGTTTTGAATTTCCTGTTTCAACCAATTCAAGACATATTTATTTTATGACATAATTCACCATTAAGTATTAAAGAGAAATGTTCACACAGAAAGAAGACTCACCTTGGTCTTTCTTTGCCTTCGTTTGTAATGGTAACTTTATCGTAACACTCTTCCTTGGTGGGGGGCTATCCGAAAATATCGATCGTGTTTCACCAGATACCGATTTTGGGTTGGTTACTTGATCTTCCATTATGGATGCACTAATATCTCCATGACCTTTGCTTGGATCATCATTTACTTCTTTAGGTAGAATAGCTTCATCCTTTGTTGGCTCACACTCACAACACTTATCTTTGATAGCAATGCTGTTATTCTGACTCTGATTATTGATCTTCCCTTTCTCAATAACTTTATAAGCAAACATTTCATATGGTATTTGTGAAACACAACACATATCAAATGTCCTCTCTATTTGAAAAGTCTTAAGGAAAGTTCCTTCAATGTCACAACAATCCACAGGTGGGTTCTGAAGTTCAAGCTGATTTAGTTCAGGATTGATCAGTACGTACTCGGTGTTCATTGAAAGAAACTTCTTTGTGTAGCGCAGAATCCTACAAATAGATGAGAAACTAGGACGCTGAGACGGATCAGTTTGCCAACATTTTTTGATCAAACTCACAAGATACTTCGGCGAAGGGTGTGGAAACAAAGGTCTCTCTCCTGCTTTGATATTCTGATGAGTTCTATCTCCTTGAAGATGGTTATCCTCAAAAGGAACTTTTCCTGTCAACAACTCAAAACATATCATACCGAAACTGTACGCATCAGCTTTCTCCGAGTACTTACAAGAAGTAGAAGCATTTTTCGTTTGTTCTAGCTCTGTTAAAACCTCAGGTGCATACCAAATTAAAGGGTTAATCTCTTCACTAATCGGATTATGCGTCGGTGAAGTTCTAGTACCAATGCCGTCACCATTTATCACAGAAGACAAACCAAATCCTACAACTTTAGCTTGAAAATAACCTTCTTGTGAGTTTCTAGCTCTTAGCAGAATACTATTAGGATTAAGGTTTCCATGATAAATCTTTTTGGAGTGAAGATATTCTATGCCTCTTGCCATTTGAAGCATGAGATCAACCACAACAGGTATAGAGAACAAAATCTGTCTCCTAGGACCACAATTCTCCTTCATGTACGTCCACAAATCTTTGTTCATTAACTCCATCACTAGAGAAAACTCTTTCTTCTCTTCATCATAAAAACCACATAGATACTGCAATATGTTTGGGTGAGAAAGCGATATCAGATCCGAAATCTCGTTTTCGTAAGCTTCTTTCTCCCCGAGGAAATACCTCAAAGCAAAACTCTGTCCTAACCATTGAATTTCCTTAAATTCTTTTCCTCTTCCCAATCTTCTCCTCACTTGGTAATCCTTTGCTCCTAACAAAATCCCAATCGGCCATAATTGATCATTAATATTATTATTATTGTTGCAATTATTTGTTTTTTCGGAACCATTCGTTAGTTTCTTCAACAACATATCTGCGAGATTTTGTTCATTCTTTGAAGAACTGAATTTGGGAGAACATTTTTTGTCCTTGATTGATTCTATGAGCCTCCATCTATCTTCTCTCCAAGCATTCTCCAATTGCTTGCAAATCTCTCTTGGAACCAAATACTGTTTCCCGAATCTCCACTGAAAAAGCTTTGGATCATTCCATTCCACATCATATTTTCTAGAAAGCATAACTTTCTTCTTCGAATTCTCATCCTGATCCAAACCCGACATCTCACCAGCATTCTCAATCGCTTCGATAACCGCAGGGAAATAGCAAAGCAAATTATGAATATGAAACTCGACGCAGTCCGTGTTTTGAGAAAGTGTAAGTGCTTTCCCCCACCAATCTTTTGATTCCAAACAATACTTAATATATATCTCACCTTCTTTGAAAACCCTGCAAAGTTCTCTAAGGGGAAACTCAAGAGGTTTCCATTTAGTAGACCTTTCTTCAAGCTTAAGATTCTGCCTTATCTCGTCCGCGATCGTGTCAAACGCTAGAGTGAATATGTCGTGAATCAAACAGCATTGTCGTTGATTGATCTGAATTTCGTCGCGTAAAACCATAAGAGCTTTCAAACTCCCAAGAACCTCACCAATATGCCGGAGCTGTTCCATTCCGGCACTTAGAAATTACTCAAATTCAAAACGGAAACCTAAACAAAACACTACCAAGAAAATCAAAATCAGAACCACACACACAAATCATAAATAAACACAAAAAAAACACATTATGAATTAATGAATAGTAGTACCTTATGATTGAAGAGACTCGATAAATGAAAGAAGAAGAATGTGAGAAGATTGAGGGTGGAGGAGGGGGAATGTTAAGATTTAGAAAATGCTGTTTGGATTGCAAGGTGTTATGATGAAGAATTTGAGGCTGTAAAAGTCAAAACGGAAATTCTGAGACAGGTTTGTTGAGGATAAGAGAATAAGTTATGTTACATTAATTAATGTTGGTGTAGGTAACAAGGATTGAATTGAATTATGAAGCAGTTTCTGTAACAACGTTGTTGTTGTTTTTTGGAGAAATGCATGGTGGTGGCATTTCTCCGAGGTTCCCGCGAGTTTGGTAATAAAATTTGATTCATAATATCATAATATATATTACATAAAGATCGTGCGATGAAAATGGTGGTTTTGACTTATTTACAAAGTTTTTTTTAGAATTTTTGACATTTTGTTCAACGACAGCTTAGACAGCTAAATATATTCGATCATTTCTGAGTAATATAAACTTCAACAGTTCACTTTTCTAAATAAATAATTTGTTTACTTAAATTATTTCTAGTATGTAGTAGAATTTGAATCTAGTATAATTTGAAGGTGAAGTCTAACCATATCATCACCAATGTCATTATCTCTAGAGTTGAATACCTTCAAACTGATAATATTTGTATATATATTATTCTTGTAGTGGACATGACTATAATCTTTTGGAGAGCTTTTGCTTCATGAATTAATGTCTTAAAGAATATGACTTCTCACAAGTTAAGAAAGAGGAGTAACAACTATTATTTCTTCATCAAAGACTAAACTAGTTTTATCAACGAGAGCAACAATGGGTATTGCAATATCAGCAACATATTTTCCAACAAAACAAAAGATTTGTAACTACAATTCAACACACTCGGGACAATACAAATCTCATCATCACAATCACAAGTAACAAGATTTTTTTCTACTCAAAATACCACATATTAAAAAGGGAAAATCAAATAGATAGTTTGACAGACATGAGATTCATCATGCTTAACCCATTGATAAAAGCAATATCCATAATTCAAGGTAGCACAAGTTTCTACTTAGTACAAAAGATCAATGAGGCTAGGAGTGGTATCTAATCCAAGAGATGAATGATCTCAAATAACCAGTTCAATTTCCTACAAGATGACATACTTTACACTCAAATTGGGGGTCATCCAGTGCCAGCCCTGTGCATGTGCAAACTGTGCTACAGCACTGGGCCTCAATATATAAAGGGCCTCCAAAAGTTAATGCATCATCTTAATTAAATAATTATGAAAAGTTCTTGTTTTAATATGTAATGAGCTAGACCTCTCGATCTACAATAAAAGCTAATCTACGAATAAGCGAAGACACTTAGGATAATACTCTTGATAGAGAAATAGATTAATACTTCTGATCCTTAAGAAAACTTAGATTAATTGTAGACGTTTTTTTTTTAAATATTTCAAGATATTAATTTGAAAAGTAGTATTTATCATTATACTACTAAAATATGTATTATTTAAAAGAGTAAACCTTATAAGCAAAAGGTACAAATGAATTAATTATAAATCTAAAATAGACTAATTGTTATGTGTAATAAATAGTACGATCAGAGATGTTTAAATTTATTAATCTAAATAAAAAGTTGAAAATTAATTCAAATTAAATTATATGAAATTGAATATGATTTGATTTTTTTTATTATAATCATTTTAAATCAAATCAAATCTCGAATGATTTTATTTATAGATAATATGTGTTTTTATTTCATAATAATCAATCTAAACTGTACCGCAAATATTTTTATTATATTTACTTTTTAAATCCGAATTGAATGGGCGGGCCTTAGGGCCATCAAAAGACCTTTTAAAGGCTAGACCTCAGGAACATTGCTAGTAATTTTTCGAACTATGGTGTTCAATAAAATGGCAGTAGTTATCAAGACTTCCACGACCAAGATGCTCATTTATGATTGCATGAGAGAAAACAAAATAATTTCTTATAACATGGACATTCTTATAATTTCTACTCTTAACTTTATTAAATCCAATATGGACATTAACACCAAATTCTTTCATCAGTTTTGGATAAAATGGTCCAACCTTCAACATTGTCATCAACAACCGAGCATCACTTTGAAATTCCATAATTTTATTGCATTTTTGTGCATCAACTGAGGTTTTTTTAGGTGCCAATTGTCGTATCCTAAATTTTTTCTTTACTTTAATAGTTTACTTTTTTAAGTGTACGAAAATCATTTTTATTTGCTTTTATTTTTAGACCCAATTTAAAATAAAAAATATAAAAAATAGGTATTATTATTATTATTATTATTATTATTATTATTTATTCATGTATTTATTAAAAGGTAAAAAAGTCAACAAAAAGTCAAATATTGATTTTTTGGAGTATTTTAATATTATTTTACATATTTTTCAAAATAAATATCTTTTTAATTATTAATTATTTTATTTTATTCATTTTAATCATAAATTAATAAAAAAATTACAACAAATATAAAAAATCAGAATGTATATAATCTTTCATGATTTGTCACTCTTGTTTTTAATTGGTCACAATTTATCACTCTTGTCTTTAATTGGCCATGATTTATCACTCTTGTTTTTAATTGGTCACAATTTGTCACTCTTATTCATAATCTTTCATGATTTGTCACTCTTGTTTTTAATTGGCCACAATTTATCACTCTTGTTTCTAATTGGTCATCATTTGTCATTGTGACTTGTTTTCCTTTTATGTTAACATGAAAATTAGCATAAATAGATATGCAATTTTCACACAATACACAATAGTAATTCTCTCTCCCCCCCCCCCCCCCCCCCCTCTCTCTCTCTCTCTCTCTCTCTCCACACTCAATTACTCCATTTTCACCAATCTTGTGGTTCCAAGTTCTAACATTTAGCATCAAGATCCTGGTTCGACCCACCAAACACATATTATGCAACATCAATTATGTCTCCAATAATAGAATCCCTGCAAACCTACCCATCATTGCAAGCTTGTACAATTAGTATAAATAGGTGTACAATTTTCACACAATACACAATAGTAATTCATTTTCACTAACATTTGGCATCATAAAAGGATAATGTTTGACTCATTTCAATGCAAAATACAAATAGATGCTCCAGTCTCCATAGTGCGAGCATACAAACAGATGTTTAACCGCTATAATGTGACTTAAACACTATTCTCTAAAAAATTCAACACACAAACATTTTATACAAAGAACTACATAGTCTCGAATTCTCCATCACACCTAGGGATACGTAGAAGCGAGATTCAACGTCTCGTCAGTCACATTAATAAAAAACTAAAATTTCCCCTTTTTATAATTATCTTTTAATAAAACAGAAAAACTACAACTCTATTCCCTAAGGTAATTATAAGGTTTCGTTGAGTA
Organism: Lathyrus tuberosus; assembly: GCA_022829125.1. NCBI lineage: Eukaryota > Viridiplantae > Streptophyta > Magnoliopsida > Fabales > Fabaceae > Lathyrus > Lathyrus tuberosus. Next base: position 10,830,755 of record JALAZF010000039.1, on the reverse strand, counting down.
CAACAAATGTGACGGGTGCTAATACTTTCACTTCACATAACTGACTCTCGAATTCGAAATGGTTGCGATGACCATATTTTCACCCTTCAAGGGTTTTATCGATGTTTCTCCTAAAAAAAGAAAGTAGGAGAGGTTTTAATGGCAGTGTAATCAACTATCAACTATCTATTCATTAAAATCAACTACCACCAAACTACCTGAATTGTCATTTCCTTTACATTATTTACACTATCAAAAGGTTAAAAAAGTAAATGAATAATGTCACAATTTTTTTTCCAATACAATTTACCATAAAGTGACACATGACATCATTTCTATCGTTCATTTTTAAACTTCAACTTTCTTCATCTACATTTTCTTCTTTTAATTCAAATTTTAAATCTATTTCACATTTCTTTTTCCCACACTTTCTCACTTTCATTTTTAGTTTTTTAAGACTTCGTTTTCTTTTTCCCTTTTTATTTTTATTTTCTAGGTATCAATTATCTTTCTATTAAATTTAACTACCACCAAACTACTTAAATTGTTCTTTCCTTTACATTAATTTATACTAATATAAGATTAAAAAAAGTAAATAACTAATGTCTCAATTTTTTTCCAAGTGACACATAACCTCATTCTAATCATTATAATTATAGTATATGATTATCATTTTAAATATTTATTGGTGTATAAATGTATACAATATTGACATTTAGTTTGGTTTTTACGACAAATTTAATCAATTCTATTTATTATTATTATTATTATTACAAAAAATGTTAATTAATCAATATTCAATTTTAATAAAAATAAGGATATATTTTATGAAATTAGATAAGACTCAATAGTCAGACACAACTAACTTTTCATCTCACAGATCACTATCAGAAAAATATCTATTTTATTTTAATTAATAATTTTCATGGAGATAAAAAAATTTTACTTTCAAATATTAAAATTTCTCTTTTTCTCACGAGTCACTATCAAGCAAAATACCTAGTTTTTTTAATTAATAATTGCTTTTATTTGAAGCACAAAATTGTTATTTTCAAATGTCAAAATTTCTCTTTCTCACGGGCGACTATCTGGAAAATACCTGTTTTATTTTAATTAATAATTGTCTTTATTTGAAGCACTAAATTGTTATTTTCAAATGTCAAAGTTTCTATTTTTCTCACAGGCCACTGTGATCAAAATACATATTTTATTTTAATTAACAATTGCCTTTATTTGAGACACAAAATTCTTATTTTTAAATGTCAAAATTGAGTTTATATCATCATTATTCATTTTATAATTAAATACCTCATTTCAAATTTACATATATATCTAAATAAAATCTATATCATATTAAATAAATTTACCCGTGCGCACGCACGGGTATTTTGCTAGTCTTTGATGGAAAAAAAAAGAGAAGATCAAGAACATGTGACTCAAGTGTGGGGCATCATAACGTCATCCCTCAACCGCAAAATCTTAATCATCATTTGCTTCATCACCGTAAAGGGGAAATAGGTCCAAGCAAGGTTTGACCAACTGAACCTTATAGAAAATATGTCGGAGCTTAAGTTCTTACAACGATGGATATGAATATCCACTCCATGAGAACCCCGACACAGTCAAAAGAAAAAAATTAAGCCAAAAAAAATAAAAGAGAAAGAGATCCCACTAAGTCAAAAACCCGAAAGGGGGATTTAGGCAAAAAAAAATGGTATCATCCCGTTGGACTGAAAACTCGAAAGAGCATTACAAGCAAAAGTTTAGGGATTTAAAAAAAGAGAGGCAAAAAGACTACATCACATGAACCCGCTCCAAAACAAAAAGACAGGAAGAATCAACGACAATCTTCCAGGAGCTGTAGAAGTCGAGAACCCAATGTTAGAGAAGTCTGAAGAAGAAGACTCAGATGATTCAATGTAAACTCACGATGAAGATCAAAATATCCTCCCTTTCATGGAGAACATGTCAACCTCAACCTTTGGGTGGATGAAAAAGGCCAAGCAAACAACGAATCAAGCATGAGAGATTTTCCTCAACGCTGTCGATCATTAGGTGTTTTGGACTGGACTGACACATGGCCCACAGTTGGGCAAGGCCTAATCCAGTCCAGCTTTAGACAAGGCCCAACAAGGAGATTAGCATAATCTAGTTGTTGGGCACAATATGACCGTTGGGAACAATATAGCCGTTGGAGATAATATAGCCGTTAGAGCATTATAGCCGTTGGGGACCTCCCCCTCACGCGCTCCACAGTTCACGCGACCAACTGCCCCTTTGAAGTTCACGGGGACAGTTGGACCAGGTCGAAGATCACACACTAGAATCTTCCTTGCTCCTCGCAAGCCTGACAGTCTCTCATTGGTGAACCAGATATCCTGGCCCACAATGAGGACCTTGGCCCCGCGCTGGGGGTTTCTTATAAATGCCCTCTCATTTGACAGGGTCAGGTATTCGATTCAATCTAACTCAAACCTAAACACTTTATACTTGCTCTCTTTCCTCTGATTCTTACTTTAGCATCGAAGTGCCTTGTAGGTACACCCCCTTCTCCTACAACCATCATTGTTGCCCTACGCTGAAGGCCACGAGGATTCATTCTGATCATTCCAGATCAGTGACGCCATCTGTGGGAACCTCCGCTCCCCCGTCTTTCTTGAACCAAGATCTCAAATATTTTCAATCCAAAGACCAAAGCTTTCCTTTCTAAACCTTCCTCGATCGTCATGGCTCTCACCGTAACGATGATGTCCCTTAAGATTCTTTCATCGCCGTCGCCTTGGATAACGGCGATAACCCCAATCCTGGAGCTGTGGTCTACAAGACCGATCACAGGGATGGAAAGACTGCCTCTCCATACTCCGACAACGTGAAACCCCGCATCCAGAATTTTAATCACATCTACAAGCCCATCCTCGTTCCTCAAGACGCTGATCCCAACACCACGACTCTCATCGTCGCCCTCAACAAATCCAACTACACGATCTTCCAGCAGGGTGAGAAGATCCACATGCTGGAAAATCCTCTTCAAGAACGATTTCTCTCACAAAGACCTCGCAGTCATTCTCCCCGTTCTCGTTCTCCCCCTCAAAAACGTCGGCAAGGTCTAGACATTCTCCAGCCTCCAAGTAGACCAAGCCTTCAGAGAAACCTCGCGAGCATCGTAATCGGCACAGGAAATCTCCTCGACGTAGCAGGAGTCATGGGCGTATTCATTCCCCATACAGGTCGTCAAGCACGAGCAACGAGGACGACGTCCATGGACCTCTATCCCAAGAGATCATGGATACGCGTATCCCCCGCGGGGATAGAAAAGCCTCCCCCTCTAGCTCTTTATGATGGCACCACAGATCCTGGCGATCACATAGAGAACATCGAAGTTATGCTGCATTACCACGACGAGGGAGGAGCTTTCAAGTGCATACTGTTCCCTATCACACTACGAAAGAGAGCTATGACCTGGTACAAAAATCTTCCCTGGGGCTCGATCACCTCGTGGAGGAATTTCAAAAACCAGTTTGCCCGACATTTTATCACTTTCACACGTCATCCTAAGTCGGAAGCCATACTTGAGGGCATTATTCAGGGCAAAGATGAGCTCCTTCGGGCATATATTAATAGATTTAACAAAGAGGCAGTAGAGATCCACACGACGAATCACATGAAGAAGTACCTCCTCGAAAAGGGGCTAAGGCCAAATAGTGATTTCCGCAAAGCGACGGGTATCGAAACCCCTCATTCTCTGGACGAACTCCTCCATAAGGCCTAATATTACATCCAATATGAGGAAAAAGAAGCTGCTTCTAAAGCCTGGGATTCGAGGAACCAGGAGAATTCAAAGGCATCAAAAAAGGATGAGTCCGAAGCTCCCCGATGCAACAAAGAGAGACGACGAGATGACCGTCCCCGTGAATATAAAGGACATATTGGTTGCTTTACTGAGTATAGCTTGCTAACAGCTCCCCGTGAGCGCATCCTCTCTGAATGCAACAACACCGAGTTTTATCAAGGAGGTGTCAGTTTCCCTAAACCGATAGCATCGAAGGGCAACACTGACAGAAGCAAGTATTTCCGCTTTCATCGCAGTCATGGCCATGTGACGGAAGATTGTGTCCATCTAAAGGATGCCATCAAGATCCTCATCAAGGAGGGTTATTTGAAGCAGTACACGAAGAAGGGGGAATCCGCCCGACGAGATACGTTTGAGTCTAAGAAGAGGAAAACAGAAGCTTCACCTTCTAGTCCCCCACCGCAAGTTGCCATGTCCGTTTCCCGACCAGAAGACTTCTTTGTCCCCGACTATCTTGAGGAACCTCCGTATTTCACCGCACACAGCTCCTGGGAGGCCTTCCCAACTGCGATGGTCATCTCCTATGGCGGGTATAGTGAGCTCACAGTGGGATCAGTTAAAAGGAAGTTCGATCAGCTGATCGATTGCAACCCTGATCGACTGTCTACACTTGAGAAGTTCCAAGGATGCTCTCAGCCCATCAAGTTTTATCTTGAAGAGCTCCCTGGAGGCTCCCCAATGTGCACATCTCTCTACTCATCAGGGCCAGATTGACAAACACAGATGTCCGACGAATCCTTGTCGACCAGGGGAGTTCGGTGGACATTATGTATACCAGCTTGTTCCCCAACCTTAAGCTCGATCAGAAGAACTTATCTCCGTATGTTGGCTCATACTTGCAGGGATTCAATGGGGCTATTGCCAGGCCTTGGGGGTACGTCGAACTCTTAGTCACCTTCGGGGAGGAAGAGGCCTCCAAAACGATTAAGACAGAATTCTTGGTCATCGACTGTCCCTCTTTGTACAGTGTATTTTGGGAAGGCCAACCATTGCTGAGCTAATCTTTGTTCCGTCCACGGTTCATCTCAAGATGAAATACTACACCGAGAAGGATCACGTCGCCACCTTGCATGGAGACATCAAAGCTGCAAGAAGATGTTTCGAGGCAACTACCAGGGGGCAAAGTTCGATTGGCATAACACCAAAAGCTATCAAACGGGAAAGAGACGAAGAACTTCCCAACGAAGAGAGCCAATCCAAGAAAAATCCAGCACTCCAGGTTCACACCATTGACCTCGACAACAGAATCTCAGAGGAGCGCGAGGAGGATAGCAACGAAGACACTCCAGCATCGACTGGCAGCTCCCCTGCCTCAACTGTCATGCGCCCAGTACCAGACGGGGACTTCGAAGTGATCACTTTCGGGGACAATCCCAACAGAGGAGTCAGAATAGGTGCAGGACTGCCCGAAGAGGCGAAATAGCAGCTGAAAATATGCCTAAGAGATAACAAAGCTTTATTTGCCTGTAGCGCCGCAGACATGCCCAACCTCGATCCTGAAACTGCTTGCCACCAGCTCACCATCGACCCATCAACTCGAGCAGTGGTACAACGCAGACGCAAACAGTCCAACGAGAAGGCTGAAGCTGCAGAAAAACTTATAAAAGACCTCCTAGAGGCGAAATTCATTTCGGAGGCCAGGTATACAACTTGGCTGTCCAACATTGTATCAGTTAAAAAATCAAATGGAAAGTGGAGGATGTGCATTGACTACACCAATCTCAACCGGGCTTGCCCGAAAGACGCTTATCCTTTGCCTAGCATTGATAAGTTAGTAGATAATTCTACCAGTTTTAAACTCCTGTCCTTCATGGATGCATACTCGGGATATAACCAAATTCCCATGGTAGAAAAGGACAAGAGGTACACTGCTTTCATGACCTCGTCGGGCAACTATTACTACAATGTAATGCCCTTCGGTCTGAAAAACATTAGGGCCACGTACCAGCAAATGATGAACAAAGACTTTCGATCAGAAATTGGGGACATGCTCAAAGTGTATATGGACGACATGATCGTGAAATCCCAAGAGAAATCTGATCATACGCTCCACTTGCAAAAAGTCTTAGACCAAGCAAGGAAATTCAAAATGCGATTTAACTCAGAGAAATGCACCTTCGGTGTGCGAGCAGGGAAGTTCCTCGGCTTTTATCTCAATGAGAGGAGGATTAAGGCCAACCCTGACAAATGTCGAGCATTTTCTGAGTTCCCCACACCAAATTTGAAGAAATCTATACAATCCCTCAATGGGATACTTACCTCGTTATCTCGCTTCATGGCCAAGTCTGCCCAACACGCTCTGCCCTTCTTCAAGCTTCTACGAAAAGAGGCAACATTTGAATGGACAGAGGAATGTGAGCAGGCGCTGCTCCATCTTAAGCAAGCCTTGTCAGAACCACTAGTTATGTCACAACCAAACAACGGGGAAACACTTTACTTTTATCTTTCCATCACCAACGAAGCCATCAGTGCTGCCCTAATTCGAGAAACCCTTGATAGGTAGAAGCCAATATATTTCACAAGAAAGGCCTTTCAAGGGCCAGAACTCAGATACCAATAGATCGAAATAGTCACTCTGACCCTCATCAACGCAACAAGAAGATTAAGGCACTACTTCCTGGCCCACACGATAGTGGTACGAACAGACCAACCCATAAGACAACTGCTTGGCCGACCAGATATGGCCGGTAGGATGCTCAAATGGTCTTTAGAACTGTCAGAGTTTGGCATCCATTACGAAGGCAGGAAAGCCCTTAAGGCACAAGTCCTAGCCGATTTCATGGCGGAAATGACACCTCATGCGTCCCCATCAAGCAGAGCGCACAAGTGGACCATCTTCGTCGACGGAGCTTCCAGCTCCACGGGCAGTGGAGCGGGCATCATCCTCAAAAATGAAGAAGCGATCTGAATCGAAGTATCGTTAGTCTTGTCATTCCCAACCTCGAACAATCAAGCCGAATACGAAGCATTCCTCACAGGCTTATGATTGGTCGAGGACATGGGCGCTAAGGAAGTAAAAATCTTCACGGACTCCCAGCTCGTGGCCTTATAAGTACGGGGAGATTATCAGGCCAAAAACGATCATCTCATCAAATACCTGACGTTGGTAAAGAAAAGATAGCAAGGTTCGACGTATTGAAAATCCAGCACATCCCCCGCGAACGAAACACTCGGGCAGACGTCCTGTCAAAATTGTACAGTGCTATGAGAAAAGGTGGCAATAAGTCTGTTATAAAAGAGATGTTTCCCCGCCCAAGTATCGAAAAACCAACAGGGCTACTCGACGTCAACGCCATTGGCGATAGTAACTGCTGGATGAATCTGGTGTACAACTATTTCACCACAGAGGAGTTGCTCATAGACAACAACGAGGCTATCATAACTAAACGAAGGGCCTGCTCATACGTCCTAGTTGAAGACAAGCTCTACCGACGAGGATTCTCTATCCCCCTCCTAAAATGTGTTAAGGAGGACAAGGTCCCCGACATTCTCCAAGAAATTCACGACGGGATCAAAACACAACACTTAGGAGAAAGATCCTTGGCACGAAAAGCCCTGCGAGCAGGATATTACTGGCCGACTATGTAGCATGACGCAAAGGAGCATGTCAAAAAATGTGACAGATGCCAACGCCACAGGGACATACACTTAGCACCCCTCAACGAACTAAAGATTTTGTCCTCCCCATGGCCCTTCGTTTGGTGAGGGATGGACATCCTCGGCCCCTTCACGATGAGGTCTTATCAGAACAAATTTTTTATTGTGGTCGTCGATTACTTCACAAAATAGATTGAGGTCGAAGCCCTCGCCAAGATTACATCATTCAACATACTTCGTTTTTACAAAAGAAATGTCCTCGCGCGATTCATTGTGCCCCAGGCCCTTGTGACAGACAACAGGACCCAGTTCACGGACATGAAGTTTCAAGACTTCGTCGCCAAACTAGGCACCAAGCAATATTTCACATCTGTCGAACATCCTCAGACCAACGGGCAAGCAGAGGCCGCGAAAAGGGTGATCCTTCAAGGTCTAAAACTAAGATTAGGCGAAGCCAAAAAGAGATGGGTCGAGGATTTACATGGCATACTCTGGGCCTATAGAACAACTCCTCACTCAACCATCAGGGAGACTCCCTTCCGACTAGCATACAGAACCAAGGCAGTAATCCCGATGGAAATCAGAGAACCCTCTAGGCGAACAGAGGCTCCTCTCGACGAGGAACTGAACGATGAAGAATTAAGAGAAGAACTCGATCTGGTCGAAGAAATCCTATCAGGGGTAGCCCTCCGCGAAGCTTCACTAAAATAAAAAGTAACACTGCGCCACGACGCCAGAGTCATAAAGCGTAATTTCCAAATTGGAAGTCTGGTCCTACGCAGAAATAAAAAAGATTCATGCGAGGGAAAGCTGGCCGCAAATTGGGAAGGCCCTTACCGGGTAAAATCAAAAACAGGCACCGGCGCCTACTATCTCGAACATCTAATCGGCGAACCATTTGCTTGACCATGGAATACTGAAAAGCTTAAACAATATTACAGTTAGGACCAACAATCAGTCAGGACTAACTGCCGAAGAACTCACCCCACAACGGAAAGATTGCTCGGCCAAGGGAGCGTGCCCTGGTGCAAGCACAATCCTTAAATTTACAACGAAGGCAAGTTACTGCTCATGGAACGAACAGACTCTGTGCCCAATGGGGATACCTCAATCGAGCTCCATCATTGTCGTATCAGCGTGGTAAGACACCCAGCGCGTGATGGGAAAAGTCCACGCCCTGTGTGATCAGGACCTAGACCGAGATCTCAGTCCCACGACTAGCGAAACTACTTCGCTTCCTCGACAAGTTCCCTAAACTGTCGAACATTATAACAAGTCGAGCAACCTCCTATATTTAGCAAACACAACTCGCAAAAATCAACATACAAAGCATACATCTACAAAGAAGATAAAATACACAAAAGACATAAAAAGTCTAAATTAAATATAGTATTAGTCTAACCACCAGGCCAACAATTATTTAAATATTACATAACATGGGCCTAGCCCAACATCAAAAGATTACAACAAAAATGGCACGCAGGCCAATAAAATACTAAGTTAAAAACTAAACATCTTTTGCTCGAGTCTCAAAGTTAGAGGGGAATCTTTCGGCTGAAACCTTGTATTTCCCAAGACAAGTTCTCTCTAGCTCTCCGCGGGCACAACCTCATCGACAAGAAATTTCTTTACCTTAAGCGCAAGGCTGGTCGACGTAAACGTCCCTTAGGACCATGAACAACCAACAGTCGACCACACTAACCATAGACAAATGAAGGGAACATCCCCGGAGATTTTCGTTCGAAAATTAACGATCTCAAAAAGCCTCCCCTCGACGCAACTCCTGCCTATCGGTCGACCAACAAGGCTAACTCAAGTCATTACTCCTCACCTTAGAGCAACGACTTGGGGGTTCCTATTCTGGACTGGACTGGCACATGGCCCACAGTTGGGCAAAGCCCAATCCAGTCCAGCTTTATACAAGGCCCAACAAGGAGATTAGCATAATCTAGCATAATATAGCCATTGGGCACAATATGACCGTTGGGAACAATATAACCGTTGGGGAGAATATATCCGTTAGAGCATTATAGCCGTTGGGGACCTCCCCCTCACGCGCTCCACAGTTCACGCGACCAACTGCCCCTCCAAAGTTCATGGGGACAATTGGACCAGGTCGAAGATCACACGCTAGAATCTTCCTTGCTCCTTACAAACCTGGCAGTCTCTCATTGGTGGACCAGATATCCTGGTCCATAATGAGGACCTTGGCCCCGCGCTGGCGGTTTCTTATAAATTCCCTCTCATTTGAGAGGGTCAGGTATTCGATTCAGTCTAACTCAAACCTAAACACTATGTACTTGCTCTCTTTCCTCTGATTCTTACTTTAGCATCAGAGTGCTTTGCAGGTACACCTCCTCCTCTCTTACAACCATCGTTGCTGCCCTACACTGAAGGCCACGAGGATCCATTCTGATCATTCCAGATCATTAGGCTATCATTTTCATTTGTAATTTCTTTGTTTATTAAATGCGACTTGCTTGTAAACTTGTTATTTTGTAGACGATAATAATAATTAAATGAGCATGCATGTTTTGAATCAATAATTTAGTGTTCACTCGGTTTTCCATTTTATGGCAAAAAATGTCAATACTTCTCCCATTTACTTTCCTTTATCAAGTTTTTGTTTAAGAAAATATAAGAGGGAGAACGATGAAAATAAAATATCCAAAATTGCTATTGTATGCTTTCGAATAAAATCTTGTTGATGATGTGAGGCATTGTTTCAATTCCCAAACATCAAGGTGTTAAGGAGTTAATCCCTAGTTAACCCCTTTGATCCTAAAAACATGTGTTTCTTTCTGTATAAAAAAACCCTCACATTTAACTAGTGGAAAGGTAGTTTTCAGTTAGTTCCAATATGCATTTGAATTTCAAGAGAATCATCCCTTCTATACTCCTCATAATAAGAGGTTCAACCACATCTTCTTCCTTGCACATATAATGAAGTGTCGAAGAAGTCGTGAAAGACCAAAAAAAATTTGTGGTTGTTCCTCACCATTAACATGGCAGTCACAACCTTTTCCTTGAAAAAATAAATTTCATGGAAATTGTTTTAAAAAATCCGCTAAGTCAAGAACCTGGAAAACGACTTAGGCAAAAAGTAGGGCATCCCGGTGGACTGAAAACTCGAAAGAGCGGTCCAGGAAAAATTAGGGATAAAAATAAAAACAAAAATCAATCAAAATAAGTCACTGAAATCCTCAACAAAAAAAAACAAAATTTTGTGACTACTAAACAAAAGTAGGTGACTGCCACCTCAAGCAAAAAAACCCCATTGGTTCTTGAACCACCACATATTCATCTTCAAAGCCCTCTTGGAAATTGAATGTGTGTGTTGAATAAACTGAACGTATGATAGCAGATTATCAAGGAGAATGGTGGGTTAAAATTAAATTTTGAGCCTTATATCCTTTTATTTCAAAAACCGTGGACCAGGCCACGTTACAACATTCAAAATACTAATTGAAGAAAGTTTTATTTTGAAAGGGTACTACAATAAGATTGCGTTAACCCATCTCCAAAGGTCTTTGTTAATCATCTTCATTTGTATCATGCTTGCGCATTACCATTTCCATACTTTGAACGTCTAAGTCAACGTTTCACTTAGACTATTGATCCTTCACTATACACCATTATGTTGTCTCAATAAACAACTTTTGATTTCAAAAATTGCATGATCATTGCATTAGACTTACCATTTGAAGGAATAATTTTATTTGCAAGTCAGCACCAAGCATCGAGGAAGTTCCAACAGTGAATAATACGTGAGGAATTTGATCATTTGCGAAAGATCCAATGCGAGGCAAACCCTCTCAAAACTCTATTGACCATGGTAAAATTGCCTAAAAGGAACTGTTGGTTAGGGGAAATCCCTTCAAAGCTCAGTCAATCTGGGGCAGATATCTCTAAGGCTCGATAAAAAATATTGCTCCAAGAAATCGTTCATTAGGGGAAACCATTTAAAGAGTCGGTTAGTCGAGGACAAATCTCTTCAAGGCTCATACTGGGACAAGCCACCTTAAAAGCACAATGAAGTCGACCCTCCAAAGATCAGTCAATCCGAGGTAAACCGTTCAAAGAACCGGTTAATCAAGGGCAAACCGCCCCTAAGGGTGACATAACCATACTATCCGCTCATGATATAACTTAAAGATTAACCCAAGGGGCACCACCGAAATTTGACTTAAGAGACTTTAGACTCTTGCCTGAGGTCTTAATATAAGTTCTTCCCCAAAAGGGATCAATTCCTCGCCTGAAGGATTGGGAGTCTCACTAGTCAATGCCTAATATATAACCTTGCTTGAGGGACTAAGAGTCCTATAAAACAGGCTTATCTCAAGCATCCCGCTTGAGTAACTTAAAGTCTTATGGGGCGTGGTATAACTTAAATATTAGACCAAGGGGGCTGGACTGAAGTCTGGCTCGAGAGACTTTAAATTTTTGTCTGAGGGTTTGATAGAAGTCCCGCCTCAATCGGCCTCAATGCCTCGCCTAAGAGACTGGAGTCTCACTAGTCAAGGCATACCATATAATTTTTCTCGAGGGATTAAAAGTCCTATCAAACACTCTTATCTTAAGCACCCCGCCTGAGTAACTTTAACTCATATCAGGTGGGGTATATCTTAAAGATTAGCCCAAATGGGTGTAAATGAAGTCTGGCTCAAGAGACTTTAAAGTCTTGTCTGAGGGTTTGATAGGAGTCCTGCCCCAAGGGGGCTCAATGCCTCGCTCGAGGGACTGAGAGCCTCACAATTCAAGGCCTAATATATAACCTTGCATGTGGGACTAAAAGCCAATCAAACATGCTTATCTCAAGCACCCCACCTGAATAAATTTAAGTTTCCTCAGGAGGGGTATAACTTAAATATTAGCCCAAACAGGTGCGACTTAAGTCCGGTTCGAGAGACTTTAAAGTCTTGTCTGAGGGCTTGATAGAAGTCTCGCCCCAATGAGACTTAATGGCTCGTTTGAGGGACTTGAAGCTTCGCCATCAGGGGCCTAATAGTCTTTAAGGGCTTGATCGAAGTTACGCCTAGGGAGCTCGACACCTCGCTTGGGAGACTTGGGTCCCTTGGGACAAACATCTCAATGCCATATATCTAAAACACTTTGACCTTTTTAAAAAGACCTCGTACTTTATGGACTATGTATTGATATATTTGTGGAGAGATCTATTAAGGGCGGGAGGCTTACTGACTGTCCTTAAGGGCGACTTTGATTTGCCGCTCTCCACAAGGGACTGCCTCACCCTAGGTGTCTTGTACACACCTAATCATGGAAATGTGGGAAAAATGTTCCTCCGTCATAGAGAAGTCAGGGTTAGGAAATATGGAATCAACGGTCCATTATTGACTATGGGTGAGCAGTTATCATTTCCAAGAAAACTCTAGGCCGAAGATGCCTATGTAAATTCTTCTTCCATAGCTGGAGAGAATGACACAACATAACTTATCCAACATAACGCATAAACATAACACCTATCACATCACATGACCTAACACTATCTCACCACCATAAACACCACCGAACAGAGCCTCTCGCCATTGCGGGCATGCTCTAACTTTTATACACTATTAAACCTCTAATCATCCCGACTAGCTTAGGGGTACCATGCACTCCTATACTTTTTGACAAGTACGAACACTATCAAATTTTTAAAGGGTGTGCAAAAATATTTAATACACTGGATTTTTTGAAACATCCGATAAATCTATTGCTGCATACTAATTTTTTTATTTAATTTTAAAAACATATATAGACCTTTTTTTTTATGACCTACCAAATTTTTTACGATTGAAATTTCTTTTGGAAAATTTTTATGAATTTAATTGGTATGCACTGACAGTGTAAAAATATTTTACACTGTCAACCAATCACCCTCATACATCCCGCCACATCAGACTGTAAAATTTAAATTAATTGTATGACATGGCAGATTAATATATTCCTATTGGTTGACAGTGTAAAATTATTTTACACTCTCAGTGCATACCAATTAAACTCAATTTCTATTAATGTAAAAAAAAATGAGTGGATATTTTTGATATTATAAACATATATGAAGTAGCAAATCCAATTTAGGGGTGCCATATAAACTCTATATACTTTCTTATTAGTTAAGTGATACCCATACATATAACTATTAGGGTCCAAAGAATAACATGAACAATTTACGTTTTACCCCCACATCCATATCTTTCACCTCATATCATAAATGAATTAACTATTATGCCCTCTAAATCTTTAAGTAAAAATGATAAATAGAAAATCTATTTAATTTTTGTTTGTAATTTTTCATTTATTTATATAAAAAGTATGGAAAAATTGTATCTGCATCTTTCAAACTGTGATTTTATCACATATTTCTTTTTTAAACTATTTCAACTATAAGATTTATTTTTTTTAAACATAGCTACAACCATTTTTTGCATATTTTTTAAATAGCAATGAGAATTTATTTTTTTTATAGAAAAAAAGTACTCCCTCCGTCTCATAAAAAGTGTCTCATTTACACTTTTTTCATGTCTCAAAATAAATGTCTCTTTAGAATATCAATACAACATTTATTATTTTTTTTCACTACTATACCCCTATTTATTAACTTTCACGCTTTTCAACTACTCTATTAAATATAAAGTAAGGGTATTTTAGTACAAACATATAATTTTATCTTTATAGTTAACACTTCCAATCATTTTCTTAAGAACCGCGTATATTCTATTTCAGACATTTTTTATAAGACGGAGGGAGTACTATATTAATAGAGTTTGATGTCGGACAAAAAATAAAATTGATTGCAAAACTATAAAGTGGTCAAGGGATGATTAATATGTGGGACTGATTCTGATTGTAGTCACAATCATGTGAATGGGCTTAGCTGGATAACACGTATCACGTGGGACCCAACCAAATCCCATGTTGTACACTTGCACAAATTCATTGGACATATCCTACGTGTATGGCCAAGATTCAATATTCAGGGGACCTCAAAATAACAGAAAATCATCTGTATGTTTGGATTTTCCGGTGTTGTTGTTTTTGTGTACGGTGTGTTTGGTGTCTTCACCTTGTGACTCTTGAATTCAAAAGAGAGAATTAATTAAGTAATCAATTCAAAAGGATACAGTGTAGGGGACCAAATCTGGGTGAGAATGTGATTACTGTAGAAAAGCCCAAGTGGGCTTTTGAGTTTTGAAAAATCTCAGTTGTGTTTGTAGATAAGACAATTATGCAGGCCCAAGCTTTTTCTTCGAATATATAAAACATGACAACCTAAATCTACATGAAAGTGACATAACATATATATGATGTAGACATGCCTTGCATGATGTTGACTCTAATTTGTGGTATAAAACATACTTGTTAAAAAAATAGCTTGCATAGTTATGTATCACTGAACAAGGAAAAAGACGTTTGTGTTTATAGTATATAATAAGCATGTTTGCTAAGTGAGGATCATGGTCCATGGTGTACATCATGCGTTCATAATATATGTGGTGCCGCTGTAGAGAGGGCCAATAAGCAATACTGCTTGTGTTGTAGACAATGATATGCATTTTATAGGCTAAATGGCTTCAGACAAATCTGTCTGTAAGACATAAATCTATTGGATTGAACTTCAACAATGAATTTTTATTGATCAATAAGAATGAAGAGAGAGTAAACGTCAGAAAGTATCTCTCAAAGATCTCATCCAGAATCAGACAGGATGTCTGCTCTGATACCAATTGAAATTCTGACATATGCTGATAGCAGATGTCCTAACACATGTCAAGACATTGTGCTACATAATCATTTAAACTCAGAGGCGCAACAGCAGACTGATACTTTGAATATCAGAACTGCACAATCACAGATGTCACGACATCTGATCCAACATGTTTATCATGAACCCTAACAGAAAACATAAATTTGGAGAATGATAAAGAACACAGTAATTATTAACCCAGTTCGGTGCAACTCATCTACATCTGGGGGATACCAATCCAGGAAGAAGACTTCACTATCTGTAGAATTGTTACAAAACTAAACTCCCCAGTTTACAACTTCATACCTAACATCTACCCAATGAACATCTTTACCAAGGCTAAACTCAAACGTTTACAACCCTGATATGAGACACCCCACTCACATCCTAATCACAACCTGTAAAATCTCTGTCATCTGCCAATACAGAACATGTCGCGGTTTCTTGACCTCCAAGTTATCTTAGACTTGCTTCAAAGCTTCGTCCAAGAACAATACAATAACCATTACTTACAGGCTTCTGGTTGTATCCCTGTACCTATGTCTTCCACTCTGCATCCCATATTACAGAGTGGAGACTTACAACTCCTAAGAGAGCCAACGACTCTCAAACCCTAAACCCTTATTCAACACAAGAGAACTAGGTTACAAAGTTATAAGTGATACAACGTACAATACCTTTTACCCTAGGTTTAAGGCTAAATGGCTTCAGACAAATCTGTCTGTAAGACATAAATCTATTGGATTGAACTTCAACAATGAATTTTTATTTGTTGTGAATCGGATACCTTAGAAACAAAGTATTTACAGTTTCTTTATGATCAAGAAACTCACAAGGGTTAGGGTTAACAAAGAAAACAAGAGTAACAACAAGGATTGGTTATAAAACTGTTATTCTTTTCTTTCTCCTTAAAACAAGGATTACAAGTATACAAGAATAACAAACTAACCACTCTCACTCTTTCTAGGTTTTGTCACGCTTTAGAATGAGAGACTAGCATGCTATTTATAATAAAACCTAGCACACTAAACTAATGGGCCTTTAACAAAATACCCATTACAAGCTAACTTAGGGTACAAGCTAACTTAATCAATTGGATCTTTAACACAAGGCCCAATTCAATATGCTAACAAACCTAGCAATATTAACTAATACATGTTAGAACAATCTTCGACTACAAACATGCATTATTTTCGACAGTAGCATGTGATCCAACTTCGACGGCATGCTTCTTCTAGAGTTCGATCCAAATTCCACAAATCTCCACCTTGGATCTAACTCTAACAACAAGAAAACAAACTAGCTTTCTTCATGCAGCTTTATCAACTGCATACAGTGGAAAAACTTGCAACTTGGCAATGTCTTGGTGATCATATCAGCAGCATTATGATCTGTCGAAACCTTCAGCACTTGGACTTCTCCACGCTCGATTACCCCTCTGACGAAATGCAGCCTCACATCAATGTGCTTGGTTCACTCATGATAGACTGAGTTCTTCGACAGGTGTATTGCACTTTGACTATCACATTTAACAGTGATACTTCGACCTTGAAGTTTCAGCTCCTTTGCAAAACCTTCAAGCCACAACGCTTCCTTCACAGCTTCAGTGAGGGCAATATATTCAGCTTCAATGGTTGATAAGGCAACAACCTTCTGGAGCGTCGCTTTCCAACTGATTGTTGTGCCAAACATTGTGAAAACATATCCGGAAATAGACTTTCTGGAATCCATACAACCTGCATAATCAGAGTCAACAAATCCTTCGACTGCTGCTTTACTATCTTCACCCAAGGCTCCACCATAAATTAGGACTCTATTCAGAGACCCATTTATGTACCTTAAAATCCACTTCAATGCTTGCCAGTGTGCCTTTCCAGGATTCGACATGTACCTGCTCACAAGACTCACTGCATATGCTATGTCAGGTCTTGTACAGACCATAACATACATCAAAGAACCAACTATATTAGCATATGGTATGCTATTCATATAAGTTCTTTCGACATCAGTACTGGGACACTGATCTATACTCAGCTTGAATTGAGGGTTTGTCGGAGTTACAACAGGCTTTGAATTCGACATACCATACTTTTCGAGAATCTTCCGTAGGTATGCCTCTTGAGATAAGCATAATTTCGACTGCTTTCTATCTCTTCGGATGTCAATCCCAAGAATCCTGGACGCAGCTCCCAGATCCTTCATTTCGAACTCCTTACTGAGTTCAGCCTTTACCCTCATTACCTCTTCGACATTGTTGCTTGCTATTAGAATATCATCCACATAAAGCAACAAAATAACAAATGAATTACCCGGTCAAAATCTGAAGTAAACACAGTGGTCGAACTGACTTCTGATGAAACTTATGCGTGCCATGAACTTGTCGAATCTCCTATTCCACTGTCGAGGAGATTGTTTCAGTCCGTATAAAGATCTCTTCAGCTTGCACACATAATCTTCCTTCCCCTTTTCGACATACCCTTCAGGTTGCCTCATCTGGATCGTTTCATCTAGGTCACCATACAAGAATGCAGTCTTCACATCCATCTGTTCCAGTTCAAGGTCGAACTGTGCCACCATGGCAAGCAACATTCGAATGGACCTGTGCTTCACAACAGGCGAGAACACATCATTGAAATCGACACCTTCTTTCTGTGTGAACCCCCTAGCAACTAACCTTGCCTTGTATCTTTTCGACGCCACTCCTTCGATTCCTTCCTTGACTTTGAAAATCCATTTACAGCTGACTAACCTGGCTCCAGCAGGTTTCTTGATCAGTTCCCATGTGTCATTGTCATGAAGAGATTTCATCTCATCATCCATGGCCTTCAGCCATTCAGTCTTCTTTCGACTCCTCATAACTTCCTTATAGTCTCTAGGTTCTTCGTCGAGAACCTCACTTGCAGAGATTAAGGCATAAGCTATAAGATCTGCATACCCAAGTCTCTGAGGTGGCTTGATGACTCTTCTCGACCTATCTCTTGCTAACAGGTAGTCATTATCAGTTTCCTCATCTTCGACAACATCTTCTGTTTCGTCTTCGACTTCATCTGGGGTACGCACTTCAGCATCAACATGCTCCACCTCAACAGGAATTTCTCCCCGTTCTAGCTCTTCGTCAGCAACATCAGTTTTCTTGAAAGTCATCTCAGCTTCATTGAAAACTACATCTCGACTGGTGATGCACCTCATGTGACCTGGCTCTAGGCACCATAGCCTATAAGCTTTGACTCCTTCAGGGTATCCCATGAACATGCGCTTCAGAGCTCTAGGTTCGACCTTGTCTTGCCTAATGTGAGCATAGGCCACACAGCCAAATACTCTCAGTCTGTCGAGACTAGGTGGATTTCCCGACCAAACTTCTTCAGGTGTCTTCATATCTAATGCAGTCGAAGGACATCTATTTATCAGATATGCAGCTGTCGAAACAGCTTTAGCCCAAAACACCTTCTTCAATCCAGCACTAACCAACATGCATTTAACCCTTTCAAGGATTGTTCGATTGAATCTCTCAGCTAAGCCATTTTGTTGAGGAGTACCTGCTACAGTCTTATGCCTTGTAATCCCAGACTCAACACAGTAACTGTCGAACGCTTTGTTGCAGAACTCAAGGCCATTGTCAGTTCTCAACCTCTTAACCTTTCTGCCAGTTTGAGTTTCGACCAGAATCTTCCAACTTTTGAAATTCTCAAAAGTTTCATCCTTCGTCTTCTGAATGAATACCCATAGCTTTTTGGAATAGTCATCAACAATGGATAGAAAATACCTTGCACCTGAGTGTGAAGGATTCCTTGCAGGCCCCCAAAGATCAGCATGAATGTAATCAAGGGATCCATGTGTTCTTTGCTTGCCTTTGTTGAACTTCGCCCTACAGGATTTACCAAATACACAAGATTCACAAAACTCCAACTTTTCGACTTTGTCACCACCTAGCAGGTTCTGCTTCCCCAATTCGAATAGGCCTCTTTCGCTGACATGGCCCAATCTCATGTGCCATAACTCTGTCTTCGACATAGGTTTCGTGGATACAACATTTGTCGAACCACTTACAACCTCAGCCTCCAGGGTATACAAGCCTTGGTTTTTCACGCCTCTCAAGACTTCCTTCGACCCTTTCATGACTCTCAGGGTACCTTGCTCTCCTTTGAAAACATATCCCTTTCTGTCGAATTCACCAAGAGAAATTAAATTTCTCTTCAAGTCAGGTACATACCTAACTTCAGTCAATAATCTTATTGACTCATCATGGAGCTTGAATCTCACGGATCCAATACCTGCAACTTTGCAAGCTTTGTTGTTTCCCAGCAGCACTGATCCTCCATCTTGATCACATAATTCTTCAAACACATTCTTTTTTGGAGTCATGTGCCAAGTACATCCAGAATCCATAATCCACTCTTTTCTTGAGTCGCCGCTTGAAACTACAAGAGCATCAGATGAGTCGAAGTCATCTTGAACAATGGCTGTGTTGCCATTATCCTTACCTCCATGATCTTTCAGGCGTTCAGGGCACACTTTTCTTGTGTGTCCCTCCTTTTTACAGTGATAACATCGAAAACCAGATGTTTCGCCACTAGAAGACTTCTGCTGACTTTTACCTTTCTTCTTTTCGAACTTACCATCCTTTCGCAAGAATTTTCCCTTAACTGCCAAACCTTCACCAACCGTTGAAGGTTTATGCTCCTTTCGTTCGTTCAGATCCTTAGAGTACAAGGCTGCTTGAACTTCTTCAAAGGTCAGGGACTCTCTTCCATACAAGAGAGTTTCTTTGAAGTGAGCATGCGATTTGGGCAAAGCACACAACAACAACAATGCTTGATCTTCATCATCAATCTTTACATCAATGTTTTCAAGATCAAGAATCAGTTTGTTGAAAGAATCCAACTGCTCAGCCAAATCCTTTTCTTCATTCATCTTGAATGAATATAAGGCTTGCTTCAGGTAAAGACGATTCACCAAGGATTTGGTCATATACAAACTTTCCAGCTTCGTCCATAATCCCGCCGCCGTCGTCTCTTTTGATACCTGTCGAAGAACCTTATCACCAAGGCTCAACAATATTGCGCGGTGTGCTTTCTCGATCATGGTAGTATTTTCTTTTTCCGTTAACGCAACATCCATGGCTGTCATTCCCTTCAACGCTTCCAAACAACCCTGCTGAACCAGTAGGGCTTTCATCTTCAAGCGCCACAGACCGAAGTCGTTCACTCCGGTGAACTTCTCGATCTCATACTTTATTGAAGGCATCTTCTCCACGCTCACCGCACCAATTTGTTGTGAATAAGATACCTTAGAAACAAAGTATTTACAGTTTCTTTATGATCAAGAAACTCACAAGGGTTAGGGTTAACAAAGAAAACAAGAGTAACAACAAGGATTGGTTATAAAACTGTTATTCTTTCCTTTCTCCTTAAAACAAGGATTACAAGTATACAAGAATAACAAACTAACCACTCTCACTCTTTCTAGGTTTTGTCACGCTTTAGAATGAGAGACTAGCATGCTATTTATAATAAGACCTAGCACACTAAACTAATGGGCCTTTAACAAAATACCCATTACAAGCTAACTTAGGGTACAAGCTAACTTAATCAATTGGATCTTTAATACAAGGCCCAATTCAATATGCTAACAAACCTAGCAATATTAACTAATATATGTTAGAACAATCTTCGACTACAAACATGCATTATTTTCGACAGTAGCATGTGATCCAACTTCGACGGCATGCTTCTTCTAGAGTTCGATCCAAATTCCACATTATTGATCCATAAGAATGAAGAGAGAGTAAATGCCAGAAAGTATCTCTCAAAGATCTCATCCAGAATCAGACAGGATGTCTGCTCTGATATCAATTGAAATTCTGGCCTATGCAGACAGCAGATGTCCTAACACATGTCAAGACATTATGCTACATAATCATTTAAACTCAGAGGCGCAACAACAGACTGATACCTTGAATATCAGAATTGCACAATCACAGATGTCACGACATCTGATCCAACATGTTTATCATGAATCCTAACAGAAAACATAAATCTGCAGAATGATAAAGAACACAGTAATTATTAACCCAGTTCTGTGCAACTCACCTACATCTGGGGGATACCAATCCAGGAAGAAGACTTCACTATCTGTAGAATTGTTACAAAACTAAACTCCCTCGTTTACAACTTCATACCTAACATCTACCCAATGAACATCTTTACCAAGAGTAAACTCAAACGTTTACAACCCTGATATGAGATACCTCACTCACATCCTAATCACAACCTGTAAAATCTCTGTTATCTGCCAATACAGAACATGTCGCGGTTTCTTGACCTCCAAGTTATCTTGGACTTGCTTCAAAGCTTCGTCCAAGAACAATACAACAACCATTACCTACAGGCTTCAGGTTGTATCCCTGTACCTATGCCTTCCACTCTGCATCCCATATTACAGAGTAGAGACTTACAACTCCTAAGAGAGCCAACGACTCTCAAACCCCAAACCCTTATTCAACACAAGAGAACTAGGTTACAAAGTTATAAGTGATACAACGTACAATACCTTTTACCCTAGGTCTAAGTCTCCTTATATAGTCTTCTGTTGTCTGGGGCTTTCAATCTTTTCCCCTGTGATTCCTTGACCCGCTCCTTAATTCTTATAGCAGATTAAAACCTGCTAACTTAATAAGTCAAGATGTCGAGTCGCCATTGCTAGAACATCTTTTTCTAACTGCAGATTCTTCAATTATATTATCAGAATGTTTTAGCCAAAATGTAGTCAAACAACAGGTGCTTTCAAATACCATGTTCCTCACATAACTTCTTGAACTCTATTGAGTTAACTTACGTCCACTATCAGTTATGAGGATCTTCAACCTTTGTCCACTTTGGTTTTTAGCCTTCACTTTAAACTTCTGAAACTCAATAAACACCTCTTGTTTGAACTTAATGAGTGCTACCGATGTCATTCTTGTGAACTCATCCACAAATGACACAAATTACTTGTTCCCTCCAAGTGAAGGTACCTCAAATGGATCACATACATCATAATTTACCACACCCAAAGCATGAGTTGCTCTTGGAGGAATTTCTGATGAGAATGGAAATCTTATTTGCTTCCTTCTCATGCATACATCACATGATTTCTATGGTGCCACAATCTTAGGAATTTCATGTATTAGATTCTTTGAACTCAAATGCCCTAAGCTTATGAAGTTCAGATGCGCCAATCTCTTGTGCCACATCTCACTTTCCCCTTCAGCACTTCTTGCACTAAGGCATTGAGTGTATGCTATTGCAATATTCAATTCAAATGTTCTATTTCTTCCCAATTGAGGCTGAACACTCAGCTTCTTATTACAATCATACAACTTCAAGAGATTGTCCTTCATGGTAACTGAGAAACCTTTTTCAATCAACTGACCTACACTCATCAGATTGTTGTTCATGTCAGGAACATACCATACATCCTTGATCAACACTCTGGGAAAAGAGGGAAAAGAGGGCGCTTTTTTTGCCCTATAAAAGCGCTTAAAAGCGTTGTCTAAGCCTGCGTTATCGTAGGTAAAGACGGCGCTTTTTTATTTATGAAAAAGCGCTCTCTAAAAGGGAACTTTAGACAGCGCTTTTAAAAGCGCTGTCTAAAGTATACGTTTAAAATTAAATTTTTTTTTTTATAAACTTTAGAAAGCGCTTTTTCCTTCAAAAGCGCTCTCTAAAGGTGCTTTTAGACAGCGCTTTTGAAAGCGCTGTCTAATGTATACGGAAAATGATTTTTTTATATACCTTTGGAGAGCGCTTTTCCCTAAAAGCGCTCTCTAAAGGGGACTTTAGAGAGCGCTTTTTCCTTAAAAGCGCTCTCTAAAGTATACCTATAATTTTATTGATTTTTTCTACGTATAAAAAATCCCATTTTAGCCTTTTTTTATGCAGAAACCTGCATAGTTTCAAACCTGCATTTCTTATAGAATTTCTTGCAACAACAGGATTCTTATACATTTCAAGAAATAGAATTCTTGCAACAACAGAATTCATATACATTTCAATAAAATTAACATTCACAAAACTTACAACAGAATTCACAAAATTTACAAAATTCACAAAATTCTTGCAACAACAGAATTCATATACATTAACAGAATTCACAAAATTTACAACAGAATTCTTCTTGCAACAGAATTTCCTTATATTCACAAAACTAAAATTTACATTCACAAAACTATACATTCAAAGAATTCTTCTTAGAAGAAAGAATTCGCACAATTCTTCCGTAATATAATTCAATTGTTTCCTTGTGTAACAAGAACACGCCATATCTTCGAAATACTACATAACAAAACAAAATACGCATTATTTAGTTAAAAATAATAAATTATATGACATATACGATAAATATTAAAATAAATCCTAAGTTATAAAACCATGCATACCCTAATAGGAATCTCCAATTGTCCCATTTGAAGGATTTCTCTCATGAACCACAAAACGAAGTACCCGCAATCTATGCCATTACGCTGACGAGGGCACTACACATAGACAAACAAATAAGAAATAATATATAGATGTTTTGTGTTATTAAGTAGCATCACTAATAAGCAATATTGTGAAAATTAATATACCTCCACTTTGACCCATGTAATATTGGTTGATCTAGCCCGTGCTACTCGAGTCTCTCTTTGTGCACGGTATAGTAGTATAGCTCTATAAAAGAAAAATGTAAACTTAGAACAATGTCACAGAAATAATTAAATATACAAATACACACGAATATTTCGAACAATCTCACTTACGTGTCAACCACATCCTTCATATTCTGATATGTGGACCAATCAGTATCCAATGAATTAAGATAATAGACCACTTCTGTTATAGGATTAATGGCAACCAACAACCAGTGTCCACTGTAAAATATAACAAAATTTTAGATGGATAATTTCTACGCAAAAGATACAAATTAAAGATTAGAATGAAATTATAATGAAAATCTTACCCGTTTCCAGTATTATACGGTAAAAGAAACAGACTTTCTGTGTTGCTGGCCATAAATCGCTCAAGTAAGTGGTCTCTTACTTCAATTGCATTCATACCAATTCTCGGTGCATTAACAAGGCTGCAAGAGAAGAAACGGAATTTGTTTTACAAATCCGTCCCCCGCATGAATTTTTCACACATGCACCTTAAATAAAAACATAATAAACATTAGACTATTATCATTGAAATGTGTAAATAAATTGTTCAACTAAATAAATAATAGATTGATTGGAGTACCAGATGTATGAATGCATAACACCGATGCCTAATTCAGTATGATTGAAAACCTGCTCCATGTCCTCTTTTCCGATTATCTCGGAATGAGGAAAACCAAAAACACCTTCGTCCATGTTGATTTGACGAATAGCACCTTGCATCAAATCTGACATTGACAAAAGTGTTTCTAGACACGTCTGAAAGTGAGGTCTTTTTTCCTTCACGGTCCTTGTAGGAGCTTTTTTCTTGCCGGTCTGTTGTGAAGGTTGAGCAGGAACCTAACAATCATATAAGTTAGGTAAAGTAGAAAATCATGAATTCGGATAATAGAATAACACTTAAAAGCTACCTCTCTGTGTGATTCAACAGACTCGTTTTGCAGCAAAACCCCTTTAGTCTTTGCTGCGGGTTTTGTAGGAGTCTAACATTACCATGTAAAAAAAATGTAAGTAATGGTTCAGAATGATTTTCATAATCGTTCAGAATTGACATTTGAATACTAAGAGATTCGTAATGGTTTTCAACATACCTCATCACCTATGGAAATGAGGTCTAACGGCCATGCAACAAACGAACCTATTGCATCCCGCAGCAATGTAACCTCTGAAACCGAGTCCGGTATCGGTAGTAACGCATCCGTATCTAAAGCGATATCAACCGACACTTTCAGATAACCTTGTGGGAGCGGATGATGGTGAAGTAACGCTCCCACAAAGTTATGCACTTTTCCCTTGCCAACCATGCGATAAGTCGGAAACGACAAATACAGCTGGCAAGATGAAATGCCCTGAAGCCATAATAAATATGTAGCTGTTAATATGTATAAAGGTCAAATAAAATAAATGTGTTAATTTAATTACAATAAATATGTGCTAATTACCTCGGGAATTTTATTTGGAGAATTGATACTAGCTTTGTCACTAGCATCTTTCAAACCGGAACCGCGCCTTTCCGTCTCATATCTCTCTTTATCCTGCTGCAATGTTTGGACTTGCGCTTGTAGTGCCATCACAGTTTGCATGATTTCTTGGGTGGTGGGATTTTTTTTCTTTGATTGCTTATACAAGGATGATGGAGTCACACCAAATCCTTTACCTCTCACCCGACCGGGATACTCAGGAACATTTAGTACTCGACTAAGAATGCTCCTGCATTCATCCTCACCTGCGGGTATGGATTTAGATAGATTCTCCTGAAATTCATTGACATATCGAAAATTATTAGTGGGGATTAAAAATTAATTATAATTTAATAAAATTTCAATTAACTTTGAGACATAATGTTATACTTACACATTCTTCATAAACATGCTGAACATCTTCTGTAACAGCTCCACCCTTACCCACGCGAGCTTCCTTCCACAAAACATGGTCCGGAAGTGATGATTCTTCACTTTTAGACTCTTCTAACTACACATTTAGTTAAATAATAAGTTCATCAATTATAACACAATAATACAATTAATAAAATCATAGCATTAATATATACTTACCAATTTTTGTTGTAACCGTGCATATCCCAAACGCCCTTTTCTGTATGGATACGCGGGTTTTGATGCTCTTTCGCGATTAATGGCACTCAATTTCTGGATAAAATTTTTTAAGTCATATCAAAACAAACTAATGAAACAAATATATAATACAATCAATAGACATGACAAGATAACATTACATTGAATTCTTCGGTTTTCCGTTTGTCTACAAAAATGCCCAATTCTTCCGGTGTAATCACATCCGCATACAACGGTGGAAGTTCTGCTTCAACAAAATTTTTGTCCTCATCCCTAAGATATTTGTTTGATAATAAGGCTCTAAACCCTCTGTGTCTCTTTCCGGCCAATTGAAGACAATACTTTTTCCGGTTTTCTTCAATATTAAAGGACCTCTACGAAAAAACATACACATATAAACATAAAGTGTGTTAGTATAAGTAAATTAAAGACTTAATCATCAACAAAAATCTAATAACATCAATCATATTTGGTAAGTACCTGTATCTCAGTCCATATCTTTTCTTTACCGGCATCCAACGATTTACTCCTCCAATTATCACTAGTGATTGGAATATGCTGACGGACAAGTGAACCAATGTATGAAGATAACATTGAACCGTTAGGCTCAACTAGTTGGTTCTGGTCACTCCAATGTACATCAAATCTCATCCCTTTATCTCTAGCACAGATGATTCTCTTCATAATGGTTTTTCCTCTTTTTATTTCATGTTCTACATTCGAAGCTTCATTCTGAGCTTCCTGTGTATCATGTGTCTCGTGGGTGTCTTCCTGGTTATTAGACATTTTACCTGTAAGAAAGAAAAAAACAAAAATTAAATGACAAATATAAACTCATAAAGCAAAAGAGTTTTTTTTCCTAGCCCTTTCATCACACATACTACCAAGAGTTTCTTTCCTCTTAACACTAGCTTGTAAACTCATAAAGCAAAAGATCCACAAAGACACCACAGTCCAACCCAACACCCATGTCAACAAAAGCTTCCTCCATAACTCTCTCTTCACTCTATTTGACCCAATATACTGATAATACCGTTGATTGATTTTGTAACCATTCCCTGAAATCTTCTCCCACCATTTCAGCCACATCTTGGTATCCCTCACTCCACTGTTAATGAATACTTACAACTTACAAAGCCTAAGCAAGTTAGAGTGAAAATTGAAAAGGAAAAGAAAAATAATTAATAAACACTGAAACCAAGTAAATAAACAAACACCCTTATAAAAGAATGATAAGATTCTGAGTTTCTAATTATAACAAGAAATTGATACTTGTTAGTAACAGGTACCAAAAGGAGAGGTCAATAGTAATCCTACAAAAGATTCGAATTTTATCATCATTCTACACAGAAACTCTAGCTTTCACTGCAGGGTCATATTCTATTATATATACCAAACAAGTGACTGTTCAATATTTGACTCTTCTTCTAAACTACACACTGTAAAAAAGATAAATAGAATGAGTTCATGAAACTAAGATGAAAGAATAAATGTATATATATTATTTTATAACAAAACAATGATTGACATGAAATATTATATATATTATATTGTATCTTGAACATTTTTCTATGAAGGAAGTAATGCAAACTGATTATTGAGAACAAACAGAACATTTTTCGACAATATTATTATTATTTTTCTAACAATGACATTCAATAAGCTAGAGTTGTTAAATATTGCTCACAAAGAAGAACGAAGAACGATAATGGGAACTGAAGAATACCTGAACTGAAGAACAAATGAGAGTTTCAAACGGGAACTGAATGCAAGAACGACGATAATGGCAATAGTGACGGCAACGGCAAAGAACGACGGCAATAATGGCATGCAAGAACGACGGCAAGGGTTTAGAGAAACGGTCGAGAGAGAAAATGAATAGAAGTGTCTCTGCAAATGATTAGAATTGTTTTATATTTTAATTAGTAAAGGACTTTAGAGGGCGCTTTTCCTTAGAAAGCGCTTTCTAAAGTGAAAATAATTAGAGCCCTATAAGAGCACTTTCTAAAAGCGCTTTCTAAGGTGGCCTTTAGACAGCGCTTTTTAAAAGCGCTCTCTAAAGTAATACCTATAGCAGCGCTTTTTGGAAAGCGCTTTCTAAGGTGGTCTAAGGTGGCAGTCTTTTACAGCGCTTTTGAAAAGCGCTTTCTAAAGCCTTTCTTTTAAGGCGCTTTTTTTTAGTGAAATTTTTTTATTCTTTTTAGCAGCGCTTTTGTATAAAAGCGCTGTTTTTTAGGTGCTGTCTAAACATATTTTTGGCGTAGTGCAATACAGTTTTGCCATCGTTCACTTTCACTATGACATTTACTATTCCTTTAGCATTCAAATATTCACCATCAGCACATCTGATCTTGGTCCTTTTACTATAGTCAAAATCAACCATCCATTGCTTGTCTCCAGTTAGATGATTTGAGCAACTAGTGTCCATATACCACCAGTATATCATTGATCCATTTACATTCTCAGATGCCATCAATAGCACAGGTTCATCATCAAAATCTATTATGGCTATGTTGGCTTCTTCACCATTTCTAACCTTGTTTGACCAATAATCAGCAGCAAAATGGCCAAACTTGTTGCAACTGTAGCACTAAACCTTTCTCTTATCAAACTTCTTCGTTCCCCTATGAAAATTCTGATGTTTCTTATCAAAATTAGAGATTTTTGACTTCTGAACACCACCATCATACTTTTTCTTGTTCTTTTGCCATGCTTATTTCTTGTTCTTCTTTCCAGAAGAAGCTTTCAAAGTCTTGGCTTTCAGAGCCTATTCTAACTCCCTTTCAGAGTTTCTTTCAGTCAGACGCAACTTTTGTGCCTCTAAACTACTCTGAAGCTCCTCAATTCTTATGGTGTTGGTATCTTTAGAGTGTTCTATGGCTACAACTATGTAATCAAAGTGAGGAGTAAGCAATCTCAGTACCTTTTCAATGATTACTTGTTCAGAGAGAATTTCTCCACAAGACTTCATCTCATTAGTGACCACAATCACTATGGAGATGTGATCAGGTACCTTCTCATTGTTCTTCATGCTGAGATTTTCCTTTTGCTTGCGAAGGGATTGAAACTTCACTTTCTTTACTGATGTGTCACCATCATAACACTCTACCAGTGTATCCCACACCACCTTCTTCGTCGTCAAATAACCTATTTTCTCAAACACCTTCGTATCCACACACCGATGGATATATAACAACACCTTCTTCCTCGTTTCACGTTACAGATTTCTTTGCGCTTCTGTTGCATTTTCTCCAACTGGCATGTAACCATCATTGATAAGATCAAGAACATCTTGAGCTACAAACAACACACGCATTTGAATCAACCATCGATTCCAATTATTTCTGTCGAATAGTGGAAGCTTTGTGTTCAAGCCACCGTTTATCTTCATTCTTGTGCAAATCACTCAGTTCTCGCCAACAATCATGTTTCCCAAACATTGAGAATTAAGATCTATGATTCTCTCCGATTTTGAACTTCAATTCAACGCAAATTTTAGAAACAAAATCAATAACACACCTTAATACACTCGTGTTTCCCTGTGAATCAAATCGGAGCTCTGGATACCAATTGTTGGAGTTCAACAATGAACCTCTATTAATGCACAAGAATTGAAGAAGATAAAGATGAAAGAATGCAAAGAATTATGTATGTGTGAGAGAGAGAGAGAAGAGAGAGAGAGAGAGAGAGAGAGAGAGAGAGAGAGAGAGAGAGAGAGAGAGAGAGAGGGAGGGAGAGAGAGGGGGAGAGAGAGAGAGAGAGAGAGAGAGAGAGAGAGAGAAACGTAACTAGTTTTCTCAAATTGAAACAACTGAAATAATACTCAAATTCAAACTAAACTTAAACTTAAATTCAAATGCAAATGTAAACTTAAATGAAAATGAAACTAATCTTGAATGTGGAATTACATTCAACAAAAATCAATATGAATAAAACTTGGATCCTCGGTTAATAATCGTCTTTATTAGTTCACAAAACCCACAATAAAACACCCAATAGATAACATTGAGTGGAAAGGCGTACAAAATAGGTGAGACATCAGCCTAGTTGAGAGCATGTGATTAATCGCGACTTTATGAGTCTATCGGGGTTACTAACTGCAAGCGCACAGTCTAATCGCGTAGTTTTAAATGATATCGAACCCACAGGGACTGATAATCAAACTAGTGTTATCGGGTTATTACTATGTTTAGCTAAGGCGGATGATTTTTAGATTAAGGTGCAAACGGGAAACCAAAGGTAAACTAAAGCTTGGATTTAAACAAGATATGACGAAATATCGGTACGTAACTCATCAATCATCAGGGGTTTAACAAATCGACGGCTTAATAGTCAAAATAATTCTCAGTAGAAAAATACCAATTTAAAAGTCTTTACCTCACACTCTCGTGTTATTGACTCTGACTATACTCCTAAATCAGAATGTCTGCTCTCGCTAGCCCATTTGAATTTAAAAATACTTTTTGAAAATTAATAAGTCCTAATTGATTTTAAAGCGCTCTCGCTGTGTTTAAAACCAATGTCTAGCTTCAACTATCCGGTTAAAATCGCAAACTCTCATTTTATTGATCGTAACCTTTGTTACCTTTTTACTCTCGTAATAAAGGTCAATTAAATTAAGAAATTGAAACCAGAAAAATAAATTGTCAAAGTTACCTACGATCGGTCGAACCCCTTTCCGATCGACTTAATTACATACCGATATAAATGGTTTAGCCAGACATCCTAACTAGTACAACCATACACAAACAGAAACAATAGAATAATAATTCATGCATAGTAATTTAAAACTAAAAACACAATTCTTATTAATTAATAAAAACCTGGAAACAATTAGTCTTGAGAACACAATCCTCCACAGGTCGGCAGGATTTGCTTGCTCGAACAATAAGAACGTAAAGCCAAATAAGCTACTAACTGAGGTGCAATAGCTCCTCGGTGTAGGAAACTATTGCTATTTAAGTGTTTAAAAAGGATAAAGGGGAATTGGAAAAAGTAAAGGAAGTAGCAAACTAGGGAAATTTAATTCTGCAAAAAAATTCACGTAAGGTTCAGAGCGAGAGAGCCCCTTTGTGTAGAAAACTGCTTTCATTTTATAGCCTTGAGTAGTTGTCGTGAAACAAGGAGAAAAAATCTCCAGGTGAAAGTTAGTGGCCGATATTATCTGAAGCATTCCCTTGACTAGTTGAACGTGGTTGTGGTTGAGTTGATACCCGTTGAGTGGTCCACGTAATTTAAAATTAGATTCTGAGAAATACACTTGTGTCGGTCGCCATGGTGTTGTGACGAGGGTCACCACTAAAGCTGCGTTACGGTCGCCATGGACCTGTGACGATCGCCATGCATTCTGAGTGCAGAATCTTCATTTTGTTGTCAACTGTCTTCTTTTCTTCTCTTTTCTCTCTTCTTTCCTTATGCAGGTTAACTTAGAGAAAATACCTGAAAATGAACTCGAATACTTGCAAATATAACGTGAATAAACGAAAATGACGAAATAAATTAATGTAACTTCACGTATTCTCAGATTCACACTTTCAAGCTACTTTCTTATTCATTCTCTGACTTAGGTGTTGCAGTACTAACCTTGTAGGATATTGTGGTATTTGGATCGAAGTCTAGTGTCGACAAAGGTAGTTTTATGGTTCGACAAGAGTTGTGCATGTTGTAGTCAAAGTCTGTTTAAGCATGTTGTTGAAATATGTTAGCTTTATGTTTAAGTTAGCATGTAAAATTGGGTCTTACTTGTAAGACCAATTGTTAAGTTAGCTTGTAACCTAATTTAGCTTAGTAGTCTATAAATAGACTATTTCTCTCAGGTGTTTGAGAGATGTTAATTGTTAGTATTCACTTGTAATCTTTGAACCGTTATTGAGAAAGTGAATAGTAAAATAGTTTTAACTAATTCTTATTCTTCTTCTTCCTTATTCTTTCTCTTTCATGAAACCTAATAGGGTTTCTTATGTTTTTTCAAGAAACTCAATCTTTATCTCATAACTTTGTTCTATATTAACAACATCGTTTCACAATAAACTGGTGTGGTGAGTGTGGAGCAGAAGATGTTGTCAACAAAGTATGAGATTGAGAAATTCACCCGTGTGAATGATTTTGGTCTGTGGTGCTTAAAGATGCAATCCCTTCTTGTTCAACGCGGTTTGTTAGAAGTATTGAAAGGATCAGAGAAGATGGACGTTGCCCTATCGGAGAAGGAGAAGACATCGATGATTGAAAAAGCCCACAATTCCATTATATTGAGCCTTGGTGATAAGGTTCTCCGGTAGGTTTAAAAGGAGAAAACTACATCTGGTGTATGGATGAAAATTGAAGGTTTGTACATGACGAAATCGTTGGTTAATGGTCTCTACCTGAAGCAAGCTTTGCATTCATTCAAGATGAGTGAAGAGAAAGCCTTGGCTGAGCAGCTGGATATGTTCAACAAGTTGATTCTTGATCTTGAGAATATTAAGGTCAAGATTGATGATGAAGATCAAATGTTGCTGTTGTTGTGTTCTTTACCTAAGTCTGATGCTCATTTCAAAGAAACTCTCTTGCATGGAAGAGATTTATTAACTTTTGAAGATGTTCAATCTACCTTGTACTCTAAGGATTTGAACGAATAAAAGGAGCAAAAATCATCTTCTGTTGGTGAAGATTTGTCTGTTAAGGGGAAATTTTTGAAGAAAGATGGCATGTTTGAGAAAAAGAAGGGTAAAGTTCTACAAAATTCTTATGGTTGTTATTCTCCTACTATTAAGTGTTATCATTGTAAGAAGGAGGGTTATATAAGAAGAGTATCCTCTGATCGACTGAACAATCATGGTGGAAAGGATAACGGTAATTGTCATACTCCAATTTTGTCCATGCATTTAAAATTAATCTGATACATGTCCATTTGTCAAGTTTTGCATTTTTAGCCATATGTATTTTTATCATCAAATAAAGTCAATATAATCATGCATATATGCATTACAGTAAAAAAGTTAACATTTTACATGTTGAAGAAATTGGCTAAGGTTGCATTTTTTTTCATTATGCATTTTGAAAAATAAATTCATAATCATCTTATTTATCATCAAAATATTCATTTAAATATTATTAATCATTCTCATGCATCATAAAATAAAAATCAATGTTTCTAGAAGGTACAAAATTCCATGCATATATTACATCATTATTCACTATTTAATTAAATAAGTTTCGAGAAGGCACTCACCACTCTTTGCATAATTTCTAAACTACCATTTTTATAGCATATAAATAAAGTCATTCTCATTAACAAATTTCACCACAAATCATTCACTAAACTAAGCCAAAACTCTCTTCATTTTTCTTCAAGACATTTCTTTCTTTATTGAATTTTATTTTAGATAGGCTCTTATACTTGTCATTTATTTAGTTTTATTGCACTTTTATTTTTGCTTCATTTATTTAGTACATTAATCTTCACCATTTTGCATGGAAACTCAATTGATTTTAAATCAAGAGTTGAAAAGTGTTCTTAAACCTCCATTAGCAAAAGTGATTTGTTGTTGTTTAACTTTTGTTTATTTAATTTTCCTTTGCATGCATTATTATTCTTGTTGCACTTAATTAGTATCTTAATAACCACTATTGATTCAAAATCAAGAGTTTAAAGTATTCTTGAACCTCCCTGAACAAAAAGGGTAAAATGCAAATTGATGTTTGTTTTACATAAATAATATATCTGATACCAAACATCATCCCGAGCATGAATCTGTGATTCGTTTGTCATGAGGGTGGATAAAATGACCGAATCAAGCAATATATGTTGCTGCATTTTTGTTAATTTTCAAATTTTTTTGTTGTTCATTTGCTTATTTTTAATATACCATTGTGTTTGTGAGATCGAGTAGATAATTTTTCATTATTTATTTTCTTAATTTCGTGAAAATTGAGAAAGTTATGATGTTTTTACGTTTTCATTAGAACACTTTTTTCTCCATTTTTGCTGCTATGAAAATAGTAGCCAAATGTGAGTTTGGGGAAGATGAAATCTCTCACTCCCCCGAATTGCTCAACACACCCCTGTGGGGTCCCCCTCTTTTGGGCCTAGAGCATTTTCCTAGTTACACTCTCAATTTTCATCCTACTTTTGTCTTTTGTATTTTTTATTTATTTGTTTTCGTATTATTGCTTTATTTACTTATTTTGTTTTTTCTTCAATTTCCTTTAATTTTTTTTAATTCTTTTACCTCTTGTATTGATAGTGTGTCTCCTCCTTTTATTATTTCTTTTATCTTTTATTTATTTATTTAATTATTAGTGTTTTTTTATAGTATTTTTAGTTGATGCATAATTTTTAATCCAAAAAGATAAAACGACCCTTAAAATTAACCTTTCAAAAATACTAAAATCAAAGGTGCTTGATCAACAGTACATTTTTCAAAATCACACCAAAACCTTTTCAAACCGTAATCAATCTCTTAACATCCATTAACCTTCATAAATAAAATAAAATCAACTCGTTCCACAATCATTTTCAAAATCAACTTGGTCAACACCAAGCCTTTTTCTTTAATAAGTATCCCATCCCAATCTCAAACCATTTTCAACCTCATCTTTTCTCAATAAAATCCTTGATCCAAAGTGAAGCGCCATTTTCTCATTAAACTCAAAACACTTTTAAAATACGATTAGAATTGCACGCCACGAGTCTTAAGTAGTGGAGAAGAAGTGAGAATGGAGCTTTCCTACCCTCACCCTGAGTATTTTGAACACAAGATGCTTGACTTGGTTGTTTGGACTGTTCGCCTTCACTCATAGTCTTTAGTGCAATTCGAATTAAAAACAACATTCTTTTCAAAACCCTAAAATCAACATCAACACATCCAACTTATCTTTTCTCCCCCCCCCCCCCCCCCCCCCCCCCCCGTGCGATCAAACACCTTTTCGCAAAAGAACATTGTTTAGTCCCTTCTAACGCACATACAAACTAGTGCTTAAGCCTCCCCCGAGAGTAGGCAAGCCAATTTTAAGTCGTTAAAACGCGATCTAAAGACTTGTTCATTAAATAATACAAACCAACAAACCGTAGTTCCCCAAACTACGAATGATCTGATTTCCTTATTGCACCATGAGGATATGTATGCACGAGATTGCAAGATCTTGTCGAGCACCCTAATAAAAAACCAACCATTTTCCCTTAGCATAATACGAGATAAACCCCTTTTTAATTTAATAAAAAACAATTAGAATAAGTTAACATTCAATCGAACATCTAACTAAGAGGTTCCCGTTGAGTATAACGGGTGTGAGGGGTGCTAATACATTCCCCTTGCGTAATCGACTCCCGAACCAGAATTTGGTTGCGACGACCATTTTCTTTTTAAAAGGTTTCATCGATATTTTCCTTTTCCTTCATTGGGATGAATAAAGTTTGGTGGCGAATTTGTTCAAACTGTTTTTTTTGCGTCCATCGCGAATGATCGTATTTTTCAAGGTACGACATGAACATTTGATGATGATAATGATTCTTGTGTAAATTGATTGTGTGTTGTTATTACCGAATGTATGTTGTGGAATTAGTGAATTCTATGTGAATAATTCTGACCATGAAATTGATGATTGATGTGTTACAATGGTGATGATGAATATGAGATAATTCTCATGGTAAAATTGTTGTTGATGCACAAATTATTGAAAGTGCATGTTATTTGGTGTATATGATGCAATAACAGTAGGTAAATGGTGTATGAAGTTCTATTTGTTGAAATAAATTGTTTAGGTATGTTAGAGCATGTATGGTGGGGTTTAAAAGTGATTAAAACTGCTGAAACGTTAAATTTTTGGAAAAGTTGCAGTAACAAATCGATTGGCCCTAGAAAGTAATCGATTGGTACCCTTTTAAAACATAATTTTTTTTTATAGAACCACTAGAACAATAAATTGAATTCTCAGAGCAATCAACTGGTCCCTTTGAAAAATTGGAAAAAACATAGACAGAGAGTTAAAGACAATCGATTGGTTCTTTATGCCAATTGATTGGTCTGTTACTGCAATTGATTGGTTCACTTGTTGTTTTAACCATAACGTGAGCTACGTGACTTCAATTGAGGCGCAGTCTGAAGTGTTAGAAAGCTAACGCGTAGTATTACCCTATGGTGAGGTCTTAGGAGGCTAATCTTATATGTATAACTAGTAATTATGAATTATTTAATTATGATGAAAATTAATTATTATTGAGGTGTTGATTATCTAATATATGTATTATTGGTGTATGATATTGGTGTGGACATGATATGCACTTATGAATGGTGATAATTTGGTGATATTGTGTGTTGAAATGTATGCCTATTGGAATTGTTTAGTTCGCATTAATGGTGGTGTGCACAATTAGATGAACGAGCACTTCGGCATGTCTTGTTGCGTGTCATTGTTGAAAATAATGCATCATGGTGTACGAACTTTAGTTCATATTTGAGTGTATTCTCACCCTTTTTTGTATATTGTAGTGTCTCTGCTCCAGTGGAGTACAGACGAGTTGGATAAGGAGTAGTTACTTAAGGTAGAGGATGACTTTAAGGCCTCTTTCATTGTGTATTCATTCAGGTCTTAGTGGAGTCGCTCCGATATGTAACATTCAAGGAACAAGTTGTTCTTTGTTTTATTTCCTGTTTTTTATGCAATTTCAAAGTTGTTAATTCATTTTGGATATTTTTGCAATTTGGTGAGATTGTCATGTCAAACATAATTATTTTCCGCTGCGTATTTCAAAAGACTATTTGGCTTTGTGTTTGTTTTGATCAATGGATCACGAGTAGCACACTAATTATGGAGTTTATTTCTTATATTATTGCAAGTTATGTCGATTCAGGAATTGGGGTGTTACACCTGTGAGTTCCCATCTTTTATAAGAGAATACATGTTCCTTCAAATTCACAGAAAACTTGTGAGCTGGATCATGTGTGTGCCTCGCTTTAAATATATGTTCAGCTGACATCCTACAATATGTTTTCATGTATCAGTTTGAAATTGCACAACATTACACAACATTAATATCCAACAATTGGAAATGATATATACCTGACAAGCCTTAAGTTGGTGCAATCACTAGTTCTTTAAACTATCCTTCTGATGACAGTCTGTCATTGCATAAAATTGGCGAAGAATCAGAGAAATACAAGAGAAAGATGAGCCAAAAGGAAGAAAAAAAGACCCAAGGATGAGGGAAAATAGCTAAGTATAGAAGAATGAGACTTAGTGAAAATTCAGGTGAAAAGGGGTGCTTTTTGGTGCAGCTAATGGAATAATCACACACACCATCGTGCAACATCGTGCACGTGATAGGGATGTATAAGTTACATCGCACGCACGATACATTTATAATGCGTGCAATGGTTACTTTTTCTGGACTTTTTCTGACGCGTTCTAACAAGTTCTAATCTATTTTAAGGGAAATTTCAGCACTTTGACAAGGGTTACAAAAATTGGAGAACAAAGCACGATTTTGAGAGCATTAATGGTGATTTTTAGGGCATTTGAAGCCAATGGAGGTCATTACTTCAAGGAAATTCATATGTTATTTTCATCTATCAATTGTGGTATTGTTAAATGAATAATGAGTAGCTAAGCTCCTCTAGGTTAGCTTGTGTTATGATGAACCTTATCCAATCTTGTTAGATTATATGTTGATTTGACTTTATATGAATCCTTTGAATTATAATTTTATTCAGTTGCTTATCGTTCTTAATGCTTTTTATTTGAGATACTTTATTAAACTGATTTTGGGCAGAAATGGATTACTAACCTTTAGCCTATGTGTTAGACCTAGGGCAACTGTTCTACTTACGCTGGTTTAATAGGAGTAGGAGACCCCAAGTAGTGGCATAGGGAATTAACGTTTTGTACATCGCCTAATCCTACTTACGTTGGTGGACAGGGAATAGGAAGCTTTAAGTAGTTATTAGTGAGTTATTTCGTGAGGGATCAGTTATAACGACTTTGTTAATTCGTAGTGAGATAATAAGGATAAGATCATTCATACAAGGCATCATACATCAACAAGAGAGAATAAGGGGATTTTATACACAACTTGACCGACCATCTTAGTATTTCTGTTTAAAAACTCTTATTTTGTTTTTCTTTCTACAACCTGAAACCTCTTCCCCTCATTTAATGTTTTATTTTAAATTTCACAATTATTGTCTTGTTCGAACACTGTTCCCGTGGATTCGATTTTTTATTGCAACACTATTGATACACTTGTCGAGAAATCATCAAGTTTTTGGCACCGCTGCCGACGATTGTTGATATTTTAATAAGGTGGCACTTGTGCAATGTTTAATTTTGTTTTTTTATTGTTCTTTTTTGTTTTCAATTGTAAATACTTTTTGTAATTAGTTATTTTTATTTCTTTTTAAATTTTCTTTCCTATTATTCCTTTTTTTAGTTTTATTTTTATTTGATTTTATTTATCTATTGTAATGCTACTAAGGTATTTTTCTTTTTGTTTTGTATGCGAGGTCAAGATAGTCATGCAAGATGATGTATATGTTACGTTTGCAAAATTTGAAGCTTATACAAAGGAACTTGCAGCAAAATCGCTCATTATGGAAAATGCTAGAAATTATTCAGAACCATAACCTTACATCAACATTGACCATTCGTGGGAGGAGGATTCATCATCTCAACTTGAAGAAACCTTGACTCAGTTTATAAAGATGACTCAACTCAATTTCGATAAAATCAAGAGGCTTCAAGAGACCGTGCTAAGTAACATGGAAACATCCTTCAAGAATTTAGAGATGCAACTTGGTCAAGTATATAGCCAATTAGCAATAAAACTGCGATCTAGTGGGTATTTCTATGAAAATATGTTAGATAGTCCTAGTGATAAGGAAATTGAAAGAGAAGTCAAACAGAAGTGCGAGGTATTCGTTGAAGGAGGAGTTGAAAAAGATAAAGAAGAAGAAAAATGCAAAACACCTGATAAAAAGATAGAAGCAAAAATAGAAGCAACAAAGGTGAAAAAGATATGTGAGACAAGAGTAAAAATGCAAGATGAAGATTGTATCGTTTGGGAGGAAGCTTCAATCTCAATAATTCGTTCAGACTTAGATATCCAACTACGCGATCTTCAACAAAAGAATAGTCCTACACCTAGCAACAAGAGTGATAAAAGAGGAGAAATAAATAAAGTATTGGATGAGATTTATGTCTTGTTCAATATTATCAAACTAAAGAGAATATGGAAGAAAAACCTTCAATTCCTGAAAGAGATGTATTCGTACCAAACAAAAGGAAGAAGAAGAACATTGTGTTTTTCGTGTCATATATGTCACATTTAGGAGAAGTAGGACAAAGACTTGAAAATTTTCAATTTCAGGTTACTTCAATTAATTATTTTTGTTTTGTAGCATGTCACGTGTAGGAGAAGTAGGACAAAGACTTGAAAAAGGGATTGAAAGAAGAAAAAAAGACTAAAAACTCTCTCTAATCCTACTATTTTTTCTCTTCTAATCTCTTTGCACTTTCTAGTGTTGTTGTTGTTGTTTCAGGCAATGGGTCCAAAGCGAAGTTGCTCCTCTTGAGCATCATCATCAATCAGACAAGGGCAAAGTGGACCAAACAGAACCAAGACTTCAACAAAACCATGCAAGACGTTCAAGACTTTTTCCTCTCTAATGGCATGTTAATTTGGAGTTTTCTGAATTTGTATTAATTTATGTGATTCCCTTTTACGTCCAACAAGTTATTCTCTTAAGTAAATCAAGAGTATTAGATACAATAATTGGTCCCCCTTTGTACCAATAAATTTATGTTTTTCTTTAATAAACAATTATGTTGTTGCAATTTCTTTCAGATTTACAAAATTGTAATTTCAGCAATGAACAGATGAACCATAAGCATCATAAAAAAAGGTGATCATCAGGAAAGTTTCTTGCGTATTGAGAGTTAAGGAAGAAATAAACAACCAACTACCTTGTACTCAATCTCCAGATAACTCAACTAGTAAGGTTTGAGCCAAATATTCCATTATTTAGTTTTCCTTCTTATGAAAGTATCCGTACAATTGCTATTTTCTAGAATTTGCATTATTTCTGATTTGGTTTGATAAATACACACTGAGGCACTTATTTGTGGTAAACTCTGAGCCTTTTCATACTAACATGTATATCATGTTTATATCCTTTGCTAACCACTTTGGGCCAAAGCTTTTTTCTTCGGTGACATAGCCACAATAATTAGCTAATTGACTTGAAAGATTAAATCTTACCACACACTCTCTTTGAAGTTAGATAGAAAATTTAGTTCCTTGGTCATATGCAAAAGAATAAGCTTGAGGTTGGTGTACTAGAGATTTTGGTCAAAAATTCAACAATAAAAATTCAAAAAATCAAGAAGCTAAAGCAACTTCTTAAAAAAAATGTGAAAAGCAATATTTAGGACCATAAGATGTTAATCTCCAGTACCAAAGTAATTAAGCAAGAGTTTATATGAAAAAGCAATATGATAAAATAAGAAAAACTAGGTACCTAACTTCAAAGGTTTAAGCCTAATATCCCAAATTATCCTACCCTGACATAAGCCCCAATACAACCTTGAAAGACCTCAAAAAGTGTGTGTTTAGATGACTTTGATTGATTTTATTAGAAATTTTACAAACTTATGGTAAAATACTTCTGTACGTTGATTGTGTGATTACCCTGTCAATTTGAGTGAAAAATTAGTAAGCTGAGAGACATGTTAAGTACTTGTTGTGTTGGAAGAACTTTTCCAAATTTTCTCGATTAAAGTTTGGATCTGGAATGATGATCAGGTAACACAATTGGTGATGTTCATTCATTATTATTGAAATTCTTTTCTCTATTTGAAATGTGCAGTTGTAGACGAGTTAATTGAGGACAACTAATGATTCAAGTCTGGGATTTAGTGAAAATTCAGGTGAAGATGTGTGCTTTTTGGTGCAGCTACTAGAATAATCACGTGCATGATATGGATGTATTATTTACATCGCACACACGATACATCTATAATGCGCACGATGGTGAATTTTCTGGGGTTTTTCTAACCTTTTCTGAGCTCTTTTTAAGGGGAATTTCAACAATTTGACAAGGGTTACGAAAATTGGAGAGTAAAGCATAATTTTGAGAGCATCAAGGGTGATTTTTAGGGCATTTTAAGCCATTGGAGGCCATTACGTCAAGGAAATTCATATGTTATTTTCGTCTATCAATTGTGGTATTGTTATATGAATAATGAGTAGATAAGCTCCTCTAGGCTTGGTTCTGTTATGATGAACCTTATTCAATCTTGTTGGATTGTATGTTGATTTAAATTTGTATGAATCCTTTGAATTATAATTGTATTCAGTTGCTTATCGTTCTTAATGTTTTTTATTTGAGATGCTCTGTTAAACTGATTTTGGGCACATAAGGATTACTCATCCTTAGCCTATGTGTTGGACCCGGGGAAACTGTTCTACTTATGCTAGTTTAATAGGAATATGAGACCCCGAGTAGTGGGATAAGTAATTAACATTATGTACATGTTTAATCCTACTTACGCTGGTGGACTAGGAATAGAAAGCTTTGAGTAGAGATTAGTGAGTTATTTCGTGAGGAAACGGTTATAACAACTTTGTTGATTCGCAGTGAGATTATAAGGATAAGATCATTAATACAAAGCATTATGCATCAACAAGAGAGAATAAGGGGGTTCGATACACAACCTGGCTGTGTTAGTATTTCTGTTTAAAAACTATTATTTTGCCTTTCGTTCTACAACCTGAACACCCCCCTGCGCGGTATTTACTGTTTTCTTTTACATTGCACAATTATTGTCTTGTTCAAACAGAACCCGTGTGGAATCGATATTTTATTACTACGACACTATCAATACACTTGTTGATAAGTCATCATCTTCTAATATTGGGTAAAACATCACCATCAGCCAATTTTTGAAATATTATTCTATTGGTTTCTCACATTTCCATCATGTAGGTTATGATCTCTTCTAACATAGTTACCAAAGGATTAGCCATTGACTCTAGAATAACACTCTTAAAAGCTTATTACATGTTGTTGAGAACAACATCACACTTGTTATGTATCTTAAAGTATGATCTACTCTAAAACCTTGGTGGTGTCTTCATCATGTGTTTAAATGTTTTTGCATTGACCTTTCTCATTCTCTTCATTTCTCTTTCCCATGCTTCCCACTCACAACCATATTTACATTTAACATTTACCCTTATTTTGTCATTTTTTATGAACTTAAGGTTTCTACAATATTGGATAGCATTTGAATTTATTTCTTCCTTAAAATCACCTTTGGTACTAAAATATATTCCTACCTCCCATTTTTAATTTGACATGTCCTTTTTCAACTTAAACCTATTTCACTTTTTTTGTAGCTCCACTACTACCATCAATCTCACATCCACTCTCCAGCTCTTCACTATCATTGTCACTCCCTTTAAAATCTTCATTCTCTTCTTTCCACTTTTCTTTATGTTTTTTGCTTATTCCCTCTTCATCCTGTTCATAGGCAATTAGATTATCAATTTCTCCTTCCTAAAAATCAGCACACTCATTAGAGTCATCCTCAAAAGCTGCTTCAAAAACACTATCATAATTGAAGATGTCATCTTCACTGTCAGCAGAACTTACATAATCATT
Source organism: Lathyrus tuberosus (assembly GCA_022829125.1). NCBI lineage: Eukaryota > Viridiplantae > Streptophyta > Magnoliopsida > Fabales > Fabaceae > Lathyrus > Lathyrus tuberosus. Next base: position 10,788,199 of record JALAZF010000039.1, on the reverse strand, counting down.
CACCTCACCCCCCACAATTACATCATCATGAACCTCACCACCCATATGCACATTATCATGGTTTTCCACACCAACATTAACATCACCAACCATTTGAACATCATTAGCTTCTCTCAACTCAACTTCCTTCATCTTAGTTTCCTTCATCTCAGTATTCCTGATAATTACTTCTTCAAACATTTTATCAAACAATTCTTCCTTCTCATTTACAATGTCATCATTATCTACTTATATATCATCAACAAGACCCTCATAATAATCAGGCTGAGATAAGATGTGTTAAATATAGATATCGACACTTAGATGCACCCTATAAAGATCAACAATTTTTAAAATACCTTTGTCATCAATCAAAGCATTCATCCCAAATGTGGAGTCCTTGTAATATATTGTCACAAACTATCTATAACCTAACTCCTTCGGTACACCTACCAACTCAAAAAAATTCCACTTGTCTACATCTATTTTCAAATTATCAACTAGTCCCACTTCATACACACTTAATTCATTATTAATGAATTCGCCGCTGTGATGAATTTTCAGATATAAATATTCGTCCATTTCGACCTATTCAAATCATTCTTGAATTTAATACATTTCGAAATAGACAAAGCCCTAAAACTACCACAAAATCCCTAAAACAAAATCATGAAAATACCTACCAACATGTATTCAATAATGGTGTCCTCAATAGCGTCTTCACTTCCCCTTCTTTGAAATCGCCTTCAAATTCACCTTAAAAAATGTTATCGATTTTTCAAATTCTCTCGTTCTTTGAAACCGCCTCCGTCTTCGTGCAGAGACTCTCTAATAGGGTTTATTGATCTTAATAAGTGATTTTGACGTTTAAGTGATTTCTGAGTTTGAGTTGCTTTTTAATTATAATGTTATTTCCACATAAGCATCACGTCTATACCAATTGGACCATGATTTAAGTTATTTTTTACTTTGACTATTGCTAATAGGAAAAATTAACGTGACCCGATTTTAAGAGTTAAAAAAAGAACAATTCGGTCTTTTTAAAACATAAGAGATCAAATTGGACATTGAAGGAAAGTTAAAGACTAAAAAAATGTATTTTGCCTTTATTTTATTATTATTATTATTATGGAACTCTTAACCTATTTTGCATGATATACATTATTCTTACTATGTTTTCGACCTTAATTTAGTTTTCATGTAAGCATGTTGTTTCTTAAAAACAATGGTAAAGCGTGTAAAGGTTCACGAACTCCCAACATAAGATGGTCCAAGATGAAATATGATAGTACAAAGAATTTCTGCTTTTGTTTCAGCTACTAGTTGGCATGGCATAAAAAGTACTGCACCTTATCGTGCCACTTGCTCCTCTCTGCCAGTGTCAGAAATTTGGTTCAATGTTCAAAGACTGAAACGATTTTTCATGTTGCTTTCAGTCTCAATTCCATATGCCACTTGACCTCTTAACAGACCCCTCTGTTGTTTTTTCTTTTGCTTTTATTGAGAGCAGGCCCTCATTTGGCCAAAAAGTAAATATTTACACGCAAAAGAACCTCATTGGTTTTTCATGTTTTGGCTTTTGAGGGAACCAAAAGTTCTGCCGTTATCCTTTGTTTTATTATCTGTCTACACCCAAATTAGCTTCTTAATTGGCAATCAGCATGTTGAGGGTGAGTTTTACTTTCCTCGTTTCCACCCTTATATCCATTTTGTATGTCATTTAGAATTGTTTTGACTTTTCAAGTGTTGGACATTTGATTTTAGAACTAGTTATAAGCGCATGAAACTCATTTAGAATTGTTTTGACTTATCAATGTTGTGAAAATTTATATAATCAATTAGGTCGAGAATATCAATTTATGAGACTGAGAAATATAACAACTAAAATAAATGATCCAACCAAAGTTAAAATGTCAAATAATATTAGCAAACACATTACTCATAAAATAAAAGACGAGTATTTGCGAAATTTATTTATTCAATTCGATTAAACAAATATATTATGGAGGAAAGTAGCCCTCTGTTTAACTATATTGTAAAAATTGTTATAAGAGATGTGAGATTTTAGGTCGAATTTTAGCTCTATCGAGAAATAGCTTTCATGTGTTTCGACAGGAGATAAACATGAAGTCGAAGCCGAGTCATATGCTGATGTCGAAGAGTTACATACTGTGGTCGAAACTAATTTTAGTATGTAATGTCGAAATATATTGTTGACTTATTATGTCGAATTGAACCTTGTGTTAAGGATCCAATTGTTTAGTTAGCTTGTAATGTAAGTTAGCTAGTTAGTTTATAAATAGGCTAGATCACTCAGGTTGTGGAGTGAGGGCAATTGTTATTCATTTGTAATCATTTGTAAACCCTAAATGAGAAAGTGAATAGTAAACAATTTGTCATAATCCTTCTTCTTCTTTATCCTTTCTTCTTTCTCTCTTTGTTTTAACCGTTTCATTGTTCACCCAAGAACTCCGTTTCTTAATCTTTATTTGTTGAAAAGCATCGTTTGTGATCACAACAAACTGGTGCGGTGAACGTGGAGAGGATGTCGTCAACAAAGTTTGAAATTGAGAAGTTCATCGGAGTTAATGATTTCGGTTTATGGAACTTGAAGATGTGATCCCTTCTTATTCAACAGGGTTTGCTAGAAGCGTTAAAGGGAGAATATGCCATGGATGCTACATTGACGAAGAAGGAAAATACAACGATAATCGATAAAGCCCACAGTGCAATTGTTCTGAGTCTTGGTGATAAGGTTCTTAGGCAGGTTTCGAAGGAGACGACGACAACTGGTGTTTGGCAGAAACTTGAAGGATTGTATATGACAAAGTCCTTGGTGAATTGTTTGTACTTGAAACAGGCTTTGTATTCATTCAAGATGAATGAAGACAAAGCGTTGACGGAGCAGCTGGATACGTTCAGCAAGCTGATTCTTGATCTTGAAAATATTGATGTTACCATCAATGATAACGATCAAACGTTGTTATTGTTGTGTTATTTATCTAAGACATGTGCTTAATTCAAAGAAACCCTCTTGTATGGAAGAGAGTCCCTGACCTTTGAATAAGTTCAAGCAGTCTTGTATTCAAAGGATTTGAATGAAAGAAATGAGCAGAAACCATCATCATCAGTTGGCGAAGGGTTGTCCGTGAAGGGGAAGTCCACGAAGAGAGATGGTAGGTTTGAGAAGAAGAAAGGTAAAACTCAGCAGAAATCTTATGGTGGTGATATTTTTGGGATTAAGTGTTATCACTGTAAGAAGGAGGGTCACACGAGAAAGATGTGCCCTGAGCGCTTGAATAATCATGGAGGTAATGACAATGGCAATGCAGCTATTGTGCAAGATGATTATGAAACATCTGATGTTCTTGTGGTGTCGAGCAGAGACTCTTGCAAAGAGTGGATTATGGATTCAAGATGTACTTGGCATATGACTCCAAACAAGGATGTGTTTGAAGAATTATGTGATCAAGATGGTGGATCAGTGCTACTGGGAAACAATATAGCTTGCAAGATTGCAGGTATTGGATCTGTAAGATTCAAGCTCTATGATGAGTCAATAAGGCTATTGATTGGGGTTAGGTATGTACCTGACCTTAAAAGGAATTTGATTTCTCTTGGTCAATTCAACAAGAAAGGATATGTCTTTAAAGGAGAGCAAGGTATCCTGAAAGACATGAAGGGGTCGAAGGAAGTCTTGAGAGACGTGAAGAAATAAGGCTTGTATACCCTTGAGGCTGAGGTTGTAAGTGGTTCAGGATTTTGCATCCACGAAACCTAGGTCGAAGACAGAATTATGGCACATGAGATTGGGTCATGTCAACGAAAGAGGCCTGGTTGAACTGGGGAAACAGAACCTGCTAGGTGGTGACAAAGTCGAAAAGTTGGAGTTTTGTGAACCTTGTGTATTTGGTAAATCCTATAGGGTGAAGTTTAACAAAGGTAAACAAAGAACACATGGATCCCATGATTACATTCATGCTGATCTTTTGGGGCCTGTAAGGAATCCTTCACATTCAGGTGCAAGTTATTTTCTATCCATAGTTGATGAATATTCCAGAAAATTATGGGTATTCATTCAGAAGACTAAGGATGAAACTTTTGAGAATTTCGAATGTTGGAAGGTTTTGGTTGAAACTCAAAGTGGCTGAAAGGTTAAGAGGTTTAGAACCGACAATGGCCTTGAGTTCTGCAATGAAGCTTTCGATAGTTACAGTGTCGAGTCTGGGATTGCAAAGCATAAGACTATAGCAGGTACTCTTCAACAAAATGGCTTAGCTGAGAGATTCAATCAAAAAATCCTTGAAATGGTTAGATGCATGTTGGTTAGTGCTGGATTGAAGAAGGTGTTTTGGGCAGAGGCTGTTTCGATAGCAGCTTATCTGATAAATAGATGTCTCTCGACTGCTTTGGGAATGAAAATACCTTAAAAAGTTTGGACAGGATCTCGACAAACTGAGAGTATTTGGTTGTTTAGCCTATGTTCACATTAGGCAAGATAAGGTTAAACCCAGAGCTTTGAGATGCATGTTCCTTGGATATTCTGAGGGAGTCAAATGCTATAGGTTGTGGTTTCTAAAACCAGGTCACGGAAGATGTATCACAAGTCGTGATGTAGTTTTCAGTGAAGTCGAAATGGTATTCAAGAGAACTGGTGATGTTGGTCGAAGTGCAGAAATCTCTCAAAAAGAGCTGGAACAGGTAGAGATTCCTGTTGAGGTGAAGCATAGTGATGCTGAAGTGAATAACCCAGAAGAAGAGCAAGATGATGAAGAGACTGAGGAAATTGTCGATGACTACCTACTGGTAAGAGATAGGTCTAGAAGAGTCATGAAGCCACCTCAGAGACTTGGTTATGTAGATCTTATAGCTTTTGCCTTAATCTCTGCAAGTGAGGTACTTGAGGAAGAACCTAGAGATTACAAGGAAGCTATGAGGAGTCGAAATTAGACTGAATGGAGAAAAGCCATGGATGACGAGATGAAATCTCTTCATGATAATAACACTTGGGAGCTGATTGAGAAACCTACAGGAGCAAGGTTAGTCAGTTGTAAGTGGATTTTCAAGGTCAAGGAAGGAATTGAATGAGTGATGTCAAAGTGCTTTAAGGCAAGGTTGGTTGCTAGGGGGTTCACTCAGAAAGAAGGGGTCGACTTCAATGATGTGTTCTCTCCTGTTGTATAGCATAGATCCATTCAAATTTTTTTAGCCATGGTGGCGAAGTTCGACTTGGAACTTGAGCAGATGGATGTGAAGACAATATTTCTATATGGTGATCTAGATGAAACGATCCTGATACATTAACCTGAAGGGTATGCATATAAGGATAAGGAAGATTATGTGTGCAAGTTGAATAGGTATTTGTATGGCCTGAACCAATCTCCTCAATAGTGGAACAACAGATTCAACAAGTTCAAGTCACGCATTGGTTTCACTAGAAGCCAGTTCGACCACAGTGTTTACTTCAGATTTCGACCAGAAAATTCACTTGCTATTTTGTTGCTTTATGTGGATGATATCCTTATAGATAGCAACAATGTCGAGGATGTAATGAAGATGAAGGTTGAACTCAGCAAGGAGTTCGAAATGAAGGATCTGGGAGCTGCCACCAGGATTCTTGGGATTGACATCCAGAGAGATAGAAAGCAGTCGAAGTTGTGTTTATCTCAAGAGACATACCTATGGAAGCTTCTCAACAAGTTTGGTATGCCGAATTCAAAGCCTATTGAGACTCCGACAAAACCTCAATTTAATCTTAGTACTACTCAAAGTCCGATTACTGAAGCGAAAATAATCTATATGAGTAGCATCCCATATGCTAGTGTAGTAGGTTCTTTGATGTGTGTTATGGTCTGTATATGGCTAGACATAGCGTATGGTGTGAGCCTTGTAAGCAAGTATATGGCCAATCCTAGAAAGGTGCAATGGCAAGCTGTAAAGTGGATTCTCAGCTACATAAATGGGTCTCTAAAAAGAGTCTTGATTTATGGTGGAGCCTGTGGTGATGATAGGAAAGTCGAAATCGAAGGATTTTTCGACTCTGATTATGCAGGTTGTATGAATTCCATAAATTCTATTTCTGGATATGTGCTCACTATGTTAGGCACAACAATCATTTGGAAAGCAACGCTTCAAAAGGTTGTTGCCTTATCAACCACTGAAGCAGAATATATTGCCCTCACTGAAGCTGTGAAAAAAGCATTTTGGCTTGAAGGTTTTGCAAAGGAGCTGAAACTTCAAGGTCGAAGTATCACTGTCAAATGTGATAGTCAAAGTGCAATACATTCGTCGAAGAAGAATATATAGCAGACATTTTGAATTTGTTACTGATATAAAAATTGATGCTAGATAGTAAATGATATAATGAAAGCACAAACGAATATAAAACATTAACCTATAATTTCAATAAGATACAACTATGTAGCGTCGGTTTTTTGGTGACGCAGCCACCTACTGCTCTTTTTGGTGCTACTTTTTTATTTCTGTATTTATCCTATGAAGCTTAAAAGGAAGAGGAAGATATCTTAAACTAACCCTGCACGCAAGTGTTTTCTTTAACAAATGCTAAGAGACCGGGGATCGGGGTTTGGCTGCATAAAAAGAGAGCTATTAACACCTAGAGTATCTCTAGTTGTCCATAGGAACCTTTGTTTGCGGGTATTTTCTACTATTTGAAATGCTTTCTTAAGTCTATTTTCTGTTGATTGGGAAATTTTTTCCTTTGTGAGGGTTGAGAGAATGTTTTTTGTTGTTTTTGGGAAGGTATTAGACCTGAGATTTTTGATTCGTGTGCTCGCTGAGATTTCGCAATCTTATTCCTACGTATTCCCGTAAAGAGATTTGGTGTCTTGTTCAAAGCCCAAGATTGAAGCTATCATAGTATTTGTGTCTTGTTTAAAGCCCAAGATTGAAGCTAAATTTTGACTGAGATAGAATTTGTCATCTCTAAAGGGAGATATCTCACCTATTCACTCCAAAATGCTGGGTAATTGGTTATAAGGGAAATTACTTTAACTGGGATGTGTGGAATCCAGTAATGCCATAATTTCCTTTATAAGAGAGATGTCATAAAGGAAGAAGCTTTAACTCAGTGTAGAGCAATGCCACTTTTTCCTTTATGAACCTTTCATGCTAAGAGTTGGACATTGGCTTGGATGTGTAGAATCCAGAGGCTTGCCACTTATAGCTGTTAGATGAAAGACAAATTTTAACCATGATAAAGGAGGGACTCCAGCTTGAATTTTGAATCAACAAGTGTGCCACTTACAACAATTTTTCTGGGAAAAAGGTTTTGATTGTTTGTTTTGACATGTGATATATAGAAGGGATATCCTCCTATAGAGAGAACTCGTTGTCGCTCCCGAGGATTTACATCCAAGGTACAAACGCGAGAGTGGCGCAGAAAACACAGAGTCGCCAGCAATGTATATTTATCCCGAGAGAGGGAAAGGAAACACTGCGTAAACCTGAAGAAAAAGGGGAAGGACATGGTCATCGCAACCATAGTCAGGGTTCGGGAGTCGGTTATGCGAGGGGAAGGTGTTAACACCCCACGCATCCATCGTACTCGATGGGATCCACGCTTGTTGTCTAAACGGAGGGTGAGCTATCCTAATATCTATGGCTGAACAAAAGAAAATGGGGATGGGGGTGACTAAGACGGACTCGGTAGGACATATGCGATGCCCTAGGCCTACGTACTCCCTCAGTGCAATGGGAAAGTCAGAGTCAACGTAGTTCGACCTAACGAGGTCGGAATGGGTGAAGGGTGATCGCCAAGACATCGCTGTCTTGTGCCTACGTATCCTCAATCGGACGAGAGAGAGGAATCAGAGCTAACGTAGTTCGTGGGTACGACCACGGATGGGTGAACGTTTTTTACATGAGCGACGAGCTCTTTTCTGAAAATAAGTTTGAGACCCAACGATCCCGAAGGATAAAAAAGATTTGAATTGGTTTTGTGTTTTTTAGACAGAAGTGTCTTTTAAGTTGTTTCGTAACTTGCATTGAACCCAAGTCTTAAATATGGGAACGAATACTTCGCGCATCGTCCCCAACAGGACGTACACTAGGTATCCTAGAAGAATGAGGGGAATCCTATCATTCCCCACTTCCTACATAGAAGGCTCAAGCGCAATACACGTTAACTTTTATTACATGTTTTGAAGATGTTTTGAGATGAGAAGAGAGACGACCCGAAGGAAACTCTAACGTGCAAAAGAGATCATATGGTTAGTGAGGCTTAGGAGAGACGACTACCTAAAACCTAATGCCAATCCTACTCCAAGCTTAATCGAAATTAAGTTGGACTAGGTAGCTCTAAGGGGAAAGGAGTCCAAGACTTGTACAAGTCTTGAGACTCGAGGGAGTGAAAGGAGTAAAAAGAGAAGGTACAACACCTACAACAGCACATTTGCTTCAGAACAGCAATGAAATCATGCACATACACCAATCAACATTCAACAGCATGGAACTCAGCATGAAAACAGGTGTAAAAAAGGTCAAACAGCATACATGTACACATGGACAACACATATGACAACATTTTATGCAAAACTCATATGTGAAATTAGGACAGCATGCACCACATTTGAATACGATTCAATCAAGGCAGAGCAAACGTGCATCAAACAACATACATTGTTCAATTAATCATGATCATAAACAAACCATACACCATGTTGAATAACCTTGCAAGCATCACAGAAGAATGCAACATATAGCATATGATCGAATGAATTAAGTATGCACATCATGAAATTGGATACAAGTAAGTATGCACAATCATCATCAATCCAGCAGCAATGCACAATGAACATGATCAACAAGTGAGTGTGCGTATGTGTTCATAGCATCAAGTGTTCAACAACGCAAACATACACATAAACGATGAAATCCAAGCATCGCGTGTCAGAGAAATGTGTTCATGCAATAGTGTGAGGTGCAACAGCTCAAGAATAATCCACAAATCATCAACATATTAGTCCATGAAGTTTAGGCATGCATCGGATCTCAAACAACCAAGAAAATGCACTAAAATACACATTCTGTCCCAGAGTAACCGGTTAACAAACGGTGAGTAACCGGTTACTTAGTTGAAAATCAGACCATTTACGCAAAAAATACACAGAGTAACCGGTTAACAAACGGTGAGTAACCGGTTACTCTGGGACAGCAATCAATAAAATCTGTTTCAAAAGCACTTTTCAGCATCAAACCACTTATCCAATTATTTCCAAATGATCATGCAATCACTCATGCGCGAAATTAAGCTCATGAACGTCAATCAAACATCATGCAAATCTATTATCATCAACATTCATGATCAACAACAAGCAAAAGCATCAACAACACATGAAATCAATGGATCTACATTACAAAAACTATGATCAATCAAAATCAATTATAGATCTAGGAAAATCCAACCTACAAGGCTGAGGTTTGCCTTGGTGAATGTTGAGAACGAAAATTGATGATCCAAGCAAGAAATCTAAAGATCTATGTGATGAACTTCAAGATCCAGGCAAGAACAACCAAGATCCAAGCTAGAACAACTCAAATAATGAAAAGCTGCTCCAAAAGTGATTCCACACTCCAAAACAGTAGCAAATCCAAGATTCTTTCAAGAATTGGTGAATGGATGGTGGTTTAGTTTCAAGATCAACAAATTCCAAGGTGAAATTTGATGAACTTTGATGATGAAACTTTGAGTGAGGGTTTTGGAAAATGAGAGAAAAGTTGAGAGAATTGAAAATTTTTTGAAAATTGGAGAGTGAAAATGATCTAGGTCCCCTCTTGGTTTGGAATGAGTGAGCTTAAATATCCTCTAGCTTAGGAATTTGGCTTGGGTTTGGAGTGAGTGGAAAATGAGGTGAAAATGGGTTAGGAAGTGAAGTGTGGAATTGGGGAGGATATTGATGAGTGGAAATGGAAAATTTGGGTGGAAAATGATGAAAAGAAGTTGTTCTAGATCCTTCCCACGTAGGCACCAGCAATGCACATGACCACTAAAATGATTTGAAAATTCTGCAGTGCTGAAAAATGCAGATTCTGGGCAAAAATTACACTGGTTAACCGGTTACCCTCTGGTGAGTAACCGATTACCACGAGGAAAATTTGAATTTTCTGCTTGGCGCCAAAAGGAGGGAAAATGGAGACTGACTTGATTCCACCTGTTCTGAACCATAATATGCCTCTGAAACTTGTCTTTGGACCTCACTACTTGCGTGCACTTGAAACATGCCGTGAAATATTTTCCGGGCCCCGATTAAACTGCTGAGACGGTTGTTCGGTGCTGAATTGCTGATCAAAATTTGACTGCCGAAACTGTTGATCTTTAAATCACTTAATGAGCAAAATAAATGCTCAAAAAGACTTTGAGAATTAAATGCTTGGCCTTAACTGCCGATAAAGATCAAACCGGTGCTGAGAACATCTTGTACTGCTGAAGAAAATGCCCTGATCCCATGCTCAAAGAAACATGCAAATGCAGCAATGCTAATGCAAATGAAAAGAAACATAAGCCAGCTAGCACTAAAAACAAGAGGGCAAATTTTGGTGTGTTACAACTGCCCCTATTCAAACTTCCTTGGATCCGAGGGTATGGAAGTAACGACTTCCAAGCAATCGGGATACACGGAGATTGAATACCAAAAGAAACCTGAAATTTGCATTCTGCCAAGGAGAGACGACTCCGCTGGGGAACAAGTAATAAATACTGCTCCATCACAACACGCATGAGTGTTGGAAACCAATACAGAAAATGTATTGAAAAGTCCTGAAATAAACACGGACGAGTGTTACCTATGCTGGGGATAAACACAGACGGGTGTCAAGAAAAGGTTGATACGTTCGAGTATCAAAAGGTACACGGAAGGGTGTAAAGAAATCAATACGGACGGGTATCAAAAGGTACACGAACGGGTGTAAAGGTTAATATGGACGGGTGTAAAGAAATCAATACGGACGAGTATCGTAAGGTACACAGACGGGTGTAAAGAAATCAATACGGACGGGTATCAAAAGGTACACGGACGGGTGTCAAGGTCAATACAGACGGGTATCGGAAGGTACACGGACGGGTGTAAAGAAATCAATACGGACGAGTATCGAAAGGTACACGGATACGGACGGGTATCGAAAGGTTGTAAAGCGACTTTATCGGGGATTAATCTCGCTGGGGATTGGAAGGCAACACGGACGGGTGTCTAGAAAAACAGTGTTGAGTAAAAGACATGAAAACACGGACGGGTGCCAAAGGAAACACGGACGAGTGTCATCAAAAGGTCAATACGGACGGGTATTGAAACAAAAGGTTCAAACACGGACGGGTGCCGAAGGAAACACGGACGAGTGTCTGACGGTAAAATCCTTGAGGGGATAAACCAAAGGACCACCTGGACGAAGGGGTAAAATGAAATCATGGATTAATGAACCTGGCAAACAACTCTGCAAGGGAATGTCAAATAGTCTTCTGACTGACTAAGCCCACCACTTGGGGAATAAAATTGAACGAGGAATCTCCTGAAAATACGACTCTTCCTGTCGAAGGAAAACTCAAACCTGGCTTATGCTTCGAATGCATATGTTTGAATTTTTCCGTAATGCTCCACATGAAATGGAAATGCTACGCATTTGGGAGGATGCGATGCAAAGTGCTCATGCAATGCAAAGGGATGTCCCAGCAAAATAAATGCTGAGGACAGAGACAGCTCCGTCGGGGATGACAAAACAGATGGTCGTCTGACCAAAGAGACCAAGCTGAGGAAAACTTCACCCTGCTGGGGAAGATCAAGATCAACAACTCTGCTGGAGATGGATGAAACTCTGAGAGAATACCCAGTCTATTGGGGATGGAAAAGAATACTGAAGATGGAAATTCCTCCGCTGGGGATTGCCAAATATTTCAGAACCTGGATTTGACGCCTGCCAATAACGATTGGACTCAAGACCTGCTGGGGATACCAATTGCTATTGAGCAAACCAACGAAAAATCGCCAACAGACTCTACTTGGGGGTATGAGCACCTTTACCTTGCTGGGGAATACCGATCATTACCAGCACGTCTGACTAGCTGAGGAAAAATGACTGCCCATACCCTGTGGGGAAACACCATCTTTGATCAAAGAAGATATTCCATCAGTCTCTGGCTGGGGAGATAGAAATGACAAATTCTGGCCTCCTGTTGAGGAGTAATAGGCCAAATCACAACTCTGGCCACTCGCTGGTGAGAAAATCCGCCACGATTCCGTCTGGGGAATTAATCTTTTACACTCTGCTGAGGAAGACGATCCTCGATACTTTGACTGGGGAGAATAACGAATTGCTGAGGACGATCAGACTTTGAAGTTAAGGATAGCAACTCTACTAGGGAGGTACAAACCCGTTATCCTACAAAACCAACAGAAAGGTCTATGTGCCAAATGATTACTTTGATTATCATCATAGTGACCAACGCCTAGGCAATTGCCACTGTTTTCCAATATGCTTCACAAAGCTCAACATTCTCACATGCAATATTTATCAAAATATCGGACATTTTCACAAACAAATATGGCCCTTCATAATTCGAAGTCCACTTGCCCCTGTGATCTATTTGAGGAGGAGTGATCCTTTTCAGAACTAATTCACCAGTTTAGAAACATCGAGGACGCACTTTCTGATCAAAGGCTTTCTTCATCCTGCTCTGATACAACTGGTCATGCGCAATGGCTTTCAATCTCTTCTCTTTGATAAGGTTCAGTTCATTCAGCGGGAACGCACCCACTCAGCTTCATCCAACTTCACATCTGTCAGAATTCTCAAAGAAGGAATCTCAACCTCTAATGGTAGAACTGCTTCCATACCATATACCAATGAGAAAGGAGTTGCCCCAGTTGATGTGCGTACCAAAGTACGATAACCGTGCAAAGTGCAAGGCAACATTTCATGCCAGTCTTTATACGTCACTGCCATCTTCTGCACAATCTTCTTTATGTTCTTATTAGCCGCTTCAACAGCTCCATTCATCTTCGGACTATAGGGAGAAGAATTGTGATGTTCAATTTTAAAGCTCTGACATAGCTCATTCATCATCTTGTTATTCAAATTTGAACCATTATCAGTAATGATTCTCTCCGGGACTCCATACCGGAAGATGATGTCTTTCTTAATAAACCGAGCTACCACTTGTCTGGTGACGTTGGCATACGAGGCTGCTTCCACCCACTTCGTGAAATAATCAATGGCAACCAGAATGAAACGATGCCCATTGGAAGCAGTCGGCTCAATCTTCCCAATCGTGTCAATGCCCCACATGGCAAAAGGCTAAGGTGATGATAAAACATTCGAGGAGAAGGCGGCACGTGCACCTTATCAGCATAAATATGGCATTTATGACATTTTCGGGCGTATTTAAAATAGTCAGACTCCATAGTCATCCAATAATACCCCGCTCTCAACAATTTTCTTGCCATAGCATGCCCATTGGCATGGGTACCGAAGGAACCTTCGTGAACTTCTTCCATTAACAGGCTTGCCTCGTGTTCATCAACACAACGTAGCAAGACCATGTCAAAGTTTCTCTTGTACAACACATCATCTTTGTTCAAAAAGAAATTTCCTGACAGCCTCCTCAACGTCTTCTTATCCTTGGAAGATGCCCCAGCTGGGTATTCTTGACTCTTCAGAAAGACCTTAATGTCGTGATACCAAGGTTTGCCATCTGATACACCTTCAACTGCAAACACAAAAGTTGGTTTGTCCAAGCGCATGATTCTGATCGAAGGGGTTTCATTCCAACGGTTCACTTGATACATCGAAGACAACATTGCCAACGCATCTGCCATCTGATTCTCCAAGCGAGGTATATGATGGAAATCTACTCTGTCAAAGAAAGGTAACAACCTTCTGGCATAGTTTTTATAAGGCACAAGATTCGCTTGACGAGTTTCCCATTCACCTGTAATCTGATTAACCACCAACGCAGAATCACCATAAACATCGAGGTTCTTGATAATCAAATCAATTGCTTCTTCTAACCCCATGATGCATGCTTCATACTCTGCCTCGTTGTTGGTGCATACGAACACTAATCGGGCAGTGAAGGGTATATGAGAACTCTTTGGAGTCGTAATGATTGCCCTGATTCCGTTACCATATGAATTAACAGCCCCATCAAAAACCATCTTCCACTGAGATCCAATCTCAGGTCCTTCATCAGGTAGAGGCTCTTCACAATCCTTCATCTTCAGATACATGATATGCTCATCCAGAAATTCAAACTTCATCGGTTGATAATCCTCAATTGGCTGTTCGGCAAGATATTCTGCCAAAACACTTCCCTTAATGGCTTTTTGGGAAACATACTGAATATCGTATTCTGTCAGAACCATCTGCCAACGGGCTATTCTACCAGAAAGCGCCTGCTTTTCAAACACATACTTGATCGGATCCATCTTTGAAATCAAAAGGGTTGTGTGGTTTAACATATACTGCCTCAAACGCTTAGCGGCCCAAGCGAGTGCACAACATGTTTTCTCCAGCATCGAGTACCTTGACTCGCAATCAGTAAACTTTTTACTCAGGTAGTAGATAGCATGCTCTTTTCTACCTGACTCGTCGTGTTGACCGAGCACACACCCCATTGAGTTCTCAAGAACCGTAAGATACATAATCAAAGGTCGTCCTGGTACTGGTGGCATAAGGACCGGAGGTTCCTGCAAATATTCTTTTATCTTATCAAACGCCTTTTGACAGTTTTCATTCCACCTGACCGCTTAATCTTTTCTTAACAATTTGAAGATTGGTTCACACGTGGCTGTAAGATGAGAAATGAACCTAGCAATGTAGTTCAACCTCCCCAAGAAACCACAACCCTCTTTTTCTGTTCTCGGCTCAGGCATTTCTTGTATGGCTTTTACCTTCGCATGATCAACCTCAATACCTTTTTCACTGACAATAAACCCCAATAGTTTTCCAGATCTCACCCCGAATGTGCATTTGTTCGGATTCAACCTCAGTCTGAACTTTTGCAATCTTTCAATTAGATTCTGAAGATTCACCAGATGTTCTTCCTCCGTCTGTGACTTTGCAATCATGTCATCAACATAGACCTCGATCTCTTTGTGAATCATATCATGAAAGAGAGTCATCATCGCCCGCTGATAGGTTGCCCCTGCATTGTTCAATCCAAAGGGCATCACTTTGTAACAGAATGTTCCCCACGGTGTTATGAACGTTGTTTTCTCCATGTCCTCTGGGGCCATCTTGATTTGGTTATACCCAGAGAAGCCATCCATGAAGGAAAACACAGAATACTGAGCAGTGTTGTCAACTAACATGTCAATGTGAGGGAGCGGGAAATCGTCCTTTAGGCTTGCTCTATTCAAATCTCTGTAATCAACACACATCCTGACCTTTCCATCCTTCTTAGGTACAGGCACAATGTTAGCAACCCACGGAGGATAATTCGTCATGGCAAGAAATCCGGCGTCCAACTGTTTCTGAACCTCTTCTTTGATTTTGACAGACATCTCTGGTTTTGTCCTTCTCAACTTTTGCTTAACCGGAACGCATCCTTCTTTGAGGGGTAGCCGGTGTACCACGATGTCAGTATCGAGCCCAGGCATGTCTTGGTAAGACCAGGCGAAGATGTCCACATACTCTCGGAGCATTTCAATCAGTCTTCCCTTCACACTGTCTTCCAAAGCAGCCCCTATCCTTACTTCTTTTCTGGTGTCCTCGGTTCCCAGATTAACAATCTCCATCTCCCCCTGTCTCAACAGTCTGGCCAATTCTTCGGGCAGTTCACAATCTTCGTCAGTCTCTTCTTCAGTCTGATAGATTGGATTGTCAAAGTCATACCGAGCCATAGCTGAATCATGATCGGTGGCATCTGAACAAGGAAACCTGCATGATTGATGAATTATGTTTTATTATGTATGCAACAAAAGAAACACATTGCCATTTTGATGTGATTTTTATGCACAAAATAAAACAGAAAAACAGGGATCAAAATATTTGAATGTGAAAACGTCCTTTATTGATGATAAAGCAAACATGCAACAGTTAAAGCCCTACGAACAAAACCACTACGTCTTGGGCAGAACGCAGGATTAACATAACAGGAAAACAAAGCAATTACTCGAAGCTAGTCACTTGAATGAGTTTCTCGGAACACCAGTTGCATAGACTTTGTCCTGGGACGCAGGGGCGGATCCAGTTATCCATATCACAATCACTATCCCCGTCTTCATCAATGGCATTGACTCTGTCGAAAAATACACCAGCGCTGGTGAAACGGACTGGACCATAAAACTTGGGAGGATCCCGGGCTCTTCTGGGTGGCCTGTATCCCAGTCCGTAAGTATTCCTCTTCTCCTGAACTTCAACCACTTGGCCCCATCTCTGTGAGCTACCAGCCTCAACCACAGCTTTGGCGTCTTTAAAAGAAGACATAGAGATCTTAGGCTAATTTTCCCTTGCAGGCTGCTCTATAGCTTCAGACTGGACAACCTCTTCAGAAACCTTCACCTTCTCAAATCCCTGACACAAAGTTTCATGAATTTCACCATCCACTTCAACGTACTTAAAAGTTGACAATTCACTTATCATGATGTCTTCTTCTCCGCAAACTGTCACCACGTGGCCGTCTACCATGTACTTCAACTTCTGATGCAGAGTAGATGTTACAGCACCTGCACTGTGGATCCAGGGATGGCCCAACAGGCAGCTGTAAGCTGGCTGAATATCCATGATATAGAACGTTGCATCGAAAACCTCAGGTCCAACCTTGATCGGCAACACAATCTCACCAAAAACAGACCTCTTCGAGCCATCAAAAGCTCGCACCACCAAGTCACTTGGTGTGCATATTAATCCCCTGGTATCCAACTTCATTAAGGCTTTCTTGGGCAATACATTCAACGAAGATCCGCTGTCCACCAGCACATGAGACATCAGTGATCTGCGGCACTCAATCGAAATATGCAGGGCGTTGTTATGATTCCTCCCAGCTGGAGTCAAGTCTAGATCCGTAAAGCCCAAACCATTACCCGTATTCACGTGCGCTATAACCCCTTCAAGTTGATTAACAGATATCTCTTGAGGAACATAGGCTGCATTCAAGACCTTCAGAAGCGCATTTCTGTGAGCTTCAGAACATAACAACAAAGACAGAATGGAAATCTTCGACGGGGTCTGATGTAGTTGGTCCACGATCTTGTAATCACTCTTACGAATGAGCCTCATAAACTCCTCCACATTTTCAGAAAAAGCATCATCAACCGGCTTTACTGTAGAATCAATAATCACTGGAGGCTGCACAGAACCATCAACTACCTGATTTCCCTTATCTTGCCTAGAAGTACCAGGTTGATCATTAGTAGGGGTAAGGACTCTACCACTTCTTGTTATAGCATCAACTTCAACCTTTACCTCAGGACTAGAACTCACTGATGAAGTTGCCATTAATTCTTGCTTTTGCCCATTGACAAACACCTCTGCACCATAATTCCAGGGAATAGCCTTAGTACTTTCATATGGAACGGGTCTGGCTCTTGTGATAATAACTGGCGGTGGTCTTGCTGGACCTGAAATAGTAATCGTCTTGAAAGAAATGGTGATGGTAGCAACCTTCTCACTAACGACTTCTTCTTGTTGATTACACCGACCAAACTGTAAACAACCCTCATTAATCAAATTTTGAATCCCCATCTTCAGCAAATTACAGCCATTATCCTGCATCATGCATTCTGGACAGTTCTCGTCACAACCAGGATATACGCCACCCTTTAGTAACCTGTTCTTCACCACAACCAACGGAGTCTTCAATTCCTCTACGTCCATAATCAGATTTAAGGCTTCACATTCCTCTATCACCACATTGACCCTCGGCCAATTATGATTAGGCATTGGGTTTTGGATAACATTGGGCCCATCGTTCGAAAAATTAATAGCCTTGGAATCCACAAGATCTTGCACCTTATGATAGAATGCTCTACACTTCTCCACATTGTGCCCGAGAGCACCAGAATGAAAATCGCAATGTGCGTTAGCATCATAGCCTCGTGGAAGTTCCCCTGTTGGTGGAGCCAGGGTACGAAGCTCAACTAAACGCAATTGTAACAAGTGTTGCAACAACTGAGCATATGACATGGGCGGGTGCTCAAAATGCCTCTCTGCATTCCTTTGTCGATTCTGATACTGGCCAGGCTGCCTGTTCTGATACTGATTAGAATTGTTCCTTTGCTGCTGTGGTAACGCTGTAGGGATTGTTACCGATGCTACTTGTTGGTTACAGTTTTGGCGCTGTTTCCCCTTTCCTCTGTAGGATGATACAATATTGGCCTCTTCTTTCTTCTTATAGCCAGCAAACGGCTTCTTCCCCTGCCCAGAGGATGATCCATCATTACTAGAAACTTTTCTAGCCCTGATTCCAATTTCTAAATTTTCTCCAACCATGATCAGATCTGCAAACTTGCCTAGCGAACAAGGCAACAAATTCTCATAATAGTGCTTCGGCAGCGTGTCCATAAACATGTCCAACATTTCTTTTTCCAGCATTGGTGGATGTACTCTTGCCGCCAATTCGCGCTACCTCTGCGCGTATTCCTTGAAACTTTCATCATTCTTTTGGGACATGCTCTGCAACTGAGTTCTGTTGGGAGCTATGTCTGTGTTGTATTGGTAATGCTTGATAAAAGCTCCAGCTAACTCTCTCCAAGTATGAACATCTTTCCTTTCTAGCTGCATATACCATTCCAAAGATGCCCCAGACAGGCTATCCTGGAAAAAGTGCATCATCAGCTTCTCGTCCTTGGCATGAGCAGCCATCTTCCTTGTGTACGCCCTCACGTGAGTTCTTGGGCAGGTAGTACCATTATACTTCTCCATTGTAGGAATCTAAAACTTGTGTAGAATGACAACATCGGGAACCAACCCTAGATCGTCCAAATCCATCCCCAGACCATTATGATCCACAACCCCTTTCAGTTGCTCCTCAATTAACCGGATCCTTTCATCACTGACCACAGGAATACCAGCATCTAAGCTTCCGACCGAGAAAACATCATCCTGCTGGTCATCAAAATGATGGCCATGGATTGCCCGAATAGTACTTCCTCCTCCGACCACTGAAGGAATCACACCCTGTCCTGTAGCACCAGGAATATGAACACTGTTACCAGCACCACCTCCGCCCGGAGGGATATTACGGTTAAGAAGACCACCGTATAAAACACCATTCTCGTCAACCTGTGCCACCAAAGGTTGGACTAGAGTTCTGAAGTCCTGTTGGCTCTGCACAACCCATTGCATCATTTCCATGAATTGGTCGATGCGTGCCTGCATAGCAGCCATATCAGCTTGAATCTTGTCCATCACTCTTCTCTGATTAAGCCGGGTAGAATACTGATTAACCGGTTGATCGACAATCCTGTCTGAAAAAAGGAGAACATAAGAAAACCAGAGATAAACCTGCTATGCGAAAATGATCATGATTATGAGATGCAAATGCAAACAAACATATTTAAACATTTCCAAGGCATATCCTTTGATTCCAATCTTTGAAACCGGGCCAGGGATTGGACACTTCATCGGAAAATAAATCCGAACTCAGCAATACCGCAGAATTAAACCAAGGAAAACAAACCACATTTTCAAATAAAAAACCACCAAGGCACAAATAGCTGAATCAAACATTCTATTATCAAGATAGAAGAATTCATACAGACAAAGTCAATTGTAACCAACGGTGATCCCATCAACAATCCTGATGGTAACCACAAAGAAAACAGATACACAACAACTACAATTCGACCCCAAACAGACTAGCTTCCACTTCTTCCAGAAGATTCAAAGTGTCAGGATGTGCAGGTTGCGTGATCAGCCCTTTATTAACTTGTTCCTTTTTGCAATCTCTTGGTTCAGCGTTGCTATCTGCCCTTCAGCGTTGCTACCTTCATGTTTCGCCTTCTTGATTCTGGCTTGCACTTTGAGCTCTTCAATCTCCTTTTGGGATTCTTTCCATTTGTTGAAGAAATGTTTTCCTTTTTCTTTCGCCTCTTGCAGCTCTTTGTTTAACTCCTCGTTTTCGACTTGGACCTCACTCCACATCTCTTGATAAGCATCAAGTTTGGTTTCAGTCTTAGCCAAAAGCTTCTTAGTTGTCCTGGTGGTTTTGCTTGATGTCTCTGCTGCCATGCTAATCTTCTTGAAATGCTGAATTCTGCTATCCAGATCATTTTCTGCCTTCTTCAAATGCTCATTCGACTCTTTAACTTGCCACTTCAGCTCTAACTTGTCCTGCAAAACTCCTTGCCACTGACTACTCATACCAGAATTCTCTGCTCTCAATTCGTGCACCAACTTCTGTTGCTTGTTGAACTCTTCAATAAGCACAGTAAGTCTTTCCTCCACACTTTCTGGGTACAGCATAGGTGCTCGATCAAAAGGCAAGTAGCACTCCTCAACTCTCTGTTTTATCCAATCCACATAGGGAAGGAAAGCCTGATTGTTAGGTTTGTTCAGAACGACCTTTCCTTTCTTCAGTATACTACCCCAAGCTTCAGAAGCTCTCTGCGCCTCTTCCAAACCTTCAGATGAGTGGAAATACAATGATTCTTCTGCGTCTCTTTTAATAGGCGAGCCTACCAGAGCATAGCCAAACTGTCTGACGGCCAAAGAAGGGTTATAGTTAATTCCTCCCTTTCTCCCCATCAATGGAACATTAGGGTACTTACCACAACTGTGAATGATATCTTTGCCAAGAAATCCTTGATTTATCCACACGATGTTTTTACTGACCAATCCCATTAAGCACTGACTCCACTCTAGAGAATCCTTGGAATTAACGAAAGCACCAGATTGAGGTAGACGACTTGCGAACCATTTATAAAACAATGGAGCGCAGCAATGAACCACCTTTCCTCTCTTCTTTTCATTCCTGTTGTATAAGGCATAATGGAGATCTCCCAACAGGGTTGGCATAGGATTCCTCATCATGAATATCCTGATAGCATCCTCATCAACAAAGTCAGGCTCATTGGGGAACAACACAATACCATAAACACAAAGAGCTAACAGTGCGTTGAAAACAACCCATTCTTTATCTTCTGCTGCTTTATGAGCCTTCTTCGTTAGATACCCCAACCTGAAACCACAGATCTTTCCTTTGTTAGAGATGTTGGCCTCTAACTCTGACTTGCTCAAATAAAGAGCACCAACCAATTTCCCACAATCCAGATCTCCCTTTGAACCAAAGAAGGGAGGAACTTCCTTGATAGCGATCCCTAGCATGTTAGAATATTCCTCCAAGGTAGGCACCAACAAATAATCCGGGAACAAAAAACATCTCAGTGGAGGGTCGTAAAATTGCATCAGAGTATGAAGACTTCGAAACTCATAATCGTCGATGTTGCGAACAAAAGACAGAATCCACCCATACTTCTCTGTGAAAGCATTCAATACCTCAGGACTCGCCATACCCTTCAGGGTAGTGAGAGGACCTATTGTCGGCTTGAGAAACTTGTAGATAATAATATCCTTCTTACCTCTTGGAACATCCATCCCTAATACTGCCCTCTGACTGGAATCACAGGATCGGATATAACCTGGAAATGCAAAAATATGAATGTCAGAGAAAAAATGAAATGCAATGCAAAGCATGGGATCAAGGCACCAAGCATCTATGCTAAACTGGCTGGACAATCTTAAGGCTCCTTACAAACTCTCAGAACAAACCAAAATAACAGAATAACCACACTGATACGGATGTAGAGACAAAGAATCCAAAAATACCGGGTAGGTAGAAAGTCATGGTTACCTGCAAACCTGTAAACAACCTGCCCCTCTCACATGTGGGTACTAAGATCCTCAGTATCCCGGGCTCTCAGGTCGAGACATGATGATACGTTCACCATTTCTGGTTTGGCATCATCACCAATCGAGGAGGCCTCAACTGATTCACAAAAACGAAAGATCCTCAGCTTCAGGCACTGAGGTCGAGAAGCAATAATACATTCATCCCTCGGGGTACAGTACTATCGCCAATCGAGGAGCGCATCCACTTATTCACTTTAAAAAAAAAGGACATCCTATCGCAAGTTCCCAGCATTGGGTCCTCGGATCGAGAATGTGCAATGGGTTTGCCACAGAACGTGGTCTGCCACTGTCACATCTCAGGAGGAGTGCCGCAACTGAGTCCTCGGGAATGGTCTCCAGAGTCGACAATCCCTCAAGAGAATACCTACTGGCCTGTACCAACGCACAGTAGCAGGTAGCTCCTGATAGAACCTCGTCTGGTTGTGGGTCTCATGAACGACAATACATGGCCACCCCCATGCAAGTGTCACGACTATCCACTCTAATACCTGTGTGTATGCTCAAGCCTGGGTAGTGGGCTTATCTCTCAGAACATCCCAACCCGTCAAACAAAAAACCAGCCAGCACAGTACATAATATTATGAAATGATGCAATGCAATAAAAGCTGTAAAACAGTAATGTACAACATAATAAAGCACAACAAATAAACACCCAACGAAAACAAACAAACAAGCGCTAGGATCGACTCGCTAAATGGGATGGACCAGCAAGAGGTCAACCTGTCCCCAGCAGAGTCGCCAGCTGTCGCTCCCGAGGATTTGCATCCAAGGTACAAACGCGATAGTGGCACAGAAAACACAGAGTCGCCAGCAATGTATATTTATCCCGAGAGAGGGAAAGGAAACACTGCGTAAACCTGAAGAAAAAGGGGAAGGACATGGTCATCGCAACCATAGTCAAGGTTCGGGAGTCGGTTATGCGAGGGGAAGGTGTTAGCACCCCACGCATCCATCGTACTCGATGGGATCCACGCTTGTTGTTTAAACGGAGGGTGAGCTATCCTAATATCTATGGCTGAACAAAAGAAAACGGGGATGAGGGTGACTAAGACGGACTCGGTAGGACATATGCAATGCCCTAGGCCTACATACTCCCTCAGTGCAATGGGAAAGTCAGAGTCAACGTAGTTCGACCTAACGAGGTCGGAATGGGTGAAGGGTGCTCGCCAAGACATCGCTGTCTTGTGCCTACGTATCCTCAATCGGACGAGAGAGAGAAATCAGAGCTAACGTAGTTCATGGGTACGACCACGGATGGGTAACGTTTTTTACATGAGCGACGAGCTCATTTCTGAAAATAAGTTTGAAACCCAACGATCCCGAAGGATAAAAAAGATTTGAATTGGTTTTGTGTTTTTTAGACAGAAGTGTCTTTTAAGTTATTTCGTAACTTGCACTGAACCCAATTCTTAAATATGGGAACGAATACTTCGCGCATCGTCCCCAACAGGACGTACACTAGGTATCCTAGAAGAATGAGGGGAAGCCCATCATTCCCCACTTCCCACATAGAAAGCTCAAGCGCAATACACGTTAACTTTTATTACGTGTTTTGAAGAAGTTTTGAGATGAGATGAGAGACGACCCAGAGGAAACTCTAACGTGCAAAAGAGATCCTATGGTTCGTGAGGCTTAGGAGAGACGACTACCTAAAACCTAATGCCAATCCTACTCCAAGCTTAATCGAAATTAAGTTGGACTAGGTAGCTCTAAGGGGAAAGGAGTCCAAGACTTGAACGAGTCTTGAGACTCGAGGGAGTGAAAGGAGTAAAAAGAGAAGGTATAACACCTACAACAGCACATTTGCTTCAGAACAGCAATGAAATCATGCACATACACCAAACAGCATTCAACAGCATGAAACTCAGCATGAAAACAGGTGTAAAAAAGGTCAAACAGCATACATGTACACATGGACAACACATATGACAGCACTTTATGCAAAACTCAGATGTAAAATTAGGACAACATGCACCACATTTGAATACGATTCAATCAAGGCAGAGCAAACGTGCATCAAGCATCATGGAAGAATGCAACATATAGCATATGATCAAATGAATCAAGTATGTACATCATGAAATTAGATACAATTAAGTATGCACAATCATCATCAATCCAGCAGCAATGCACAATGAACATGATCAACAAGTGAGTGTGCGTATGTGTTCATAGCATCAAGTGTTCAACAACGCAAACATACACATAAACGATGAAATCCAAGCATCGCGTGTCGGAGAAATGTGTTCATGCAATTGTGTGAGGTGCAACAACTCAAGAATAATCCACAAATCATCAACATATTAGTCCATGAAGTTTAGGCATGCATCAGATCTCAAACAACCAAGAAAATGCACTAAAATACACATTCTGTCCCAGAGTAACCGGTTAACAAACGGTGAGTAACCGGTTACTTAGTTGAAAATCAGACCATTTACGCAAAAAATACACAGAGTAACCGGTTAACAAACGGTGAGTAATCGGTTACTCTGGGACAGCAGTCAATAAAATATGTTGCAAAAGCACTTTTCAGCATCAAACCACTTACCTAATTATTTCCAAATGATCATACAATCACTCATGCACGAAATTAAGCTCATGAACAGCAATCAAACATCATGCAAATCTATTATCATCAACATTCATGATCAACATCAAGCAAAAGCATCAACAACACATGAAATCAATGGATCTATATTGCAAAAGCTATGATCAATCAAAATCAATTATAGATCTAGGGAAAACCAACCTACAAGGCTGAGGTTTTCCTTGGTGAATGTTGAGAACGAAAATTGATGATCCAAGCAAGAAATCCAAAGATCTATGTGATGAACTTCAAGATCCAAGCAAGAACAACCAAGATCCAAGCTAGAACAACTCAAATAATGAAAAGCTGCTCCAAAAGTGATTCCACACTCCAAAACAGTAGCAAATCCAAGATTCTTTCAAGAATTGGTGAATGGATGGTGGTTTAGTTTCAAGATCAACATATTCCAAGGTGAAATTTGATGAACTTTGATGATGAAACTTTGAGTGAGGGTTTTGGAAAATGAGAGAAAAGTTGAGAGAATTGAAAGAATTCTGAAAATTGGAGAGTGAAAATGATCTAGGTCCCCTCTTGGTTTGGAATGAGTGAGCTTAAATATCCTCTAGCTTAGGAATTTGGCTTGGGTTTGGAGTGAGTGGAAAATGAGGTGAAAATGGGTTAGGAAGTGAAATGTGGAATTGGGGTGGAAATTGATGAGTGGAAATGGAAAATTTGGGTGGAAAATGATGAAAAGAAGCTGTTCTAGATCCTTCCCACGTAGGCACAAGCAATGCACATGACCACTAAAATGATTTGTAAATTCTGCAGTGCTGAAAAATGCAGATTCTGGGCAAAATTTACACTGGTTAATCGGTTACCCTCTGGTGAGTAACCGGTTACCACGAGGAAAATTTGAATTTTCTGCTTGGCGCCAAAAGGAGGGAAAATGGAGACGGACTTGATTCCACCTGTTCTGAGCCACAATATGCCTTTGAAACTTGTCTTTGGACCTCACTACTTGAGTGCACTTGAAACATGCCGTGAAATATTTTTCGGGCCCCGATTAAACTGCTGAGACGGCTGTTCGGTGCTGAATTGCTGATCAAAATTTGACTGCCGGAACTGTTGATCTTCAAATCACTTAATGAGCAAAATAAATGCTCAAAAAGACTTTGAGAATTAAATGCTTGGCCTTAACTGTCGATAAAGATCAAACCGGTGCTGAGAACATCTTGTACTGCT
This sequence comes from Lathyrus tuberosus, assembly GCA_022829125.1. Classification (NCBI taxonomy): domain Eukaryota; kingdom Viridiplantae; phylum Streptophyta; class Magnoliopsida; order Fabales; family Fabaceae; genus Lathyrus; species Lathyrus tuberosus. The sequence goes on along the minus strand of JALAZF010000039.1, from coordinate 10,762,590 downwards.
GAAGAAAATGCCCTGATCCCATGCTCAAAGAAACATGCAAATGCAGCAATGCTAATGCAAATGAAAAGAAACATAAGCCAGCTAGCACTAAAAACAAGAGGGCAAATTTTGGGGTGTTACACTCGTGGTCTCATTTGTGGGGATGTTGATTTTTGTGTGCCTTGATCAAAGCCCAAGGTTGAAGCTAAAGGAAACTGACTCCACTGGGGAGGGTTTTATTTGAGTATCTTGTTTGAAGCCCAAGATGATGAAGCTTAAAAGTTTGAGTATAGAGAACTGACTCAATTGGGTGTATGATGTTTGTCTTGTACAGAGCCCAAGATTGAGGATGACTATGGAAATTCTTATATGAAGCCTAAGAGGAGGCTGACTCTTGCTGAGGATTATTGAAATCCAGGAGAAGGTCTAAACTGTGTTGGGGGAATCAAAAGGGAAACTAACTCTTGCTGGTGATTTGAGCATAGTTGATTTGTCAGATGCCATGAGGCTCTGATTCTTTTAAGAATTTGTTGATGTCAATCTGACCCTGGCTGGGGATTTCTAAGATGAAAGTTGAGCCTTGTTAGAGGTCTGGAGGGATGTAAAGGTGAGTTCAAAAACCTTAGAAGTTTTGACTCTTCTGAGAATGGATGTATTGGTAAAAATGATCAGGATCTACCTTATGCTTTTAGAAAGCCTGTGGGTCCTTGTACTAAGCCCAAGAGGAGGCTAGGGAAATGAGACTTTCCAAGTCTACTTGTATGAAGCCCAAGAGGATGTTGAGGCTATCCAAGTCTATTTGTATGAAGCCCAATAGGAGGCTGAGACTATCCAAGTCTATTTGTATGAAGCCCAATAGGAGGCTGAGACTATCCAAGTCTATTTGTATGAAGCCCAAGAGGAGGCTGGGAGTTCTAGATATGAAGATAAATTCTTGACTGATTGGATGTTCTATAGTTTTGACTTTCCTGAGGATGGAACTAGTAGATATGACTGAATTTTATCCTATACTTTTAGAAAGCCTTTGGGTCCTTGTACTAAGCCCAAGAGGAGGCTAGGGAAACTTTTAAGAAGCTTGGTGGTCCTTGTACTAAGCCCAAGAGGAGGCTATGGGGAACTTTTAAGAATCTTGGTGGGTCCAAGCCTAAGAAAAGTTCAAGAAAGGTTTCACCGGGAATTAGTCCTTTCTTTATTGAACAGTTCTAAGGTTTGAAGAAATTCAAGATAGGTTTCACCGGGAATTAATCCTCTCTAGGGAAATGAATTTCTTTTATATGTTCCTAAGTTCTAACAGTCTTAAGAAAAGTTTCACCGGGAATAATGTCTTTCTTTGTTCCATATTGAATAAAGCCCAAGAGGAGGCAGACTGTATTGAGGGAGTTTCCTGTGAGGGAACTAGTTATTGAACTAAGTCCCGAGTATCCTTCTGTTTATCTTAAGTGTGAACTGAGGATGACCTAACTGCTGGGGAAACTCTAGATATGTGTGCACAAGCATATACAAATAAGTGAATTAAGAAATGTATAAATAATAGGCATTGATTTGAAAAAATGTTGGGTCTTACACTCTGAAAAGAGGCCCAAGTGTATTGTGATTTGTTGTATTGATTGCAACTGTATGATTAGGGTTTTGAGAAATTGAAGACATTTTGAGAAAACTTTGAATTTGAATTTGAAAGAAAGTTGTTGTCATTTTAAATGAAAAGAAGGTTTGGGGCTTATAACTTAAAGAGAGGCCCAAGTGGTCTAAGAGCAGTTTCACCGGGAATAATGCTCCTCTTAGTACCAGTTTAAAACAGATAGATGATTTTGAAAATAGAGGTATGGGGCTTACAACTCAAGGAGAGGCCCGTGGAGGTTGTTTATTGTTTAAAAAAAGTTTATGTACAAAAAATTGGGGCTTATACTCAAAGAGAGAAGCCCAGATGACTTATTTTGAAAACAGTGATCGCACTGCGATACCGAAAGACGTTGTGGGACTTATACTCTAGCAGAGGTCCAAAATTTATTTAGGTGCATAGAGGTTGGGTCTTATACTCTATTAGAGGCCGAAAATGTTTATTGAAAGGAAGAAAAGTGGGGCTTATACTCAAGGAGAGGCCCAGATGAAAAATAGTGGACGCCCCGTTATTTTTGAAAATCGTATTGGGACTTATACTATGACAGAGGCCCAAGGAATTATTTATTTACAAAGGGGTTGGGTCTTACACTCTATTAGAGGCCCAAAATGTTTGTTGAAAGTTTGAAGATTCAAAATCGAAGAAGAAACCCTAATTTCATTTTAAAATGTATTTTTTCATAGAAAATTAAATAAAAATGATATAAAAATATCAAATATATTTAATAAACATGTTATGAACTTTGATAAATGCTTAAAAATAGATTATTTATTCACATGATGGTTTGAAATTCAAATGGTTTTGAAAAATCAAGAGAAAGTATTTATTTAAAATGTTTAAAACAAATTAAAAGAAAATTCTTAAAAAAATTTAAAAATATGCCAAATAAAATATTTTTTTGTGCTTTTTTGGATGAATAAAATATTTTAATGTGAGTGATTTTTGTACAAAAATCAATTTCAAATAATTAAAAATGATTCACAAAAATAAATATTTAAAATAAAATATAAAAAATGTCAAAAATGTGAAAATATGACCAAAAAAATGAAAAATGGCATGGGTGGGTGTTGAACTCACGCCCTCTAGCCAAACACACATGAAAAACACATGCTGCTACCACTGGGGTGGTGATACATCCATATATCAAAACCACCCCATAAACATATATGGGTGGCGTGTTTTTAGGCCAGGCCAAGGCGCCATGGTCTGGCCCTTGCCCAGGGATGACCAGATTTTTGACCTCTTGCAAAAAGGTCATAAATTTCTTATTTCTCCATGAAAATGGATGAAATAAAGATAGATCCTACCTAGAATTTCATGAGGAATCCAATGGTGGTCTTGGAATTTTCAAAAATGCCTACATTTTAAAACCCGATAGTGGTTTCAAAATAGGTCAAAATTTGCAAGTTCTATGCTACAACTTCATACAAGCAATAATAGCATGGTAAATTAGTTCAAACACAACACATATGATATGTATGACATGTTCATGATCGATGGACATCAAAGTAATACATATTTCACAAAGTTCAAGTTTCTATGCACTTACCTCTTGAAGCCCCTCTTGCTAACTTTCAAGATACTTGTGCCAGAAGTAATCCAATGCTTTGGACACTCTTGATAGACCCCTTAGAAGCTTTTAGGATGATCAAAATTAACTGGAAAGCTCTGGAACACAAATCGGCTCTTTCTTGCAAAAGTGGCAAAAATGACTAAAATGGTAACTCCCTCAATTGGTGTTACAGTTAAGGGATACTTCTAGGAACAACTTAGGGGTGATGTTTGGAGAGTGTTTGAGGTTTTGTTTGGCTTTGAAAGTGATTGAATCAAGCCATGGCTTGAAAAATGCAAAAAAGTTAAATTTTGAGGTTTTGATGGTTGACTTTCTGATTTTGGTGTTGTGAGTTGAAGATGAGGGTTTGAACACCTCTAAGGGATGATTTGTGAAGTGTTTGGATGGTTTCTTGAGTGATTCAAGCTCTGGTTTTGAGAATTCCAAGTTTGATCCTTGAAACTTGAAATTTAGAGCAAGAGGAAAGAAGTGAGAAAACAAGGATTTGGTATTGTTTTGGTGTGTTGAAATCAGTCACAAATGACCTCTATTTATAGTAGAGGAAGTTTGTTTTTGAAGGAATAGTGAATGGAGGCTAGATCACTCTATTATCTAATGGATATGCCCATGTATCATGCCTTGAATGCTAAGGTACCAAGTCTCTTCTTAGCCATTGACTTAAGTTGTTCTTTATAGCTTTAGGTCTTATGATTTTTGAACCAATCTTGACTCAAATGGACTGTCATGGACTGATACATGCCACCTCTATGCATCCTTTCAATGCTTAATGACAAAATTAAAGTTTTTGGTTTTGAAACTTGAATGCCACATGCCAAAGGGATAGTTCTTGACTTTCAAGGCTCTATGGTATGATTCCTCTGCAGATAACAGGTGCATTGCATCTTAGAAACTTGTCTTGCATGGTGACAAGGCTTGCCAAGTCACAAAAATGACAAAACCAAGTCGTGTTGCGAAATCTGTCTTGTAAAACCAGGAAGAAAAATGCCATTTTGTGAGGCTTATAACTTCTTGCTCAAATTGAATCATGGGAGGCTCTTGTACTTTTTAAAACGCCCAGATATTATACCTCAACTTTGATGTTTACATATGGTCCTGGTTCATCTTGGATCATAATGAAAAATCCCTCCAAAGTTGGGTAGAACATGAGACAGATTCTACCAAAAAAATTTCTAAGTGCAAGAAAAAGTTCATTTCTTAATTTTTGCGATTTTGATCAATCCATAACTTAAAATCCATGAAGATTTGGAATGTGGTGTATTTCATAATCTTGTAGTATGTAGTGAGAGCTTTCATTTGAGCTTTGGATGGAAGAAAATGGTTACTTGGATCACAAGTTATGGTTTTGCAAAGTTGGGTAAAAATTAATTTTTCCATAACTTAGTGAAATTTTAAGTTTCTTAAGGTTGCCCCTTTTGCAAGTAACCTTAATTTTCTTGATTTTCCTTGATGGATGATGACCCAAATTATAATTTAACATTGTTTTTGACTTGAAGAGGCCATATTTGTCAAAAAATCTCAAAAGTCAAACTTGGTTTTGATCAAAGTTGACTTTTTATCAGATGAATTTCAAACTTTGTGATCCTTTCTGAAATCAAGTCCTTGGTCTAAATCAAACCTAATGGATGGATTCCATAGGTGTTTTAGAGTGTCTTGAATCATGCCCCAAGGTTTGAGATCATGTCTTGGTCAAAAGTCCAAGGCATGGTTGACTTTTTCTCAGAAACCCTGTGTTTGATCTAGATGAATTCAAATCTTTATATTGCTTATGAACCAAGTTCTTTGTGTCAATTTAAACTTGTAAGAGGATCAATATAAGATATTTGATGTCTTCAAAACATTTCTTGAGGTCTTGGCTCATGCCTTGCTCCAAAAGTTAACTTAGGGGGTGAATTAGGTCAAGAAAACCCTAATTCCTGATTTTTGATGAATGCATCCCCTAAGGCTATTTTGAACTCATGATTGGACTCATGAGGTCCCTTTAAGCTTCTTGAATCATGTTTTGAAGTATTGGCTTATGAGCAGATGAAAATTTCCCTCTGGAGGCCCTGGTCGACCAAAACCCTAATTTGGAGACACTGGTGATCTTGAGGCTTGATCAGCTTGGAATGTTGCATTCTTGTGCTTGATTCTAGATGTGGGAGACCTCTTGATTCCTCATGGATGTTTGAGAGGTTTGATAAGTTGAAGATCATGTCAATTTTGGATTGATCATTTGCCTGAATGCTCTGAGAGGGCTCAAAAACCCTAATCCTTGATTGAGGTGAATGCTTAACAATCTTTAAGAGGATTGATGAGGTATTAAAGCACATCCATATTGTGGTGATGATTTGCACAATGATATGAAATCTTGTGGTCAAAATTTAGGGTATGACAAACTACAATGTCTTTTTTACAAATATTACAAATTACAAATCCTAGAACTATTAAACCAATAATATATGTCTCCATACAAATATGTGTCTCCACAAATCTTCTCCAAACAAATATGTTCCATACAAATCCTAGAACTATTAGAATTATATGATTTCACATCAATCACATAATATATAGATGGTTTTTGTTTTGTTTTTTTTTCTTTGGATTTCATTTTAAAACTATAAGTTTTTTTATAGTTTTTTCTACTAATAAATTAACATCTTTCGAATTTAAATAAATTTTTTTATTATAGTATAATCATTTGAATTTTTTTTTTAATATTTTCAAAACTATATATAAATTACTTTTATCCTATTCCCTAAATATTTCATTTATTTTGAATTAATTTTAAAAAAAATCACTTTTTCCAAACTAATTATTATTATTAGTATTATTATTTTATTTTATTATATTTTATTTTCAAAAAGTTCTATTCTTAAATGTTAACTTAAAAAAATATATAGTATTTTAATCTTATAAATATTTTGATTAAATAGAAGGCACTTCTCTTCACAATAAAAATTATAATAATATAAACAAAAATAAAATCATGTAATTATTAAATTAGTGAAAATATAATTTTAATTTTAATATTAATTTATAATATCGAAAATGAGAAATAAAGAGAGAGTGTGCTTTTAAAAAATGTCTCATTAGAAAAAAATTTGTATCTAATATTAAAATAAAATAAATTGTATTTATTAAATTTATCAAATTCTTATTCAAATCAATCAACACAGGTCTTACATATAAAAAAAAATCAAGGGATAAGATTTGGTATCAAATTAAACTTTGACATTTGATTTCAACATATTCAAAGTAACTAATTAACAAATGTAATTATTAAGAGTATTTAGATTGATAAAAGTCATTATCTTAAATACTATTTAAGGGGATCATATATAATGTCAAAAATAAAATTTGACACATTAATGATTAATTGAATTAATAAAAGCCGTTGGATCAAATGTTATTTAATGGATAAAATATGGTGTCAAATTTAATGTTTGACACCTGTGCCAAGACATATATATATATATATATATATATATATATATATATATATATATATATATATATATATATATATATATATATATCACAAGGCATAGAATGTCTCACCCTTGTATAGTCCAATATTTTATTCCTTGATCCTCGAGTATACTTGATAACAACAAATAAACCTAATATCTCATATCTACTTATTCGAGCATGGCCATGCATTTTACAGTAACAGTGGCAAATATCATCTAGGTCACTCATGTTCCTCAGCAATATTTGTAAATTACACATTAACCATCTTTATGGTCATCTTGTTATAGACAACATTTGATTGGCAATAAAGTACTAAATTCCATATCTAGGGTCTATATTAGCTTCAGGTTGAAGGGTGGTTATACACCACTATCACGATGAGAATAACTGATGAAACTTATTTGATAAAAATGTGTAATATTCTCATGATGGGTTAATCCAAGATAAATATTACTCTTAATATATATACCTACATGAAGACTTGATATCTCATATTCATGATCTAGGAGATATAGTCATCAGTCTACCCATATAATAATCTCTATGCATTATTGTTTTCCTATTTGATAGTAAAGCTTGACTTTAGATACTTTAAGAATAACATCGTTATGTTTAATGAGATCTCACGATTAACTTACACTTAATGAATTATTAAACTGGCTATTTATTCTAAGGACTTTATTATTTCATATATATATATATATATATATATATATATATATATATAGGGCATGATACATATATATGGAAAGCATGTGATAAGATGTTTTTGGGGTAGAAAGAAGTCAAGGTCTATAACTAACCTACATACCATTTGGAAATAGGGATTCAACAATCCACCAGTGACAAGGTGGGCGGTGACCTTTCCCAATGAAACCCTAGGTCCAATGCCTCTATAAATACCTCACCCTTAAACGAGAGAAGGGGGATCGTAATTGAGACGCATATCACCAAAAGCACAGCGTTTCACACCTAACCTCTCATATCATGTGAGAGGGTTATCTTAAACCACCAAAATTACCACCATACATGGCTTCTCGTCATCTTGGGCAAGCCCTAACCATCATACAATATAATAAACCTACTAAAGCCTCTAAGTATCCCTGTTTAGGAGAGACGATTGGTTTATATTTAAATAAGCTAGCTCTAAGAGAAGTTAGTTACATCTTATAACTTCTATAACTAACTATATAACCACATAACAAATTTGCTAACAAGCTTTCCAAAAGTAGTATAACTACTTTTACTTATGGTTACTATAATAATACCCCACAAATTCATGTAAGTTAAAGAGATACAACTTTCATTTTGGACCTGAATTCGTGAAACAACTTGGAAGAAAGATGTTTGGTTAGAATATATTCTATATGTGAATAGCTAGGAACATGTTGGATTTATAGCTTGCTAGCAAATACTATTTCTCGCATAAAGTGATGCCTAGCTCTATGTGCTTTGTTCTTGCATGAAGAATTAGATTATGAGAAAGTATGACAACACTGAGTTTATCACATATGATAGTGGGTGTAAGATGATTAATGTTTAGTTATGTCAAAAGTGACTCAAGCCATAGAAACTTAAAAGTTGTGTTAGTCAATGCCTGATATTCTGCCTCTCTACTTGATCTTGACACAAAGGATTGTTTCTTTGAACTCCAAGAAAGTAAATTATGACCAAAGTAAGCATAAGATTTTAAAGTTGATCTTTAATTATCAGGATCGCTAGCCCAATCTAATAATTATATGCCCTTAAAGAAAATTAATGAAGGGATTTAACTAGTGAAATGATCAAACCATGAGTGAATGTCCAACTTAAGTATCTTAGAATTTGTTTGACCACACTACAATGAGTCTCAAGAATATTAGCCATGAATTGAAATGCTTTTTGGACACAAAAAAGCAATGTCAGGACAAGTAAGTGTAACATATTACAATGCCCTAATTGTGGACTTGTAGAGAGTTGGATCTACTGGAGTATCAATGCCATGTTTGGCCTGTTTACACTCATTGATCATTGGTATAGTAACTCAATTGGCATCCATCATGTTTTCTTTGGACATGAATATTTAATGTAGTTTGGTTGTGTCAGGATAAAGAAAACATTAGACTGATAATGTACTCCTATGCCAAAGAAATATCTTGGTATGCCAAGTCTCTTTAGTGCAAATTTGTTATGAAGCTTGGTGGTTAATAATTTTGGTGCAAAAGTATTTATTGAGGTTGGATATGCAAGTTCCGTGGAGGTAGCTTGGGATGAACGAACCATATGTTATGAATCTTGATGTGAGCTTTCAACATCTTCCATAAAATCTCCTATTAAGGTTAATGTAGAGCTCGAATGAATAGAGTGTTAAGCTTCACTGTGTTGTTTGTTGCAGAAGCTAAAAGACGTGCATGAGTTTTTAGGGTTGCCACAAATGAAGTTAACGAGCCTTCAAGTTAAGATACATAAAGTACCTTTATCATATCATATTTTAAAGAGGTTTGTAATCCCCTAATCTAACACATTTTTATAGTGATGTTGACCAAATATCCCACAAGGCGTGCCACATCAGCATCTATTAGAGAAAATAGACGACATGGACCTAAATTATAGATGGAAAATTTTATGAGGACCCTTATTCGAAAAAAATTTCTATAGGGAATATACTTTAGTTATGGGTTATTTATAGGGACCCCTGACATATTTAACCCAGTATTGTATAATAATATAATAATATTATTATTTAACTTCTACCCTCAAACTCGTGGTGCATTAACAGGAAACATAAAGAGTTTGTCAATCAAAAAATCAAAATGTTTAGTGGAATGTGTCTTTATAAACAAATCAATAATCTGCAAAGAAGAAGAGATAAACGATAGAGTAATTGTTCTATGCTGAAAATGGTGACGAGTGAAGTGAGGATCAATCTCAATGTGCTTGGTACGTTCATGAAATACTGAGTTGTGAGAAATTTGAATGACACTTTTGTTATCACAATAAATGGGAGTTGGTTCAAAAAGAGCGACATTCATATCCAAAAGTAACTGACGCATCCAAACTATTTCAATAATGGTGGATACCATATCACAATACTTGAGCTTCTGTAGAAGAGTGAGATACAATATCTTGTTTCTTACTTTTCTAAGAAATAAGATAGTCACCAAGAAAGATACAAAAACTTATGGTAAACTTATGATCTATGGAGTCACCGGCCCAATTAGTGTCAAAATAAGCACGTAACTTCAATGAGAACGGTGGGGGAAATAAAAGGCTTCAAAACTAGGTTCCTAGAAGATAACAAAGAATGTGAAGAACAACCATCCAATGTAAGCGAGAGAGACAACAAACTAACTAACAACAAGGACAACATAAGCAATACCATGTATGGTAATCATAAGGTACACCAGGCTGCCAACCAAAGTGGGATCTAGTAGAGTAACACCAACAAGGGGAGCATATTTCACATTTAATTCAAGAGGAATATTTACTTCTCTAGTATTAGAAAGCCAAGCTTGTTCAAGGATGTTGGCAATATGCTTATACTTATAAATAATATAGCCTTTAGAAGAGTAGGCAACTTCAATCTTCAAGAAGTAACGAATAATACCTAAATTCTTCATCTCAATCTATTTGGCTAATTGTAATTTCAAATCATCAATCCCATTAACATCATCACCTGTAATTATCATATCATCAACATGTAGTGAAAGTAAAATAAGATTATGAGAGGTGGTTCTGACAAATAACGCTTAATCATGATCACTAGAGCAGAAACCAAGAGAAGTAATTACAGTGGTAAAATTTTGAAACCAAGCTCGTGGAGCTTGTTTCAAACCACATAAAGCCTTCTTCAACTTACACATTTCACCATGATTATGAGAAACACCTAGAGGAGATACCATATGGACTTCCCCGTGAAGATCACCATTTAGAAAATATTTTTTAACAACCATTTGAGAAATATGCCATTGACGAACCGTTGAAACTCCAATAAAAGTGTGAATAATAGTCATCTTAGCCACTAAAGCAAATGTTTATTCATAATCCATACCATATTGTTGAGAGAATCCCTTAGTAACATGTGAAAGGAAATAGCGATTCAAAACGCAGTGGAAAACATAAAATTTCCCTTTAGTTGATCATTATGAATGATGCATGATCAATGATAGAGTAATTGCCTCTTGTAGTGATTAACAACTTTGATGCGTATCTGGATGAATGATCACGAGCGTTGAATGGAGAACAACGGATAAACTCAGTCCACGCGAATAGAGTTCCTTCAATCTCAGTGTTAGCTACTATGAATGAAGACTTTGAGAGTGTGAGAGAGAGAGAGAGAGAGAGAGGGTGTGTGTGTGTGTGTGTGTGTGTATGTGTCTGAGAGAGAGAGAGAGAGAGATTACAGTAGAGTTGCACAAATCTAATTTATCAAATGTAAAAACTTCTACATAAGAGTTTTATATATAGAGCCATTTGTGTATGTAATAAGCCAAAAAAAAACCCAATTTAAGTGCACCATATGCATAATAATACTATTATATTATAATAATAACTATTATTATAATAAACAAACTTTTATTATTATTATTATTATTATTATTATTATTATTATTATTATTATTATATTTAATAACTATTATTATTATTATATTATACGGTGATTCATATTCCACTTAAATACATCGTACCTTACGGTGTTCCTTATTTATTCTCTCAAGTACACCGTACCTTACAATGTTCCTTATTTATTCTATGTGTCATCAATCTATCCTTATGTGTGTGACTCTCTAGGTTCTCGTGACGTTGACAATTATATTAAATCAGACATTTAATATAATAAAAAGTGAGGGGTATCTAACAACACATCACTGCTAACCAAGTCACAAGAATGTCATGTGATATGACAAAATCTTTCTGTGATAATGTTTGTGTGTACAAATAGTCTTTTGTCCTTATGTCTAGATTGAACAAAAGACATAGATCGTGTCACCCTTGTCTAGTTCAATATTGAGCCCTTAGACATTTATTCTATTACGCAGGATGGGCAAATTCCATCTAGGTGATTCATGCCCCTTAATACAGAAAGGGCATGTTAGTTACGTTATATGTCATTAATGCCCTTTCAAAACCTTTTCAAAAAAGACATGCTACTTTTGTTCTACCGCAATACAAGCAATGCTTAACTGCTATAACGCGAACATTAACATCGTTCACTAAAAATAACCAATAAATCTTTATTTTCCTGAACTACGAAGCTCTGATTTTCTTATTGCACTACGAGGATACATAGGCACGAGATCGCGAGATCTTGGTGAGCACACTAATTTAAAACTTATTCTTTCCCCTATTGCAATTAACCTTTAGATAAACGACACTCATTCTCTCTTAGACGACCTAGAGGGTTCTCGTTGAGTACAACGAATGTGAGAGGTGCTAATACCTTCCCCTTGCATAACCGAATTCCGAATCCGAATTTGGTTGCGAGACCATATTCTTCACCTTTAGGGGGTTTTATTGTTATTTTTCCTTTCTTCGGAATAAATAAAATTGGCTTAATATCCTTTTTGGTCCTCTAACTATAGGGGTGGGTCCAATTTGATCCTCTTTCTTTTAAAAGTTCTAAATTGGTCTCATACGTTATTAAATAAGTCCACGTTTGTCCTTGTCGTTAGAAAAGTTAAAATTTCACTTAAAATGTTTTTTTTTCATATATGTGGTATCCGACCAGTCAGACCGACTAATCCATATAGAGAGAGCTTTCGCCCCCCACGTAGCCTTTGAAGGTTGTTTTTGGTCCCGTGCTCCTTCGAACTCGCGACCCCAAGGGGAGCAAACCCTCGGATATTAATGAATGGGGATGTGGCACGGTTTATATACTTCTTTTTAGAAAATCTATTTAAATTAAATTTTAGAAACTTTAATGTAAAATATTTGGGCTTGACATATTCTTAACAATAGGCCCAATAGTCAAGTTTTATTTTTATTGTGTGAACAAACTATATAAATACTCAGATTTGTTATTGAATATTCAATGTGGGACTCAAACCTCTTTCTTTTGCAATTTACAAACCAAGCATAATATATTTACTGCTACATGATGCAGTAACATAACCTGTCAGTTCAAAGATGAAGCTCTAGTGTGTATTGATCAAAGTTATATACTTCTTCATCTACCAGAAGAACTGATGATAGAAAGTGTATTGAATACATGCTCTACATTTGTGCCATCATTGCATAAGAAGCTCTCAATCTAAATACAAAAAAGAAAAGAAAAGAAAAGAAAAACATCAATCAAAATGAAATTATCAGAGTTAGAAGCAGCAGGAACAAAGTGCAAAGAGCACATAAATGACAAACTACTACCTTGTGTGTGGATTTGATTTGATCTGGCCTAATTAAAATTATTTTTAAAATAACAATTTATAAAAATAGAATTAAAAAATAAATATTACAAAAAGAAATATAAAAAATATTAAAAAATAAATATATAAAAAAATCTACATGGAAAATAAAAAATAATTAAAAATAATATAAAAATCCACGTGGAAATTAAAAGGTGCTGACTAAGCCATCCATCATGCCAACTCATACTCCACGTAAGCAAAACTAACACCGTTTGCATTTATTTGACGAAAGGACCTTTATGCTTCAGTTAAACAACGCAAGGGATCTATTTGGAATTTTTAAAAGAAAGATGACCAAATTGGACCCACCCCTATAGTTAGAGGACCAAAAAGGGTATTAAGCCAATAAAATTCGGTAGGGACTCTGTGCATTTTTTTGCAAATCTACTGGGGATATGTCCTTAAGCAAGTCAATCCTAGTCTAGGTTGCCTTCTTCTCATGTTTGGGTGTTTGTCTCATTGCTTTACTTGCTTTATTTATTACCTTTTGCTTTAAATATTTGTATCTTATCTATGTGGCTCTCTGATGTTGTGGTATGAATGAGATACCTTGATTGTAAACCTTAAGGGAAGAACTCTCCACCCAACTATAGAGTGCAAACATGAGATATGATAGGTTGGGTAGTATAGGCTCTCGAGAAGCTTTTCTCGTGAGAGTCGATACGAGAACCTCGCTTAGAGTAGATTTTGTTGAGGATATTCACGACCGTCAAGCTTTTGGAGTAAGCGATCAGTGTTTTCATTGGGATTCATGACTCTAGGACCTATGTAAAACCTTGAACCATTGGCCAACTAGGATTGATGGTCACGTAGTATGGGCCCCCGAGAAGCTCTTCTCGCGAGGGTTGGTACGAAGATCTCACTCAAAATAGACTTTCTTGATGGAGTTGTTACAGACAACGTTTGATCAACAATAAAGTACTTGACTCCACATCTTGGGTACATAGTTGTTTCAGGTCGAAGGGCGGTATACACCTTTATCCCTATGAGAATAACTTATGACACTTTGCATAACATTCTTTGTAGTATTCTCATGGTGGGTTAATCTGGTATAAATATTACTCATAACATTCATACCAATGTGAAGACTAGATAACTTTTTATCCATGATCCGTGAGATGTGATCATTAGTCTATCTGCATAATGGTCTCAGTGTTTTAATGTTATCCCAATTCACAATAAAGCTCGACTACAAATACTTTAAGAATAGTGTCCTTATGTTTAATGGGATCTCATGATTAAGTCACACTTAACATTTCATTAAGCATACTAGATATTCTAGAGACTTTATTATTTTGGAAAACACACATAATAAAGAAATTCATCTTAATTATTAATAAAGAATTCGATACAAGTATCAAATTCTAATAAAACTATTGGTCTCGATGACTTACACCAACAATCTCCCACTATCACTAGAGTCAGTCAAACATACCGCTAATACCCATAGATCTAGTATGACTATCAACATGATGTGCTTTTTAGGGCTCAACTGAAGCATCAGACTTAGTTTTGATTTTGTATACCCAACGAGGTCCAATAACACGTTTTCTAGGAGGAAAACTTACTAACTCCCAAGTATTTGTCTTGTCTAGAGCAGAGATTTCTTCTGTCATAGTCTTCTGCCAAAGAAGGTCAAGTATATCCTCTTTATAGAAAGATGGATTAGACAAACTTTAAATAGAGTTTAGAAAAGAAGAAAAAGAAACAGAGTAGGTGGAATAGACAAAATCAGGCAGTTAAGTAAACTTACAATCACGAGATGGATAACAAGGAATGGGAGAAGGAGGCTCAACAGTTGCGGGAGGTTGTTAGGTAGTCGCGGGGACAAGAGGGATGTTAATATCATAATTAGCAATAGTATCAGACACGCATTTCTCAAAATTACAAACACTGGAGACAAACCTAATGTGACAGACGATGCGATTCTATTAATAGCATGAACAGCAGTAAAAACTACTTCACCCAAAAACTCACTAAGAACTGAAGTAAATAATAAAAGGGAACATGTAGTCTCAACAATGTAATAGTGTTTTCTTTCAGCAACTCTATATTGTTGAGGAATATAAACCCCTAGATAATAGAAAAAAACTAAACTACCCTTACTAATATATAATATAATAATAATAATAATAATAATAATAATAATAATAATAATAATAATAATAATAATATTATTATTATTATTATTATTATTATTATTATTATTATGATTGCTTTCTATTTAAAAAAAACTTCATCAAACTGCCTCGTATTTCAATATTCTAAGTATATTTTATTTGTATATGGGGATTTTAACAAAATCCCTATTATTTCAAAATCGTGCCTTTAGAAAATTTGCACATAAGAATCAATTTTCACAAAAACTAAAATGTAATTAATTTTTTTCTAAAATATTGGTCTGCCAATTCAACTGGCTTTTGCAATTAACACTTCAAATGACTCTCTATTACATTTGATGTGTCGTTGATAACAAAAAAAAAGAGGATTTCTTATTACACCATATAGGTTTCTTAGGCACCACGCGAATTTCTGTTTTTGCCCCCAGTTTTCGGATATGCACATGCGGACGCACCATTTTTTTTTAAAAACGTTGATTTGTTCCGGGTGTGCATATCAGGAATAATTCCTGATCTGCAGATCTGAAAAATAGCAGAACTTTATTTTTTTTTAAATCAGTTTTGTTGGTTAGTCGCAGATGTTAATATATCGTCGCAACTTAATATACATTCGAAAACATCCATATATAAAATAAAATGATATATATACATAATAATACTCCTGTCAAAATACAGTACATCAATGTAATAAAAATATAATACATCAAACAAAAAACTACTGTGTATGCCGAAAGATCTCTCCTGGCTCCCCTGCTCCTCTGCCCCTACCCGCCGTCCTGGCTCGATGTCTGCGGTACTGAAGTGCCCCCCGAGCAATCTCAATAATCCTATCCATGGCAAGTCTGCCACCAAAGCCCTCAGGGAGGTGGCCGTCCACAATGGCCGCCCGCGCTATCTCCTCTATCTCACGACAGCGAGGTAGGACATCCTGAGTATGGTCTAGCTGAGACTGCCGCTCCTCTAATATCTCCTGATGATCAGGTCTGGGTGGCGATCCGTTAGCAGTGGGCACCATGCATGGGTGTGAGACGGTATAGAACCACATAATGTACTCGGCAGCAATGCTCCAGTCTCTCGGCGCTCTGGTCGCCCGAGCCTCTTTCGGTACCAAGTGGGACTGGAAGTCAGCATATGTCTCACCTATCTGCGTGCGGGTTAAACCTAGAGGAGCAGACTCATGAGGCATCCTGGGGATCGTCTGCGTGTAACCGAACTGATCGAACTGCATGCCAACCATCTTGAGAACAACGAAACCTCATCGAACGGGCGTGTCACACGGTGATCGGCATAGGCGTCATAAAAAATGTCCTCAGCAGCCATCCGGTCAAGATAAACTCTGTAGGGCTCGGGCGCATGGTTCCCTCTCATCAGGAGAAATGCAGCAGCACGCGGCATATCCTCAGTGTACCCCTCGACACTCCCCCAACCAGTAATCTTGGAAAAGTGTTGTAATATCCACGCCTGAAATGGAAAACATAACATCGGTGTCAAACATTATAATGAATATAGAAAGAAAAGAAATGAAAAAAAGACTTAGAATATAAGATTATTACCACGTACAGTGTACAACTGCCTGCCATAGTCTTGGCTGCCCAAAGGCAACCATCTGAGAGCCTAGAATAGGTGTATGCTAGCGTAGCCGCCCCTAGTTGTACCCATGGATCTCTGTGGGATCCAAAAGGTACCTGAGGTAAACGATATCAATGTAAGTGGCGCTGGTGTCCACAAACAGCTGCGTGCCGAGCAAAAGCAGATAGTAGCATCTCAGGGCACACTGCCTGTGGATCTCCACCTCAGCTGGATCACCTGCTTCCTGTCCTGCCTCTGCAAGCTCCTCACGAAATATGTATGTCAGAAAGGAGAACCGGATGTGTGCGCCTCTCAACTAGGTCACCTCCGCAAGTGCATCATCTGGGGTAGCCCTAAGCTCCCGAGTCAGCATCTGTATCGCCTCCACCTTCGACATCTTACCGTGACGGAGAAGGGTACATGTGATCGGTAGATGTAAAAGGCACGAGAAGTCGTCGAGTGTGATCGTGAGCTCGTCGTACGGTAGATGAAATGAGGATATCTCAGGGTGCCATCTCTCAACAAAGGCCATTAGCATACCGTACATGATCTGGGGATACCCAATCCTAGAAAGGCCTCCGAGACCAAAGGTAGCAAACGTAGACTGGAACCACTCATCCTCTGGCAACTCCGTAATCATGTCTATAACCTTGCCCTCATGGTTATAAAACTTCTGGGAATCCTTCTCCTGAAAATTTTCAAATAAAACAATGTTACAAATGAAAATATTTTCAACGAAAACAATTCTATAAATAAACCGAGAAAGGTTACCTGTCCTATCCAGACATATCTGGCAATATGCTCAGAGTACCCCAGGAGTAGGGACATATTAGACGGTCCCCTGGGGTAACCCTCCAGCTCATCGAAATCGTCATCGCCGTCACCACCCTCATGTGCTGGGTGATCACCCTCAGGAACAGGAACAAGGGATGGAATAAGAGCATATGATGGAACTGGAGTCTCCCGACGACGCCTGCGTGCGGGCGGGGACCCTGATGAACCAGCAGTAGAAACCCGACGCCTCCGAGATGTAGAAACGGCGGCTGACGGGGGAGTGGCCTGAACCTGTGATGTGGAAGGTTGTGGTGTAGGATGTCCCTCAGCTGTAGGGGCTGTTGGAACTGCCTCTGCTGTAGAGTGTGTCCGCTCACGTCGGACAGATGCATGCTGAGTTGTCCGTCCATGTATCATACGATCGTCTCTGGCAGCCATGTAATTTGCAAAGCATAATAAATAAATTAGAATTTTTTAAAAATAATTAAAAAAATAACAACAAACAATAAACAAAATAAAACCAAAAATAGAAACCAAGTTGCTTCCGGATTTGCACATCAGGAAAACTTCCATGGATGCACATCCGGAAGCACTCAGAATATTTAACGTTGGGTTTTTCCGGATGTGCACATCAGGAAAATCAACGTTAAATTTTTTCCAGATCTGCACATCCGGTACGTATTTCAAGTTCTAAAAAATGCAACCATGGCTACTGTACCATAGAAAAGGGTATTTTAATTCCCTGATCGCCCGTTTGAAGCAGCAAACAATACCTACATTGTCTCTAACCTATGTTATTCATATTACCTAACAATTTCTACACCTAAATATCTACTCTAAATCAATTACTCGAAAATAACTCAGAAACTCTAAAATTCGAAAACTTACCGATTAAATTGAGATACAGAGGATTTGGAGTGTCTTGATCGTTATAGAAGTTGCTCTGCGCCGAACTCGAGTGAAAAAAGTCAGGATTTGTGGGAATGAGAAATTGAGAGTTTGATAGTTTGGAATGTAAAAATCTAAAGAATGAGAGGGGAGAAGCTTTGGCGCCAAGTTATAAGAAATGATTCCGGATTTGCACATCCGGAACAAATCAACGTTTTTAAAAAAAATGGTGCGTCCGGATGTGCACATCCAGAATCAGGGGGCAAAAAAGGAATTTCGCGCGGTGCCTAAGAAACTCATGCGGTGTATTAAGAAATTCTCAAAAGAAATGTTTAAAAGAGTGATAGTTTAATGTATAATTTTGAAAATGAAATAATTTAATGTATATTATTTGAAGAAAAAAAAAGGTGGTATATTGGTGCAAAATTCTTCTATTTATAAAAAGTTAGCATTAGGAGAAGATAGTTACATCTTATAACTTCTCTAACTAACTATTTAACCACATAACTAATTTTGTCAACAAACTAGTATTAATTATACTTCTCTAACTAACTATTTAACCACATAACTAATTTTGTTAACAAACTAGTATTAATTATCTACGATCAACCCATTAAAATAGATTGTATGCATGCCCTCATTTGTCTTTTCAATAAAAAAATTATTACACTACATTATAGATAAATTGGTAATAAACAAATGTCTCGATTAATTCTCAATCATGCTAAGTGTCAATCTTCCTTAAGCACTCATTCTCTCTCTTCATTCAAATTTCAAATCTCTTTCATATTGTTTCCACACTTTCTCATTTTCATTTTAATTTTTTTCTTTATTTATTTATTATCACTAAAAATATTAATAATTTATTTTTTAATTTTAATAAAATAACACTATATATTTATCTCACGAGTTACTATCAACACAATATCTATTTTATTTTAATTAAGCATTATTTTAATTTAAAAGACAAAATTTTATTTTTAAATATTAATTTTTTTCTTTTTTCATCTCACGATTCCTTTTTTTTTTCTTTTTATATAATTATTTAATACAATTAAATTTGTATGATTATTGTTCATTTTACAATTAAGTAAATAATTTTAAATTTTGCATTTGTATCTAAATATATGTAATGCCCCATATTATCGAAATGCTCAATTGGATATCAGATGAGATCGGATGAATATCTATGTGCTTTATCTTTGGATAATTGGATTAATGGAATCATATAAGTACTTTAAGTATTAACAATTGGGATCAATAGAGCAACTGATGAACTCTGAAGAGATAAACTATTTTTATTAAAGAGACAAATCAATTATTTTAACTCGAGAAAGGATTTTAAAGGTACCTCTAATAATCGATCAATTGGTGTTAGACGATAAAATATCAATTGAAGATATTTTACCCTGGTTGATTTATAATATATAATAAGGTTATATATATATATATATATATATATATATATATATATATATATATGTATGTGGTAAGAGAAAGAGAAAGAAAAAGAAATGGAAAGAAGAAGAAAAACAGAGAAAGAGGAAAGAAGAGAAAGAGATGAAAAGCTCAAGGAAGAAGAAGAACTCATGGATCATCACCATCTTTCATCATCTTCTTCAACCTCCTCTTCGATTATCAGGTGGGTTCTAGATAGAAGCTTTAAGTTCTAGAGTTAGAGATGATTTTAACTAAAGTTAGGTTTTGTCACAAAAATGCTCATTTTGATAATCAATAAAATCTAACGGATAAAACGAAGTATAAATTGCGTAGCATATTGGATATGTGTGTGGAATTATCTGTTTATGATTGTTATGATGTTTGATCATGTTTTGGTTAAGATCGGTTTGGAATTATATCAATAAAAACAGAGATTTTGGGATTCTGCAACAGGGTTAACCGATTAACCATTTGGTTAACCGATTAACCAGTGATAAATATGTTGTCCTGCGCTGAAATAAGACTGGTTAACCGATTAACCATTTGGTTAACCGATTAACACTGTAACTTTTTGGGAAAATACTTTAAAAATCCATAACTTTTGATCCGTAACTCGGATTGACGCACGGTCGGAAGCATTGGAAAGTTATTTCAATGCTCTTTGTGAGGTAAGGTAGAAGCATGCTTATATGCTATGGATTGATAGGATAATTATGGAAAAGTAATGTATGTGTGAATATTGTAGTCCTTGTTTCCACCAAAATTCATGAATCGAGAATCCGATTGTTATGGGACTTGAAGTCTTGGAAAGAGAATCCAATGTGCTATGAAATGGTAATGTGAGACCATGATTTGACCAAGGATGCCTGGTAGAGGATAGTAGTGACTTGTATGCCTTAAAAATGTGTGTGAACTACTATGTGGTTATGTTTGACATATTATGCTATCATGTGTGTTTTATGATTGATATTGTAATATGCTTATCTAATATTGTTGTTAAGTATGAATGAGAAAATATGCATGTTAAAAGGAATTAGGAAGAGTGAGGAAACTTTACCCCAAAACAAATGGCATAGTTAAGATTGTTATAATTCTAGGTTACAAATAGATTTATGATAAACTCTGGATGACGACACTCGTGCATTCATTGGCGAGTTCTGGCCTGGAGTAGAAAACCTAGATGGCAAGGCTCGGGCACCTGATGTAGGAAGGTACATCCGTGACAAGATTGGTCTAGGTGAGAGTGAACACTAGTATGGAACATGTGTGTAAACCATTGTGGTTTTGTGAAAAGGCGAATATGGCCTTAAGGCATTGTGGCCTTGTGATTGTCGAATACAATCACGTTTTGTGTGAGATCACATAATCGTAATCGCTTATCTTGAGTTTCAGTTTCATGAGTCTCGAGCTCCTTTGAAACATAGGCATGACTACTTGGCAGGTTTGATTCCCGCGTGCAGTATGAATGGCGCTCAGGGAGCGTATGCTTGTGACGGTTAATGGCCCGTGTGAAGTGACGGTTCATAACGGTTAATGGCCCGTAGAATCCGAATCCATTCGTATGTCAAGTAGGTTACCAGGATCCATGACTCGGGTCGACTTCTAGACGTAGAAGCGGACGGGAAAAGGGGATGCCTTGGTGTGGTTACCGATTAGTGATAATTTCTTGAGTTAGCAGACTCGTGACATGTTTCCATATAGTGTGAGATTGTGAGATTGTGAATTCCAAGTCATTTCCCTTCCCCTTGACTTGAGTTAGGATTTGATAGAACCTTGTAAAGCCGAGAGAATATATAAGATAGGGAACTCACTGAGATTTGATGTATCTCACCCCACTACAGTTGCTATATTTCAGGTGTGGTTGCAGGTTGATTTACAATTAGAGCGATGCTTGGATGTTTCAAGAGAAGCTTAGTTAAGCTTTTTCCGCTGTGTATTATTTTGTGGTATACAATTGAGGAAATTGTATAATGATCTTAGTTTTTTTTTATTTTTGGCTAGTTTCCATATCTTATACCATAAATTGTATTATGTGTTTTTGAAATGGTCTAAGTATGTGAATTATGCCATTAGGCACTTATGATGGTGTCAGTACCAAATAAGACACTTGTATGATATTATTCTAGATAAATATTATATAGGACGTTACAGTTGGTATCAGAGCTGGTCATATTCTCGACCTAGCCTTGAAACATCATAAGTAAATCTATTCCTGCCTCTTAAGTGTGTCTTGCCAACATGACTCTTAATATCATACTATGTAGTGTTGGGCCTGATCAACCTAATGCTATGTATGTGATAGATAGAATCATGGTTGAGCGACCATGAGGACTCCGTAGTGTTGTCGGAACTTGTGTTGTGAGGGTAGGCTCAAGCCAAGAGTTAGTAGTAAGGAGTTTTGGTCAGCTCAGTTGAGTTTTTAGTAGAAGTTAAGATTTGGGTAACATGGAATTGAAGAGTGGTGTGTTGTTCAAACTAATCCTTTGGATGAGTAGAGTCCGAAAGTTAAGGATCTTTATCGGACGATTGGTTAGGGTATTTAGGAATATGTAAATCGCTAGTGGAGTTGGACTGGCCACTAGTACAGATAAAGATCTCAAGTAATCTCATTATGGGAAGAAGAAGAGTTGTTTTGTGGAACGTGTGACGTAAGGTTTGGAAGTGAGATAAGTATTGGTGTTTCGGTTTCTAAGGTCGCTATGGTATCTTGAAGGGACGAGAGTACCGTAAGGAATGTGTTCGGAACAATATCTTCCGACTGGTTAAAAGTTGAGAGTTAAGGAAGTTCGGCTTTCAAGGGAACCTAAAATAGTAGAGAAGCGTGAGAAGGAACACAAGGATGTGTTACATGCTTCAAGTGAAACAAGTGTGCGCCGAACGAAGAGTAGGAGATGAATTGTGTATCTTCAGTTATGAAGAGAGATTAAGTTCGAGATGATACATCAGGATTTCTGTTTTCAATAAGAGACCAATTTGGAATTGTTAAATTACCCAAGGAACAATATAAGGTATTGTGTCGGAGAAAGTTTGGAATTTATTTAGTAACAGAAAGTGTAGTGATACGGACCGGAAGAAGGTTGCGTCAAGAAACAGAGTAAGTACCTTGGATTTAAGAGAATCTTAGTATGATAGTTTTATATTTGGACATAAGAGGATTACTGTAACACCCCGAATTCAATTTATTAATTTGATTAAATTATTTAGAATTTTATTTGATTAATTGGTATTTTAAATTATGTGTTGTGTGATTGTGGGGGTACATGTCATTGAAGTAGAGGTATAGAGAGAGTGAGAACTTGACATATTTGTTTAGAAATTAATGCAAATTTTAATTAATTATTAGAATAGATAATATTTTATTTGAATTAATTAATTAAGTAGAATAAAATAAAATGGGGAGATTTAGTTGGAAAATAAGATGTTTGTAGAAAAATAAAGGGAGTTAGTAAAATGGAGCCTAATTATTTAATTTAATAGTTAGATCATTAGTCTATTTTAAATAATAGAAAATAATGAGAATTATTAATAAATAAAAGAAAAATAGAGTTTGTAAGAAGAGTAAGGGTATTATGGAGAATATAAGGCTAAGTTAGAGGTAAAAGAGGAAGATCCTTATTAGAAGAAATTAGGTTTTAGAATAAAAGAAATGATTTGGAGAACCTCAGAGTGTCCATACGTATTTTTGGAGAGTGAGAGTAAAAGAGACAAAGAATGTTTTTGCTGAAAATTCAGGTAAGGGGGAGAAATTATTCGTACGAGAAGAAATTATGTGCAATTCGGTGATAAAAAAAACTGGATCTTAAATATCCTCACATGAATATGATAAATTGATGAAAACCTCTTTAATCGTCCTATAGTATTCAATAGAATAATTGAAATCCGGTAGAAATTGAAATCGTGATGAACCTTTGCTAAGTGTAAGCAATTCGGTCAAATGGATTCGTAGCATAGAATGGTGTACGACTTTGGATATGAGTAGGTATTCTAAATAAATTTTAATTCATGACACTGCTTTATAATAGTAGAGAAAGAGTTCTTAAAAACACTCTGTCAAAATAATAATTGTTTAATATTGTTAGTCCTTGGAAAGTGAAATAATTGACATAGTATTCTAGAAGAGTTAATGTAAATATTATATTGTTTTTATCTAGTAGGAAGTCCATCATAGAGTATACAAAAAAATATTTTTTAAAAAAATGTTGGAAACTATGCTTCATATATGTCATTCTGTACATGCTAGATAGGAGTACAAACAGTCTAGCTCCGGCGAGATTTTGTTCCATGACATATCTCACTCTCATTTCCTGTTACTTTAATGAGATGTATAATTCACCATTGTTTTTCTTTCACTCAAGAAACATTATTATATCCATAAGAATTATTTAAGTTACTTTTACCTTAGAATGAATGATTCTTAGCTAATAATTAGGTGAAGGCAAAGTCTTGTAACAAAAATATATACTATAAGATTAGAATTATATTGTGGTGCAATGGGATCCAATATAGTGTGTCGTGTAACTTCAACTTCGCAGCATAATTATATAATGGCAACATGATATCATACTACTTTAATTATCATGTGAATAATTTTGATTATAATTTTTTATGATAATTTTGATTATAATTTTGAATGATAATTTCAGTTATAGTTTTGGATGATACTTTTGATTATAATTTTGGATGATAATTTTAGTTATAATTTTGAATGATAATTTTGATTATAACTTTTGATGATGATTTTGATTATAATTTTAGATGATAATTTTGGTTATAATTTCAGATGATAATTTTAGTTATAATTTTGGTTATAATTTTGGATTATAATATTGGATGATAATTTTGAGTGATAATTTTGGTGATAATTTGGTGACATTGCATGCGGTCGAAAGTCATGCATCATGGTGTACGGACTTCGGTCCAGTCTTGGTGAGCCTCAATCCTATGGTGGGGATTGGGTGCGAGTAGTTGGTTCCAGGTGGGAATTAGTGAAGCGTTACCTATGGTGATGGTAACGATTTTTGGTGTGCTCTGATCCTATGGTGGGGATCGGAGCGAGTGGACCTGAGAGTTCACATATGGTACCACATGCATTGAGTCGTGGAGTTGGGTCTCATTGCATTGCATACATGTATTATTATTTCAGGATTGTGTGGATTATGAGTTGTTGAATGGATAATTGTGCATATGTTGATGGTGTGCTTACATATTATTATGCATTTCTTTATATGATCGTGGTTTCTCACCCCTTCTGTTTGAATGTTGCCTTTACATGGGCATCGTGCAAATAATCCGTAGTAGAAGCGTGGATGTGAGTGAAAGAGAGTGCTCTTCTTTATGCTTTTGTTGATTCGACGTCTGCTCTGATATGTAACACCGGGGTGGGGGAAGAAAGATCTTTCTTTATTTTGTGTTTGATGGAGACTTTTATGCGTGTCTCTTATGTTTTGTTATTTCTTATAATAATATTATGTTATGGTTATGTCTTAAATGATTAAACTAGTAAGTTGTTTGATGTTTCTGCTGCTAAAAAAATGTTGAAGTTCATACATGTTTATTATTATTATTATTATTTAATTTCATACGTGTTACATATCCAATTGTATAAGCTGGTTATGTTGAAAGTAACATCTTAATTGTTTGGTTGTCTTATTTTACTATGATTTTTTATTAAAATTACGCGGGAAAAATTAGGGTGTTACAATTACAATAGAGAGCGAAGTAAACGCGGTATGAAAAACGGTATTAACAGTATGTTATGAGGAAGTGACAATGGAAGGTATTTTTGGACGAGTGTGAAATGGAGTTCTAAGGCATTGATGAACCTATGGTTAAGGAAATGTGATTACGGATGGTTCACCCGTAAGGACCCTATTAGTATGACGCGAAGTGGGAGAAGTTACACTTTGGAATTAAGAACAAGCGTAGTAGTAGCACCGTGGTCACAAGTGTACGTGATGGATTCTTATTCTTGAGACAAGTGTGAAGGGACGCATTTTGTGGAACAGTGAGCATTGTGTTTTAAGAAGTAAGATTGTGGTAAAACAACGAAAAGCAATTCAGGATTTATTACGGACTAAGTGTAAATCAAGGAACGATTTATACCGTAAGGGTTTTGTGAATAGTTGATGAGAATTGTCGGTTGTGAATCTTCCATTAAGTAAATTGGTGTAAGTGTGATGTGTAATGGATAGTAAAGGGTAAGAAATCCCGGTTAATGTGTACGAAGTGATGGAAAGGTTCTTCAACAGGATGCATTGCCCCGATTTATTTTCAAGTATAGAGAAACTTCTTTAATTGTGAATGCTCGGAATGTTCGGAATCTACCTTTTGTTGGACCAAGGACGTAGTTGTTTTAGTTCTCAAGGGGTTCAAGTGAGAGAACAAGGTTGTATGTTGATATGAGATGTCCATCGCTTTTGTAGTATCGTATAATGGTTGTATATTGAGTTTTGCTTATGGACGAATCAAGTATGAGTGTGGTAAGAACCCTAGAATGTCGTCATTATTGACTTCCCGCTAGTGCAATTGTTTGGGCAGAAAAATGAACTATCCCGCTGAAGTTTGCAGGGTGACCGCGTCAGAATTTGGAATTTTGCCTTGTCACTTGGTTGGAGTGTGTCATCCGCATGTTTTAACTTGGTTATGTATTACCCGGAGTTGATCACGGTGGGTGAAGGTTATACAAGTTAAAGAGCCGTGAGTTGAGAATGATATTCCAAGATAGAGCAAGACGGATTGATGGTTTGAGTAGGGATGGCCTTGAATTAAGAAGAAACTGGTTTTTGATTCTGCAGCAGTGTTAACCGATTAACACAATGGGGTTAACCGATTAACACGTGCAAGGATGGTGTTTTGTGCTGAATTTTAGGGAGTTAACCGATTAACCTCAGATGGGTAATCGATTAACATGTGTGTAAATTGTGAAATCCCTTAGGAACCATCGTCTGCGTTTTGTTACCTTATGTTGCTCCGATTGGAGAGAATTATGCGAATGTAAACGGGATTGCAAGTAAATGAAAGACGAAATTGTGTTTTGAAATCGGAACTTGTGAAAAGGTGTTGCGTAGTTGGCCATTTGTTCAGACAACAAGGGAGTTGACTTTGGGGAATAATCTTGTGAACTGTGTTGAGTATGAGAAGGTCTTAGGTGTATTACCGTTTTGAGTCTTAAGGACAAAGTTGGAAAATACTCACGAAGTATTGATCTTACAAGGAATATTTCGGTGTATAATTATGGTATTAGTAAGGTATGAGCGGTTGGTCAGAGTTTAGTAATTGTTAATTTCCATGCGTTCATGGTATTGGATTTAGACCGTGAGAGTACCAGTTGTGTGCAATTGTGTTTTACCAAGAGAGTGAAATTTAAAAGTTATCTTTCCAAGTACGAGTAAGGATTGGACGTCCCGAAGTTAAGCATGTACCTTGAATTATATATGGAACAGAATGATTGAGAGATGGGGATTTAATTGAGAAGTGTGGTTTGGACTTCGACGGCGTATGTGTGTGTGGAGTGTTGTATGTGAATTGGTGAGTGGTATGGAAACTCACAATTGCGATTTGGATGGATTAAGTTGATAAGTGGTGACTCACACATGATTGAAATTTCGTGTTAGTGTTACATGTGATTGATTGAGATCTCGGAATCAACAAGAAACCTTGAATGAGTCGAAAAATCGGAAGGAGAGTTATTACGGAATGTGGTAACTAGAAACGAAAGTTGTTAAGCTATTTTGGATATATTATTTCGAGTTGGACCGGATTTGGAGTTGTATATGTTACGGTTGTAGCAGTGTAACTCCTGCGCCTATCGTCTGGAGAGTGTTGGGCCGATATTATAATATTGTGTGTTGGTAAGGAAATTGTTCTACCTTAGGACGTCAGTAAGTTTCTTGTACCGTTGATTAGTAAGGATCCTAGTGGATAAGTGTGTTTCTTCGTGGACTGTCAGCTACTTGGTAGTGCTTGAGAAATCGTGGTGTTCCATTGTTAGAAGTTGGATTGCGCAGTGGAAGGGATAG
This sequence comes from Lathyrus tuberosus, assembly GCA_022829125.1. Lineage (NCBI taxonomy): Eukaryota > Viridiplantae > Streptophyta > Magnoliopsida > Fabales > Fabaceae > Lathyrus > Lathyrus tuberosus. The sequence continues at coordinate 10,734,778 of JALAZF010000039.1, read as the reverse complement.
ATGAAAGAGTTGGTCAGAATAGTAAGGATTTTAAATTGTCGCTTATAAGTATGAAAATAAGATGATCTCGTTCTAAAGTGTGTTACCTTTGGTGTGATACGAAAGAGATGAATTATCAGATGTAATGGTTACAATGCTTAGTATCCGACCAGGCGGAACTGGTAAAGGAATCGTTTGACTAATTTTGAAGTGGTTTTGGATGTTGAAGGATTTATGAAAGGATAGTTGTCGGTAATTGCATGAAGTTAAGAATCACTGAGTTACATCGTGAAAATTTGTGAGTGTTTGTTATCCTGAACCAAGATAAGGTGTTATGGTTTTGTGTGTGATCCGGTCGAGGAATGTAGAATGATACCTTCTTTCCGAAGTAAGAGGCAACTACCTGTTTTGTAAAGAATAATAGATGAATTACGGAAAAGGCAAGGCTAGAAGTTCAACCGTTATTGGAATAAGAGTATGACTAAGGAGATGAAGTTTGATAACTCGTGAAAATAAGGATTTTGGTCTGTGAAGTCAAGTTAGAATTGAGATACGTCAGAATCTGAACGGAAGTAAAGTTGAGTGTGAGTCTAAGACCATGCTACTACCGGTGGTTAGTGTCGAATAGAGGAAATTCGGGGGAGAATTTCAATTTAAGGGGGGAGAGTGTAATATCCCATATTATCTAAATGCTCAATTGGATATCAGATGAATATCTATGTGCTCTATCTTTGGATAATTGGATTAGTGGAATCCTATAAGTACTTTAAGTATTAACAATTGGGATCAATAGAGCAACTGATGAACTCTGAAGAGATAAATTATTTTAATTAAAGAGACAGATCAATTATTTTAACTCAGGAAAGGATTTTAAAGGTAACTCTAATAATTGATCAATTAGTGTTAGACGATAAAATATCAATTGGAGATATTTTACCCTGTTGGATTTATAATATATAATAAGGTTATATATATATATATATATGTGTGTGTGTGTGTGTGTGTGTGTGTGTGTGTGTGTGTGTGGTAAGAGAAAGAGAAAGAAAAAGAAATGGAAAGAAAAAGAAAAACAGAGAAAGAGGAAAAAAGAGAAAGAGATGAAAAGCTCAAGGAAGAAGAAGAACTCATGGATCATCACCATCTTTCATCATCTTCTTCAACCTCCTCTTCGATTATCAGGTGGGTTCTAGATATAAGCTTTAAGTTCTAGAGTTAGAAATGATTTTAACTAAAGTTAGGTTTTGTGACAAAAATGCTCATTTTGATAATCAATGAAATCTAACGGATAAAACGAAGTATAAATTGCGTAGTATATTGGATATGTGTGTGGAATTATCTGTTTATGATTGTTATGATGTTTGATCATGTTTTGGTTAAGATCGGTTTGGAATTATATCAATAAAAACAGAGATTTTGGGATTCTGCAACAGGGTTAACCGATTAACCATTTGGTTAACCGATTAACCAGTGCGAAATATGTTGTCCTGCGCTGAAATAAGACTAGTTAACCGATTAACCATTTGGTAAACCGATTAACACTGTAACTTTTGGGGAAAATACTTTAAAAATCCATAACTTTTGATCCGTAACTCGGATTCACGCACGGTCGGAAGCGTTGGAAAGCTATTTCAATGCTCTTTGTGAGGGTAAGGTAGAAGCGTGGTTATATGCTATGGATTGATAGGATAATTGTGGAAAAGTAATGTATGTGTGAATATTGTAGTCCTTGTTTCCACCAAAATTCATGAATCGGGAATCCGATTGTTATGGAACTTGAAGCCTTGGAAAGAGAATCCAATGTGCTATAAAATGGTAATGTGAGACCATGATTTGACCAAGGATAGTAGTGACTTGCATGCCTTAAAAATGTGTGTGAACTACTATGTGGTTATGTTAGACATATTATGTTATCATGTGTGTTTTATGATTGATATTGTAATATGCTTGTCTAATATTGCTGTTAAGTATGAATGAGAAAATATGCATGTTAAAAGGAATTAGGAAGAGTGAGGAAACTTTAGCCCAAAACAAATGGCATAGTTAAGATTGTTATAATTCTAGGTTACGAATAGAATTGTGATAAACTCTGGATGGCGACGCTCGTGCATTCATTGGCGAGTTCTGGCTTGGAGTAGATAACCTAGATGACAAGGCTCGGGCACCTGATGTAGGAAGGTACATCCGTGACGAGATTGGCCTAGGTGAGAGTGAACACTAGTATGGAACATGTGTGTAAACCATTGTGGTTTTGTGAAAAGGCGAATGTGGCCTTAAGGCATTGTGGCCTTGTGATTGTCGAATACAATCACGTTTTGTGTGAGATCACGTAATCGTAACCGTTTATCTTGAGTTGCAGTTTCATGAGTCTTAAGCTCCTCTAAAACATAGGCATGACTACTTGGCAGGTTTGATTCCCGCGTGCAGTACGAATGGCGCTCAGGGAGCGTATGCTTGTGACGGTTAATGGCCCGTGTGAAGTGACAGTTCATAATGGTTAATGGCCCGTAGAACCCGAATCCATTCGTATGTCAAGTAGGTTACCAGAATCCATGACTCGGGTCGACTTTTAGACGTAGAAACGGACTGGAAAAGGGGATTCCTTGGTGTGGTTACCGATTAGTGATAATTTCTTGAGTTAGCAGACTCATGACATGTTTCCATATAGTGTGAGATTGTGAGATTGTGAACTCAAAGTCATTTCCCTTCCCCTTGACTTGAGTTAGGATTTGATAGAACCTTGTAAAGTCGAGCGAATCTATAAGATAGGGAACTCACAGAGATTTGATGTATCTCACCCCACTATAGTTGCTATATTTCAGGTGTGGTTGCAGGTTGATTTACAATTGGAGCGATGCTTGGATGTTTCAAGAAAAGCTTAGTTAAGCTTTTTCCGCTGCGTATTATTTTGTGGTATACAATTGAGGAAATTGTATAATGATCTTAGTTTTTTTATTTTTGGCTAGTTTCCATATCTTGTACCATAGATTGTATTATGTGTTTTTGAAATGGTCAAGTATGTGAATTATGCCATTAGGCACTTATGATGATGTCAGTACCAAATAAAACACTTGTATGATATTATTCTAGATAAATATTATATAGGGCGTTACAATATATTTATATCGCATTAAATAATTTTTTTTATCTCACATGTCATTATCGCATCAAAATTTTCTTTTTTATTTTTCTTTATCTCACGAGTCATTTTATATTGTATCAAATAAATTTTTTATTTCACGAATCACTATAAACACAATACATATTTTACTTTTAATCAATAGTTATCTTAATTTAAAAGATAAAATCTTTATTTTTAAATATTAAATATTCTTTTTTTTTCTCACAAGTCCTTTTTTTCTTTACATTTTAATTTAATTGAATTTACATAATTGTTATTTATTTTAAAATTAATAGCTAATTTCAAATTTAAATACATATATAAATATATTTTATATCATATCAAATATATATATAAATTTAAATATATTTTACTAGTGCCTATTAAATTTAAATACAAACGGTTAATAATGGTGTGACTTATTAAATTTAAATTAAAGTTTACCAAAGAAAATATATAATATTTTGTATTAGAGTAACCATAATTGCCATATTTTGTACTAGTGGTTACTCTAATACAACAAATATTATATATTTTCTTTGATAAACTTTAATTTAAATTTAATAAGCCACACCATTATTAACCGTTTGTGCTAACCATAATTGCCATAAAATTTACTTATAATCTATGAAAACCGTTTGTGTCAACCATAATTAACCGTTTGTGCTAACCATAATTGACAACGATATATTAATAATATCTTCAATATCTACGAATCATGCATAATATACTTCACTTTTTGGAGCCAACAAGTATTCATTCTCTTATCCAGTCTATCACGTGAGTGGGGTGGGGCTGTTACCATATGTTATAACTTTGTTCCTACTTCCTACCAATTTCTTTTGGTGGGTCTCTTGTTTGAAGGACGTACTCCACCATAATGTCCTATTTATATAATACAGATATTTTTATCTTACCATCAAACTATACCCGCCACTCAATTTAATGCCTAAATAAAATTGCTTCCCCTTTTGGTGACAAATATTGGATTTTAGATGAAAAATATTAATAGGAAATTAAAACTATCTAAGTTTTAAAATTATTAACAAGAAATTTCAACTATAATTATAATAATTAAACATTAAAGAAATTTGTTACAATAATTCAAAGCTTCAAAGGACTGAACATTCATTACTTGTACTAATGTACTCTATTACAGCCAAATATGAAAACCAACAAAACAAAGAAAGTTAATAGAGAATAGAAATTAGTTAAACTTAATGCAATAGTTATTTCTCGCTGATACAAAATTTGCAGACTAAGAAGCCAACAAAACACCGAGAATCCTACTAATTAATTGTAGTTAATTATATAACTAATCCATATAATTAAAGAGCAACAAGAGCATCAGAAGCAAATAAATCATCAATATCTTGGAAAAAATCTTCAGCCTTATGCGTATGCAAGCTTTCAAATCCGAAATCCAAATCCAAATTGAAATACTCCGAACAATCAACATCGCCGTAGAACATGTTATCCGGCAAGCTGTTGAAGCCGTTAAACTCGTCGTTCGCCGGTGAAGAACCTTGGAAATCAAATAGTATATCGCTTGGAATTGAAAAGAGTGATTCAGATTCTTTATCTGTTGTAACGGATTCAGCTACTTCTTCGGAAGATGAACAACACTGTAGAACTGAAGTAGGAGAAAACAAACTCTTAGCGCTTTGAGTTTGTGATTGAGATTGAGATTGAGATTCGTTACCGGAGATGTAACCGTCGCTCACCGGTAACGGTAACTGGGGAGGATTTTCAATTTCGGGAGATACTTCTTGACACGTGGCAGGTGGAGTTATAAAATTAGTTAGCGCGTCGGGACCACGCAGCTTAATAGCCGCGTTGTCGTACACAATAGCAGCTTCTTCAGCAGTTTGAAACGTGCCAAGCCACACGCGCACGCCACGCGACGGGTCTCTTATCTCTGCCGCCCATTTTCCCCATGGCCTCTGTCTAACTCCTCTGTATTTCTGCCCGGAGGTGACTTGCCGAGTCGCCGGAGCTCTTGTTTTACCACCGGTGGAAGTTCTGTTTCTCTTCCTCGGAACAACGCCTCCACCGCCGCTGCTGTTACCACGGCCACCGCATGGCTCTATGATAATCTCGTTAACAAACTTTTTAGTTCGGTTGCGTTTCGAAGGTTCTTCTTCGTCGCTGGAGGAGTCAGTAGCGTCTTTGTCTGTGTATGTTATTGTGACTATTTTTGGAAATGGTTGGTTGGGAGTGTTTTCTTTGGTAAGGTTGATGCGGTGAGTGTGTTTCTTTGTTGGTGACAGAGTCATGTTGAAGAATGAGGATGAAGGTATGTTAAGGTTTTGATTTGGTGTATCAGTTTTTTGGGGTTATTAGCATTTGAAGTGATGAAAAGTGGAGAGGGAAAAAGGGAAGAAAAGAAAGAGAGAGAAATTCGTTCGGAGGAAGGAATTAAGAAGAGAATAAAGAGAAAGTGGAAAGCAAAGGGAGAGAGATAGACCCGTCTTAATAAATACTAGAAATAGAGAGACAAAACAAAAAATAAAAAACAAAAACTAGTAGATGAAATTTGAAAAGGAAGAACAAATTTGAAGGAAAGTGTGAAGTAAAAAAGGAAAGAAAAGAAAACAAAGAGAAGAGAGAAAAAAATGCAGTGGAAGGAATGAGGGAGCGCACAAGTTGAGTGACAGAAGGTACGGAAAAGTGAGGGGGGTGTGAATTGTGGGGGCAGAAAAAAAGGTTGAAAATCTCAAGGAAAGTTCATAGGGAAGAAAATTTGAAAATAAACAGTAAGAAAACAGTGTTTGTGTTTTTATCCGGAAATGAAAAAAACCATGAACTTGTGATATTATGCAATGGTGTGGTGTGGGGCTCTGGCCTCTGGGTCGCTGTGTTCGTACAAGCTTTGGTTTGAATGGCAATGAAATGGTAAGATAACGGCAATATTACTGATGGTTTCAGGAAAATCAGAGTGTGTTTTGATGTACTAACTGGGTAAAAATGAAAGGAGGGTGAAAATGGAATAAGAGCTGAAAAGAAAACTTTGCACAAAGATGAGAAATATCCAAGCGAGTCTGGCTGGAATGAGATGAACAAGTAGTAGTACGGTTGTATTTTTATACATGGAAGAGACATATTCTGACCATTCAATGAATACGGTTAATAAATTATTTTTTGTTAAATAAATTACTATGAGAAATTCGAGAAAGGATTTTTTTTAATGGAGGTTATTCATTATTTATATTCATGGACTAAATTTAATTTAATGGTATTGAATGAGTATTGAAAATAAAATAAAATCTCATATTAGTATAAAGATAAGGTTTGAAATGATTATAGACTCATTTTGTAATGATGAGTTTATTCAATATTAAAATTTTAATATGCCATACTAAAATGATATGTAAATTTCCTCACGGCCTAATTAAGTTTGAAAATAAGAAGGAATGTTTCTTTTTCTTCTAGAGTCGTTTATACAATCGCTTCTTTCTATTATTCATTTATGTAATATTTTTTCTTTTGTTATTTATCTAGAGGCAACCATAATAACAAAACGTCATAGTATAAAGACGCCGACAAAGGGACGTCATTGTTCAGAATAATTACAAAAGCCCCTCGAAGGGGTAAGCAAGATTACAACCAAAAAAGGGAAAAAAGAAATAAGTCATTTTTCGTCCACCAGCTCCACATCCAGAACCACTTTAAAAGAGTCTAGGGGGCTTAAATCTAGACGGGGATAAAGGAGAGCCACCCATTTTCTCTCCTTCTCAAAGTGATGAACAGAGGCCACCATGGCGTAATCTGCAAGTTGAGAGACACACTCTTTTGTGCTTTGGAGAGCATTATGAGCTTCCTTGAGCAACTTCTTCAATCCACCTGCCTCTGCTTGTTGAACATGCGTCTGGGAGGTCACTCATTCGGCAAGCACCTTCAGATCATCCTTTCATACCTTCATCTACTTTAACTCCGCCATGCTTTCTCGGGTACGCTTGTTTAGGTTAGTCACCCTGAACAGTATTCTCCCTAGGGTATCAGAGTGTTTCTCCCTTAACACCTTCCCCACCAAGAAGCATCTCATAAGCTGGATCTCCAGCAAAGATGACAATTGGAAAGGAGACAGGGGCGAAAAGCATTTGATAATCGCTTTGGAGGTTCCTAGAAAAGGAAAAGAAATGATTAGAAAAGACCGCTACATCAAAGGCGGGGTTGCTTCGGAAAGGAGGTTCAAAAGGAGTGAAAGCATCCTTCAATCTCTTTTCCCTGGGTCTCACCTCCCTACTTGCTGATAGTGCATAAAGACCATTTTCTCTCCAAGGAACTTTGAAGGATTAATCTAGGTCACACGAGAAATTTCTCCGTGCGTCATCCCCCAGACGTCAGTAGCGCAACGAGCAAAAGACAACATTGCATGTTGTTGAGTCATTTGCATCTTCACCAGGAACTCCCACTTCTCATCAAAGGTTACCACCATCATCTCGCGTGCACAAAAAACAAACCTTTAGGACACACCCATACAATGGAACGTAGATAAAAAAAGTATTTACCTGTACCTATATATTCCTCCACTCAATTGTCGTCTTCACGGTCCCGGGCGACAAGGATGTCGGACTCTATGGGGGTAGAAGCACTCCAAAACTTGAATCACTTCACGGTCCAGAGGGGGAAGAACACGCAAATCCACCCTCGCTGTAATTTTAGGATTTTGAGTCCAACATAAAGGGAACAAGGGCTCGCCTCCTACTCCCGTGATATCGAGAGACGTGTTGTCACGCCCTCTCACTCGAACGAACTTGTCCTTTATAGTCCTCATAAGGAGTAGCAAAGGGCTAACGTACCCAAGAAAAATGATGCAATGTTACCCGACCACTGCTAGTAGGGGACTATGTTCTGTAGAAGTGCAAAACACCCTGACAGAAGGAGAAACCCACAAGTTGCAACAGATTATTTGAAAAGCCCTAAGTATACTCCAAACATTTGGAGTAACCTAGGAAGGGGCCACATTAGCAGCGGTTAGAAATTCTGTTTCAAAAGAAGAGAAAGGAACCAAAACCTCCAAATCGTAGACGATAGGGAGATAAAGGTAGAATTAAATAGCAGATGGATCACCAGAAATGTACATATTTTCCCTCTCATCCTTATAGCAGTCCTCCATTAGCACATACCTCTTTCGTCCTGTGCTGGAAAAACTTATGCCATGACAAAACTTGTTGATCATGTCCGCAGTACAATACAAATAGGCTATGTCTCGCACGTGGACGAATGTGTTTTTCCTTACCAAGGTCAATGAAAGTAAGGGTTCAAGAAAAAGAAGTCTAAACACAAAAAAATTTTGAAAAGTAGGAAGAATATGTAAAACAAATTCTTTTGAAAAATATATAGAAAGTCCAAAGAAATGGGTTCACACGTTCACCTAATAGGTCGGTGCTAGGAGCGGTAAAATCTCCACGCCTGGATCCACATGTGAATACGGAAAGCTAATTTTCCTTTCCAAGAAATACCATCATGAGATACATTAAATGCCATCATGCCTCTTCCCCTCGAACACTCAATCTAGTCAAAATGACAAACGTTTGGGTGTTTCAGGACATCACCTCAAAGCAAGCATGTTTCCCAAGTCTATAAAAGACATATGCCACACAGACGCCCACAGACTCGTACGACTTCGGCTGAGGGACATGCCTATGAGGGGATCACTACTACCTAGCAAAATTGTTCTCGGTCGAGGGAATCGTCAATAGGGCGAGGGGCGCATTCTTGAAAGGAGAGTAACACTTTTCCCTTTAGAGAAAAGCCCTTGTGCTTGAGGGACTGTGTAGTGTTATATTTGGTAAAGCCCTAGACCAGGGCTCTCTCTCCCAAAAATTGGGCCGCCCAGAAAGAATCCAAGGAAATCCCCCGAGAGGTTCTACAAACGTAAAAGTCAAGCTAGAAAAAGTCCCCTCTGATTTCGAGAAGGTAGGCGTTCAATAACCCCCCCTAGTATAAGAGGAGAGGTTATGACCACATCTAGGAGGTAAAAACCTTAGGTGTTGAAATCTCCTATAAATACATCATCCATCAAAGGGATATGATAGAATCTAAGTCATACGCGCTATCTTCACTACCCAAAGAGCACTATGCTCATTATCACCATAACATATTCAACCAGAGCAACTGTTCGCCTGCAATCTAGGAGCGTCAACCACTTACAGGACCTCTCACCTCACGTGAGTGGATCTTTTTAATAACCTCAAAAACCACCATACAAAGTTATTCTCTCTCGTGATCAAGTCCTCGCCATCCAAATATGTAATATACCTACTAGAGCCTCTGAGTCTTCCTATCCTTACAGGGGAAACACGCAAACACATCTACTTTTTAGACAATACAAAACCCTTTTTTCTACCCTAGATATTTCTCAATCTCTCTAATTCTCAATATAAGAATCATACAAACCCAAGGTGTTTAAATTGTTTATCAATCCCTTTGATAACCCCAAAAGGCTACCAAATCCCTATAACATAATTTTAAAGAATTTTATTCTTTACTTCTCACTAGGATTTCGACCTTTTGTAACATGTTCATAACAAATGAGAGAAACCCCATATTTATAACTAACAAAAAATAATGGGCCTAAGATATGATCCATTAGCAAACAAATCCGCAAACAAGACTGAAAAATTGCCAGTACCGAATTATGTCTATTTTTCTTCTCCTTTTTTCACTAGAGATTTTAAGGCATTTTACAACAAACAAGTTGTTTTCAACATTACATTATAAGAAATAAAAATAAATATTATTGTCATATATTAAACCCTGGACAAATAACTTACATCCATATATCTCAAAAAGTACATACTAGTTGAATTACCCATCCCCCCCACCCACCCACACACACACACCCCCTTATTTTTTAAATTTAATTTTACTAGTATAGGGTGACAAAATGCAATAACTACCTAGGTTTCTATTTGTCATTGTCCAATAAATTCTTCATCATTACCGAAGACAAGGACAAATGTTACTTTATGTTTCTCTTTATCTCGGAGAAATTTGTTTCCATCACCAATCTTCTGGATGTACTCACATAATACATCCAAGAGCTAGCACCGAGATGCATTTTTTTTTTTTGTAGATGATATGGTCATACTTTAAGATTTAATTGAGAGGTTTGAGACTTTGAGAGAAATTTTAAAAAAATGTAGTTTTTGCCTAAGTATATGGAATATAAGTTCAACAAAAGAAATAGTGTTTCCACTACTACGGAAAACTCATTTAACAACGGTTGGGAAAGATGTATAATCACGCGGGCGCAGGCGTTGTTATGTAGAGTGTTGTTGTAAAATGATACTTACTATGACAACCCATTAACCGTTGTAATAACCTGGAAACAGCGCGCCCTATCACAACGATTTTTCAGACGAACCGTTGTGATAAATATAATGGACCTTGGTTCGATTCCCAGCTGCGCCATTTTGATATTTATTTATTTCTGGACAACGCACGAGATATTATAACGATTATGATGTATAACCGTTGTTATATATTCTGTTGGATTAACAAATATCATCCTTCTTTTATATATAATCCCATTTTTTAACCTATTTATCGTTCATCATATCACAACAGAAAATACAACCCACATATGTGATAAAGTTTTCATTTAAGTACTTTTAATAAGAATTGTGTGCCATATCGAAGACAACAAAATGCAAGTTTCATATAAAGTTTCATAAGTACAAGTTTCATATTTAATACATCTAAATTAAACTCCTGAATATTAAAGACAACAGAGACACTTTTAAGTTTTAATTATCAAATCTAAGTGCCCTAGCTGGCATAAAATTACTCCAACTATACGGTGCTTGGTCATCATCATCTGAATCGACCGTAGCTGTCCTCCTTCTCTTTGTTTTAGATCTCCTTATTCTCCTCCTGTTTTATATTCCTTGCAAGGCGATCGCCTGTTGGGTCTGTACAGCTTGTTCGGGCTGGACAAATGGTTGGACCTCTGCAGCCTCTGCGACCTGGACAACTTCTTGGACATCTACAACATCTACGACCTGGAAAAATTCTTGGACATCTACAACATCTTTAACCACACACGCAGTTTGTTGGACTTCTTAGGCAACTTCTTGAACATCTACAGTTTGTTGGACCTGGACTGCATTGCTGGAATTCATTTTGATTAATTCTCTTCAATGATGATGCTTGTGTGATGGTAAGAAGAGGAATAACGTATTTATAATGATTTCTCTGATTCTTCATCTTCTCTTTGCATTGAAAATCTAATCGTTTTAGTTGAAAGTCATTATTATTTCTTTAATTCAAAAACCATTGTTGATTCTTCATCTTCCTCATTCTTTTTTTATTATATTCTTATTTAAGATGGGACACTAGAAATCAAAATATTAAATAATCTAATATAGTCCCTAATGCTATTTTCATAAGAAGTGGTAATGTGTGTTTAAGGAATAACGGCCCTAAGATGCCACACCATGATGTTCCTATAAATTTTTGTTATGTATAAACAATTACTAAAATAACCTGTCACAAAACATTAAATAATGATGATATAAAAACATTCATTGATGATGCATGTACATGGTTACGATGACAAAATTTAGATTAGAAGTTTTAGTACACAAACATCAAACTGGACCAGATTACGAATAAATTAAGTTTGAAGTAGAAGAAAATAGAACTGACATGCTTATTTCCCGGACTGCTACCCAAAAAAGACGCACGGTTTGCTTTGATGTCATTGTTCCATTCAATCCCTGAATAGCTTCCTCAACATTCTTTCTGTTACATAAACAACTTGAAGACATTAAAACATTGCGTATATGGCAAGCGAGGCATAAATAACACACTACTGATGATATTGGCAATACAACAAGTGTTGCCTAACACCAACTTGAACATCATGCCTACCATATTTCTTGCAAAACTTTGCAGAACCCTGTTCTATATACCTGTAACTTCCACAAGAGAAATCAAATTTCTATCTATGATAACCAACAAATGTCATATCATAGCCAATGAAATTAGATTACCATGGAATGTATTACGAATTGGTAACTTATACCAAAGTACAACCCAGCAAACAATCATAACCTAAAGCATATGAAACATGTACTCTCATACTGACTTGAGCATATACAACATAAACAAAGAAAAAAAGAATGAAAATGTTGAAGAATACCGTACTTCGAAGCTGAGGAATCAAATGAAGGAAGAAGGTGAATATTTGAGCATATACAACATAAACCAAGATAAAAGGAATGAAGATGTTGAATAGTACCGTACTGAGAAAGATGGAGATTTGAGCTCCAAATGAATGGATACGAAGAAAGTAAAGATCACGCCATGATGCGTGATTTTCGCAAGTATACGAAATGCGTCAGAGTAATACAAAAGATTATCGATCCACAGAGACCAAACGTCAATATATCGATTCCTATAGTTACAGTGTTTATCTAAGGCAAGTAAATTCAGGGATTTATAAGTGCACAGTAAAAGTATAGTGAAGAAAAGTACGAAGATATAAAACTCAAATAAAAGCAACAGGCTTGAATGTAATTCACATAGTTAAATAGCATTCCAATGCATGTAACGGAACTACTTATGGGGCAATGTTTTCTACCTTATGAAAAGAACTAATTTAACGGGAACTGTCGCTTTCGCGTATTCAGAACCGAGTTTAACCTTTAAACAAACCCTCTTATTGTCACTTATAAAAAGACGCGCATTACGTTAAAGTGAAAAAACCTATTTTTAAGAAATATAGTTCTTGACTTAGTTGAAAAGTATTTTGATCTGAAACTTTTAGACAAGAGAGGTTCGAATGCGTCCGAAAATAGTTCTAAAATCGTTTTTTTAAAGTATTAAAAATTCCTACTTAACTGTGCAAAGCGCTGTCGCTTCCTTTGCACAGTTAAGACTAACCAAGTTTATCTAAAGGTTGGACGACTTTCGATCTTACCCAACAAAAATTAAGTGCGGAAAACTCGTGTTAAAAACCAAAATAGCCCCTAAGTGTTTCTATCGATGCATTATGTGAAATGATAGTTAAACTGTGATCTTTACATTCTAACCTTTAAGATTTAGCCAGACATGGAAATGTAAACAGACATATTTAATTTTATCATGTCAAGGTAAAGTCTTTTGAAATAAAAGGTTTTGAAAGTAAATAATGCGAATAAAATAAAGTGGGTGCGAGAAATAAATAAAGTAAAGCGGATGTGAGAAATAAATAAAGTAAAGCGGAGCGAGAAATAAATAAAGTAAAGCGGATGCGAGAAATAAACAAAGTAAAGCGGGTGCGAGAAATAAATAAAGTAAAGCGGATGCGAGAAATAAATAAAGTAAAGCGGATGCGAGAAATAAACAAAGTATAAAAGCTTAATTCATAAATAGAAACCTGCTCCAAGCGGAGGCTTTAATTCTGAGAACAATTGGAAAATAACTGGAGAGGAAATGGCGGCAGGATTAACTTCCACCAAGTGCTCCAAACTCAATTACAGACTCGATCACACAAATGTGATAACTTCCCGATGTGAAAAGATTATCACTTACAAAAACTCAATTATTTTTGCCTAAGGTGTTTGCAACTAAGTTTGGATGGATTGAAATGAACAAGAAGCCTCTATTTATAGACTTAGGAAAAGGTATGAAAGGACAAGGATGCCCTCCAACTTCTTTTGGGAGGGAAAAAGCCCGTCAAAGGTGGCGCCCGCCACCCCCCTATGGCGCCCACCATGTGAACTGGGGAAGAAGGTGGTGGGAGACATGGCAGTTGTCAGCCGTTGAGTCCTCTCCAACTTGTGGCCTACCCCATGGCGCCCGCCATGTTGGGTGCCACATGTGCAATTCCTTCAAAAGTTGGCTTTTTGCTCGATTTCCTTCATTTATTCGTGGATGGTTCTGGAAACACCTAGAATCTGAAAACAAGACAAAATACAAGCATAATACAAGAAAAAGATAATAAAAATCCTAAGAAGCGTGTGCAATTCGAGTCAAAAACGCGGTGTAATTCGGTGTTATCAAATTCTCCCACACTTAAACCTTTGCTTGTCCTCAAGCAAAATACTCTAAGGCTCGTGACAGAAAGAAGTGATATCAACGAATGATTCGGGCTAAAAGGGCTTCTAAGTTCGAATCAGGATGAAGAGATAGGTACTAGCTAGATGAAACAAGGATATCGTAATTACACTTTTTCGCAGACACGGACATAAGCTTCATTCCTATGCAAATCAATCCATACTACCCCACTGTACCTAGGCCTACCTTGTGCATTTCTTGGGTCTTTTTCATTCCGGTGCAATCACATTAAGCCCTTTATCCGTACATACTCATAGTAAAGTGACCGGTTAGTGATTCTGATCTCAAACACAGGGGCTCTGGTACACAAACTGGTGTAACCCTTTTTATTGACCCTATTGTAGTTGTGGGGGATCAGATTGTAACCCGCCCTACCAAGTCCAACACCAGACACCTCTGAACCAACTAACAATGGGTAACTTTTTGCTCTTTTTTATTCCTTTTTTGTTTTTCAAATTTTTACAACTTTTCGAGTTAAGTGACCTTGTGAGGGTCACCTATCCTGAGTTGCATTTTCTATAAAGCACAGCATACAGATCATTCACTTATATTCATCGGTCCCCTACGTAGAGCATGCTTAGGCCGGAGCCGACTGCTGGGATAAACTACTAAGGACCTAAAAAGACAATTAAGGCTATGGTATATGGGTATCGGGGTCGATTTTTATATTCACGAAACTTACGGTGTAAAAACGATACCGATGTTACAAAAAGATTTCCCAAGTCATCCGCATCCTAACTCGAACCTGTCTTAAAGCCCAAATTTTTCAAAATGATTCACTTTTCTTTTGTCAAAAATTTTTGGTATGACTAAAGAAATGGGGGAATAAGGATACACTATATAGATGACTCGTCAAGCACATGCATATTCTAAAAATAAACTAAAATAAGAAAAACTAACTAGAAAGCAGTAAAAATAAAAGGAAATAAAATTGAAATAAAACGAATAAAATTTCCTCCCACACTTAAATCGAACATTGTCCCCAATGTTTCGAAATAAGGTAGAGAAGATGTAACCTGGTGAGTCTATGGCATGCTACTGGTACTCCCGTCACCATGCGTGAGCGCCTAGGGTGTCGGGATCTGCTGCAGCGACGATCGCTCTGTGAAGTGGCGAACTCGTCGAATCTGGTGTTTAGGGTAGCCTGCGATTGCATGATGGTCTGGATGGAACAATTTGTTTGCTGTTGTGACTCTTGCATAAAGTTCATGTTGTTGGTAAGTTGCTGCTGGATAGCAGCTAGCAAGTCGTCACGCTTCTCTTCTCGAGCCAGCTGCTCGCGCCACATCTGCTCAGTGATATAGAAACCAGGAACGGTACCTGCAGATGGGTGAGAAGAAAATGGTGCAGTGTGTGTAGGTGATACATGGGGTGATATAGGATGATCAGGAGACTGCTCATGACGGTCAAACTCGTCATCAGTCTCATGTCCATCCCCAGCAGGAACATTAGGAAGAACTGGACCCGTAAAAGGTGGAGCGTCTAAGTCGTAGGTCCAATTCCTCTCCACTCGTACATCAGTACGTCTAGTGCAAGGTAACACAACAGATGGGATAGCCACACCATGAACCATAAGTTCATAGCCCCTCTCTCTCCTTGTCTTACATAATTTCATGTCTTTCAGAAATTTTAAATTAATTGTGCGAGGAGGGAGAGGTGCTAAGGTGGCTAACTCAGTGTCAAGGCTGAGAGCCCTAGCAATAGACGTGATCAGTCCTCCGAAAGCAATGGGTCCTGTACTCTTAACAATAGCAGTCATATGGGCAAACATAAAAGGAATAAAATTAATTCGCCTATTTGTGAGGCACCCTTGCAAAAATAAGAGTTCTCTAGCATTCACCTTGTTTGGATTCGCCCGGGCAAAAATAGTACAGGCCAACATATAACGAAAAACACTGATGGCCGGGTTATGGATCCTTGAGGCAAGGATTCCTTCAAAAGAAGTAGTTGTATGATTTGACAGCCTGTTCCAGAAGGAGAATGCCTCAACAGACCATTCGGAATCCAAAGGTGCTTCACAAATAGGGCCATCTCCAAAAGGTGCTCCTAGACGCTCTGCTAGTTCGTCGGTAGTAAATTCATATTCAACATTAAACATACGGAATTTCACTGTACCGACTGTGCTAGCAGTGTTAGGGCTAACAGTGTAAATTAGGGAACTCAAAAATTCTCGAGTCAATCGCTCAAAGGTCGGTTCTTGTCTAGCAAATACATCATGCATTCCTAATATATCTAGAAAATAAAAAATGTTATGATAAATACCAAGAGAGTAAAGACAATCGACGTCTACATACCGGGTCGAGATTATGGCTCGCTCTTGCAACTTCTCGAGAAGTTTCTTCTGCCTCTCCCCGGGCTTTCCTTGTCAGAGGGTGTAACCGTCGTACTCCATGGATGCAAATTTTTCTTTTTTTTTTGAGGTTGAAGATGATGGAAATGGGTTTTATGGAAAAATGGAGAAAATGGAGGATTTAGGGATTTTTATGGATGGTTTTGAAAATGGGGTTTGGAAATGTCAATGGGATGGTGAGTAGTTTGTAAAGTTATGAACTTTTTGGAGGTTGAGGGAAGTTTTTGGAAGTTCAAAAATGGAGATTTTGGAGGTTTTGGATGAGAAAATGGTGGTTGGGGTGGTTCTGCCCCGCATATAGAACCAGACCCCATGGCGGGCGCCATGGTCTATATGGCGGGTGTCACATGAATAAATCTTCTGGGCCGGCTTTTGCTTGGTCCTTTCGGGCTTCCCACCTCCTTTTTGATTTTGGTGGTGCTATTAGCACTACCTTCTCCTTTTTTTTGGCACTTGCATTTTTTTTGTTAGAAAAATATAAAATACATATGCAATAATATAATTAATTTGGTAAAATAAAATAGAACAAAATAAGAAAATGGAAATAAAGACGCATAAATATATGTAAGTACTAGAGTACATAATAAACAACGTGAAAACCAAATACGAATAATGTAAAAAATATATATATATATATATATATGTCTGGGAATGAAAATGCGTAAATATGGTAAATATAGTAATAATAGTAATAAGAGAGTAGTATCATCACGGGGCCGGAGGCTCCTCTACCTGGTCAAAACCACGAATTGCTGCCAGCTCTCTGCGAAGATCCACAATCTCCTGATATAAACAGTCTGCCTCGGGCGCATGGGTCAGATCAGATACCTGTACCTGCAAAGTGAGATCTGCGACTTCCTGCCTGAGTCTAGTTATTTCCATACGAAGCGCAGCAATCTGCATCTGTAAGTCAGACCTCTGCAAAGAATAATTATTAGATAGCATAGTAATCCTGGGAGATGGTGGCGTAGGATGGTACTCTGGCACTGGTGGAGTCTTGGGCTCATCAACAGTCTCACCAAAGCCCTCTAATGCATAACTCCAATTTGCCTGGTCATGCACACTGGTCATCATGGGATCTGGCAGGGTGAAGAAATGTATAGTCTCATTATCGATCAGTAGCTTGAACTGGTCGGGATGGAAGGAATCTCTCCTCATCAACCCGCGGTCCAAACAAAAATCGATGTCCAATGTGGTGTACCCGCAATAAGGGGCCAGATGAAGTAGCTTGCTCGTAAGCCCCAAAGCAGTAGCAATATATGTAATTGTCCCTCCTACATGAATAATCCCCTCAGAAGATCTGGCTGTACCCTCAAGGCTGTCAAGCAGAAAACTCCCACAGGCAACTGGACGCGACTGATTTGCGCAGAAGAGGAAGAAAATCTCTTCCTCGCTAACATGGATGTCAAGGTCGACTCTCCCCAGGAAGGTGTGTGCTAGGATTATCTGGAAGTATCTCATAGCTAGATTATGAATGATAGGAGATAGTTGAGTAATAGGGTCAGGACCCCCTCCACCTGTGATGTCGCTCCAGAATTTTTCGATGTCTCGACTCATAAAATATCCCATAGGCAACTCTGGAATAGCATCAGGAGTGGTCTGGAAGCCTAACAAATCATCGAACCCCTTCTTGGTGAAGGCATACTCTGTCCCAAATAACCTGAAAGTAACACGCCCGACCTGATCAACCCACGGCTCATATCTGAACGAACTGAGGAACTCCAAGGTGAGGTTCCTGTAGGTCGAGTGCATCTCATCAGCATACTCGTCCCACTGGAGCTGGCTACAAAGAAACCGTATACTGGGCTCAATACCCAAAGCATTCATGCAGGCCGAATCAGGATAGCGTGTAGGTGCCATAGGGAGCTGATAGAGGACTAGGTAGCGCTGCCTCTGAGCATCGTCTTTGAAGGTAACATGCATGTCATCGAAGGTCTGCATCCTGAAAAGTAAGGTTAGAGAAAAAGACCTGAAAAACATACATATTAGAGAAGATCAGTTTATATAGATAAACATTTAAAACTTAAAACAAAGTATAAGACATAAAAAGTAATAAAAAAGGAAAATAAAGAAAAATAAGGAAAAATAAATAAAACTGTGGGTTGCCTCCCATGCAGCGCTTGTTTAACGTCGTTAGCTTGACGAGTAAAACTCATGTATCTGAAGTGGGCATTGGTGGATCAATCAGGATGTGGCTTGAGTAGTTAATAGGAATGTCGCCTCCTTCGTAATGTTTTAACCTTTGTCCATTTACGATGAATGGACTGCAAGAGTTATTCTTGATCTCAACTGCTCCGGATTTTAGGACCTTAGAAACTTCAAAAGGACCTGCCCATCTTGAATGAAGTTTTCCAGGGAAAAGCCGCAACCTAGAATTAAAGAGGAGAACTGGATCGCCTATATTAAAATCCTTTTTTATAATTCTTTTATCGTGCCATGCTTTGGTTCTTTCTTTGTATATAATGGCATTTTCATAGGCGGATTGACGGAGTTCTTCTAACTTATGAATGTCGAGGATACGTTTTTCACCAGCAGCTAGATAATCTAAATTCAAGGTTTTAATTGCCCAATAGGCTTTGTGTTCTAACTCAAAGGGTAGGTGACAGGATTTTCCATAGACTAACTGGTAAGGGGTCGTTCCGATAGGGGTTTTAAAGGCAGTTCTATAGGCCCATAGTGCTTCTTGTAGCTTCTGAGACCAATCCTTTCTGGATATAGAAACAGTCTTTTCAAAGATCTGTTTTATCTCCCTATTAGACACTTCCACTTGGCCACTAGCCTGTGGATGGTAAGGTGTTGCTACTCTATGTTTAACTCCATATTTACTTAACAGTTTGTCAAAAATCCTTGATATGAAGTGCGATCCACCATCGCTTATAACAAGACGGGGTACTCCGAATCTAGGGAATATATAGTTCCTAAACAGCTTGATCACTACTCATGTGTCATTTGTGGGTGAGGCTATGGCTTCAATCCATTTAGACACGTAGTCAACAACTACTAAGATATATTTATTTCCTAATGAGGACGGAAATGGTCCCATAAAATCGATACCCCAAACGTTAAAGAGCTTTATTTCCTGAATATTCCTTAAGGGCAATTCGTTACGTCTCGAGATGTTTCCAGTGCGCTGGCACCGGTCACATTTAACTATATAAGCATGAATATCACGCCACATGATGGGCCAGAAAAGGCCAGCTTGAAGAATTTTAGCGTGTGTCTTAGAAGTGTTAGCATGTCCTCCGTAGGGTGCAGAGTGACAATGTTCTATAATATTTCTTACTTCTTCTTCTGGAACACAACGATGAAAGATTCCGTCTGTACCTGTCTTGAAAAGAAGTGGTTCGTCCCAATAGAAATATCTTACATCGCTAAAGAACTTCTTCTGTTGATAGTTAAGGTCAGGGGGCATAATATCAGCGGCTAAGTAGTTGACAAAATCTGCGTACCATGGTACACTACTTATTGCTAAGGAATTTCCAGGGTTCTTATAAGGATCCAGGTCATTTTCTTCAATGGCATCTATCTTATCTATTAACCTTTCATAGGCAAAATCGTCATTTATAGGTACTAAGTCTGGTTTTAGGTACTCAAGTCTAGAAAGGTGATCGGCAACTACATTCTCTGTTCCTTTCTTATCTCGAATGTCCAGATCAAACTCTTGCAATAAAAGGATCCATCGAAGTAACTTAGGTTTGGCATCTTTCTTGCTTAGTAAGTAACGAATAGCAGCGTGGTCAGTGTGAACTATAATTTTAGCTCCTACCAGATAAGATCGAAATTTGTCTATAGCAAAAACTACAGCTAAGAGTTCTTTTTCAGTTGTTGTGTAGTTAAGCTGAGCAGCATCTAGGGTTCTACTAGCATAATAGATTACATGCAATTTTTTTATCTTTTCTTTGACCTGAAACAGCTCCTACAGCATAATCACTAGCGTCGCACATGATCTCGAAAGGTTCGGTCCAATCTGGGGGTTGCATAATGGGTGCTGAAATTAAGGCTTGCTTCAAAAGGTTAAATGCTTCAATGCATTTCTCGTCAAAGTTAAATTCAACATATTTCATCAGAAGGCCGGTTAAAGGTTTGGTTATTTTAGAGAAGTCTTTGATAAAACGCCGACAGAAACCAGCATGTCCAAGAAAACTTCGGACTTCTCTAATGGTCTTAGGTGGGTTCAGGTTTTCTATGACTTCTATTTTAGCTTTATCTACTTCAATACCCTTTTCAGAGACTATGTGTCCTAAAACTATACCTTCGGTAACCATAAAGTGACATTTCTCCCAGTTTAGCACTAGGTTTACGTCCGCACATCTTTTCAGGATTTTCTCAAGGTTAACAAGACAGTTTTTAAAATCAAATCTGCATACCGAGAAATCATCCATGAATACCTCCATAATTCCATCAAGGTAGTCAGCGAAGATTGACATCATGCAGCGCTGAAAAGTAGCTGGAGCATTACAGAGGCCGAATGGCATTCGTCTATAGGCAAAGGTTCCGTAAGGGCACGTGAAGGTTGTTTTTTCTTGATCTTCTGGGTGAATGGGAATTTGGAAGAATCCCGAATATCCATCTAGATAGCAAAAGTAAGAGTATCTGGCTAGACGTTCCAACATTTGGTCTATGAATGATAAAGGGAAATGATCCTTCCTAGTTGCTTTGTTTAACTTCCTATAATCTATACATATACGCCATCCTCCTTCTATCCGTTTTGCTACATGTTCGCCTTTCTAGTTTTGCACGACTGTGATGCCTCCCTTTTTAGGTACTACATGCACAGGGCTCACCCACTTACTGTCTGAGATCTGATAGATTATACATGCTTCTAGCAACTTAAGAACCTCTTTCTTAACAACATCACTCATTATAGGGTTTATTCTTCTCTGATGCTCTCTGGAGGGTTTTGAATCTTCCTCAAGTAAAATCCGGTGCATACACACGGATGGGCTTATACCTTTTAGGTAAGAGATATTATATCCTAAGGCTGAGGGATATTTTCGCAAAACATCTAAGAGTTGGTTTGTTTCTTCTTGGCCCAAGGTAGCACTGACTATAACTGGGCGGTTCATTTCCTCGTCCAAAAACTCATATCTTAGATTCTTGGGTAATTCTTTGAGTTTTAAAGTTGGTTTCTTAGAGCATGGTATTGGATCAGGGGTAAGGGATAAACATTCGTGAAGGCTATCATCGATGTAGGGTTCTATGAATCCATCATCTTCCCTAATGAGGGTTGAAGGCAATTTAATTGTTTCTATAGGTTCTTCTAGTTCCCTAATGCATTCATCAATGACGTCTATGGCATAACACGCGTCTCCCAATACTGGTGCCATGAGAAACTTTGACAGGATGAATTCTATCTTCCCATCACCTACTTCAAAAGTCAACTTTCCTTTCTTGACATCGATTATAGCTCCTACGGTTGATAAGAATGGTCTACCTAGGAGGATCGGGATGTCTTCATCTTCTTTAATATCCATGACAACAAAATTAGTAGGGATAAACAACTGACCAATCCTAACATGGACGTTTTCTAATATGCCTACTGGATATTTGACAGATCTATCGGCTAATTGAAGAGACATCTTAGTAGGTTGTAATTCTCCAAGTTTTAACCTTTCACAAACTGCTAGGGGCATTAAGCTCACACTAGCTCCTAAGTCCAGGAAAGCTTTATCGATGACATGACTTCCCAAAATACAAGGTATGGAGAAATTTCCAAGATCTTTCTCCTTTTTAGAAAGTTTATTTTCGGAAATGGAATTGCATTCCAAAGGTTTTGGATCGTCAAGTCTACGTTTGTTGGTAAGGATGTCTTTTAGGAATTTTGCATAAGATGGTATTTGGGTGATGGCTTCTGTGAAAGGAATTTCCACATGAAGTTTCTCTATGACTTTAAGGAATTTCTGGTATTGGTTATTGATCTTGGTTTGTTTAAGTCTTTGTGGATACGGTATCGGAGGTTTGTATGGCGGGGGTTGCTCGTAAGTTTTGTTTATAGCTTCTCCTTGATCTTTCTGCTTTTCAAATTCTACTGGTTCCTCTACCTCGTCCGTGGGCACAATGCTTTTCTTAGAAGTTTTGGGTTCATTCAATGCCGGGTTAACCGGTCCATCGTAAGCGGTCCCACTTCGTAAGGTAACTGCATTGGCTTGACCTCGGGGGTTTTGTTGAGTTTGTCCAGGAAACTGTCCTCCGGGTGTGGTTTCGGGAGCTTGTTTTAGAGCTACCTGAGAGATCTGGGTTTCAAGCATCTTATTGTGGGTGACTATTTGGTCTACCTTAGTTCCTAACTGGGTAATCATTTCATTAACATGAATGTTTTGGTTTAGGAATTCTTTGTTTTGCTGGGTCTGAGCTGAGATGAAATTTTCCATGATTTTCTCAAG
This sequence comes from Lathyrus tuberosus, assembly GCA_022829125.1. Taxonomy (NCBI): domain Eukaryota; kingdom Viridiplantae; phylum Streptophyta; class Magnoliopsida; order Fabales; family Fabaceae; genus Lathyrus; species Lathyrus tuberosus. Next base: position 10,711,899 of record JALAZF010000039.1, on the reverse strand, counting down.
GTTCGGCTTAGGTGGCACAACTTGCATAGGTTGGTTTTGTCTCTGGGCTTGAAAACCGGGTGGTCTCGGAGGTGCAGGGTTTTGGATAGGGTTATTGTTTTTGTAGGAAAATTTTGGGTGATTCTTCAATCCAGGGTTATAGGTGTTTGAAAATGGGTTCCCTTGGGCATAGTTGACCTGGTCTGATTTAGTTTCATTCAATAGATTGCATTCCGCTGATTGGTGTCCCTTGGTTCCACATAATTCGTATTCCGAGGAAACTGTTGCTGCAGTGGCTGGGTTTGCGTACATATGTTCGACCTTAAGGGCCAAAGCGTCCATTTTGGCTTGCATCATGTCTATAGAGCTTATCTCATGTATTCCTCCTTGGGCTTATTTCTTCTCCATTGTTGCTCGTTCTGTTCCCCATTGACAATGGTTTTAAGCCATATCTTCGATGAGAGCGCAAGCTTCAGGGTAAGGTTTATTCATCAGAGCGCCACCAGCGGCGGCGGCGATGGTCATCTTAGTGTTATAATGAAGTCCATTATAGAAGGTATGAATAATTAGCCATGATTCCAGGCCATGATGTGGACATATTCTTAATAGGTCTTTATATCTCTCCCAAGCTTCAAAGAGTGATTCACCTTGGTTTTGAGTGAATCTGGTTATTTGGTTTCGAAAAACGGCAGTTTTTCTTGGGGAAAATATCTAGCAAGGAAAACTCTCCTAAGGTCTTCCCAAGTTGTTATAGAGTTGGCTGGAAGGGAATCTAACCATGTAAGAGCTTTGTCTCTGAGGGAGAAAGGAAATAGTCTTAAACGAATCGCCTCAGAGCTAGCACCATTGGTTTTAAAAGTGTCTGCTAATTGGATAAAGACTTTTAGATGTTGATTTGGGTTCTCAGATGGGAGACCCGTAAATTGGTTTTGCTGTACTAATTGTAATAGGGAGGGTTTCAGTTCGAAATTGTTAGCAGGAATATTGGGGTTAACTATACTAGAACTGGGTTCGTCATCAGATGGTTAAGCGAAATCCTTAAGGGGTCTTTGGTTATGGTCCTCAGCCATATTTTCCTTAATTCTACGAAGTAAGAGACGTGCGCGAGCGTAACGTTCAGGTTCCGCTACAGGATCTATAAGACTACCGATGCTGCGAGTTCTTCGCATTCACCAGTAGGTAAAACCTTAGTCTAGACGGTGTAACAACAAGGTACGAAATTTGATGAAATTGGTCCCCGACAACGGCGCCAAAAACTTGATGTGTGATTTTCGCAAGTATATGAAACGCGTCAGAGTAATACAAAAGATTATCGATCCACAGAGACCAAACGTCAATCTATCGATTCCTATAGTTACGGTGTTTATCTAAGGCAAGTAAATTCATGGATTTATAAGTGCACAGTAAAAGTAGAGTGAAGAAAAGTACGAAGATATAAAACTCAAATAAAAGCAACAGGTTTGAATGTAATTCACACAGTCAAATAGCATTCCAATGCATGTAACAGAACTACTTATGGGGCAATGTTTTCTACTTTATGAAAAGAACTAATTTAACGGGAACTGTCGCTTTCGCGTATTCAGAACCGAGTTTAACCTTTAAACAAACCCTCTTATTGTCACTTATAAAAAGGCGCGCATTGCGTTAAAGTGAAAAAACCTATTTTTAAGAAATATAGTTCTTGACTTAGTTGAAAAGTATTTTGATCTGAAACTTTTAGACAAGAGAGGTTCGTACGAACCGGATTTTAAACCTACAAACGCGTCCGAAAATAGTTCTAAAATCGTTTTTCTAAAGTATTAAAAATTCCTACTTAACTGTGCAAAGCGTTGTCGCTTCCTTTGCACAGTTAAGACTAACCAAGTTTATCTAAAGGTTGGACGGCTTTCGATCTTACCCAACAGAAATTAAGTGCGGAAAACTCGTGTTAAAAACCAAAATAGACCCTAAGTGTTTCTATCGATGCATTATGTGAAATGATAGTTAAAGTGTGATCTTTACATTCTAACCTTTAAGATTTAGCCAGACATGGAAATGTAAACAGACATATTTAATTTTATCATGTCAAGGTAAAGTCTTTTGAAATAAAAGGTTTTGAAAGTAAATAATGCGAATAAAATAAAGTGGGTGCGAGAAATAAATAAAGTAAAGCGGATGCGAAAAATAAATAAAGTAAAGCGGAGCGAGAAATAAATAAAGTAAAGCGTATGCGAGAAATAAACAAAGTAAAGCGGGTGCGAGAAATAAATAAAGTAAAGCGGAGCGAGAAATAAATAAAGTAAAGCGGATGCGAGAAATAAATAAAGTAAAGCGGATGCGAGAAATAAACAAAGTATAAAATCTTAATTCATAAATAGAAACCTGCTCCAAGCGGAGGCTTTAATTCTGAGAACAACTGGAAAATAACTGGAAAGGAAATGGCGGCAGGATTAACTTCCACCAAGTGCTCCAAACTCGATTACAGACTCGATCACACAAATGTGATAACTTCCCGATGTGAGAAGATTATCACTTACAAAAACTCAATTATTTTTGCCTAAGGTGTTTGCAACTAAGTTTGGATGGATTGAAATGAACAAGAAGCCTCTATTTATAGACTTGGGAAATGGTATGAAAGGACAAGGATGCCCTCCAACTTCTTTTGGGAGGGAAAAAGCCCGTCAAAGGTGGCGCCCGCCACCCCCCTATGGCGCCCGCCATATGAACTGGGTAAGAAGGTGGTGGGAGACATGGCAGTTATCAGCGGTTGAGTCCTCTCCAACTTGTGGCCTACCCCATGGCGCCCGCCATGTTGGGTGCCACATGTGGAATTCCTTCAAAAGTTGGCTTTTTGCTCGATTTCCTTCATTTCTTCGTGGATGGTTCTGGAAACACCTAGAATCTGAAAACAAGACAAAATACAAGCATAATACAAGAAAACGATAATAAAAATCCTAAGAAGCATGTACAATTCGAGTCAAAAACACGGTGTAATTCGGTGTTATCACGCCACCACTGTCGTCTATGGCTCGCTTGTTCGCCTAGGGCGTCTTATGAAAGAAAACAGATTAAGTTTTGTTTTTAATTTATTAGTAAACCCTTAAATATCGGTTGTGTAACGCAACTGTAGTGGAAATGTAAGTCCTCTAACAACGGTTGACTTTCTTCACCATTGTAAAATCATTTACAATTTATTTTTTAAATAATGGACTTAAGTGACACAAGAGTATAACAACGGTTGGTTAAACTAACCGTTGTAAAATCATTTACATTTTATTTTATAAATAATAGACTTAATTGACACAAGCATATAACAACAGTTGTTTAAACTAACTGTTGTAAAATAATTTACATTTTATTTTTTTAAATAAACGACTTAAGTGACACACGCTTAATGTACTCTAAAAAATGGAAAAAATGAAGTTGCTGAGAATCGAAGCTTGCAACACATCATTTATTACTACGGTTTTTAAAGACAACCGTCATTAAATCACTGTTTATAAATCCAGCTACTCACTGAGCGCGAAAATTTAATATATTAAAACGGTGTATATTTCTTCCATTGTAAACCTGGCGTTGTTATTTGCACGTTTTGTAGTAGTGTTCTAACCTAAAGTTGAAGTTAGAAACCATATAATCGCTCAAGTCACACGGTCTAAATGTATTGCAAAATGATGGAGAAATAGAAGGGGTTGCAAACCATTAAATTCAACCTGGGTGGCTGAAATATATGAGGGTTTTAATGGTTTTATGTGACGCAAAGGCCAACTGCTCAAGTTGAAAGGAAAATTTTTATCGGAATACGGTTAGACCTGCGATGTTATAAGGGACAAAATATTAGACGCTTAAGAATCAACACGAAAATAAAGTAAATATATCAGAAATGAGGATGTTGTGTTGGATGTGTGGCAAGACTAGAAAAGATAAGACTAGAAATAAAAATATTAGAGAGAGTGTTTTTTTTAATAATCAAAATATCATTAATTAGGTATAAAGTGTAGACCACATTACAAGAATTCCTACAAATATGCAGGGAAAATAGAAAGTTGAAAAACAAACCAAACCAACCAAAACCAGTATTGGTTTGCAATTCCACCCCCTCTTAACCTACCTCTATGACTAATACATATACAATTCAAGAGGCATTTTATACCATTTATATAGAGAGCCTATTGAATTCTTCTTTACACCCAACTTTCTCCATCTCCAAGACCATAATACTATGTCGTGGAATATGGTATTTGGGGATGCAACAAGATCATTAAAAACAACTTGGTTCCTTGTTCTCCAAAGACACCGGCAGGTTACCAACCAGAAGTAACTGAGAGACTTTCCCCTCCCTAGATGATGACTCCAAATTTGCAGGACCTCCATACAATTATTACCTCTATTTAAGTTGATCCCTAACCATGAAGCAACCTCCCTCCAAACCAGTCTGGTTTTATCATAGTTTAAGAACAAATGTGTTGCATCTTCAATGACTTGAAATCAGAACACACATGATTTCTGGTGTGGATCTGTGATTATGCCTCTCCTTTCAAGGTTATCTCGCGTTGGTAGCTTGTTTTGCAGTAATCTCCATCCAAATATTGAAATCTTGAAAGGGATCTTTATATTCCACATGGAATTAATAACTGTATTTATATCAGCATCAACACTTACTTCTCCCTGGTTCTGCAGAAATTCGCATAGCAAGACTTCACATTGTATCTGTTACAATTGTCTCCTGGCCAAATAATTTCATCATCATTCTGAATATCCAAAGCTGCTTCTTCTACTAACTAACATAATTCTGTTTCTGAGTCATCCGCCTCTCCTTCAACTGAACTGATGATGTTTCTTCCAATCAAATCCCAAGACCACCTATCATCACTCCATGCTCCACATTCAGCTATTATAGCATTCTGATTCAAAGAGGAATTAAACAGATTTGGAAATTGGATTTTAAGGGCCTTTCCACCCAACCACCTTGAGTGCCAAAATAAAGTCTTCCTACCATTGCCCACTTTCCATGTCAGTTGCTGATAACACGAAAATGTATCATATATTTGCCTTGATTTACGACTAATAATTACGTTATTTCAGCCCAAGTTCCGATTATTCCGCGAGTATTCTAGTGTTTTCGTAGGTATTTCATTGTCCAAGCTGAAAGGAGCAAAGTAGAGAAAACATGAAGAAATGAGAAGAAAACAGGAAGAATTAATAAGAAAAAGAGCAGAAAATGGAAAGTGGTGTGTGTGACGACCGTCACACTCCCAAAGCTTGCCACGACCGTCATGCACTCATCATGACCGTCACACGCTCAAAGATGGTTATTATGTTCAAAACGCAGACGTGGAAAAAGAAGCCCAATGCACACGCACGTTGAGCAGTTTCTCCTAGATTCTCTCCCTCAACTTCAACTGCATGTGAGCCAGTCTCCCTTAGACTTCTCAACCACCAAGGGTTATGCTTCTACTATTTCTCTAACGTTAAGGCGACGGTGGAGCTATAAATACAGCATGGATTGGAAAGCCAAAGACCTAGAGAATTTCACCCCGAATTGCTGCAGAATTTATTTCCGAATTTTTTACTTTCCTTGCATTCCTTGTTTGTTTCCCGTTTCCCATTCCTTGTTTACCATTACTTAAAATAGTGATAGTTTCTCACATTGAGGAGCTATTGCACCACAGTTAGGATTTATTTTCAATCTTGCCTTCATCATTCGTTATTCCGATACGATCGAGCAAAAGCCTACCGACTTGTGGAGGAATTGCGAGAACCAACTTATTGCATATTTATCAGGTTTTTATTCATTATCTTAATAATAGCATTATCGTTTTCTCATTGCCATGTTTAATTTACTGTTTTACAATTTATATTCATGCATGTTTGTTTTAAGTAATATGTCTAGCTAAATCCGATTTATCGGTATGTAATGAAGTAACCGGAATGGTAGCAAAGGTTACGAGAGTAAAAAGGTAGCAAAGGTTAGGATTAAGACCACGAGAGTGTGAGATTTTAACCGGATAGCTGAAATTGGGCATTGGTTTTAAAAACAGCGAGAGCGCTTTAAAGTTAATTAGACCGTATTAGTTTTCAAAAAGTATTTTTAAACTCTGATGGGCTAGCGAGAGCAGACGTTATGATTTAGGAGTATAGTCCGAAGCAAAAACCACGAGAGTGTGAGGTGAGAGCTTCTAAACTAATATTTTCTACAGAAATATAATGTGACTTATTTTTATACGCTTAGGTTTTATAGAATCCACGATGGTATACTAAGTTATGTACCGATATCCTAATATCAACTAGTTTATTCTAAAAAAAATTAGATTCCCTTTAGTTTCCCTTTTTGAACTTAAAACTAGAACATCTTCGCCTTAACTAAACACAGTAGCGAACCGTAGCACTAGGTTGATTATCAAGTCCCTGTGGGATCGATATCTTTATTACTACGCGATAGGTTGTGCGCTTGCAGTTAGTAACCGTTAGACTCAGAAAGTCGTGATCAAGTTTTTGGCGCCGTTGCCGGGGAACTTTGATTTAGTCAATAGTGCAATTCTTTTTTGCGCCGTATAGACTAAGGCAACAAATTTTATTTCCCTTTTCTTTTTCTCGATTGTATGCCAAGTACTCGCTCACAAAGCGAAGACTTGCAACCACCAATCGCCGAATTAGAGCGTTTCTTACATTTAAGACGCAGAATACTTGAGTATCAACGCAAGTATAATATTCCCGATCTTCTCGCTCATACTCCTGAACCAGTCAAAGAACGAAACATGGCTGATGGACCACAGAACCGTCCTCTTAAGTATTACGCTACCCCATCTGAGCAAGAACCGCACAATAGCATTGCTGCCCCCGCTATCAACCGAAATGATTTCAAGTTGAAACCCTCATTGCTGTCAGCCGTACAACAACATCAATTTTTTGGAAATCCTACGGACGATCCTAATGAACATTTGACCAAATTTGTACAGTACGCAGACACAGTGAAGGCAAATGGTGTGACTGCAGATGCAACAAGACTACGTCTTTTTCCTTTCTCATTAAGAGACAGAGCTTGGGCTTGGTTGCAATCCTTGCCATCAAATTCCTTCACTACGTGGGATGAGTTGAAAAAGGTGTTCTTAGCACGATACTTCCCACCAAGCAAAATAACTATGCTGAGAGCCCAAATTAATGGATTTCGACAAAAAGATACCGAGTCTCTTTACGATGCATGGGAGAGATACAAGGATATGATGAGGATGTGTCCGCATCACGGTCTTGAGGATTGGTTAGTCATCCATACGTTTTACAATGGTCTCTTGTACAATACAAGAATGACAATAGATGTCGCCGCTGGTGGTACACTTATGGACAAACCTTATACCGAAGCCTATCAACTCATCGAAAGCATGGCTCAAAACCATTACCAATGGGGAGGTGAGAGAACGCCAGTGGAAAAGGCTCAAATGAAAGGTGGGATGTACTAAATTAGTAGTCTTGATCATGTCCATGCTAAGGTAGATGCCCTTGCTCAAAAGATAGACAACTTGACCATAACACCCGCAACCACCGTGGCTGCCGTAGCTCCAAACTGCGAATTATGCGGAGTACCTGGACATGCTGCCCCCGAATGCCAAATTTTAGCAGGAGTCTCCACTGATCAAGTGAATTATGATCAAGGAAACCCATTTGCAAATACCTACAATCCTGGTTGGAAGAACCATCCAAACTTTTCGTACAAGAATAATAACGCTCTGTATGCACCTGGCCAAGCGCCTGTTGTGCCACCAGGATATCAAAAACCTGCTGCTAATGTTCCCAACATTCCTAGGAAGTCAAACCTTGAAATTATGATGGAGAACTTCATTGCCGCACAAGCTCAACAAAACAAGGAGTTCCTTAACCAGAATATTCACACTGGTGACCAAATCAAACAATTAGCCAACAAGGTTGACGCTTTAGCCACTCACAACAAAATGTTAGAAACACAAATCTCGCAAGTGGCTCAACAACAAGCAGTTACCGCTGCCCCAGCTGGGAACCTTCCAGGTCAAACTCAAATTAATCCGAAGGGACATGCAAATGCTATAACACTTCGGAGTGGAACAGAACTAGAAGGACCCACTGACCCAAGAATCGAAAATCCAGCCATGTACCAAAAGCCTAGAAAGGAGTCTGAAAAGGAAGGCGAACCAAAGGAAAACGAGAAGGAAGATGATGGCAAAGAGGCCGAAGAGAAAGAAGAACCGTATGTGCCTTCGCCGCCTTATAAACCGCCTATCCCGTATCCCCAAAGATTCGCTAAATCTAAAAACATAGGCCAATTTAAGAAATTTGTTGAACTTCTGAAACAATTAAATGTCACAATACCTTTTACAGAAGCAATCACACAAATGCCCTTATACGCTAAGTTCCTAAAAGAAATATTAACTAATAAGAAAAAGCTCGAGGATACTGAAACCGTTATGCTTACTGCAGAGTGTAGCGCTATAATCCAAAACAACATGCCTCCTAAGCTAAAATATCCTGGTAGTTTCTCTATACCATGTGTGATTGGAAAGTTTGTCATATACAAAGCTCTGTGTGATTTAGGAGCCAACATCAGTTTAATGCCCTTGTCTATTTGTAAAAGGCTCAACATGGGAGAACTGAGACCAACAAGAATGTATGTACAACTAGCTGATAAATAAGTGAAATTTCCTCTAGGAATGCTAGAAAACGTTCCAGTACGTATAGGACAATTCTATATTCCTACAGATTTCATAATCATGGACATCCAGGAAGACTCAAACATCCCTATCATTTTAGGAAGACCATTTCTAGCTACTGCCGGAGCCATCATAGATGTGAAAAAAGGAAAACTGGCTTTCGAGGTTGGTGAGGAAAAAGTAGAATTCATCCTCTCAAAATTTTTCAAAGCACCTGCTATAGAAGATTCGTGCTGCTTCCTAGATGTAATTGATGAATGCGTTAAAGAAATGGAAAAACACCAAAACGCGTGTTCTGAAGTGCTGAGAATTCCGATGCCACCAATTTTTGAAGATGATAATTGGCATGGTGAATACCAAGATAATAATCTAAGTGAATGTCTCGCACTCACTCCTGACCCTATGCCTTGCCCAAAGAAACCAGTTGTAGAACTGAAAACATTACCCAAAGATCTAAGGTACGAATTCCTTGATACCGAACTCGAACGACCAGCTATAGTCAACGCAGACTTAGGACAAATAGAAACCGAGAAACTATTGCATGTCCTGAGAAAATACCCGACTGCCCTAGGCTATAACATCTCAGACTTGAAAGGAATAAGTCCCTCTATCTGTATGCATTGCATCATGCTTGAGGAAGACTGTAAAACCTCTAGAGAACATCAAAGGAGAATCAATCCCATTCTGAGTGATGTCGTTAAGAGAGAAGTGAAAAAGCTGTTAGAAGCAGGAATCATATACCCAATATCAGATAGTGAATGGGTTAGCCCAGTTCACGTGGTACCCAAGAAATGAGGTGTTACAGTCATCAATAATGAAAAAGGCGAATCTGTAGCACAACGTACTCAAACCGGATGGAGAATGTGTATCAATTATAGAAAACTAAACAAAGCCACTCGTAAAGATCATTTCCCTTTACCATTCATAGATCAAATGCTTGAACGTCTGGCTAAACACTCCCATTTTTGCTATTTATATGGATACTCAGGATTTTTCCAAATTCCTATCCATCCTGACGACCAAGAAAAGACTACCTTCACATGTCCCTATGGAACCTTTGCCTACCGGCGAATGCCTTTCGGATTATGTAACGCACCCGCAACATTTCAGAGATGCATGATGTCCATCTTCTCTGACTTCTTAGACGGTATAATGGAAGTCTTTATGGACGATTTCTCTGTCCGTGGGGAAAGTTTTGAAGGATGTCTATCAAACCTCGAAATGGTACTCGAACGATGTGTAAAAGTCAACCTAGTGCTGAATTGGGAAAAATGCCATTTCATGGTCCGACAAGGAATCGTGCTAGGACATATAGTATCCGACAGAGGAATCGAAGTCGAAAAAGCAAAAATAGAAGTAATAGAAAATCTCCAGCCACCAAAAACCGTCAGAGAAATAAGAAGTTTCTTAGGACACGCCGGTTTTTACCGACGTTTCATTAAAGATTTCTCTAAGATAACCAAACCCCTAAATGAGTTGTTAATGAAAGACGCTGAATTCGTCTTTAATGACAAATGCTTGGACGCATTTCAAACACTCAAGCAAGCTTTAATATCAGCACCCATTATGCAACCCCCAGATTGGAATAAACCATTCGAAATTATGTGCGACGCGAGTGACTATGTTGTAGGTGCAGTCCTAGGACAAAGAAAGGACAAAAAGCTTCATGCAATCTACTATGCCAGTAGAACCTTGGATCATGCACAAATAAACTACGCTACCACAGAAAAGGAACTCTTGGCTGTCGTGTTCGCATTAGATAAATTTCGTTCCTACCTAGTAGGAGCAAAAATAATCATCTACATCGATCACGCCGCAATCAGGTACCTATTAAGCAAAAAGGACGCCAAACCGAGGCTTCTGAGGTGTATTCTACTCCTACAAGAATTCGACTTGGAAATCAAGGACAAGAAAGACGCTGAAAATGTAGTAGCAGACCACCTGTCGAGAATGGAAAACATCCAACCAAACCAAGTACCTATTAATGACGATTTCCCTTATGAAAGACTCTTAGCCCAGTTAGAAAGCAATACAATAGAACAATCCTTGACTTATACTGATACAGAAACTAATGAAGTGGTAGAATCTGTTTACACTAAGACCACGCTGCCATGGTATGCTGACTTTGTCAACTATCTAGCAGCTGGAGTACTGCCACCTGATCTAACCTATCAACAAAAGAAGAAATTCTTCCACGACCTTAAACACTATTATTGAGACGAACCACTTCTCTTCAAGAGGGGCGCCGATGGTATTTTTCGTTGTTGTGTACCTGAAGATGAGGTGGAAGACATAATTTCTCATTGTCATTCTGTGCCCTATGGTGGGCACGCGAGCACTTCAAAGACTTGTGCTAAGATTTTGCAAGCTGACCTCTTTTGGCCTACTCTATGGAAAGATGTCCATATCACAGTCATAAATTGCGACCGGTGTCAATGGACTGGTAACGTCTCCAGACGCGATGAAAGGCCTCAGAAGGGCATTCTAGAAGTAGAAGTCTTTGACGTGTGGGGAATAGATTTCATGGGACCATTTTCGTCTTCTTTTGGTAACCAGTACATACTCGTTGCTGTCGATTACGTTTTCAAATGGATCGAGGCTGTAGCTTCTCCTACAAATGACACACGAGTAGTGATAAAGCTCTTTGAGAACATAATATTTCCTAGATTTGGTGTGCCAAGACTCGTCATTAGTGACGGTGGCTCCCATTTCATATCTAAAATATTCGATAAACTGCTATCAAAATACGGAGTCAAACATCGTGTGGCAACACCATATCATCCACAAACCAGTGGACAAGTCGAGGTTTCGAATAAAGAAATAAAACAAATTTTAGAAAAGACGGTCGCTACCTCTAGGAAGGATTGGTCAACTAAACTTAATGAAGCTTTATGGGCTTACAGAACCGCTTACAAAACCCCCATATGAACCACTCCATTTAAGTTAGTCTATGGAAAATCTTGTCATCTGCCGGTAGAAATAGAGCACAAAGCCTATTGGGCTATTAAAACCCTCAATTTAAATTACGCTTCCGCAGGAGAAAAGCGAATCTTAGATTTGCACGAATTAGAAGAATTAAGACTAGATGCTTATGAGAACGCCCGCATATATAAAGAAAGAACTAAGAGATGGCACGGTAAGCGCTTATCTAGAAAAGAATTTAATGTGGGAGACGTCGTGCTCCTATTTAATTCGAGACTTAAGCTTTTTCCAGGAAAACTTAGATCTAGGTGGTCCGAACCCTTTGAAATTTCTAAAGTTTTTCAAAGTGGAGCGATAGAAATAAAAGGAAGAAATAGTGAACCGTTCATAGTAAACAGGCAACGATTAAAACATTATCATAATATTGCAAACAGAGACTATTTGAATAGTCTAAGACTTTTAGAGCTGCCCGCTCATCCCTATAACTGAATTATCACTAAGCTTTCGTCAGGCTTACGACGTTAAAAGCAGCGCTTAGTGGGAGGCAACCCACGCGATTGTTTTCTTTCATTTTAACTTTCTTTTACTTTTATTTCTTTTTAAATTTCTTTACTCTATTTTCATTTTTTCGTTTCCTTTTATTTTCTTAATCTTATTTTCATTGCTTTTTCATATTTATTTATTTTCTTTTCTCAAAAATTTAAAAATTTTATGGAAACTGCTGTGTTGATCTTATAATTACATGCTACCGGATTTTTAAAGTCTTTCTACCTTCTTCCTTCTACATCTACTTTACTTTTCCGACTAACTGTTAAGATGGATAATGAAGACACCATGGTTGTGCTATTCAGGGACGCTATCCAATGGCACCGCTATGAGGTTCTCTCTCGCAGACCTATAACCTTAACCAAATTTGCCCATGGACCTACCATGACTGCCTTAGGCATAGGAGATAACATAGACTTTATGTTTAGCCAGATAGGATGGGAAGGTTTTGCTAGAAAGAAGTATCCAACTTACCACAGGCTGACCCTAGAATTCCTAAGCTCATTGTCCTACAACCCTAACTATGGCATAGGATTTAATATGGGTAACATAACCTTTAGGCTATTTGGATACACGTGCCGCTTCAACATCAGAGAGATTACGGACCTGTTGGATTTCCCCAATGGACCCGATGTTTTTACCATGGCACAGGAGGATTTAGTAATGGAAGATGAACTGGACCTTTTCTGGAGTAGTATTTCAGGACAACCTCATCATGACCCGCACCCTATGGTGTCCACCAAAATTCACAACCCGACCATAAGGTACTTATATATGATCTTAGCCTACACCCTCTTTGGAAAAGCCGAGAATGACACCCTAATCTCTAGAGATGAGCTTTTTATCATGTTTTGCGTGTTTCAATCCCGACCCGTTAATGGAGCTACTTTTATGCTTGACAATCTCCGCAGGATTGCTCAAGCTGATCACGGTCCCATTTTGATAGGTGGCCTCGTAACAAAAATTGCTGATGCCATGGGATTTAGTACACGACTTTCACGAGTGAACCCTCTAGGCGGATATAGGCCAATGGACATAACTTTCTGTTTTAACCGAGGACTCATTAGAAATCGTGGACCACCCCCGTTTCAACTCCTGATCAATAATGAAGTTGTTTCACATTTTGCACTGCCTGATCACGAGCGAACTAGTGTGCATAACCGCCACAACTGGCTATACGATTTAGATGAGCCACAGCCTGAACATGATTTTGGTAGTCATGTGTCTGACATTGAGATTGGCCCTGAAATTCCTCCTCACTATCATGATTTCCCTGAGTATCCCATGAATAACACTGATACTGTTTCCCCTGCTAACATCCATGCCACCCTCGAAGCCTTCCGCACTGCACTTCAAGATATGAGAGATGAACTTCAACTTATCCGTCTTGACGTTGTCGGTCTAATGGATACCGCTGTCGAAGAATTTGATCATCTGAACCAAGCTGTGGAATCTTTGAAAAAGCAACGTGGCTAATACTGTTACACTGCATTTTTCAATTTAATTACTTTTCTTTTAATGTTTTAGAACCATTTACTTTACTGTCCTTTTCTTTTTAATGTCAAGGAACAAGTTTATTTCAGTTCAATTTAAACTTTAATACTCTATTACAATTTTACTTTGAGTACACTGCTATGATTTTCCAATTTTAATAAAGTATTCAATTCGTATTTATTGCTAGTGGTTGAGTTGATGATATAATGTTCCTGCTTATTTTAATTTATTTCTGTCATTTTATATGCATTCTAATTATCTCGTATTTTACTGCTATTGATAATTGCCATGTTCCAATATATATATAATATGCCAGCTTTTATTTAGCTTCTGTGAGAATGCAGACTTTGTGAGCATGACGGACATAACGCCCCTGTCACGACCGTCACACGGCTTACGACCGTGACGGGTCCGTGACGAGCGTCATACTTGTTTTAACGCGCTCTCTGTTTATAACAGAGACCCTTCCTCTTCATCTTCCTTTCCTTTCAATCTCTTTTCAAACGACCCACTCTCTTTTCACTCTCCTTAACCGACCCATTACTCTCCATTAAACAAACCCTCACATTAAATCCCAATTTTCTCCAACACTTCATATTTCCAAACCCTCTTATTTCAACCTCACGAAACACTCTCATTCTCACATAACAACCCTTACTCACACCCACTTCCTCCATTCAACCTGTTTCACTTTGCATGCACCATGGCTAGACGCACCAGACAAGCTCCTGACCTTTCCGCTGTTACATTCAGAGAGCGAGAATCTGGTAACCGCCAAAGGGCTAATTACGTCAGCTTCTACCAACGCTCTTTCCAACCGACGCGGTACGTCCACATTGCCAGCCTTGAAGAGTTGGGTATGCTAGAAGGTGTACGTTGGATGCTTCAAAATGCCGGTTTATGGCAGCTCTGTACACAAGGGCAGGCTACCTACGAAGCTCTGACTCTGGAATTTCTGAGCTCATTTGCTTATGTTACACCTCCAGGAGATACAAACCAACTTTCTGGTGTAGCTACATTTCGCATGTTTGGCTCTGAGTATTCGGTGGGCCAAAACTGACTTGCCAGAATGCTTGGATTCCATCATGGCGAGAATGTTCATTGCCGCTTGCCTAACGATGCCTGGTTCCAGGAAGCTTTCGACCTTTGGAATCGACTTACAGGTGTAACTTCTTCAAGCTGGGACAGCCTCAATGCAACCTACATTCATAACCCAGCAATACGATACTTTCACAGAGTTTTAGGACACACAATCTTTGTGAGGGACAGCAACCACAAAGTCAACTCCAAGGAGCTCTTTTTCCTTCGTTGTGTGCTCCTTCCCGAACCAATCAATGCAGCCCCGTTCCTACTATCTCACATCCACGCCAACTGTGCTAGAGGTTATAAACCTTTCTACTTTGGAGGTATTGTAACTTCTATCGCACTCGTCCTTGGTCTGGGAGACAACCTCACTAATTTACCTTTCATTCCACCTGAGTCCCTGGATACCGAGTATTGTCGCTCCCCCCACCTTATTAAAGTAAGGGCGGATGGATGATACCATCCAGTGGTCCGTACCGGAATAATCAGGAGCACCATCATGCCATGCAGAGACCGCATCGACCCTCAAAGACAGGCAAATTGGCTTTTTGATCTCCGTGCTCCTGAGCCTAATGTGGCTGCTCAAGAAAACCAAAATAATGAAGCAGTCGGTGAAATGGAGCAAGAGATGGATCATCCGCCTACTGAGAACCCACCACCTCCTGCTCAAGATGCCTCAATATCCACCGGACGTCGTTGTCGCGCCGCTCCAGAACAAGATCCCGTCACTAATGAAGAAATCTTAAGGGGCATATGGCAACAAAACCAATTGGCTTCCCAAAGAGAGGAACAGCAACAGAGGCAGTACAATGAGATGATGAGCCTAATGCGACAAATCCAATAGGGGCAAGTCCACCAAGGACAACGGATCGACGGTGTGATAGAAAAGATGGGTGCCCTGACACTACGCGTGCAATACCTACATGATTATATCCATCACGTAGGCATTCCAGATCATGTAGCCCAGATTGGACGCGCTCGCACCCGAGGCAGAGGACGTAGACCTCATTAGATTTAGATTTTATTTTAGTTTTATCTCCTTTTGTAGTTTCTTTCCGCGTTTATATCGAAACATTGAGGACAATGTCCGATATAGTGTGGGAGAGGTACCTTTTATTTTCCCTTATGTATTCCCTTTCCGCATTTCCTTTAGAATAAAGAAGCATTTATATGAAATTTTCGTACATTTCAAAATTTCCCCACTTTATTCAGCTATAACAATTTTTTTTTTATCATTGCACAACTTAACATACCGAAACATAGGCTATGTTAGGAAATCGAAAAATTTAACAAGATTGATACCGTCTTGACACCTTAGACCTCTTGCATATGCGAGATCAGTTTCAATACCCATTATACCGATACCCTCGGTTCTAGCTCTAAAGTAACCCCAAGTAGTTTATATTAGCAGTCAACACCGTCTTAAACACAAACCACGTGGAGAGCCGATGAAGATAAGTGTTTGATGCCGAATCATTAAATAGCTTTCGTATTCTTCGTTGTTGTGAAAAATTGAAAAATGCACCAAACCTACAGTTGCAAAAGTATTTCAAAAGAAAAGAAAGAATCCATTGTTGGTTGGTTCAGAGGAACTTGGTTCTGAACTCGGTAGGGTGAACTACGGTTCGATCCCCCACAACCTACGATTAGGATATATATATATAAAGGGTTACCACACTTGTGTACCAGACCCCGTGCTAAAAAGGATCAAAGTCACTAACCGGCTACTCCACTACATACGTGTAAAGGGAAAAGGCTTAATGTGATTGCGCTAGAATGAAACCGGGTGAAATAGATATGAGAAACTTTAGGTTGAGCTATAATAGAATGATTAGAACTGGCTTGTGTAGAGGGGAGGTCTATGATTATGCTTGTTGCTTGTGTCACTAATGTATCTTTAGTGTTTTACTTGAGTATCCGTCATCTTAACAAAATGCTTTGCAAAACATTTTCAAAACAAATGGTATGTCATGTGTGTGCGTTTGATAAAACTTGTCCGACATTCTTACTGACTAATTGCTTGAGGACAGGCAAAGATTCAAGTGTAGGGGAGTTTGATAACATGAAAATGTATCATATATTTGCCTTGATTTACGACTAATAATTACGTTATTTCAGCCCAAGTTCCGATTATTCCGCGAGTATTCTAGTGTTTTCGCAGGTATTTCATTATCCAAGCTGAAAGGAGCAAAGTAGAGAAAACATGAAGAAATGAGAAGAAAACAGGAAGAATTAATAAGAAAAAGAGCAGAAAATGGAAAGTGGTGTGTGTGATGACCGTCACACACCTACCACGACCGTCACGCTCCCAAAGCTTGCCACGACCGTCATGCACTCATCACGACCGTCACACGCTCAAAGATGGTTATTATGTTCAGAACGCAGACGTGGAAAAAGAAGCCCAATGCACACGCACGTTGAGCAGTTTCTCCTAGATTCTCTCACTCAACTTCAATTGCATGTGAGACAATCTCCCTTAGACTTCTCAACCACCAAGGGTTATGCTCCTACTATTTATCTAACGTTAAGGCAACGGTGGAGCTATAAATACAGCATGGATTGGAGACCTAGAGAATTTCACCCTGAATTGCTGCAGAATTTATTTCCGAATTTTTTACTTTCCTTGTATTCCTTGTTTGTTTCCCGTTTCCCATTCCTTGTTTACCATTACTTGAAATAGTGATAGTTTCTCACATTTAGGAGCTATTGCACCATAGTTAGAATTTATTTTCAATCTTGCCTTCATCATTCGTTATTCCGATACGATCGAGCAAAAGCCTACCGACTTGTGGAGGAATTGCGAGAACCAACTTATTGCATATTTATCAGGTTTTTATTCATTATCTTAATAATAGCATTATCGTTTTCTCATTGCCATGTTTAATTTACTGTTTTGCAATTTATATTCATGCATGTTTGTTTTAAGTAATATATCTAGCTAAATCCGATTTATCGGTATGTAATGAAGTAACCGAAATGGATTCGATAATTCCGAGCTAAAACCATAAACAACTTAATTTCTGGCCGCGATTTCTTAATTAAAACTGAACTTTTATTACGAGAGTAAAAAGGTAGCAAAGGTTAGGATTAAGACCACGAGAGTGTGAGATTTTAACCGGATAGCTGAAATCGGGCATTGGTTTTAAAAACAGCGAGAGCGCTTTAAAGTTAATTAGACTGTATTAGTTTTCAAAAAGTATTTTTAAACTCTGATGGGCTAGCGAGAGCAGACGTTATGATTTAGGAGTATAGTCCGAAGCAAAAACCACAAGAGTGTGAGGTGAGGGCTTTTAAACTAATATTTTCTACAGAAATATAATGTGACTTATTTTTATACGCTTAGGTTTTATAGAATTCACGATGGTATACTAAGTTATGTACCGATATCCTAATATCAACTAGTTTATTCTAAAAAAAATAGATTCCCTTTAGTTTCCCTTTTTGAACTTAAAACTAGAACATCTTCGCCTTAGCTAAACACAGTAGCAAACCGTAGCACTAGGTTGATTATCAAGTCCCTGTGGGATCGATATCTTTATTACTACGCGATAGGCTGTGCGCTTGCAGTTAGTAACCGTTAGACTCAGAAAGTCGCGATCAGTTGCTTAAAAATACCTTGTTCATTTGAGTGTTTGGCAAGGTTTAATAGATTTTTCCACCATCTAGACCAATGTCTTGAATTTACCTCTGATTGATTGTTCAGCATACCTAAAATGGATTCTCCATACTTGACTTTCATAATTCCACTCCACAAGGCATTTGGTTCATGCAAAACCCTCCAAATCCATTTAGATACAAGAGCTTTGTTGAAAGTAGAAATCTCTTTAATTCCTAGGCCTCCAAATTGTTTAGGTTTGCATACTTGATTCCATCTCACCCAAGCTATAGACTTCTTATCACAGTCACTCCCCTACAAAAAATTTCTTTTGATTGCTCTGATTGTCTTTACCACTTTGATAGGTGCTATATAAAATGACAGGTAATGTATTGGAATGTTAGATATGACTGAGTTGATTAGTGTAACCCTCCCTCCTATAGATAATCTTCTTCCCCTCCAAGTAGCTAGTCTTGATTTAATAGATGAAATGATTGGTTTCCACATTTCTTCCATTCTATGTCTGCCACCCACAAACAGACCAAGGAATTTGAATAGAAATTTTCCAGCCTTGCATAATAAAAAAGTTGTTGCAGCTTCAACTATGTCACCTTCTAATCCCATAGCCAACAACTTACTTTTACTAAAATTAACCTTCAAACCAGTCAATATTTCCAGGCCCCTCAGAATTGCTTTAATTGCCCAAATGTTACACCAAGAGTCTTCACAAATTACCAAGGTATCATCTGCAAACTGTAGCACTGAGTTGACCGTCTCCCCTTCAATTTTTATGCCTCTAAAAAGACCTTTATCTTCAGCTTTCTTGATGAGCAAGGCAAGGACTTCAGATACCAACACAAACAGAAAGGGAGAAAGTGGATCTCCTTGCATAAGACCCTTTTGTAGTTTGAAATCTCTAGAGGAGCTATCATTCACAAGGACATACCCATAATTATTACATAGCAATCCCTTTATCCAACTTATCTATATAGGCTTGAAGTGCATTGCCTCTAAAATCTTGAATAAACAATTCCAGTTTACACAGTCATACGCTTGAGCAAAGTCAATCTTGAACATGAATCCCTTTTTCTTTTTTTCTAACAACATAATCTGGTACTTCATTTGCAACTAAAACACCATGCATCAATTGCCTGCCAGGAATAAATGCAGTCTGAGTTGGCAAAACCAGTTTTCCAATAACATTCCTAAGTCTGCCCACAAGAATTTTAGAGACTATTTTTTGAATGCATCCAATCAAGGCAATAGGTCTAAATTCCTTTAGGGACTGAGGATTTTCACATTTGGGGATAAGAACAAAAAAAGCAGAGGTAAAACATATGGGCAGTAATGCTTTCTCATAAACCTCAGTAATGCAGTTGGTGATATCTTGTCCAATAATTTCCCAAGTCTCTCTGATGAATTTCATATTAAGCCCATCTGGTCTTGGGCTCCTATCTCCATCACATGTGTTTATTGCTTCCAAAATGTCTTCTCTGGTAAAAGGGGCAGTAAGCATATCATTATCCTCCTCAGATAACTTGTTAAATGCACTTAGATCCATATGGAAACCTTCAATCATCTTGTTCTTGTATTTCTCTTCAAACTGCTCATGAATTACCTGTTTCACCTTTTCCACCTTATCATGTTCATCTAGGCCTAAATTTAGAGGAGATAAAGTATTAAACCTCCTCCTGCAGTTGATAATCAAATGAAAATACTTATAGTTGATGTCTCCATCCATCAGCCATTTTGTTCTAGCTTTTTGATGGAGGATGCTTTCTTTGATCACGAGCTTACTCCACATATCCTCTATCAAGCAGCTTCTAGCCTTCAGTCTACTTTTTGAAATGTCTTCTACCATATCAGCCATCTCATCTTCAATTTCATTTAATGTCTCAATATTCTCCTCCACCTTAAGGTCCATAATGCCAAAGACCTTAGAATTTCACTCTCTCAGTTTTGTCTTTAGAAATTTCAGTTTTTGGTAAAAAATGTTGCCTGCATCTTCCAACACCTTGCAAGACTCCCACACATCTTTAACAAAAGGTAGAAAATCAGGGTGATCCATCCAGGCATTAATAGTTTTGAAAGGCTTTGGTCCCCAGTTTCTATCATTTAGGATTAAAGAAACAGGCCTATGGTCAGACACATCCCTCTTTTCCACTTTTTGATTCATAATTTTCCACTGATGACATAGTTCCTCGTTAATAAGGAATCTATCAAGCCTACTTTTGCAAGACCCATTAGAGTTGAACCATGTGAATCTGTTACCTACCACAGGTAGGTCCACGAGCTCCATATCCTCTATGAAAACTCCAAACTCCTCCATTTCTGATAAATTAAATCGGCCTCTGCCTCTTCTCTCTTCCTTAACTTTGATGGCATTAAAGTCCCCCCTACAATCCAATCTCCTATTGGGAATTCAGTATTCAATTTGATAAGTTTCGCCCACAACACCCTTTTCTCATTAAGTGATCATGAAAAGTAAATGTTTACAATATAAATGGATCAACCTCTACAATATCCATGAACACCTAAATAACCATTTCCAGAAAAACTTAAATCAGAGCAAAATGACTTTTTGTTCCAAATAGATAACAAACCTCCAGACTGTCCCAAGGACCAACTAGCAGACCAGTCAAATTCATCTTTACTCCACAAGCTGCTCACCACGCCACTATCTATACTCTTGTACTTTGTTTCTTGAATTAAACAAAACTCGGTGTTATTCCTTTCAATCAACTGTTTGACTCTTCTCTTCTTGATAGAAGAGTTGCACCCCCGGATGTTATATGTGATTATATTCATGGCACAATTGTAGTGACCTCCTTCATAATTTCAAATCTGGCTTTGTCTTTATTTTCCAAACCTCTAATGATTCCTTCTAATGCTTCATCGTCTTCATCTTCTTCTATTCCCAATTCTTTCAAAATTGACCATACTTTTCCTGGACCGTCGTCTACTCTCTTTTTAATCCTAGCATTTCCCATCTCCACGTCATTATCAGACAATGATTCACAACAGAAGATAGATTCCCCAGAGTACCTTGAGCCTGAGTCTTCCAATTGAGATGAAATGGTTATTAAATCATCACAAATTCCTTCTCTATCAGTAGCAGAATTAATTAGTTTAATGCTGATGGAAGAGTGCAGGAGTGCAGAATAAAATGATGGCGCGAAAGGAATTTGAATCTTTTCATAAATCTCTTCTAACTGTTTCTTCTTCCTGGGAGGGTTGCAAACTTTGGGCCCACCACACTTCGTCTTCATACTATTTGAGATGTTGGGCCTAACATCCACATCAGTCTCAATCTGGTTCAGAAATCCCAATGCCACTGTATCTTATTTCGTATTCTCAAGGCCCTGAATAGCCACTAGATTACCCTTTCCTTGAACCATCCGCTCCTTCCTTGGGGAAAAACATTTGGCAAACTTGTTTCCTACCTTTTGTCCCGTCAGATTATCTTTAGAACTACACGCATTTAATGCCTTATTCTCTTTAATCTTTCATGTGCTCTGACTATCTCCCCTACTACCTCCAAATGTAACCTTTTTCAACAATATATTAGTCTTCCCCATATTGTTAGACTCATGATGAGGAATGCCATGCCTTTTCAAAGTAGACCGGCTTGTGTAGCTCTTAGGTTCTGTTTCACCTCTGACATCACCAATATCGAGATCTTCTCTCACTTCTCCTCCCAAGTTTGTAGAATCGTCTGTTGCTTCTTCCGAGCCAACTCCATAGCTAGAACCTCCATCGTCCTCATCTTCACGTTCCGTTTCGTCTTCAGTTTCATCCACCATTGATTCGTCAGAACTTAGTTCCAAAGGCTTCTTTTTATCATTAATGACGATTCATTTTGGACCATGGTTGTCTTCAACTAATTTGATGCAAAACACCTCACTGTTCATGTACTGTTCATGTACGGACATATACTGTTCATGTACGGACCAAGTACTGTTCATCATTTTTTTGGGCCAAAATTGGGGTGGGGACCAAAACTGTTAAAAAAAAAATGGGGACCAAAATCGTGAATTTTGACAAATAAGGGGACCAAAACTGTATTTTAGCCTTTATTTTTCTATTATTCTTGACTAATAATTAACTTATTACACATGTATTTTCTAACAAATATTTATAGATATTATTAACAAAACATTAGTCAATATATGACTTAAAATTTTTAAAAATGACTAAATATAAAAATAAAATAAAAATCGTTTTAGAAATGATAAACATAAATTTGGAGTGAGTGGCACCCGCATGTAGAGTAGTATATTAAAGGCGACATGTGGTTCAGGAGGCACGCAGGCAGGCCTGTCCAAATCCAATCACGTGCATTCCTATACGTCTTTGACTCAATGTACTTTAATTAATTCAATGTACGTACATTTTAAATACAAATTCTACTGTAATCAACCGTGTATTTTAACTTTTTCAATACATTAAATTAATAAAATAAAGTTTACAACTTTTATTTGTAATTATTTTTAGGTTTAATGACATTTTTGGTCTCCTGTTTTGAAGTTTTCATGATTTTGGTCTCTCTGTTTTGTATCAAAATTGGAATGAGAGACTAAAATTGTACAAAACATTAAATCATAAAGACTAATTCGTTATATAGAGACCAAAAATATCATTAAGCCTTATTTTTAATTTGTCAAGTATCAGCTAAATTAGTTAGTTACCATGAGACAAATTAGAAATATAATGAGCAAAAATATTAGAGATTTCTTGGGTAGTGTACGCTGACAATAGTTGAAAATGTGACAAAAATTAGAAACAAACAGAATACAATAGGTGGACAATATTATAAAGAAGACGACATGACCGTATATTCTAAACTTATTAAACACTGACAAATTGCTGCATCATTCACGTTCCTTTAGTTTTCTATTTTGTAAATAATACTTTACCGTTGGTATAGTAGTGAGTGAGTATATACACCGACTAGAGCACAACACAGGTCAAATGAACATCGTCTTCTATGTTGCCTTGAGCCCACAAAATTATAGAAGAAGCTCTTTACAATGGAAGTCAATGAGCACTGTGGCCAAGACGTGTGCTTTGTTTCAAGTTATTATTCATTTGCAACATCATACTTTTACATCAAACCAAGGAGGATGGATACATTCCCAATCACGTTGTTTAAATAATTTCTAAAATCTGAATTTTTATACATTGATCTCCTTAATCAATTTTCTTCTTTTCTTTTCTAGTTTTAAATGCTTTTTATTTATGGATTTTTTTCTCTTCCTCGCAATTTTTTATTTATTGTAACTTTTATTGTTACATTTTATTTATAGTAATTTAAATCAATTTATTATTTTATTTATAAATTTTTAAATTAATTAATAAATTCAGTTAGGATTATTATAATTTTTTTTTACATATAATCCTATATTTTGGAAATTACTATTAATATATTTTATTTTTATGTAATTTTAGATTTTTTATAAATTGTAATATACATTTATTTTTAATAATAAATTGGAATAATTTTTAATATTAAAGAATACAATTTTGATATTATATTTATTATAAATAAATAATATTAAAATTATACTTATCGATTAAAAATACGTTAACATAACTAAATTTAAGCATTAAAGAAATAAATATAGTAATTAATAACTTTATAATTATTAAAGAGAGAAATGAAAAAGTTTATTTTTAAATTTTATTTTTTATGATATTTTATACAAAAATATTAGCATTTATTCTTAAAAATGGTTACAAATATTTATTTTTAAAATATGTTTTTTTTGGTTAATGTATCTAATTATTATTAATAATTAATATTTATATTTAAATAAAAAATTATAATATTGTTTCAATATTAGATTTTGATAGGATTTGATATTATCAATAATCAATTTATATCACTAGAGTTGTTTTTATTTACGGTTTTTGTTTTCTCTTCCTCGCAATTCTTTATTTACCTACTGATATCTACATTAATAAATGTTAAATTATTATTTTTTAATTTAACTACTTATAATTATTCAATATTCTTAGAACAAAGAGATTTTTGTTTTTTCTCTTTCCTATATAAAGTTTAATACTTGATTTATTTTATTTGTTATTTTTTTTAATAATTAAAGTATGAATGAACTTGCAAAATTTTAAAAACCAATTCTTTCTTTCTAATTTTTTATCGTATTTTTTTAAATTGTTATTATTAAAGTATCAATTATTATTACCAGTATAAATGAGAATAAGTTATAATTATTTTTATAAATGGGAATAAGTTACCAATAATTTTATAAACGGGAAAATTCAACTATTGATACAATTATTTTTACAAACGAAAATAAGTTACGAATATTTTTATAAATGGACGAGTTTAAAATGCTTATAAACGAGAAAAAGTTTACCTGTTGATAAAATTATTTTTATAAACGAGAATAAGTTATAAATATTTTTATAAACGAGAATAAATTACAAATATTTTTACAGTGAAATACGTGAGTACATTTTCTATTGACATTGTATTCTATTAAATCTATACTACACACTATTTTATTTTTATAAAGGAAAAAAATTCAAATATTAATACAATTGTTTTTAACATGAATAAGTTAAAAATATTTTTATAAATTGTCATACGGGTTCAAGCCACTTATAAACCGGAAAAAATCTACGTATTGATATAATTATTTTTAAACTTATAAAATAACTAAAATATATCAGAATCTTTTCAAATTAACTTTATAATTGTAATCATGATAAAAAAATGTTAAATGCTAGTCATGAAAATGTAATGATAAATGGTAATCATAAAAAATTGATGATAAAAGATAAAAATGTATTGATACAGTCACTTTTATAAACTAAAAAAGTTACAATTGTTTTTATAAACGGGAATAAGTTACCAATAATTTTATAAACATAATAAATTCAATTATTTATACAATTATTTGTATAAATGAGAATAAGTTACAAATATTTTTATAAAGGAGAAAAATTGAAGTATTAAAACAATTGTTTTTAACATGAATAAATTAAAAAATTGCTTTATAAATTGTCACACAGGTTCAAGGCGCTTATAAACGGGAAAAAATCTACATGTTGATGTAAATAATTTTATATACGTAAATAAGTTAAAATAATTTTTTTAAACGGGAAAAATTCTACATATTGATATAAATATTGTTGTTAGATTTATCAACCCATTAAGTTGGTTACGTTGTAAAAATTTTAGAGTTTGAAAAAAGTTTGTAGGTTTGACAAGTGATATTTCGCAATGTAGCGTGTGAATATAGACGGAACCCGTGCGATAGTACGGATATTATTTGAATTGGAAACATGATTTTATTCAGAGTTGTAGTTTTAGAATTTACTCATCTGAATTCGACTAAGTTTTGGTAAATATTGGAATTGTAGGCATAATACCAGCTGTAGACTGATCATTTGAATTTTATTTTTTATACATTGAATTAAGTTTGATATATTTACTCATGCTATTGTAGGAATGAAAAATTCTATCAGGAAATTATTATATTATTATTGTTGCATCGGTGAAGTACCATGTTCGAGTCATATATTGTGTATTAAATGATATTACTATATATTTTTGAATTCCATATGTAGGAAGTATTAATTTTGTATTTTATAATTTATACCTACTGTTGTTGTTGGATTTATTAACCTATTAAATTGGTTACGCTGTAAAAAAAATTGAATTAAAAAAAAAAATTACAGGATTGACAAGTGATTTTCACAACGTAGCATCTGAATACAGACAGGACTCGTGCGATAGCACGGGTAATCCGCTAGTGTATATATATATATATATATATATATATATATATATATATATATATATATATAATTTCTTAAATTTATATGAATTGATCAATTAGGTCACTCTGATAAGAGAATGATATTTTATTTTTAATATATTTTATCTACTCCAAAATTTTAAGGAGTACATTTAGGTATGTATGGCAAATGTAATGAGAAACAAATGTGAGTTGTGTTGAGAAATAAGTTCGCGTTTTAAGTGTCACGTTGTTTAGCAAAGTGGAGGTTGAGCACTTTATAAGTAAGATGGCTCATACACCTAACACTGTAAGACTTTAGGTGAATATGTTGTGTCTCTCTCACTTGTTTGGGTGAGTCTTTGACCTTTAGGTGAGTGTTTGACCTAATGTGAATGATTCTCCCTTATGATGACCCACTAGTGGTATCAAAGTCTGGTTCGAGTAAGAGACCAACTCCTTGTGTCGAAAGGCTTCCTGACATGGTGGTCACGCGACACGTTCCGTTGAAGTGCTCATGATGAGTAAGGGTGGCTCTCAACAGCGGCACACGCATGTAAATGAAAGAGCTTCCGCTTGAGTGGAAGCATAGTGGATGGACTCACACTTGAGAGGAAGATTGTTGAGAAACAAGTGTGATTTGTATTGAGAAACAAGTGAGTTCTAAGTCCCACATTGCTTAGAAAAGTGGAGGATGGACACTTTATAAGTAAGATGACTCATACACCTATCACCTTAAGGTTTTAGGTGAATATGTGGTGTCTCTCTTACTTGTTTGGTTGAGTCTTTGACCTTTAGGTGAGTGTTTGACCCAATGTGAATGATTTTCCATCATGATGACCCATCGAAATGGACATGTATGTTACATTTAGTCCATCATTACAAAAGACACAAAAATTTGGGACGGGACAGGCAAAAATTTTGGTTTGTCTCACCGAAAAACAAAGTGGAATTTAGTGGATTCAACTAGTTGTGCACTTCTAAAGTCTAAAATTAGAAACAAAATTATGTTTGCCATCATACTCGTTAAAACCCGCCGAGAGTTAGGGGATGTAAGGGCAATTTCGATGGGTATGGCGTGTTGACTTTGAAATGAATGTATTCAAAGGTGTCAACATCCCATTCAACTTCATAACTTCCTTCATTGTTGTAGGTCCGCCATTATAATGACAACATCACATTTGTCAGGATTTACTTCTATGCATCTTTCCATCAAATAAAAACCCATAAAATTGTCGGCTATCACACTGAAGGTACATTTTTTGGATTGAGTCTCATATTGTATTGTCAAACTCTTTGAAAAATCCGAGTGAGGTGTTGTTCGCGTACCTCTTATTAGCTAGACTTGACAATCATTTAATCTTTGCACACCTTCAATGTTTTGTCTATTTCTTCCTTGAAAACCTTGCTCATCATCCTTTGAAATGTTGCTCCCATATTCTTCAAACCAAATGGCATTACATTATTTTGGTATAGTTTGTATGTTCGATCATGAAAGCGGTATTCCCTGTATCCGGATCATACATGGGTATCTGATTATGTTAGAGTACACATACATAAAAGATAATAACTTATATCTAACAAAGTTGTCGACCAACTCTTGTATACTTGAGAGTGGATATGAGTCGATAAGGTGTGCCTTATTCAGATCAGTATAGTCGACACACAATCTCCATTTTCCTGAATCTTTCTTGACCAACACAACATTGGATAGAAAGTCGGTGTATTTTGCTTTATATATGAAACTGTTGTGGAAAACCAGTAATTCAAGTGTTGTAATCGGTACTGCATTCTTGTAACCGTTTATAGTGTGTGGTATTTTAAGTTGTTATAAAAGGTGTAATCGATTACTGTGTTTTGGTAACTGGCTATGACTGTGTTGAATTTTAATTGTATAAATAGTTGTAATCGGTTGTAGATTTTGTGTAACAGTTACAAGCATACAATTTTTTTTGTTATTTTATATTTGTTGTTTCTTGTATCCCAATCAACTGTAAAATGTATAAATACCCAAGGGATATTTATATCAATATTAATTAACATTCTCACCATTAATTATACTCTCTCTAATTCTCTCTCTCTCTCTCTCTCTCTCTCTCTCTCTCCCTGTCTCTCTCTCTCACACTCACTCTCTTTTCTCTCTCTCTCTCTCTCTCTCTCTCTCTCTCTCTCTCTCTCTCTTCTCTCTCTCTCTCTCTCTCTCTCTCTCTCTCTCTCTCTCTCTCTCTCTCTCTTTCTCTCTCTTTCTCTCTCTCTCTCTCTCTCTCTCTCTCTCTCTCTCTCTCTCTCTCCCCCTCCCAACGCACTCAATTACTCAATTTTCATCAATCTTGTGGCTCCAAGTTCTAACATTTGACTTCAAGATCTTGGTTTGATCCACCAAACACATATTGTGCAACATGAAGTCTGTCTCCAATAAAATAATCCTTGCAAACCTACCCATCCTTGTTAAAAAGAATTGCGACAAATGGTGCAAGCAAATGAAAGTGTTGTTTCGTTACCATGATGTTCTTAAAGTGATCAAGAATGGTGTGGGTCCTCTTGTTGAAGGTGCAACAGATGCACAATGAGTAACACATATGGAGGAAAAGAATAAATATTCCAAGGCGTTGTTTTTAATCCATTAACACGTTGACACAAATAATTTCGAGAAAGTTAGTAATTGTGAATCATCGAAGTAAGCATGGGAAATCTTGGAAAAGGAATACACCGAGGATGACATGGAGAAGGTTGTGAGGTTACAAACTCACAAACGTCAACTTGAGTTAATTCAAATGGAGGTGAAGGAGATCATCAATGATTTAACGAAGAGAATTATTCGGTTGTTGAACCAAGTAAAAGCATGTGGAGAAATTGTTACGGAACAATATGTTGTCACAAAAATCTTGCATTCTTTGATTGCAAGATTTGATAACACTATTGAAGTAATCGAAAAATTGAAGGATCTTACGACCATGAGCAAAGAGGAGCTTCAAAGCTCTCTTGAAGTACACGGAAAAGGATGAAGAAGAGAAATTATGATAAGGAAAAGATGGAGATCACTTTGTAAGCTTGTTTCAATGAGAAAGACAAGAAATCGAAGGGAAAATAGCCCGCGGAGAGTAAAGGGAAATTTCAGAATTTCGGTGGAAGAGAATCCCAAAGTTCCAAGAATTCAGCCTGCTAAAAGGGTGAGAGAATTTGCAACAAGAATGGTGGTAAAGGAAACTTTAGAGGTGAAAGGAGAAGGATTGACAAGAGCAAGATGAAATGCATTTTTTTGTCAAAAGTTTAATCATTATGCAAGAGAGCGAGGTGCAAACAAGATAGAACCTTAAGTGGATGAAGCCAAGCTTGCAATATAATATTTTGACGAGGAGAACACACTCTTGTTCATGATCACAGAGGGGGAATGCAGCAGCAACAAATTGGGGGATAGTAGCAACAACAATTTTGGAAATGTCGCGGAACCATGTTGTGGTTGGTTATGTAAATGCTATAACCGGTTACATGCAGAAGAAAATGTAATGGCGGCTTTGAAAAAATTGGTGCAATGTAAAGATCAATGGTATTTAGACTCCAGATGTTCAACGCATATGACGGTGATGGAATATTAGTTTGTTATAATCAATTATTCCATGAAGAACATAATGAAGTTTGCGAATGACACTACTCTAGAAGTGGAAGGGATCGGTGATGTATCGATCGAAAGAATGGATGGTAGACACTATTTGATAAAGGATGAGTTGTATATTCGCAGAATCAAGTGTAACCTTCTAAGTATTGGCCAATTACTTGATAAGGGTTACAATATTCTTATGAAGAATAAGGTGCTACACGTTATGAATGTAAAAATGGTTTTGGTCCTAAAAGCTCCTATGGCTGCCAATAGAACTTTCAAGGTTGAGTTGAAGGTTATAGAGCATAAGTGTCTTACTATGCAGCTAGTCGAGAAGAGTGAATATGACACTATAGGCTTGGGTATCTCAACTTTAGAGATCTCAATGCCTTGCAAAAGAATGGAATGGTAATGTGGTTGTCATTGATAAACATTTCGGATGAAATTTATGAAGAATGTCTGCAAGAGAAGCAATATGAATGTAAATTCAACAAGGATACAGGTTATAGAACCAAGTGTCACCTTGAGGTGGTGTATTCAGATGTGTGTGGACCGATACAAGTTGATTCGATTGGTGGCAATAGATATTTTGTCACATTCATTGATGATCATAGTAGAAAGCTATGGATATACCTAATCAAGAGAAAGGATGAGGTATTTAAAGAGTTTAAGAAGTTCAAGTCGATGGTTAGGAGGCAAAGTGTTCACAAGCTCAAAGTTCTTAAAACCGATGGTGAAGGCAAAAAGGCCCAAATGACTTTAGGAGGTTTTGTGATCAAGAAGAGATAATACATGAGCTAGTACCACCCTATACACCACAGAAAAATGGTGTTGCTGAAAGGAAGAATCGATTGATTATGAAAGTGGTGAGAAGCATGTTGAAGGGGAAGAACTTTCCAAATGAGTTACTGGGAGAAACAGTGTCCACAACTGCATATTTGTTAAATAGGTTTCCAACAAAGAAGCTCAAGAAGATAACATCGGAGGAAGCATGGTCTGAATTTAAACCTGATTTGAATCACTTAAGAGTTTTCGGTTCAGTAGCGTATCGAAAGTGTCATGAAAGCTTAGAAAGAAGTTGGATGATAATGGGGAATTGATGATACTTGTATGGTATCACTCTATCGGAGGTTACAAGTTGTAAAATGCAGCAAATAGAAGAATCGTGATCAGCTGAGACGTCATTTTTTACGAAATCATGAAGCTACAGCAACCTATAACCAGTTACCAAAAAGTTGTAATTGGTTACAACAATGAAGAAACGGTTCGTGTGGTCTTTGATAGTGCGCAAACAGTCCCCGTCAAAGCCCAAATGGAAGAGAATATGAGAAGATCAACAAGGATTTTCCTCCTAGACTCCAAGACTGTGAACTGTTCCGAGATAAAGAAGTCAATAATGATTGTGATTTTGTCCATTTTGCACTTATGGCCGAATCTGAACACGTTAAAATAGAAGAGGCCTTGAGTGATCCAAAATGGGTTTGTGCTATCAAGGAGGGGTTGAAATTGATTGATAAGAACAAGACTCAGAAGTTGGTTGATCTACCAGAAGGAAAGAAGACTATTGGTGAAATATGGAAGTATAAAGTGAAGGCAAATCCCAAGGGTGGAATAATCAAGCATGAGGCTCGATTAGTTGCAGAGGGGTTTTTGCAAAGAAAAGATATAGACTTTGAAGAGGTATTTGTATCGGTGGCTAGAATTAAAACCATTAGACTAATTATTGGTATTGGAAATAACAATTATTGGTTCATCTACCAAATGGATGTCAAATATGCATTTTTGAATGAACCGCTTGAAGAGGAAGTTTATATAGAACAACCCCCTGGTTTTGTTGTGAAAAACCAAGAGTCAAAGTTCTACAAGTTGAAGAAAGCACTATACGGTTTGAAATAAGCTTCAAGAGCTTGAACAAAAGGATAAATGGTTTCTCAAAGGAGATTGGTTTAAAGAAGTGTGTATCCAAACATGTTATG
This sequence comes from Lathyrus tuberosus, assembly GCA_022829125.1. NCBI lineage: Eukaryota > Viridiplantae > Streptophyta > Magnoliopsida > Fabales > Fabaceae > Lathyrus > Lathyrus tuberosus. The sequence continues at coordinate 10,680,286 of JALAZF010000039.1, read as the reverse complement.
TATGTGAAAAAGGTTACAAGTGAAGAGGTGAGAATCCTTTATCTATACGTAGACGATTTGTTGATTACTAGCAATGACGAAAAGTGCATTTCTAAGTTCACAAATGAGCTTATAAAGGAGTTTGAGATTACTGACCTTGGCCTCATAACATACTTCCTTGGCATTGAGTTCATAAGTCCAAGAAGGGACTTCATGCACTAAAGAAGGTATGTGCTTGAGATTTTGAACAAGTTTGAAATGGAACGTTGTAATGCTTCCAGTTCTTCGCTTGAACCAAGGCTACATTTGTCGAAGAACGGGGATGGGCAAGATGTCAATCCAATGGAGTATAGGAGGCTGATTTGATCCTTGCGTTATTTGTGCCATATGCTACCAAATTTAGCGTTTAATGTCGATATTGTGAGTAGATTCATGGAGGAGATCGAAGGTGTATCGCTTGGCAGCAATCAAGAGGATTCTAAGATACGTTAAAGGATTTATTGGCTGCAAAATACTTTTTCCTGCGATGGATACGTGGGGAAATGCATTTTGCTTAGTTTTACCGATTCCAATTGGTGCAAAGATAATGATGATAGAAAATCTACAGTTGGATACATCTTTATGTTCGATAAAACACCAATCTCGTGGTCTTCGAATAAGGCACTGATAACAACACTTTCTTCATGTGATGTAGAGTACATTGTTACTTGTTGTGTGTTTGCCAAGTCATGTGGTTAATGAATATGTTGGGCAGCGAATAGGGTGACATTGTAACGCTCATGGTTGATAACGTTTCTGCTATAAACCTTGTTAAGACCCTGATTGCACATGTGAGGAGCAAACATATTAAGATGATGTTTCACTACTTGAGATAACTTGTTAGTGAAGGAAGGTTGAGATTGAGATATTGTAGCAGTGAAGACCAAGTGGCCGATTTGCTAACCAAAGGAGTCACAATTAAAGTGTTCAAAAGATTGAAGAAAAAAATGGGTATGGAAGACTTGGAGCACTTGAATTAAGGTGATGTGTTGTGGAAAAATCAGTAGCTCAAGTGTTGTAACAGGTTACTGCATTCTTGTAATCGATTACAGGGTGTGGTATTTTTAGTTGTTAGAACATGTGTAAATTGATTATTGGATTTTGGTAACCGATTACCACTGTGTTGAATTTTAATTGTAGAAACAGTTGTAATCGATTACAGAAGTTGTGTCATCAATTACAGACAAATTTTTTTTTTCTGTTTGTTGTTTCTTATATCTCAATAACGGTAATTTGTATAAATACTAAAAAGATATTTCAATTAATGTTAATGAACATTTTCATCTTCGACTATACTCTCTTTAATTCTCTATCTCCTTCTCCCCACTCAATTACTCTATTTTCAACAACATTATAATTTCAAATTCAAATGAAATTTAACATCAAAAAGACCTTGGACCATCTTGGTTGTTGTCTCTCTCTTATAAAACAGGTACTCTTAACACACGTAAACGACAACCTCGTTAATACTATGTGAGTGAATATAATATTTTGTTTTAACTCACAAAATGTTTTTTATATTAATTTGTTAAGTGTTTTCTTAATATACTAACATAAGTAGCATATAATAATTTTTTGTTTTTGTTTATATTTAAAGTGCAGATAACGGATATGAATACAAATAGTTTATACTTGTATTGAAAGGGTGGAGTATATATATTTAACCGTACATTTAATAATATAAAAATATTGTTATCGTTGATTATATAATTTAAGCTATAGAAGTATTTCTCAAACTGTGGTATACAATAGACGGTACCCATTTTTATCTATAAGCTAAACTGAAACCCATAATCTGGTAAATCATTCACAAAACTAAGATACGTACAGCGTACTATGTCCAAAAAAGTGTTGGGATTTTCACATAGAAAGAAGTGATTATGGGGTAAGTTTCTGCTGCCTAAATCCCATGAACCATAGTAAGATCCAGCAATGCATTCATTATATCGAGATGTTTATTTATACTAATACATGAAGAAAAATGCCATTCTTATACTTAATGCTACAAGAGAATTAGAAATAATAATAATAATAATTGATTTAAAATTCATTTAAATATTCAACCACAAGTAATTAGTGTCAGGTTAGTAAAATTTAATTAACTTTGGAATTTTATTAAAGAAAGACCATAAAACTTTTGGTGTTGGGGTAAGAGTAGAAACATGTGGAGCAGGAAGTGAATGGAGTGACATAGGTTGTCCATTAGTAAGGTTAATAAATATTTTGCAGAACCATGTGCACCATTCTGCTGTGGTACCACCACCCAGATATTAATGAGTTTTTTGAGAGCGTTTAATATTTAAATATCTATGTTTTATTAAGGTAATGTAGGCTAATTGTTTGTCAATAAGACAATATTGTAGTAGGTTTTAAGGTTTGGTTTGTCTATATTCATTTTGTGGGCTAAGAAAGACAAACCTATCTTAACTACTGGACTAAGGACAACGCTCACTGGACCGTTTTCAGCTCTAAAGATATCTGTCTTATTTTTACATATTATTTCAACGGTAAAATTAAAAAGGATTTTTTTTTTTTAATATAACACATTTTTTTAAAGAAAAATTCCAAAAAAACTAACCTTTCAATTAATTTACCAAAATGGTTAGGTTTGGAAACCCTCTATAAGGGTGGCGCCATATAAGATGACGCCTCAGTTAGAGGCCACATGCCAAACCATATGGCGCCTCAGGCAAATGAGACATGCCCTAATTTACACTGGGGAGTCGCCATCTGGAATGACGTCTCAGTGTAATTAGTTTTTTTTTAATATTTATTATTAATTGGAAATTAAATTTTTTTTTTTTAATAATTTAAATTTTGTGAATTTAATATATAACTAATTATATTATTTAATAGGGTATCATGTGTCTATAAATAAGGATTCACCCTCAGTTGTTATTGCACAACACTTGTCACCAAAACCCTAATTTCCTCCCTTCCCTCACCAATATCCCAAACTCTCCCATACTCAACACCATGTCTTCATCCTCAAATCGCTGTCCGTCGTCATCATCATCAGCACCGGAGGAAAAGTTTTCAGAGTTTCCACTGATGAAACGAGATGCCCTAGTTATATACTCAGGTGTCAAGCCTCCGATGAAGATGCTACTCTGGAACACCCAGACGTTGGAGCATTTGCACAGGGAACTTCGCCGCTGGCTAGCAGAAGAATTTCAGGCAGGTGAAAAGATCAGAAAGATTGAGAGGCTGGTTGAGAAGTCTGGTCCAGACGGAGTTACCCGAACTTGGAGGAAAGTGAAAAATGATGCTGGCGTCCTCACGATGATGATGTTAGAATAGGAAATTAAGTGGATGGTTGTGTTCGCCTACGCGAACAAGCGCTGGCCTTCCGTCGTAGGTTCGCTTGCGGGATCGGCCAGACGAATCCCAGAACTTGGAATTTGAAGCGTATGTTTATACTGTGTTTCAGTTTATGTTTGTTTAAGTGTCACGCTTAAGTGATTTGGGTGACGCAAAAAGTGTCTTAATGGTTGCGAGTTGGATGCAAGAAAAACAAAGAAATGCAAGGGAAAGCTAAGCGGGAAAAACAAAAGAAGTAAAGACTTTAAATTATATGCGGAAAATAAATTGCACTAAATAAGATTTAGACGCAAGTGTACATTTGTTTGCGGGAGTGAACTCGTTTCTCTCTAAGCTTGGTACTTTGAGTATTTTCCCCTTACAATCTGAAAAAATGCGACCTCTAAAATGAAAAAAAACAATGCCTTATATAGCCCTAAAAAATAACTGTTTGTCTGCCAAAACGTTTTCTGAAGCTGACACGTGGCACTCCACTCTCTTTTCAACTTTCCATAGTCCTGGACATTTCAAACTTTTCCCGCCTAAACACTTGTTTCTTGAAGTCGACATCAACTCGTCTCCTCATTCTCCCCTGACGTCAAAACTTGTCGCTGGCTCTCCGACACGCCTTTCTGCTGGTGTCGACTCGACACCTCAATGTACCTCTTTCTTGCGCCGACCCGCTTTGGAAGTTTCCCGACACCACTGCTAATCGAAATCTAGTGCCAACAAATTGCCCCCTCAAAAGGCCAGTTTCGACTGAGTATTGCGTCGATGGAGAAATCTGGCTTTTTGGTTTCTCGCAAGATTTCAACGACTTTCCTTTTTTGCCAATCGTTTTGTCTTTTTTCTCAACACGTGGCAAGCGCCGCCTGACATGATGATGGCAATCTCCTCCCACGATTTCCAAGAAAAACGCCACGATGGCTAGTCTCATCCAAGTTATGGGCTTTGACACCAAACCCCACTTACTTTCAGAAGTTGAAAAGTCTTGATTTTTCATTTTCTGCATGCGCCCTATAAATAGTCCTCTTTAGAAACCCTTTCCACTTTTCGCAACCCCTCTTTCACGAAAACCCTCATCACCTTTGTGATATTTTCTTTTCCTGACGCTTTGCACCTTTTTACGTTTCTTTCTTCCAATGGCTTCATCAAGAACAACTACCACTCGCATTCCTCAAACCACTGGCAACAACCCGGTTGCGTGCGTACTTTTAGAAGCAGAAACACATTATTCTCTTCCTCAACCATTTTCAGCTGACGAGACGGTGGTATCCAACTGGTGCCGTCAAATGGTCATTCCATTCGCAGTGGAAAACACGCTATGTGGTTTCCATGGTCCTTTCCCAGACAACAAACCTAGTCCTCAAGAACTCCAAAACTTATTCCCTTGTTTTGACCAAACGATCTCACCCGCCTTCGAAAAAGGGGGTACCTTGGATCTCAAATACATGGCACCAAAGTCTAGAGTTTTCAGGTCTATGCCAACTCCAGACAACAAGGATTATCTCGCCTGACTCGACAAGGTTGAAGGGAAACGTCAACAACAATGGAAGGATTATGGTATCTTCGACGCCATCCAACTCTCCAGAACCGCCCACAAGGTTAACCCTTGTTTGCTGTTGGCGTCGATGTACTTTTGGGAAGGGTCGACAAACACATTCCACCTTCCTTGCGGCATGTTCACGCCGACACTTTTTGATGTGGCGGCCATTACTGGCCTTTCGCTACTGGGTGAAACTCTCGACCCGACTTGGGAGACGGAGAACGCCTTCGACTTCGAGCGTGCTAGTTTCCAAAACTACATCGAGGATCACCATGACAAAGACTCCCAAGAAGTCTCCGACGAAGAACATATTGCCTTCTTAACCCTCTGGTTATCGTACTACATGTTTTGCCCTGGCTCTCTGCAAATAGCCAAAAGCTTCATCAATTTGGCCATTCAGATTCATGAAGACCGACAAATATCTCTGGCCAAACTCCTGTTGGCCTCCCTTTATCATTCTCTTGGCCAGTCGGCCATGAGACTAAAACTCCTTCATCAAACCACTAAAGCCTTAAACATCTCAGGGCCTATGTGGTTGTTGTAGCATTGGCTCAACGCCACCTTCGAGCACAAACTAGGATATCCAGCTTCTGCAAAGATGGAGGTTCTCAACAAAACGCGTTCTGTCGAGGGGCTGCGACTAGCTTTGATGACCACTCAAGAAGCTCCAAGACAAGCCCTCTTTATGAGGTATCTAAGTATGTTTGTGGAAACTTCCTCTTTCGTTCCTGACATGGCGTCGTTTGTGGAGCGTAAGTTTGGGCCTGACTGGTTCAGAAACCCGTTCCCTGGAGCCTCACCTCAAGCTGCTGCGCTGTCGAATGCTGTATGGCGGGCATTTCTTACGCCTACCATGATTTCTTTCTGTATCGAAACAGGGAACAATGGGTACGATTTTATGAACTATTGTCCCAATTTGGTTGCCCAACAATTTGGCTTGAGCCAAATGTTGCCAAAACCTTTAGTGAGGCATCCTGATGACATAGTCCGGTCTGGTCGACGCCTAACTCACGTTGGCCACAAAGCTTGTATGAGGTTTGTCAGAGCCTCTCAACACTTGGAGCTACCGGTTTCCTCCTTCCGGCCTTCCTTTTTCACCACTCAGGAATTTGAGGCTTGGTGGTTGGAGTACCAAACTCAAGCTTTCACTCCCAACCTCTTCCTGGCAAACGTGGTCGACGCCTTTGCTTCTACAGTTGGTATCCCTAAACCGTCGACCACCGTGGATGTCGATCCTGCAGATGAAATTTCGACAAAGGTAGATCCTAGACTCTTGATTTTATTTTTCCGTAAGTCTGGACTAAATAGTGGCAGTGTTGCTTTCAGGGGCGCAAACGGGAAACAACTACTGGGTCAACTTCCACCAGACCTGCCAAAAAACCTAGGGCCAACCTTGTACAGGTATGTTTATTTTCTTATTCTGTGGCTTTGTCATCCCCTTGTTCTCATATTATTTCTGCGCAGGTTTCTGAGAAAGCAACGCCCCCCGAAAGGACTGAATCGAACGAGAGTACTCATTCCTGAGTCTTCACTGCAACAGCTTCAGCGTCTCCTCCCGCTACCCCTTTGGTGAGGAAGAAAAATGCTATAACGTGAAGGACACCTTCGAAAACCAACGTCTCGACAGCGGCCCCTGTTGTCTCGCGGAACCTTGAGGACGTTTTCGAACCAATTTCTTCTGTCGCCCTCCCCAAGACAACGACTCCTGCGCAGGTAATTCGACTTTATTTACGTCCCAGTTGACCTTGGGGGTGACGAGGCTCACTGGTGTTTTATTTTTTTTTTGCAGGAAAATGTGGTCATTTCGACCACTGTTGGTGAGGGTGATACCGGATCGGCCGCAGACGCTCCCAATGCTAGTGTAACCATTACACCAAGTCCTCAAAATATTGACAAATTTCATTCCCTCGTGCACGAGGAAAACTTGGCGAAAACACCTCATGCTTCAACTAAAAATGTCGAGCCTGATGATACACTCCTTGGGGTCACTATCATTTCTTCGCCTACCGTGGGCACTGTCGCCGGAGAGAAACTCCAGATTCCTAAACACCAACCAGAGAAGGCCTCACCTGCTGCTGAGGAATTTCCTACTCCAGAGGCACTCTTAGCAGACAAGGCCACAAATCCAGCTGCGACTCTAAGAGCGCTACACAAACTTCGACAGACAGCCGAAGAGATTCGACCCACCAGTTCGACCTCGATCCCCACCCAGAAGTGGATGTTTCTTTCAATCTCAAACTTCTGCAGCTGCGGTCTTACCTTTTTTAGGAACAGTTTCTGGCGGCCGTTACTGAGGAATCCGACATAGCTAATGACGTCTTCAACCTCCTGAGTGAACTCTTTGAGTTCCAGCTTCCTGCCCCCATGGCCACCTATCTAATTGAGTTCGAAGCTTTCTTTACTCAAATGGCCAAGGATCTCTCGACGCATCATCAGGCCGACACCCAAATTCGGTTTTGACGTGAAGACATGAAGCGCGAGTGGCATCTTAGCTCCGTCTGTGAACAGAAGCTTGGAGACTACGAAGCCAAGAAACAAGAGCATTCCAACAAACGCCAAGCCTTCGATCAGCAGATATCTGAGTATCAAGCCCAGATCACGGAGCTGGTGAAAAGAATAGCTGAGGTCAAACATAAAAAAGCCTCTTTGGACTCAGTTGAGCCCTTGCCCTCTCAAGAAACCATCGACCATGAAGTCGCTCAAGGCCTTGTGCATGTCGAAGCGGCTATGAAGATTAAGGACGCTATCAGCCGTATGCAACGATGAAAGATTATTCTGGAGAGCAAAATAACTCATGAAAGGGTCCTCTTCGATGATTTTAAAGCTAGATTCCCTGAATTCCCTTAGATTCTATTTTGATACAATGTAATGCACCATCTTGTAAGCCATTCTTGGCCTTAAATTTAATGAAAATTATGTTTTGATGTGAACCTCTTGCAGCATGGGTCTGTATTTTTTCAAATATTTCCCATTTACTCTTAATACTCGTTGGTCTGCCCCCAACTCCTATACTTCGTATGCGTTGTTACTGAACACTCGCGTCACCTGAAATGGTCCCTCCCAGTTAGGCGACCATTTTCCCATCGTTTGATCTCGTCGATCCATGGGCAACACCACTTTCCAAACATAGTCATTTGCGGCAAAGGTTTTCTCCTGGACTTTCTTATTGTATGCCCCAACGACTCGAGCCTTCTGGCGTAGCAACACGTTTAAAGCTACCATTCTTTCCTCGTCTAAGTCTACAAGTTCGTCTAACATCATCTCCCAGTATTGCTCCGACGGAATCTCATATTGTCGCTGCACTCTGACGGATTGCAAGTGTGCTTCTGCGGGTAACACATCGTCGTGTTCGTAGGTTAGACGGAATGAAGTCGAATTCGTCGACGCTTTGGGTGATGTCCGACAAGCCCACAACACTTGACTCAGCGTCTTATGCCAGTTCTTTGGCTTGTTTGCAATGTGCTTTTTGATTAAGCCAATTATTATCTTGTTGGCTGCTTCAACCTGACCATTCGCCTGGGCATAGTATGGCGTTGAAGTAACCAACTTGAAACCCGTTTCTGCCTCGTTATTTGAACATTCGCCATCGACTTTGCATTTAAAGGTAGTTGGAATTCCCTGCAGGGAGATTATTAGGACTCCGACACCTGCCCCGTTTTTATGGCTCGACCCATCAAAGTACAATTTCCATGGGGCGGCGTCGATGCTATGTATTGACGTTTCGATCACAGCGTGGTCGACAATGAAATCCGCCACTATTTGACCCTTCATCGCCCTTAATGGGACGTATGTCAGGGAGAATTCAGTTAACGCTAGTGCCCATTTCCCAATTCGACTATGCAAAATAGGTTTGGACAACATATGCTTAATAACATCAAAATGCGACGAAACATAAACATTAACTGGTTTGATATATTGCTTTAATTTCATATATGAGAAGTACAAACATAGGCACAACTTTTCAATCATAGTGTATCTAGTCTCAGCATCTATCAATATCCTACTAAGGTAATAGATGAGTCTTTCGACGCCACCATCATCCTCTTGTGCTAACATACTGCCTATGGTCGTGTCTGACGCTGCAATGTACAAATTCATGCTTTTATTTATACTAGGTGGTAGTAGGATTGGAGGCTTTGTCAGGTACTCTTTGATCGTGTTGAAAGCCTCTTGTTGTTCTTGCCCCCAGCGAAATTCACTTTCTTTCTTGGTCTTGAGCAGTGGTGAAAACACTTTCGTTTTGCCACTTAGGTTTGAGATGAACCTCCTCAAGAAATTTATCTTCCCCAACAAAGACTGGAGCTGTTTCTTTGTCGTCGGAGGCTTGAGATCTAAGATTGCCTTTGTTTTGTTCTGGTTGATCTCGATGCCTTGCTTGTGGACTACGAAACCCAGGAAATCCCCTGCACGAACACCAAAGGGACATTTTAGTGGATTCATTTTTAATCCATATTTTCTCATTCGCTCAAATGAGCGTCGGAGGTGGTCGAGGTGGCCATCCTCTGATGACGATTTTATGACTATGTCATCGATATATACCTGCATGAAATTCTCAATAAAATCATGGAATATAGCATTCATAGCCCTTTGGTAGGTTTCCCTAGCGTTTTTCAACCCAAAAGGCATCACCACCCATTCATATGTCCCCAAAGCTCCAGGGCATCGAAATACGGTTTTGGGGACATCCTCTTCGGCTATAAGAATTTGATTGTAACCGAAATAGCCGTCGAGCATGCTCAAATACTCAAATCCCGCAGCTGAGTCGACTAGCATCTCCGCCATGGGCATTGAATATTCGTCTTTAGGAGTAGCGTTGTTCAAATCCCTAAAGTCAATACATACTCGAAGGGTCCCATTTTTCTTAATAACAGGAACTATGTTTGTTATCCATTCTACATACCTCGCAGTTCTGATGAACCGACTTTTGAGCAACCTTTCAATTTCTTGCTTGATCTTCGACGTCACTTCTGGGGTGAAACGTCTAGGGGGTTGCTTTACTGGCCTCTTGCCTGGCTAGATTGGGAGGCAATGCTCGACTACGCTCCGACTCAAACCAGACATTTCGCCATAATCCCAAGCAAAACAGTCATTGTATTCCTTCAACACTTTAACCATTTTAGCTTTCATTGTCGGTCCTACCATGGTACTCACGTAGGTGGGTCTTTTTGTCGTTCCATCCCCTAAGTCGACTTCCTCGAGCGGGTCTTGGGCTTGCATTCTCTGTAGTTCATGATCTGGCCCCTTTTTAAACCCTAGAGGCTCATCATCGTAAATACCATCAAGCCTCTGATTTTCTTTGTCATGGTCGGCTCCCTGAGTTGCTTGGCGAGTCTCATCTTTTTTGAGTGCCTACATTTTTCTGTTTTCAGCCAAATAGGCCGAAATCCGAGTCATACCTTCTGACTCAGCAGTCATCTTCACCAGTAGTAGACCACCCTGTTGGTGGCATTTCCATTGGCTCCATACCTTCGTCGGCAGCGTCCCAGATGAACCCATAGTCGGGGTCTAGGTTCAAGACACGACCCATGTCGACGGAGGTGTAAGATCCTGATCCGTCATCACAAGGAGCCACATTGGCTAAGTGCTGGTCAAAAGATTTCTTAGTACCCTTGGCTTCGTCGACTTTGTAATAGCTTTGGTCTGCTTCAATATTTTCGACGATGTCATCCTTCCTCCAAATGATCAACCTCTGGTGCATAGTTGATGGTACTGCCCCAATTCCATGGATCCACTTACGTCCCACCAACAGATTGAAGTTTGCCTTCGACTTAATGACCATGAAGAGCGTCAGCCTGTTGGTTGTACCTACTTCCAGATCTACTTGGACAACCCCCAGGATGTTACTGGTCTTGCCTTTGTAGTTGGACAAAACCATGTTGTGCTGTCGGAGGTCAGCCTCCGTCTTTCCAATTCTCTTAAACAAACTGTGAGGCATTAGGTTCACAGTCGCTCCACCATCCACAAATACTTTGTTGACTGACACCTCATCAATCTTTGCCTTTATGAACAACGGCTTCAAATGATACATCATCCCAGGGGTAGGACGTTCGAACATAGCCGTTTGTTCCTCGACCACGCCACTGTTCATCACATAATAACATAGTGGCTTGTCGTCCGCATTTTCCCCTGTGATGAAGTCTTCTTCAGTCTTGGAGATCTCAGATACTACGTCATACTCAGCTGGTAGCACCGACACGATACCACAGTTTACCACGAAATTTTCGCCATAGGTGTCATCATTAGTGTCGTCGTACATGTCTTCATCAAAATCCCCTTCAGGTGATGGGTCATACTCTTCATCGGAGTGAGGAGAGTATTTTGGCTCCTCTTCATCTGACTGAGGAGTATACTCTGGTTCTTTCTTATTTTCTGCCAACGAAGTACACTTTGAGCTCTGGGTCGACACCACTTCCTTCCCTCCTGAAGCGTTCAAAGTTACTGCCATGGTCTGGTCCGTCGCCACCTTGCTCTTTTCTACCCACTTTCCTTTCGGGTACTGGCGTTTCTGTACAGATATTTCGACAGCCTTCGCCTTTGACGTTGTAGCCTCTCTTTCAGCCTTCTTATTGCGCTGATAGCGCCTCCACTGGGTCCTAGTCATAGGGTTCTTTCCCTTGTATTTGGGGGACACCCTATATCCTGCTTGTTCGACCCTTTCATCAGCGACATTCTTCTCCTTCTCCAAATCAAGAGCTTTCCACTTTGGCCTTTTGCTTCCTTTCTGATTCACCGGGGCCATCCACCTTTCCTGTGGGGAGTCTGATGGGGGCACGAAAGTTTTGGGCCTTGCCCCTTGGAACAACTTTCTGTACTCTTCATTTCGACGAGGGACCCCGCTCCTGTCGAACACAAACCTTGGGACAGGTGGCTTGCTATCTGGCAGCACTTCTTTCTTGCTTTCCTCGTACTTCTCAGCTGCTTTCTCATCGAACACGACATTGCACCTGGGGCATAGCGCGGCTTTGGAGCCGCTTATCCTGCACTTTTCCTGAAAATCTTCCAAACTTTCACCAGCCTGGGGATACACTTCTTCGAGTTTGCCCTTTGCTTTCTTGTCGGAACCCTCAGTAGTTTCGACCATCATGCATTCCACCACTTCAGCCCTTGGTGGTTTGTCGAGGCCCTCAGTAGCTTCGACCATCAAACACTCGTACACTTCTGAATACAAAGCCTCTTCGACCTTCAGTGGGTCAGTGTCAACCTGCATCTTCGGCTTCTCGCCAAATTGGAGTCGACCCTCTTTCAAAGCCTTTTGCACCAAATCCCTGAAAAGAACACAATGAGCTGTTTTATGACCAAGGAAATTATGAAACTTACAAAATCCTCTTTTTTTCTTTTGTTCTAGAGGGGGGTCTTTCAAACCATATGGAATAATAATTTGACCATCTTTAACCAATAAATCAAATATTTCATCACATTTCGAAACGTCAAAGGTATAAGTTTTAGCGACGTATTTATCCGTCTTGTTAGTTTCAGTGGGATTTTTCCCATTCGATGGTTTCAACAACTTGCATGTATAGGGAGGTCCTGGCTTAAGCTCAGCCACGTGGATCTCACTTTCGTCGACGGATTCTTCTTCGTCGGACGAGTATTCGTCAGCAGCCACATAAGCTACTTTTTCCTTTTTACGATATCTGTTAGACTGAGCTTTTTCAGCTTTCAATCTTTCGACTTGGCGAACCCGGTCATCTAATTGCGCCATATCTCTAAGATATTGCGTGTCCATCTTCTTCCTGGTCGAATAGTCCAGGCCGCCAGCGTCCATTTCGACTAACTCGTGTTCAGGGACTTGAGTAAAGCAACGTGCTTTCAAAAGTCTAAACCTATTTAAGTACTGGTCTACCGACTCCGTGGCCTTGCGCTTGACGCTTTCCAATTCTTTTAAACTTATTTTTGACTGTCCCATATAGAATTATTCGTGAAAAAGCCTCTCCAATTGTGCCCATGTGTGAATGGACTGTGGGGGCAACGTGGTGAACCACGTGAACGCATTCTTTGTGAGGGAGCTTGGGAAATATTTCAATTTCAAATCCTCATTGTTCGCTATGTCGCCCGTTTCGGTTTGATACCTAGCGACGTGTTCGAGGTGGACTCTTCTGTTTCCCTAGCGAACTTGGTAAATTTTGGCACTTTCCATCCCCTAGGTAACTCTGTTTGTAGGATAAAATCTGGTAAAGGGGACGTATAGGTTGGCCGTCGAAGGCCAGGGTTCGCCCTATTACGGACCATGATACGTTCGACCACAACTTCCAAGTTATGTTCTCCAGCCAGGGCGTCCTGTCGAACCTGTTGGACAACAAAATCCGGATCTTGGTGCCTATGGACAATTACAGGTGGCCTTTGAACCCTCCTAGGAGTTTCTTCGAACTCGCGGGGTTGTTCTATAGTCTCGTCGAAGACTTCGTCCTGACGAGGTGGCGTCACCGGTCGCGGTGGTGGGGTCTGTCGACCCTGAGCCCTAGGTGCGCCTAAGAAATCACTGATTTGTGTCATCTGAGTCGCCAGTTGCTGGTAACTCTGGGTTGACTCTTGTATCAATGGTCTTAATATTGTACCCATCTGTTGAGTCAACATGTGAACCATCTCATGGTTACTCTCGTCCATTTGTTGCCCCATGACCGCGACGGAACTAGAGGTAAAAGTCGGTATGGATTGAGAGGACATGTTGAATCCCGGAGGTCGAACCATAGGGTTCGACAAGGGTTCTATCCCTTGATAAGTCGAAAATACTGGGGACGAATTCTCTCCAAACAAATGTCCGCTAGAATGCACACTTGACATGAACTCTGGTGGCATTCCATACGATCTAGGTATGGGCATGGTGATACTAGGCATATATTGCCCCGTAGTCCCAAACATTGTTGGCCTAGGGTCGTTTCGACGTGGTGTTGTAATTGGTCCGCTGGGAGAGGTTGACACTGCTGATATGGTACCAGAGCCAACATCAGTTGTGTGTGTCCCTACCGCAGTTTCCGTTGGAGACGGTCCTTCATTTGGTCGTGGTGTTACCATCTTACCACTACGCAAAAACATATACTCAATTCACACAGGTCCCACTGGGTGTGCCACTTTGTTTGCCTGCGCGAACAACCGCTGGCCTTTAGTCATAGGTTCGCTTGCGGGACCGGCCAGACGAATCCCAGAACTTGGAATTTGAAGCGTATGTTTATACTGCATTTCAGTTAATGTTTGTTTAAGTGTCACGCTTAAGTGACTTGGGTGACGCAAAAAGTGTCTTAATGGTTGCGAGTTGGATGCAAGAAAAACAAAGAAATGCAAGGGAAAGCTGAGCGGGAAAAACAAAAGAAGTAAAGACTTTAAATTATATGCGAAAAATAAATTGCACTAAATAAGATTTGGACGCAAGTGTACATTTGTTTGCGGGAGTGAACTCGTTTCTCTCTAAGCTTGGTACTTTGAGTATTTTCCCCTTACAATCTGAAAAAATGCGACCTCTAAAATGAAAAAAAACAATGCCTTATATAGCCCTAAAAAATAACTGTTTGTCTGCCAAAACGTTTTCTGAAGCTGACACGTGGCACCCCACTCTCTTTTCAACTTCCCATAGTCCTGGACATTTCAAACTTTTCCCGCCTAAACACTTGTTTCTTGAAGTCGACATCAACTCGTCTCCTCATTCTCCCCTGACGTCAAAACTTGTCGCTGGCTCTCCGACACGCCTTTCTGCTGGCGTCGACTCGACACCTCAGTGTACCTCTTTCTTGCGCCGACCCGCTTTGGAAGTTTCCTAACACCACTGCTAGTCAAAATCTAGTGCCAACAGGTTGTAATTGCCTAGATAAGCTGATTCTATTAGTTGTTTCATTTGGGTTTGTTATTGTTATTTTCTGATTTGGTATTAGATTCCGTAGATGGTTATTTGTTGATGCTTAGCTATTAAGTTATGTTATGTTATGTCGTTGTATTGAGTTAAGTATGCCATCAATGAAATAAAATTTGTTGTTGTTATAAATAGACAAGTTAACAGTTGTAACTATGATGTCGTGCTAGAACCCGACGTGTAACGTCCCGATTTGTTTAATAGTATTTATTTATTTCATTTATGTAAATTTTGTGAAATGTGTGAATTTATTGTATTTTACCTGCTAATTGAGTTAATTGGCGAATTTCTCTGATAGGTAAAATATTTGCAATAAATTATAATTTCTTTTCAACTTTTATTTCCCGAAATATATTTCATCGCTGTTTATGTTTTATCGCGTTTTGAGAGCGTTTGCGAGATATTTGAGCTGAGGGGTAAAATGGTCATTTTGAGGGGTTAGATATTTTAGAAAAATTAGATACTTTTATAAATAGAGATTGGAGAGAAAAAGAGAGAAAAGAAAAGGAAAGGAAAGAAAGAGAGAAAGAAGGAAAAGGAGAGGAAAGAAATGGAGAAGAGGAAAAGAGGTGGAAATCGACATAGCTCCGTTTCAAGCACGATTAATCGGGTAAGGGTGAGAAGTTTCGATTATATCTTGCTTGTGTATGTATATGTGTTGTTTGTTGTAATTGTTTTGGTTGTTTCACAACTTTTTCTCATTGATAAATTGATGAACAATTGATAGAAATCGATGTTTTCACGGTTGAAACTCGATATAAACTGCGTAGAATACTTGTTGTTATGATTGGAACATGTTTTGGTTGATATAGTGTGATTTAGAAGTGTTTGGGTGGAAGAAATGAGGGATTTTGGCCCCATATGACCTATATTGACGCTGCTGAGAATTTCTGGGTTCGCAGGTTCGCTTTGCGAACCACAGTGAAGGGGAAAGCGAAGGTTCGCCCAGAAGTTTGCATTGCGAACTTTATGCTATTTTTTCTCTGCCACGGTTTGCTGGGGGTTCGCATTGCGAATAGGAAAGCGAACGTGACAGATTTCCCATTTTGTTTCCTTTATAACTTTTGATCCGTAACTCGGATTGAGGCACGGTCGGATGCGTTGGAAAGCAAATGAAATGTTTTTTCTTATAAAAATGCTTTGGAAGGCAGTAGAGGATTTAATTAAGTCGTGGTTGTGTAAAAGTGTTGGGTTGTCGGGTTTTTATTGCGTTAAATGCGTGCGGTCAGTGTTTTACAGTGTGTTGTGCTATTGTTATATGACGTGGAGCTTTTATGTGGTTTATATGATGTTGAAGCATGTGATAAGTTATTGTAATTGTTGTGGCGTTATGGCAAAATACTTTGTTGACTTGAATACAAATGTATGGTATTAATGTATGTTGTTGTGGGTAGCCTTCGTGGCGTGAATCCTAGTGTTGTGAGTATCATTGTATGATTGTAGGATTGTTGTGGTTGATGGTGAGTAATTCTTGATGTGAATTGATATGAGTGTATATGCTAAAATGCTAATTGTTGTGGTTTGTGGATTATGATGAAATGCATTGTTTATTTGAAATTCAATGTGTGTTATGATGACGATGAGATAATTCATATTGTTGATTTGTGAAGATGCATTTGATTGTCATGAGTCATTGTATGCCAAGCATCATGATATGCATCTTGTGATGTTGTGTTCCCTTGTGGGGTGTGAGCGACGAAATGATTCCAGAGGGAATCTGCTTTAACGGTCGTGAGCCTTATACAGAGAGGACCTAAAGCGATGTTATAGACGATCGTGAGCCTTATATAAAGAGGACCTAAAGCGATTGGATCGTGAGCCTTATATAAAGAGGATATAAAGCGATCCATAAACGTCGTGAGCCTTATACCAAGAGGACCTAAAGCAACGGGGAACATCGTTTTCCCGACGGGGAGTTACACTAAGTAACAAGCGATGATTCCAATAATTCCTGAGTGAATTAATGATGAGAATGATGGATGGAATGGTACTGCATGCATAGAGTCGTTGTGTCGGTCTCTGTGCATTTACATAAATCATGAATGGATTGATTATGTATGGGAAATTGTGAATGGATTGATTATGTGTGGGAAATTGTGAATGGATTGATTATGTGTGGGAAATTGTGAATTGATTGATTATGTGTTGAGCTCGTGATAGCATTGGTGATTTGATATGCATTTGTGATAAATGTATGGATTATGGATGATATATTTTATGAATGGATATATGCTATATTTTGTGGGGATGTTGCACATTACAATGATTGTATTAATAATCTATGATATGCTATATATGAATATATGTGATGTGGTGGTGTGTTTCCATATGTCATAACTTTGGTATGCCTTATGTGTGAATATATGATTATGTTGGTATAATTGATATATGCTATGTGGTTGGATTATTAGAAATATGTAATGTATCTGTGGCACGCTATCTGTATTAGTATGTGATGTTTGTGGTGAGAATAATTATGCATGTGAATTTATATGTGTTTGCATATTATTATGCAATCTTGATTTAGTTGTTATTTCTCACCCTTCTGCTGTGGTTTGTTGCTCTATGAGGCAATTGCAGATTAGTATCTGGGAGGCTTTTGTGAAGATTAGTTCTCCATCCTTTTGTTGGTCTGTCTGCTCTGATACGTAACACGGGAGTCGGGGAACGCTTTTGTTATATATGTATACATTTGTTGGATCTATTTTGTATTACCTTTGTATGAATATTTTGATGTTATAAAACAATTTATTTTGTAAAACAAGTCAGTTATGGATCTTTCCGCTTTATTCCATAATTGAACTTTCCTTTTGTTTGAAAAAGTTCCCCTTTTATGTTTATTCCATTTTGTGTTATGTATCAAATTTATGAGCAGGGATTGTGTTTTTCTCAAATGTGGCATCCTTGTTTCTCTCTAAGAATAAAATTTTTATTTACTCTGATTTATTTATGTATTATTTATTCGCGATGGGAATTAGGGTGTTACATTAGTGGTATCAGAGCAGGTCGGTCCGTCCGGCCAAGTTGTTGAGTCAGTTGGTGTGACAGTTGAATACTGTCGATGTTGTTTGTTCCTTAGTATGTGATATGTGTGTGAAACACTGTCAGTTCTTTCTGGTTTTCTAATCCTTTGTCTGCAGGATTTAGAATGAGATAAGTGGGGGAGAAGCTGGTGCTTCTCCAAGTTGCTTCGGTTGTGTGCCGTAGGTTGCAAGAGTGTAAGTGTTGTTTAGACAGTGTTGTTCCCGGTTCCGGAGGGAATGCGGAGGTAAGGTTTATGTCAACTAAGGATTTGTGCCCTAGATAGTTTTGTGCACAAGATGCAAGAAATGTTATTATAGTTTGGTAAAGACGGTTTATGCCCCATCATGATTGTCGGGTGTCTATTGACAAATTGAGGAACTGGTCACCCTTAATCTCTTGTTGATAGTAGACAGAATTATGTTGGATAGAATAGACGTGTCTTTCCAGCCTTGATAGTGTGTGCAATGAAATGTTGGAATTAAGAAAATGATTACGAATTGTTTTGTTGAGTCGATGAAGATTCTAATATCGGAAGATGAGACGGATTAGAGGTTTTGGTATGTTGGTTCAGTTGAGAAGTCATTGAGAGAGAACGATTGAGTATCGTTAATGGTTGTTCTCAGAGAGTAGAGTGTGAACTCAAATTTGACAAAGGTGAGGATTTGAGGTTTGGATATGCTAAATAAGTAGAAGAACTTTTAGGAAGTGAAACTCAGATGCTTGTTAGGTTTGTGATGATAGTGTTCTGGAAATTGGCAGGAAGTGTGACACCCCCAATCTATTACCCCCAAGCTATTAAAGCAATAAATAAAATTCAAAATTTCATCAGAGTATAATTAAACATACACGGCATAGACCGAGGGGTCACATCAATTTGAAACAAACATACAACACCTGCTCATAAAGATATGCAACAATTCAGGTAGTAATACACCCACAATTCAATTACAGAATATAAGCGGAAAATCCGTAACTGAAATATATATATATATATATATATATATATATATATATATATATATATATATATATATATCATGAAAGTTTGTCATACATCAAGTCATACATGTACAATCCAAAAGATACATATACATCGTACAAAATAATCACAAACGGCCACCCTAACTACCCGGTGTCACATATCAGAGCCGACCGACAAAAGAATGAAGACGCAATGCTTCACAAAAAGACCTCCAGCAACTCTAATCTGCAATGCCTCATAGAGCATTATAAAACAGCAGAAGGGTGAGAAAAACAATCTTAATACAGTTGCATATAATTATATATTAACACAGAAACACACAAGTCAAATATTCTCACCACAATTGCACCACAATTAATTACAACACAACACAGTAGACTTATCAAGTATTCCACACCAATGCACATCAGTCATACACAATACACTCATCATCAATACAATTATACATATTCCATCTCATCGATCACATTCACAATTCCATACACAATTAATCAGTGATTTATGCAAATGCACAGAGACCGACACAACGACTCCATGCACATGCCATGCGGTACCGACTTCCAATATTCCTCATCACTAGTTCACTCAGGAACTCTGCTGGAATCATCGCTCGTTACTGAGGATCACTCAAGTAACACCCCGTCGGGCCTACGATGTTCCCCGTCGCTTTAGGTCCTCTTGGTATAAGGCGCACGACGTTTATGGATTGCTTTAGGTCCTCTCGGTATAAGGCGCACAATCCGATCGCTCACACCCCACATGGGCACAAGATCGTCTATAACCATCGCTTTAGGTCCTCTTATTTTTAAGGCGCACGATATATCAAATCGCTTTAGGTGCTCTTATTTTTAAGGCGCACGATGTTATAGCAGATTCCCTCTGGAATCAATCCGTCACTCAGGACATCACAACAATGTATATCATGATGTTTGACATACAATGACTCATGACATTTAATATGCATACATATACACATCCATAATCATGCATATATCAACAATCACCATACATCGCATTTTCTTGCCGTAAGGCCACCAACCATCATCACAATATGTATTTCATGCAATTTCATCACTCAACAGTACACAAGTCATGCAATATCCACACCGACAGCATATTGCACATACACATCAAGTTCACACAATTAAACGGCAAAAGTCGACAACAAAGCAACACATTTTCTAATTTTCGACATAATTTAATCGGCCAACAATCTCAAAACCATCATCATAAGAAAGTACATGCTACAAGCTTTCTAACGCATCAAACCACGCCTCAAACCGACCTACGGATCAAAAGTTGTAAAGAAAACAAATTGGGAAAACTGCTACATTCCCAGTGCGAAGCTCCTAGCGAGTCCTTCGCTACTTTATTCGCAGTGCGAATGTCCCAGCGAACCAAGGCAGAAGCAAAAATAGCCTAGAAAATTCCCACCATTCGCAGTGCGAACCATCCAGCGAATGCTCGCTACCCCATTCGCGCGAATAGTGGCAGAATGAAAAATACTACAACGTTCGCAGTGCGAACATCACGCGAACGCTCGCCACCCATTCACTGGCCATTCGCAGTGAGAACCTGCGATTTCAGCAAAACCCAGCAGCGCACCAAATCACCCAAAAATGATATTTTCTCAAACCAAACATTTCCAAACCAACATATGACAATCAAAACATAACTCAATCATGATAACAAGTATTCTACTACGTTTACACCGATTTTCAACCGCGAAACCATCGATTTCTAACAAAATTCTCATTTCCAACCTAGAACTCAAAGCTATGGAAAAGCAAGAAAACATCCAAGCAAACACATACATAATCATACACAAACATAGTATAATCGAGTTTCACACCCTTACCCGATTTAATCGTGTTCTAGAAAGTCGATTGCTTGATTTCCAAGTTTTCCAAATTCTCTCTTTTCTTCTCTTCTCCTTTTCTTTTCTTCTTTTCTCTTTTTCTTCCTTTCCTTACTATTTTCTCTCTTTCTATTCTATTATATTCTATCTTAACAAAATAAATCAAAATGCCCAAAATACCCCTACACTCAAATATCTCGCAAATGTTTCCAAAACGCGATAAAATATATTCACGATGAAAAATAACATATTTTCACTTAAAAGTCAGAAATAAAATAATATAATAATAAAATACTCAAAACGACTCAAATAAATAAAACTGACAAGACTGGGGCGTTACAACTCTCCCCCACTTAGAAATTTTCGTCCTAAAAAATATACCTGAGACGAACAACTCTGGATACGACTCCCGCATCTGACTCTCCAACTCCCAAGTCAAATTGCCCTCGGCAGCGCCTCCCCACGCCACTTTCACAAGTGCAATATCCTTGCCTCTCAACCGCTTCACCTCGCGATCCAAAACCCTAACTGGTAATGCCTCGACCGTAAGGTTCTCCCTTACCTCAACCTCGTCCATCGAAATCACATGCGACGGATCCGGAACATACTTCCGAAGCTGTGAAACATGGAACACATCGTGCAAATTCGACAGATTCGGCGGCAACGCCACCCTATAAGCCACAACACCCACTCTCGCAGATATCTGGTAAGGACCAATAAACCGAGAAGTAAGTTTCTTCGATTTCAATGCATGACCCACACCCGTTACCGGCGTAACCCTTAGAAATACATGACCGCCCTCTTGAAACTCAAGATCTTTTCTTCTCCGATCATGATAACTCTTTTGCCTACTCTGAGAAGCCTTCATTTTCTCACGAATAAGCTTCACTTTTTCCATAGTCTGCCACACCAACTCCGGTCCAACTACCGAACTCTCACCTGATTCGTGCCAACACAACGGTGTTCGACATCTTCGTCCATACAGTGCTTCAAATGGTGCCATTCCAATACTCGAATGGAAACTGTTATTATACGTAAATTCAACCAACGCAAGATAACTATCCCACACACCACCTTGTTCCAAAACACAAGCCCTCAACAAATCTTCCAAAGACTGAATCGTTCTCTCCGTCTGCCCATCTGTCTGCGGATGATAAGCCGAACTCAATCTCAATTTAGAACCCAACGCCTTCTGTAAACTTTCCCAAAATCTCGAGGTAAACCTCGGATCTCGATCAGAAACAATACTTAACGGAACCCCATGCAACTTCACAATCACACTGATGTAAATCTCAGCCAACCTCTCCAAAGAAAAACTGATGTCAATCGGGATAAAATGAGTCGATTTAGTCAGCCTATCAACAACCACTCAAATAGCGTTATGCCCTCGCTGTGTATTCGGCAACCCTGTTACAAAATCCATGGAGATGCTATCCCACTTCCATTCAGGAATATCCAACGGTTGAAACAAACCACTCGGCCTCTGATGTTCCACCTTCGATTTCTGACAAGTTAAACACGCATAAACAAACTGAGCCACATCTCTTTTCAAACCAGACCACCAGAAAATCTTTTTCAAATCTTGGTACATCTTATTCGCTCCCGGATGTATACTCAAATTACTCTGGTGTCCCTCCTCGAAAATCATCTTTTTCAACTCCACATCATCAGGAATACAAATTCGACCTCGGAACCTCAAAACACCATTAATATCCACTTAAAAATCACCACTCGCATCTTTTCCGCCAACCAACATCAAATCCACTAATTTCACATCCAACCTCTGCTTCTCACTAACCGTCATCAGGAAATCATTAGTAACCTTCAACATACCCAGCCTCACACTATCCGACGTCACTTCACATACCAAACTCAAATCTCTAAACGATTCTAAAAGTTCCCACTCCTTAACCATTAAAGCGGACATATGCAAAGATTTTCGACTCAACGCGCCGGCTACCACATTAGCTTTACCAGGATGGTAATTCAAGCCAAAGTCGTAGTCCTTCAAAAATTCCAACCATCTTCGTTGCCTCATATTCAATTCCTTCTGATCAAACAAATATTTCAAACTCTTGTGATCACTAAAGACTTCAAACCTCGCACCAAAAAGATAATGCCTCCAAATTTTCAACACAAAAACTACAGCCGCTAATTCAAGATCATGAGTAGGATAATTCTTCTCATGCACTCTTAACTGCCTCGAAGCATAAGCCACCACCTTACCTTCTTGCATCAGAACACCACCTAGACCAATCAAAGACGCATCACAATACACCACAAACAGTTCATTAGGATTCGGCAAAATTAAAATTGGAGCTGTCGTCAATCTTCTCTTCAGCTCATTAAAACTTTCCTCACACCGAATATCCCAAATGAACGCTTGCCCTTTACAAGTCAATTGGGTCAAAGGAAGTGCTAGTTTAGAAAATCCTTCAATAAACCTTCGATAACATTAGGCCAAACCCAAAAAGATTCGAATTTCAGTAACAGATCTCGGAGCCTCCCATTGTAGAACTGCTTCTACTTTAGATGGATCCACAGAAATACCATTACCTGAAATCACGTGTCCAAGAAAACTTACTTCCGACAACCAAAATTCACACTTAGACAATTTGGCAAAAAGCTTCTTTTCCTTCAAAACCTGCAAAACAATACGCAAATGCTCCGCGTGCTCCTCCCGAGACTTAGAATAAATCAAAATATCATCAATAAACACAACAACAAATCGATCCAAATGCTCGTGGAAAATACGATTCATGTACTCCATGAACACACCTGGCGCATTAGAAACCCCGAACGACATCACAGAATATTCATAATGACCGTAACGTGTCCTAAAAGCCATCTTCTGAATATCTTCCTCTTTCACCCTAATCTGATGATACCCCGACCTTAAGTCAATCCTACTAAACACTCACGCACCCACCAACTGATCCATCAGATCATCAATCCTTGGAAGAGGATACTTATTCTTAATCGTCACCTTATTCAACTGGCGATAATCAATACACAACCGCATACTTCCATCCTTCTTTTTCACCAATAAAACTGGAGCACCCCAAGGCGACACACTTGGTCTCACAAACCTCTTCTCCATCAATTCATTCAACTGCTTCTTTAACTCAACCAACTCAGATGCCGACATATGATAAGGTGCCATAGAAACAGGTCTAGTACCAGGAACTAGATCTATAGAAAACTCCACCTCTCTCTCTGGCGGCACATCTGAAATATCCTCAGGAAACACTTCCGAAAAATCACACACAACAGGAAACACATCAAGCGAAACTTGACTCTCCACAGTCAACGATGCAAACAACCCAAACAACTGAGCTTCATCCGCCAAAAGTCTCTTCAACTCTTTGGTAGATAAGAAACTCGAGTCTTCGTCTTCCTCAAGAGAAGGAAACCTTACTAACTTATGATAACAATCAATATGAACCCGATTGAATTGCAACCAATTCATTCCCAAAACCACATCCAAACCTTCCAACGGCAAACACACTAAATCCATTTCAAAGTCTTTACCATAAATGGTCAAAGGACAACTTAAACAAACCAAGGAAGTAGTTACTGACCCCATTGCTGGAGTATCAATAACCATCTCTCCACCCATCGAAGACAACACAAGGTTCAAACGCTTAGCGCACTCAGACGAAATAAACGAATGAGTCGCTCCAGTATCAATAATAGCAACTAAAGGCGTACTATTAATAAAACAAGTACCTCTGATCAGACGATCTGCACTTGAAGTCTGAGTCCCTGCCAATGAAAATACCTTCCCACTAGTTGGAGCCTGCTTCGGTTTCTGACACTTTGTGTTAATATGACCAGGTTCACCACAGTTGAAACACTTCACCATATTCTTCCGTTTACAATCAGCTACGACATGTCCGACACCTCCACAATTAGAACACTTTCTCCCATCTTTCCTGCACTCGAACTGACGATGCCCCAACTCACCACACTTAAAACATCTCAAAGAATTAGACATACCTCCTCCACCTGACCTTCGATCAAAAATACCCATTTGCTTACCTTTATCAGCTGGTGTTACATACGGACCACTACGAAACTGTTGCTTCCCTTTTCTGTCACTCACACTCTTGTGAGCCTTACTATCCTCTTCATAAATCCTACAACATTCCACCAAATCAGCAAACCTTCTTATCCTCTGATAACCGATTGCCTGCTTAATCTCAGGACGCAATCCACTCTCAAACTTCACACACTTAGAAAACTTTGTAGTCGCTTCAGCATAATGAGGATAAAACTGCACAAGCTCCACAAACTTAGCAGTATAATAAACAACAGACATATTACCTTGTTTCAGTTCTAAGAACTCAATTTCCTTTTTTCCTCTTACATCTTCGGGAAAATACTTCCTCAGAAACTCCTGGCTAAATAATTCCCAAGTAACTTCTTCATCCCCAACTTCCAACACCTGACGAGTACTAACCCACCAGTCATCAGCTTCTTCCTGTAACATGTGAGTTCCCAGTCTCACCTTACTGTCCTCAGAACAATCCATAACTCGGAAAATCCTTTCAATCTCTTTCAACCAAATCTGTACACCATCAGGATCATGTCTTCCTTTGAAGACAGGCAGTTTGTTCTTCCTGAACTCATCATTACCCGCAGCATTAGGTGCACCCTGCACAGCCCGAGCCATAGCTTGCATCGCAGCAGCCAAAGCAGCATCATTCCTACCAGCCATATTCTATTCACTTCCAATAACAAAAACTATGGTTAAACAAACAGCTCATCCAACTACAACGACCAACAAGGACTGACACAAACTGGCTCTGATACCACTTAATGTAACACCCCCAATCTATTACCCCCAAGTTATTAAAGCAATAAATAAAATTCAAAATTTCATCAGAGTATAATTAAACATACACGACATAGACCGAGGGGTCACATCAATTTGAAACAAACATACAACACCTGCTCATAAAGATATGCAACAATTCAGGTAGTAATACACCCACAATTCAATTACAGAATATAAGCGGAAAATCCGTAACTGAATATCAACATATATATATATATATATATCATGAAAGTTTGTCATACATCAAGTCATACATGTACAATCCAAAAGATACATATATATCATACAAAATAATCACAAACGGCCACCCTAATTACCCGGTGTCACATATCAGAGCCGACCGACAAAAGAATGAAGACGCAATGCTTCACAAAAAGACCTCCAGTAACTCTAATATGCAATGCCTCATAGAGCATTATAAAACAGCAGAAGGGTGAGAAAAACAATCATAATACAGTTGTATATAATTATATATTAACACAGAAACGCACAAGTCAAATATTCTCACCACAATTGCACCACAATCAATTACAACACAACACAGTACACTTATCAAGTATTCCACACCAATGCACATCAGTCATACACAATACACTCATCATCAATACAATTATACATATTCCATCTCATCGATCACATTCACAATTCCATACACAATTAATCCATGATTTATGCAAATGCACAGAGACCGACACAACGACTCTATGCACATGCCATGCGGTACCGACTTCCAATATTCCTCATCACTAGTTCACTCAGGAACTCTACTGGAATCATCGCTCGTTACTGAAGATCACTCAAGTAACACCCCGTCGGGCCTACGATGTTCCCCGTCGCTTTAGGTCCTCTTGGTATAAGGCGCACGACGTTTATGGATTGCTTTAGGTCCTCTCGGTATAAGGCGCACAATCCGATCGCTCACACCCCACATGGGCACAAGATCGTCTATAACCATCGCTTTAGGTCCTCTTATTTTTAAGGCGCACGATATATCAAATCGCTTTAGGTGCTCTTATTTTTAAGGCGCACGATGTTATAGCAGATTCCCTCTGGAATCAATCCGTCACTCAGGACATCACAACAATGTATATCATGATGTTTGACATACAATGACTCATGACATTTAATATGCATACATATACACATCCATAATCATGCATATATCAACAATCACCATACATCGCATTTTCTTGCCGTAAGGCCACCAACCATCATCACAATATGTATTTCATGCAATTTCATCACTCAACAGTACACAAGTCATGCAATATCCACACCGACAGCATATTGCACATACACATCAAGTTCACACAATTAAACGGCAAAAGTCGACAACAAAGCAACACATTTTCTAATTTTCGACATAATTTAATCGGCCAACAATCTCAAAACCATCATCATAAGAAAGTACATGCTACAAGCTTTCTAACGCATCAAACCACGCCTCAAACCGACCTACGGATCAAAAGTTGTAAAGAAAACAAATTGGGAAAACTGCTACATTCGCAGTGCGAAGCTCCTAGCGAGTCCTTCGCTACTTTATTCGCAGTGCGAATGTCCCAGCGAACCAAGACAGAAGCAAAAATAGCCTAGAAAATTCCCACCATTCGCAGTGCGAACCATCCAGCGAATGCTCACTACCCCATTCGCGCGAATAGTGGCAGAATGAAAAATACTACAGCGTTGTAGTGCGAATATCACGCGAACGCTCGCCACCCATTCGCTGGCAATTCGCAGTGCGAACCTGCGATTTTAGCAAAACCAGCAGCGCACCAAATCACCCAAAAATGATATTTTCTCAAACCAAACATTTCCAAACCAACATATGACAATCAAAACATAACTCAATCATGATAACAAGTATTCTACTACGTTTACACCGATTTTCAACCGCGAAACCATCGATTTCTAACAAAATTTTCATTTCCAACCTAGAACTCAAAGCTATGGAAAAGCAAGAAAACATCCAAGCAAACACATACATAATCATACACAAACATAGTATAATCGAGTTTCACACCCTTACCCGATTTAATCATGTTCTAGAAAGTCGATTGCTTGATTTCCAAGTTTTCCAAATTCTCTCTTTTCTTCTCTTCTCCTTTTCTTTTCTTCTTTTCTCTTTTTCTTCCTTTCCTTACTATTTTCTCTCTTTCTATTCTATTATATTCTATCTTAACAAAATAAATCAAAATGCCCAAAATACCCCTACACTCAAATATCTCGCAAATGTTTCCAAAACGCGATAAAATATATTCACAATGAAAAATAACATATTTTCACATAAAAGTCAGAAATAAAATAATATAATAATAAAATACTCAAAACGATTCAAATAAATAAAACTGACAAGACTGGGGCGTTACAGGAAGCCACAGTGATGGACCGTCAGTTGTGCATGGTTTTCAGATGTGTTTTTGGATGAAACATTAGTGTGTCAACTTGAAGAGGTCCATCATGGTTGGTAAGGAAAAGGATGATAGCATGAGGTTGCGTGTTAATCAGTGAGTAGTATGGAAACTTGCGGTTGTGTTCTGAATAGCTTGAGTTTTGAATTGTGACGAATCGCGAACGATTTGAAATTCCTTGATGGTATTACTTTTGTTATGGGTTGAGATCTCGTGTCAGCAGAAACCTTGAGTGAGTTGGAACCCCGTAAGAAGAATTGATATGGAATGTGGTAACCAGAGATTGTTAAACTATTTTGGGATAAATTGTTTCGAGCTCAGAATGAATTTTGAAGGTTGTATATGTCATGGTTGTGGAGTATATGAGTCGTATCTTCCATACTTGTTTGGATAAGTTTATAGTGATGTTTATTGGATGATATTCTGATTTATTTTAAATCAAAGGATGAGTATGTAGTGTATTTGAGGATTGAGTTACAAGGGCTGAAAGAGAGGGAGCTTTCTGCTAAATTATCGAAGTGAGAATTTTGGTTGAAAAAGGTTAGTTTCCTTGGATATGTTATTTCCGATGATGGTATTATTGTGTATCTATCCAAAGTAGATGCAGTTCTACAATGAGAGGCTCCGAAGTTGGTTAAGGAGATTAGAAACTTTTGGGGCTTAGTTGGTTGTTACTGCAGGTTATGGAAGATTTTGCTAAGTTCGTACTTCTGTTATCTTAGTTGACTTGCAAAGGGTAATTCGTTTGTTTTGGATGTTCGTTGTAAGTAAGTTTTGGTGAGCTGAAGTAGAGATTGACTACGGCTCCAATTTTGATTCTGCCCGATCCTAATAAACTGTTTATGGAATATTGGGATGCGTCCTTGATGAGTGTAGTTAGTGTGTTAATGCGAGAGGGTAAAGTCATTTCTTATGCTTTACGACAATGGAGGATTCATGATTTCAAGATGGCTGCGGTTACTTTTGTGTTGAGAATCTAGAGGAATTATTTTGAGGGTTGTAGGTTCAAGGTGTTTGGTAATCACAAGAGTATTGAGTACTTGTTTCGTCAGAGGGAATAAAGTAGGAGACAACGAGGATGGTTGGAATTCCTGATTAGTTATGACCTTGGCTCGAATTATCCTATTGGTAAAGTTAATGTTGTGCCTGATGAGTTAAGTCGAAAGTTTTTACATATGTCTGCTTTGATGGTTAAAGAGTGGGGACTTTTGGAAGAACTTAGAGATTTGAGTTGGTGTGTGAATTGACATCTGATAGTGTGAGGTTGGGTATATTAAAAGTGAACAGTGATTTTTGGCGAATATGAGAAAGAGTTAGACTTTGAACGTGGGATTGATAGTTTTGATGGTTATGAGTAATCAGAGTATGCAGCGAAAGTGTGATGTGGCACATTTTGTATATGCATGTGTGACTTGTAAGAGTTCATAGGTTGAACATTGGAAACATGTAGGAGTGATGAGACCATTGGATGTTTCAGAATGGAAGTGTTAGGTGAAAGGTTTAAATATTATTCATGGGCTACTATGTAGATGGATGTTTTGGTTATATGTTTGATTGGGGAATCGTGGCATTGTTGTAATAATGTTGTGTGACAAGGATGTTGGTATTGTGGTTATGTAGAGGTTGTTGAAACGATGTTGGGTCGTGGAACTTTATGTTCTTGTTTGTGTTGTTGCCTCGTTTCCATTGTGATGGTTCGAGTGCGAGTAGCTAATCCCTTTGTGGGAGATTAGGGGAGTGTTACCTGGGTGTTGGTAACATGGTTTTCCTTGAGTCGTTAGTTAGTCGTCAAGTGCATTGTACGGGCTTTGCATCTTGTCGTTGTAGTTGTCGTCGTTGTCGTGTTGTTGTAGTAGTTGCTGTTAGCAAGGTGGTTTGTCAGTTTGTGTTATTCGTGGTGTGCCTTTTATTGGCATGATAGTTTGTTAGTCGGATGCGAGAGTCGTATCCGGAGTTGTTCGTATCAGTTATATTTTCAAGGACGAAAATTTCTAAGTGGGGGAGAGTTGTAACGCCCCGATTTGTTTAATTGTATTTATTTATTTCATTTATGTGAATTTTGTGAAATGTGTGAATTTATTGTATTTTACCTGCTAATTGAGTTAATTGGCTAATTTCCCTAATAGGTAAAATATTTGCAATAAATTATAATTTCTTTTCAACTTTTATTTCCCGAAATATATTTCATCGCTGTTTATGTTTTATCGCATTTTGAGAGCGTTTGCGAGATATTTGAGCTGAGGGGTAAAATGGTCATTTTGAGGGGTTAGATATTTTAGAAAAATTAGATATTTTTATAAATAGAGATTGGAGAGAAAAAGAGAGAAAAGAAAGGGAAAGGAAAGAAAGAGAGAAAGAAGGAAAAGGAGAGGAAAGAAATGGAGAAGAGGAAAAGAGGTGGAAATCGACATAGCTCCGTTTCAAGCGCAATTAATCGGGCAAGGGTGAGAAGTTTCGATTATATCTTGCTTGTGTATGTATATGTGTTATTTGTTGTAATTGTTTTGGTTGTTTCACAACTTTTTCTCATTGATAAATTGATGAACAATTGATAGAAATCGATGTTTTCACGGTTGAAACTCGATATAAACTGCGTAGAATACTTGTTGTTATGATTGGAACATGTTTTGGTTGATATAGTGTGATTTGGAAGTGTTTGGGTGGAAGAAATGAGGGAGTTTGGCCCCATATGACCTATATTGACGCTGCTGAGAATTTCTGGGTTCGCAGGTTCGCTTTGCGAACCATAGTGAAGGGGAAAGTGAAGGTTCGCCCAGAAGTTCACATTGCGAACTTTATGCTATTTTTTCTCTGCCACGGTTCGCTGGGGGTTCGCATTGCGAATAGGAAAGCGAACGTGACAGATTTCCCATTTTGTTTCCTTCATAACTTTTGATCCGTAACTCGGATTGAGGCACGGTCGGATGCGTTGGAAAGCTAATGAAATGTTTTTTCTTATAAAAATGGTTTGGAGGGTAGTAAAGGATTTAATTAAGTCGTGGTTGTGTAAAAGTGTTGGGTTGTCGGGTTTTTATCGCGTTAAATGCGTGCGGTCGGTGTTTTACAGTGTGTTGTGCTATTGTTATATGACATGGAGCTTTTATGTGGTTTATATGATGTTGAAGCATGTGATAGGTTGTTGTAATTGTTGTGGCCTTATGGCAAAATACTTTGTTGACTTGAATACAAATGTATGGTATTAATGTATGTTGTTGTGGGTAGCCTTCGTGGCGTGAATCCTAGTGTTGTGAGTATCATTGTATGATTGCAGGATTGTTGTGGTTGATGGTGAGTAATTCTTGATGTGAATTAATATGAGTGTATATGCTAAAATGCTAATTGTTGTGGTTTGTGGATTATGATGAAATGCATTATTTATGTGAAATTCAATGTGTGTTATTTGGTGGCCTTATGGCAAGTAAATGCATTGTTTGAATTGATTTCCAATGCATGAATAATAACGATGAGATAATTAATATTATTGATTTGTGAAGATGAATTTGATTGTCATGAGTCATTGTATGCCAAGCATCATGATATGCATCTTGTGATGTCGTGTGCCCTTGTGGGGTGTGAGCGACGAAACGATTCCAGAGGGAATCTGCTGTAACGGTCGTGAGCCTTATACAAAGAGGACCTAAAGAGACGTTATAGACGATCATGAGACTTATACAAAGAGGACCTAAAGCGATCGGATCGTGAGTCTTATATAAAGAGAACCTAAAGCAATCCATAAACGTCGTGAGCCTTATACCAAGAGGACCTAAAGCGACGGGGAACATCATTTGCCCGACGGGGAGTTACACTAAGTAACAAGCGATGATTCCAATAATTCCTGAGTGAATTAATGATGAGAATGATGGATGGAATGGTACCGTATGCATAGAGTCGTTGTGTCGGTCTCTGTGCATTTGTATAAATCATGAATGGATTGATTATGTGTGAGAAATTGTGAATGAATTGATTATGTGTGGGAAATTGTGAATGGATTGATTATGTGTGGGAAATTGTGAATTGATTAATTATGTGTTGAGCTCGTGATAGCATTGGTGATTTGATATGCATTCGTGATAAATGTATGGATTATGGATGATATGTTTTATGAATGGAAAATGCTATATTTTGTGGGGATGTTGCACATTACAATGATTGTATTAATTATCTATGATATGCTATATATGAATATATGTGATGTGGTGGTGTGTTTCCATATGTCATAACTTTGGTATGCCTTATGTGTGAATATGTGATTATGTTGGTATAATTGATATATGCTATGTGGTTGGATTATTAGAAATATGTTATGTATCTGTGGCATGCTATCTGTATTAGTATGTGATGCTTGTGGTGAGAATAATTATGCATGTGAATTTATAAGTGTTTGCATATTATTATGCAATCTTGATTTAGTTATTATTTCTCACCCTTCTGTTGTGGTTTGTTGCTCTATGAGGCAATTGGAGATTAGTATCTGGGAGGCTTTTGTGAAGATTAGTTCTCCATCCTTTTGTCGGTCTGTCTGCTTTGATACGTAACACGGGAGTCGGGGAACACTTTTGTTATATATGAACTTTCCTTTTATGTTTATTCCATTTTGTGTTATGTATCAAATTTATGAGCAGGGATTGTGTATTTCTCAAATGTGGCATCCTTGTTTCTGTCTAAGAATAAATTTTTTATTTACTCTGATTTATTTATGTATTATTTATTCGCGATGGGAATTGGGGTGTTAGACGACACATTTGGACACTTGGTACGATTGTGGCCTGGCTGGCGGCACAAACCACACAACCTCACCATTTTGTCGGTTGTATCCATCTCCGTTTGAATCCGGCTGCTGATAGGGCGACCCTTTTTATTTCTTCGCATCAAGTCGTTATGCCACACAATTTCGCCTTCGTATGGCGGCCAGTAGTCCTCCTTTGCGACCACTTGAAAGCTAGTACGCTAGACATTGCATAGAGTAGTGACTTGGTGAAGAACAGAGAGATAGTTGGTTGGGTCCAGCCGGACCATGGAACAGGCTGCTATAACATGGGAGCAAGGCATACAAAATTCCTGAAACTTTCCACAATCACACCAACTCCTATCCAGTTCCACTCGATAACATCCCTTAGGCCTTCCTTCGTTGTGATCAATAGACTCTGCAACACTGAAGTGAACTGTAATACGGTCGAAGACCGTGACGACGTGTGTGTTGGCCTTTGCAGCCTCTTCCTTCATGAATGTCATTGAACTGTCACTAAACAGCTGCCCAGATTGTATGACCGAACCCCACTTAGTACGTCTGGTATCAAAGAGTACAGCGAGCCTAAAATAAGTTGACCTCACAAGAGCGGTTATCGGCAAGTTTCGGATGCCTTTGAATACAGAGTTCATAGATTCAACGAGGTTTTTTGTCATATGGCCCCATCGCTGCCCATTGTCGTACGCCCTTGTCCACTTCTCCCGTTGAATGTTATCAATCCAACTCAATGCATCTGGGTTTGTTTGTCTGATCTCGTCCCGGTAGTATATGAAGGTAGGCTCTGTTAGTGCGTAGCCCGCGTTAGTAACCATCTGCTTTAGCCCCTTGTCTTTGAACGCCCACATGACATTTTGCCAGATGTGTCTAATGTAATACACATGGCTTGAGGAAGGATCCTGCCAACCGTTATCAGGATTATTGTAAGCACTCTCGATTGAGGGATGTCTATCGGAGATCAAACATAAGTCAGGTTGGGGAGCAACGTATTGTCAGAGATTTTTTAGGAAAAAACTCCAACCTCCAGCAGTCTCCCCTTCAACTAGAGCGAAGGTGATAGGGAAAATGTTGTTGTTGCCATCCTGTGCCACGACCATCAGTAGCGTGCCCTTATATTTGTCGTACAACCATGTTCCATCAATTTGAATTATAGGTTTATAGTACGTAAATCCTTTTATGCATGGTTCAAATTCCCAGAAGAGTCTGTGGAAAATTCCATTTCCACTTATACAATTCCCGTCTGGCGTATATGCCGGCAACGTCTCCAACATGACAACAGTCCCTGGAGCATAGTGTTTTAGGGCCACGAGGTATCTCGGGAGTTCTTTGTAAGAGTCCTCCCAATTTCCAAAAATCCTTTCAACCGCCTTCGTCCTAGCAATCCATGCCTTCCTGTACGAGGGAGTATAGTTATATCTTTGAACCATATGAGCTATTATTGTACTCACTTTCATAAAAGGGTTGTCGCTGACGATTGATTGAATTTCGTTGCAGATCAACTGAGAGCCAAGCTTGCGATGATCCTGACCCATTGACCCTATCTTCCAGGAATCGATTCGCTTCCGAAAAGATGTCGTTAATCTAAAGGGGCACACCTCGTTGCGGCAGTAGATGTTGTATAGAGTCGGATTTGTTCGATCGACTCTATAATCTGCAGATAAGTTCATGTTGTATTGTTTTATTGCTCGGACGCAATCTTCTTTCGTATGAAAATTGTCTCCAACTTTTAATACTCCCCCCGTCTGTCTGTATGGGTCGTAAAAAATATCCGTTGATGGTTCGTCCTCGCCTAAGCTGAGTGTTGTAATGTGTTGAGGTGGGCAATAAACATGACTCTCTGGCAATTGGTCTGCCTCATCGTTGTTTATCATTTCGTCGACAATGTCCTCCACGTCTTCTTCTTCCTCGTCAACGACGTCCAACTCAGCTTGTTCGTTGTCGGAATCGTTAAAAATTTGCGAAACTTCTAGTTGTTGAGACAATGGTTGATGTTGTAACGTAATATATAACTCAACGTCATTGAACCCAGAATGCTCATGGCTGAGAAACATATTACGCACATCATCATCGTCCCGTATCTTCATCTGAAAAAATTTGCATTGCTCATGCCCCTAAAAAAAGATAGGGTTTTTGTATACAATTTGCCCAACTGGACCGCACTGCAATTTCTTTTCTAACCGGCCTTTCAAATGATAAAAATTTGTTCTTTTATCAATTAAAAACCTAGTCACTTCTGTATCCCTAAAATTGAAACCCGTCATTAGACAATCAAATATCTCACCATTGAGATGTGCAATTATCAGGTATTGTGGTCTTTGAGCCATAACTAAATTGTGTTAGGAAGAAATGGTTTACAAACTTAAAAGTTTGGAAGAAATGGTTTACAGAATAGAAATGGTTTGGAAGTATGTGATGATAAGATGTATATTTGATGTGTATTAATAGGAGTATAGATGATACAAGTTACGTGTCTTTGTAGTATAATTACTTCAGAATAGTCTTGCCAAGAACCATGTGTTGCTCTACATGGCTACACTAGCCTTGACAAGACCACACAACTCTGCATGGGCAGACTAGCATTGACAAGATCACACATCTCTGCATGCCTACACTCTGCTTCCACTGTTCGTTAGCATGCCTCTTCACAAATTAAACAAAACATTAAAAAAAGAATTAAAAAAACTATTTTTTTTTCAATTTCCAAAATAAAAAAAAAAATAAAAAAAGTAAAAAAAAAATAAGAACACCTGAGGCGCCATCCCAGATGGCGACTCCTCAGGGAATTTTGAAAAATTTTAGGGCATGCCTCATTTTCCTGAGGCGCCATATGGTTTGGCATGTGACCTCTAACTGAGGCGCCATCCCATATGGCGCCACCCTTATAGAGGGTTTCCAAACCCAGCCATTTTGGTAAATTAACTGAAATGTTAGTTTTTTTGGTATTTTTTTGAAAAAATGTGTTATATTAAAAAAAATTCACTAAAAAGTAACAAGAGTAAAGAATTCACAATTTATTATTGAGAAACTTATATTTAAGTGTAATATTTTTCAAAAAAAAAAAATTCATTTTATTTTTCTTTAAATAACTTTATTTATTTATATATATATATATATATATATATATATATATATATATATATATATATATATATATATATATATATATATATATATATATATATATATATATATATATATTCCTTAAATTTTGGCAATTGTGTGACATTATTAGCTTGATTTTTTTTTCGAAAAGGGCTTAAGAGTCTCAAGAGTTAAGATATTATTAACTCAGAATCAAAATAAATGTATAATAGAGTGTCAATTTCTAAAAATAAAAACTATGGTAATTAGAAGGACTATGAGTTGGAAGAACAATTTATGATTATGTCAAGGGTTTGTGGGATAGTCTAAGCAGACTTGTTGATATTAATAAAATAGACATTTGCCTGATTCCTAAGTTGGAGCATCCTGAGTATGTTAGCCAATTCAGACCTATATCTCTGTGCAACACCATTTATAAACTTGTGAGCAAGGTTGTAGTGGAGCGCCTGAAGAAATGTATACCCACTCTTGTATCTCCTTACCAATCAGGGTTTGTTCTTGGTAGGAGTATTCACGAGAATATTATCGTGGCTCGGGAGATAATGCATAGCATGGAAAAAGCTAAAAGTAGGAAAGGATATTTTACTATTAAAGTAGATCTGTCAAAAGCATACGATAGACTTAGTTGGGATTTCATATAGCGGGTGTTGGAAGAAATTAAGCTCCCTATGAAAATGATCAATCTCATCATGCATGGAGTCACAAGTGTAGAGACATATATCAAGTGAAATGGTGTGCAGTCTTGTTCGCCGACGGGAACAACCGCTGGCCTTCCGTCGCAGGTTTGCTCGCGGGATCGGCCACACAAATCCCAGAACAAGGAATTGGAAGCGTATGTTTGCGTGGTGTTTCAGTTTCTCGCTTTTTGGTGAAAGTTGCCACGTTGGTGTGACCTTGGCAACGTGGACGGTTTTAACGATCAACGAATTTGGGATGCAAAGTGGAAAAATCTAAAAGGGAGGAAAGGCAAGACAAAAGCAAAAAGACAATGACTTAAATTAAATGCTGAAAGTAAATTGCATTAAGTAAAATTGGACGCAATTGTACATTTTCGCGGGAATGAACTCGTTTCTCTCTAAGCTTGGTACTTTGAGTATTTTCCCTTTAGAATGTGAAAAAATGCGACCCCTAAAAATGGAAAATACAGTGCCTTATATAGGCCTAGAATGTAACTGTTTGTTTACCCAAATGTCTTCTGAAGCTGACACGTGGCACCCCACTTTCTTTTCAACTTCCCATAGTCTTGGAAGTTTCAAACTTTTCCCGCCCAAGCATTTATCCTTGAAGTTGGGATTGGCTATTCGCCTTATTTTCCTCCGACACCGAGGTTTGTCGCCACCTCTCCGACGCACCTCTGCTGGTGTCGAATCGACACCTTGATACGCCTTTTGCGCCGACGCGTCATGGGAGTCCTTGTTTTCCACCTTTGGTCGAAATCACCTGTCAACAAATTGCCCCCCCCCAAAAGGCCAGTTTCGACTGAATGCTATGTCGATGGAGAAATCTGGCTTTTTGGTTTCTTGTGGGATTTCGACGACTTTTTCTTCGACGCATTTTCCCAACGTTTTGTCTTCTCTCATAACACGTGGCAAGCGCCGTCTGATATGATGATGGCAATCTCATCCCACGATTTCCAAGAAAAACGTCATGATGGCTAGTCTCGTCTGAGTTATGGGCCTCGAAACCAACTCCCACTTACTTTCAAAAGTTAAAAAGTTTTGATCTTTCACCTTTTTTCATGCGCCTTATAAATAGACTTTCTCAGGAACCCTTACCATTTTCCATAACTCCTTTTTCAAAACCTGCTATTCGCTTTGAGAACTAAACTTTGATTTCTTCTTCCTAAAGTGTTTATTGCCTCAGAACACCCTTTGCATTTCTTTCCCCCTAATGGCTTCATCAAATATTACAACTTCCATTCCTCAAACCACTGGTAATAATCCAGTCGCGTACATACTTTCTGAAGCAGAAACACTCCGTCCTCTTCCTCAACCAACCTCCGCTGACGATACGGTGGTGGCCAACTGGTGCCGCCAAATGGTTATCTCATTCGCGGTGGAGAACAAGCTCTGTGGTTTCCATGGCCCCCTTCGGGACAACAAACCTAATCCATAAGAACTCCATAAGTTCTTTCCTTTCTTCAACCAAACGATCCCACCTGCTTTCGAGAAAGGTGACACCTTAGACCTTAAATACATGGCACCCAAATCTCGAGTTTTCAGATCCATGCCTATTCCAGGCAACAAAGACTACATCGCCTGGCTCGACAGAGTCGAAGGGCAGCACAAAAGGCAATAGAAAGAATACGGTATTTTCGACGCCATCCAACTCTCCAGAACTGCTCACAGGTCAACCCTTGTTTACTGCTTGCGTCGATGTATTTTTGGGAAGGATCAACAAATACGTTCCACCTCAGTGTGGTATGTTTACACCAACACTTTTCTACGTGGCGGCCATCACTGGCCTTTCGCCAGTAGGTGAGACGTTCGACCCGACACTGGAGACAGACAACACCTTCGACTTCGAGCGTGCTAGCTTCCAAAACTACATCGAAGACCACCATGACAAACGCTCTAAATAAGTCTCTGATCAGGAGCATATTGCCTTCCTGACCCTATGGCTGTCGTATTATATGTTTTGCCCTGGCTCCTTGCAAATAGCCAAAAGTTTCATCAGTCTGGCCATCCAGATCCATGAAGGTCGACAGATATCTCTGGCCAAACTTCTGTTGGCCTTCCTCTACCATTCTCTTGGCCTGTCGACTATGAGGCTGAAACTCCTCCACCAAACCACTAAGGCTTTAAACATCTCAGGGCCTATGTGGCTGTTGCAGCATTGGCTCAACGCCACTTTTGAGCACAAATTGGGATATCTAGCCTCTGCGACAATGAAGCATCTAAACAAAGAACGTCCTGTCGAGGGAATGCGACTTGCCCTGATGACCACCCAAGAAGCTCTAAGACAGGCCCTCTTTACGAGGTATCTCAGTATGTTCGTGGAAACCACCTCTTTCGTCCCTGACATGGCTCCATTTGTGGAGCGTAAGTTTGGCCCCGACTGGTTCAGAAACCCATTTCCTGGAGTCTCACCTAAAGCTGTTGCATAGTCAAATGCTATATGGAGGGCGTTTCTTACTCCCACCATGATCTCTTTCCGCATCGAAACGGGAAACAATGGCTATGGTTTCATGAACTACTGTCCAAATTTGGTGGCCCGACAATTTGGCCTGAGCCAGATATTGCCAAAGTCCTTAGTGAGGCATCCTGATGACATAGTACGGTCCGACCGATGCTTGACTCAAGTAGGTCATAGGGCTTGCATGAGGTTCGTCAGAGCCTCTCAACACCTGGAGCTTCCGGTTTTTTCCTTCCAGCCTTCCTTTTTCACCACTCAAGAATTTGATGCTTGATGGTTGGAGTATCAAACTCAAACCTTCAATCCAAATCTTTTCTTAGCGAACGTGGTCGACGCTTTTGCCTCTATGGATGGTGGTATCCCTAAACCATCGACTACGGCCCCTGTCATAGATGTTGACCCTGCAGAAGATCCTTCTACAAAGGTAGACCCTGAACTCTTGATTTCGTTTGCCCGTAGGTCTGAACTAAATAGTTTCAGTTTTGGTTTCAGGGGCGTAAACGAGAAACGGCTGCTGCGTTGACTTCCACTAGACCTGCCAAAAAACCCAGGACCAACCCTCCATAGGTATATTTCATTTTCCTGTCCTGCGTCCTTGTCTTTCCTTTGTTTTGACATTATTTTTGCATAGGCTTCTGAGAAAGTACCTTCTCCAGCAAGGACTGAATCAGATGAGAGTACTCACTCTCGAGTCTTCACCGCAGCCGCTCCAGCGCCTCCTCCATCCACCCCTTTGGTGAGGAAGAAAAAGGTTTTAACACGGAGGACACCTTCAAAAACTGGCATTTTGAAGGTGTCCCCATTCGTCCCAAGAAATCTCGAAGACATTTTCGAGCCAATCCCTACTGTCACTCTTCCCAAGACGACAAGTCATCCTGCGCAGGTATTTCCACTCTCACTTGTGTCCTAGATGACCTTGGGGCGACGAATCTCACTTGCATTTTGCTTTGTAGGAAAATGTGGTTACTTCGACCACAGTTGGTGATGGCGATACCGAATCGGCCCCAGATGCCACTACTGCTGGCGTCGCCATTACGCTAAGTCCTCAGAAAATTGATGAATTCCAAACACTCATGCCCGAGGAAAACTTGGCGAAGACGCCTTCTGCTTCAACCGACAACTTTGAGCATAATGATGTAGCTCTTGGGGCGAGTATCAATCCTTCGCCTACCGCCACCACTACTGAAGTCGGAAAGAACTTCCAACCCCCTAAACATAACCCTGAGAGGATTTCACGTATGGTCGAGGGATCTCATACTCTGGAGGCACTCTTAGCAGCCAAGTCAACAGATCCAGCAGCGACTCTGAAAGCGCTCCACAAACTTCGCCAAGCAGCTGAGGAGATTGAGCCTACCAGTTCGACCACAATCCCAACTCCAGAAGTGGATGCTTCCTTCAATCTCAAACTTCAATAGTTGCGGTCCTATCTTTTTGAGGAACAGTTTCTGGCGGCTGTCGCCGAGGACTCCGCCATAGCTAACGACGTCTTCAAACTTCTGGATAAACTTTCTGAATTCCAGCTTCCTGCCCCCATGGCCACATACCTGATCGAGTTCGAAGCCTTCTTCACTCAATTGACCAAAGATCTTGCTATGAATCACCAGGCCGACGCCCAAATCTGGTTCCGCCACAACGACATGAAACGTGAGTGGCACCTTAGCTCAGTCTGTGAACAAAAACTTGGGGACTATGAAACTAAAAAGCAGGAGCGCTCCAACAAATGCCAGGCTTTCGACCAACAGATATTTGAATATCAAGGCCAGATATCGGAGCTGACAAAAAAGATTACTGATGTCGAACAACAAAAAGCCTCCTTAGACTCAGCTGAGCCTCTGCCCTCTCAAGAAACCATCGACCACGAGGTAGCTCAAGGACTTGTTCACGTCGAAGTGGCTATGAAGATCAAAGATGCTATTAGCCGCATACAGAGACGAAAGGTGCTTCTTGAGAGCAAGATTGTTCATGAGAAGATCCTCTTTGACGACTTTAAGGCTAGATTTCCTGAGTTTCCTTAGTTTGTATGTCAAACTGATGTAAACATTTTGCAAGCCATTTGTGGCCCCTTTAGCCTATTTTGGCCTTTAATTAATGAGAAAGCTATGTTTTGATGTGAATCTCTTGTATCATAGGTCTATACTTCTTTAAATATTTCTCATTTACTCTTAAGATTCGTTGGTCCATTCCTAACTCTTGTACTTCATAAGCGATATTACTAAATACTCGAGTCACTTGAAATGGTCCCTCCCAGTTTGGTGACCATTTTCCCATTGTCCGATCTCGTAGATCCATGGGCAACAGCGTTTTCCAAACATAGTCATTCACAGCGAAGGTTTTCTTCTTGACCTGTTTGTTGTATGCCTTGGCGACTCGTGCCTTCTGGCGCAACAATACATTTAAAGCTACCATTCTTTCCTCGTCCAAGTC
This sequence comes from Lathyrus tuberosus, assembly GCA_022829125.1. Taxonomy (NCBI): domain Eukaryota; kingdom Viridiplantae; phylum Streptophyta; class Magnoliopsida; order Fabales; family Fabaceae; genus Lathyrus; species Lathyrus tuberosus. The sequence goes on along the minus strand of JALAZF010000039.1, from coordinate 10,639,064 downwards.
CACGAGTTTGTCTAACATCATATCCCAATATTGTTCCGACGGAATCTCATATTGTCGTTGCACTCTAACGGATTGCAGGCATACTTCTGCTGGTAGCACGGCGTCGTGCCCGAAGGTTAGACGGAATTGAGTCGAGTTGATCGACTCCTTGGGTGACGTCCGACAAGCCCATAAAACTTGACTTAACGTCTTATGCCAGTTCTTTGGCTTTTTTGCAACGTGCTTCTTGATTAACCCAATTATTATCTTGTTAGCTGCTTCGACCTACCCATTCGCCTGAGCATAGTATGGCGTCGAAGTAACCAACTTAAAACCTGTTTCTGCCGCAAACTCTTGCATCTTCTGCCCCACGAACACAGAGCCTTGATCTGTCGTGATGGTCTCAGGTATTCCAAATCTATACAAGATATGATTCTGGATGAAGTCTATCACGGTCTCTTGATCCACCTTTACCAGAGGCACAACCTCTATCCATTTCGTGAAGTAGTCTATTCCCACGGGATGAATCTTTGCTGCTTCGACGAAGCTGGCCGAATCTCTCTTATCACATCCAAAGCCCATCCTCGAAATGGCCATGGTTTGACAATCACATGTAACTCGCTGGCTGGTATATGCTGGATGTTTGCATGCTTCTGGAAATCCTGGCATCCTTTCGTGAAATCTATGCAATCCTTGAGCATGCTGGGCTAGTAGACACCTTGTTGAAACAAAAGCCATTTCATTTTGTGGCCAACCTGGTGAGCTCCACAAGTCCCACTATGAACCTCAGAAATTGCCAAGTAGGCATCAGTATCTCCTAAGCATTTGAGCAATACCTCCTCTGGAGTTTTCTTCAATAACTCATTGCCTACTAGGACATAACTCATTGCTCTGTACTTAGTCTTTCGGTCAGTACTACCCAACGGGTTCTCCAGATACTCCATAATTGGTCTTCGCCAATCTGTTGGTGACATATCATTAACGAAAACCTCATAACTTTCTAAACCTTCGACCAAACTCATCGAGACCTTGGATATCGACCAAGTTGACGGTGCGTGTACGTTCAACACCATCTTCTTCCTAGTTTCGATGAAGTCTTTCAACTTACCTTTCGACACTTTATAACCAGAGGCAATTTGTGCTAGTTCATTAGCTTTATGGTTTTCTACCCTTGGCACATGCAAGATGTTGACAATTTTGAAATGTTCCAACAAACGCTTCGCCAACGAGAAGTAACTTAAAAGATGCTCCTTCACACACTTGTACTCCCTTGTGATTTGTTTAATCACCAATTCTGAGTCCTCTTTTATCTCGACCTCTTTGGCTCCCAACTCTTTGAGTATCTTAAGACCAGTGAGTAAAGCTTCGTACTCTGCCTCGTTATTTGAGCATTTGCCATCAACTTTGCACTTAAAGGTCGTTGGGGTACCTTGTGGGGATATTATTAGGATTCCAACACCTGCCCCGTTTTTATGGCTTGACCCATCAAAGTACAATTTCCACGGGGCGACGTCGATGCTATGTATTGACGTTTCGACTACAGCGTGGTCGAAAATGAAGTCTGCCACTATTTGACCCTTCATCGCCCTCAAAGGGATGTATGTCAGGGAGAACTCAGTTAACGCTAGTGCCCATTTTCCAATTCGACTATGCAAAATAGGTTTGGACAACATATGCTTAATAATATCAAAATGCGACGAAACATAAACATTAACTGGTTTAATATATTGCTTTAATTTCATACACGAGAAGTACAAGCATAGGCACAACTTTTCAATCATAGTGTACCTAGTTTCAGCATCTATCAATACCCTACTAAGGTAATAGATGGGTCTTTCGACGCCCCCGTTATCCTCTTGTGCTAACATACTGCATATAGTCGTATCCGACGCTGTAATGTACAACTTCATGCTTTTATTTATGCTAGGTGGTAACAGGATTGGAGGCTTCATAAGGTATTCCTTAATTGCGTCGAAAGCCACTTGTTGCTCCTGTCCCCAACGGAACTCACTCTCCTTCTTGGTCTTGAGTAGTGGTGAAAACACTTTCGTCTTGCCACTTAGGTTCGAGATGAACCTCCTCAAAAAATTTATCTTCCCCAACAAAGACTGGAGCTGTTTCTTCGTCGTTGGAGGCTTGAGATCTAAGATTGCCTTCGTTTTGTTCTGGTTGATCTCGATGCCTCGCTTGTGGACTACGAATCCCAGGAAGTCCACTGCATGAACGCCAAAGGCACATTTTAGTGGATTCATTTTTAATCCATATTTTCTCATTCGCTCGATTGAGCGTCGAAGGTGGTCGAGATGACCATCTTCTGAAGACGATTTTATGACTATGTCATCGATGTATACCTGCATAAAATTTTCAATAAAATCATGGAATATAGCATTCATAGCCCTTTGGTAGGTTGCTCCAGCATTTTTTAGCCCAAAAGGCATCACAACCCATTCATATGTCCCCAAAGCTCCAGGGCATCGAAATACGGTTTTGGGGACATCCTCTTCGGCTATAAAAATTTGATTGTAACCGGAGTAGCCGTCGAGCATGCTTAAATACTCGAATCCCGCGGCTGAGTGTAGCACCCCAAAATTTTCCCTACCTTTTTTCTACTTTTTCTGGCTTTTGTTTCGCACTCATTTGCATCATTAGGTCATAACTCATAATCATATCATTGCATTGGACTTCTAAGACATGGGATTACAACATTTCTTTAAATAAGGATTTTCTATTTGCAAGAGTTTAAAGTCTGGTCCTTGTAATATTCTATTCAGAGGATCCATCAAAGGCCTTGGGTCAGGTGTTCATTGGTGTGAATCACGGGGTACGTCTCAAGGATATTTAGGGTTCTTGTTCAAGGTTGAGCTTGTGGACTGTTTATCGGTTGAGATTCTTCAGTGGAGGTGTGGATTCATTTGATCAGAGATTCAGAGGATGTTTGATTCATATGTTTTGTTTCAATGGCAAGATTTTTCAGTGTTAGCTGTGACCGCTTTATCAGAGGCTTGTGGAAAAGTTTGGGATGGGTTTTGGTTTTGTTCGGTTATCCATTTTCTAAACCGAGTTCATAATCTTCTTTTTTCAATATCCGTTCATTAACCAATTTTCCATTACAAATATCCATATCCATTTTTAGTCAAAATCCATATCTAACCATTAAACCCATTGTCTATATTCACTTTTCATTATTCAAATACCCAATTTCATTTTACTCCATTTTTCCTTTTCCACATTTAAAACCATTTGTCCATTTTTATCCATATTTTTTTAAGTCCAATTCAAAATCCAAATAGGTCCATTTTAATCATTTTTTCTTACCTTCTTTTCAAATTCCAATTGTCCAAAATTCATATCAAAAAGTTCAAATCCATATCCATTTATTTTTAACCCATTCCAAATTAATTATCTAATTCCATGTTTACTAACCATCCATATTCAATTTTCCGTTGTTAAATCAATTATTAAGTTTTTGAAATAAGAGTTGAGGAGGGTGTTGTCAAAAGAAAAGGCCACCTATGTGTTTCATTTGGTATTCCATGTAGCTGAACTTAATGCCACTGGCTGCAACGTGAGGAAAATGCACGTGCGAAAGAAAAGTATCACGTACGGCACCAATATTAACAAAAAAAATTCAACACCAAAAAGTATTTAGTAGCTTATCAGTCCAAAAACAAAAGAAAAAGTTCAGCAGAATTGATTCACATCAGAAAATTAAAAACAGAAAATTACAAATTCAAAAAACTCCATAACAGATCTCACGTGGATTTCTTTAACAGACTCATAACTAACTTTCTTCTTCTCGATTCTTCTTTCCCCCTCTATATAAGACCTCCATCTTCATCAATCTAGGGTCTCTGGAATGCTTCATCGATCTTCATTCTCCCTGCAATTTCCTCCATTTCTCTCCACCTCCATTTTCTAAACAACCTACAAACTGAATCTCTTCAGTATCTTCAATCCACTCCATAAAACCTGTAATTCGAAATTTCATCAAGAACTCAACATCAATTCAGAGATTCATAACCTGTAACAAAATCTCCAGAAATTGGAAAAAGAAGAAGAAGAATTCGTTATGTGAATACATCAACAACGCGACGATTCAACATCTTCACCAATCCTCAAATCCAACGCGCTCAAGAACTCAACAACATCAACAACTCTGCAACAGCGAGAGAATCAAGCAGCGAGAGCTTAGCGAGAAGCGAAACAAACAACATTCACAGAAGCCGTTTGAATTAAAGAGGGAGCAAAACCTAAATGGATTCAAAAGAAGAACGCACATACCTCGTTTTTGAAGAGTCGCCGGAACTGCTCCGGTAGGTACGTCAATCTCGATTCAAACTTCGATTGCATGATATGTTGTTCTTCGATTTGTATGCTTTCTGCTCCATGTAATTTGCGATGACTTATTTGATTTCATGAGAGAGATGAATTTATTGTACTGTGAAAGAGAGCATCGCAGTTTGCTTCGTGTTTACGGTGGAGGATTTGAGTGAAAGAGGACGCGGAGAGAAGTTGTTTTCATGGTGTGAGGTTTGGACGAAGGTCGCTGCTGGAAGCGAAGCAAGTTCTGGAGTGGAATTGAAATTTTTCGGCGACGAAATAGAACGAGAGAGTGTTGAGGCGATGGATGTTCACTTTTCGTTGTCGCCGGTGCGGCAGGGATAGTCGCATGAGGTAGCTGTGTTGACGTATGGCAGCAACGCTGTATGGAGAAGAAGGTTAATGGAGCTCCAGCAGAAGTTGAAGAGGATTAGGGGTGAACGTCACCTATGATGTTGTTCGGCGGCGGTGAAGTTTGTGCGATTCGACAGAGAGTTTGGATTAGAGAGAGGAGATCCATTTTTGGAGGTCATGTCGCGTCGTTGATGTCGCTGGCGGCGGAGGTTTTTTTAATTCCGGCGAGGAGATGGAGGAAGAAGGCTGAACGACGAAGGTGAAGTGTGATGTAAAAGGCTGCGGCTGTGGTCGTTGTTGGTTTTTTAGGTTAAGAGTCTTCCCAACCTGGATCGGGCCTAGGCTAAATTGTTTTCCTTCTTTCCACACCCATTATTACTCTCGCACCCCTTCTCTGGACAGAAAAAGGTCATTGGGCCTGCTGTTTAAGGGGCCCATTCGCCCAGTTTCTGATCACACCTCCCAAGTCACTCAGTGCACTCTCCCTTGGTTAGTAAAAGAAGGATCTCGGGCCTAACAGTCCTAGGCCCAGCGCCTGGCCTTGCTTTTCTAACCCCCCATAAGCAGACAACACCCCTCTTTTAATTATTTTTATTGTTTTGCTTATTTATTTTGGTTAATAAACTTAGGATAACCAAATTAATTAATTAGATATTAATTCAGAATTTTAATATTAGTTTTTAATTCTAGAATTAGTTTAAAATTAGAATTAATTAGATTAATTTTAGGATTAATCTTAGTGTTAGTTTTATTAACTCTTTTTCCTCAGAATTTAATCTTGCTTTTAATTAGCATTTTAATTCTAACTTGGATTTTTTATGCTTATTCTGATAAATTTCTGATTAAATACTTGACTTGTCTCATGCTTGATTTTCTTTTGTGATTGCGATGCTTTGTGTTTACTTGCTGATTACTCTGTATTCACATGCTCCCTTAAGGCTCCTAGTCCGACTTAATTTCTGATTAAGCTTGGAGTAGGATAGACATTAGGCTCTCAATCCAAGCATGATAACATTAGGTTAGCTCCCTTCTAATCCTGACTTTAGGGCCGCTTTGCATGATAACTTGTAGGACAAAGTTTCCCCTTTTCTCTCGAACTCGTGTGATTGAGACTAGCTAGACTCCTTTCTCCTTGTCTCTCGCACCCTTGCGATCGAGACCCTTCCACCCTTCCTTTCTTCCGTAGTCCCGTGAACTACGGATGCTCTGATTCTCATTTCCGATGAGATACGTCGGCACGAGGATCCCTATCCTTGGCGAGCACACTAATAACTAACTCCCCTCTTCTCTCGCACCCTTGCGATCGAGACCAGCCTGCTAACTGAACCTTTTCTCTCGCCCCCGATTCGATCGAGACCCTTTCGACCCGTAGGTCGAACTACGACTGCTCTGACTTCCTCCTTCCAGTCCGATTGAGGATACGTAGGCACAAGACGACGATGTCTTGGCGAGCAACCTCCCCCCTTTAGTTCGTGTCCGAACTACGTTGACTCTGATTTTCCCGTTCCCGAGGGAATACGTAGGCCTAGGACTCCGAGGACGTCCTATCGAGTCACTTCTTTTTCTTTTCTTCTTCGTTTCTTCGTTCTTTTCCGTTCTCGTTCCTTCTTCGGTCCAGTAGCAGTGGAGCTCCAGATGACGACACCCTTTGATCGAAACAACAAGCGTGGATCCCATCGAGTACGATGGACGCGAGGGGGTGCTAATACCTTCCCTTCGCGTAACCGACTCCCTTACCCATTTCTCTTGGTCGCGAGATCATGCTTTTCCTTCCCTCAGGTTTACGCAGTGTTTCCTTTCCCTCTCTTGGGATAAATACACATTGATGGCGACTCTGTTCTGCGCCACTTTCGCGTTTGTACTTGGATGAAAATCCAGGGAGCGACACTGAGTCAACTAACATCTCTGCCACAGGCATCGAATATTCGTCTTTAGGGGTAGCGTTGTTTAAATCCCTAAATTCGATGCACACTCGAAGGGTCCCATTTTTCTTAATAACAGGTACTATGTTTGCTATCCACTCGACATACCTTGCAGTTCTGATGAACCGACTTTTGAGCAGTCTTTCAATTTCCTGCTTGATCTTCGACGTGACTTCCGGGGCGAAGCGTCGAGGGTGTTGCTTTACTGGCCTCTTGCCTGGCTGGATTGGAAGCCGATGCTCAACTACACTCCGACTCAAACCAGACATTTCGCCATAATCCCAGGCAAAACAATCCTTGTATTCTTTCAACACTCTAACCAACTTGGCCTTCATTTCTGGTCCTACTTTGGCACTCATGTACGTGGGCCTTTTGGTTGTCCCATCCCCTAAGTCGATTTCCTCAAGCGGGTCTTGCGCTTGCATTCTTTGCAGCTCATGATCTGGGCCTTTTTCAAACCCCAAAGGTTCATCATCGTAAATCCCATCAAGCCTCTGATTTTCTATAGCTTCCCTTTGGCCTTGCTGGCCATTTGCTCTTTTGTCACGGTCGGCTCCCTTAGCTATCTGGAGAGTTTTGTCTTTTTTGAGTGCCGACATCTTTCTGTTTTCAGCCAGATAGGCCAAAATCTGAGTCATGCTTTCTAACTCAGCGGTCATTTTCACCAGTTGTGGGCCACCCCGTTGGTGGCATTTCCATTGGTTCCATGTTTTCGTCGGCAGTGTCCCAGATGAACCCATAATTGGGGTCCAGGTTCAGGACGTGACCCATGTCGATAGAGGTGTAAGACCCTGATCCGTCATCATACGGAGCCACATTTGCTAAGTGTTGGTCAAAAAATTTCTTGTTACCCTTGGCGTCATCGACTTTGTAGTAGCTTTGATCTGCCTCAATGTTTTCGACGATGCCATCCTTTCTCCAAATTGTCAATCTCCGGTACATTGTCGACGGTACTGCCCCAATTCCATGGATCCACCCCCGTCCCAACAATAGATTGAAATTTGCTTTTGACTTGATGACCATGAAAAGTGTCAGCCTGTTGGTTATACCCACTGCCAAGTCCACTTGGACAACCCCTAGGATGTTACTGGTCTTACCTTCATAGTTGGACAAAACCATGTTGTGCTGTCGGAGGTCAGCCTCCGTGTTTCCAATTTTCTTAAACAGATTGTGAGGCATCAGGTTCACAGTTGCTCCACCATCCACAAACACCTTGTTAATAGACACCCCATCAATTTTCGCCTTTATGAATAACGGCTTCAAATGGTACATCATCACAGGGCTAGGACGTTCAAACAGAGCCGTTTGTTCTTCCACCACACCGCTGTTCATCACATAATAACACAGCGGCTTGTCATCCGCATTTTCACCAAAGACGAAATCTTCTTTAGTCTTAGAGATTTCAGACACCACGTCATACTCAACTGGTAGAACCGACACGATACCACAATTCAACACGAAATCTTTGCCATAGGTGTCATCGTTGGTGTCGCCGTACATGTCTTCATCAAAATCTCCCTCAGGTGATGGATCATACTCGTCATCCGACTGAGGGGAATATTTTGGCTCTTCTTCATCCGATTGAGGAGTATACGCTGGCTCTTTCTTGCTTTCCGTCAGCGAAGTACACTTTGAACTCTGGGTCGACACCACTTCCTTCTCTCCTGATATGTTCACAGTTACTGCCATGGTCTGGTTTGTCGCCACTTTGTTCTTTTTTACCCATCTTCCTCTTGGGTATTGGCGCTTCTGTCCAGACGTTCCGACAGGCTTTACTCTTGAAGTCGTAGCTTCCCTCTCAGCCTTCTTACTGCGCTGATAGCGCCTCCACTGGGTCCTAGTCATAGGGTTTTTCCCTTTGTAGTTGGGGGACACCCCATATCCTGCTGGTTCGAACATCTTATCGGTGACGTTTGCCTCTTTTTCCAAATCAAGAGCCTTCCACTTTGGTCTTTTGCTCCCTTTCTGGCTGACTGGTGTCATCCACCTTGTCTGCAGAGAGTCTGATGGAGGCACAAAAGTTTTGGGCCTTGTCTCTTGGAATAGCTTTCTGTACTCCTCATTTCGACGGGGAACCCCACTCTTGTCGAACACAAACCTTGGGACAGGTGGCTTACTCTCTGGCAGCACTTCTCTCTTGCTTGCCTCATACCTCTCAGCAGCTTTCTCATCGAACACATCGTTGCACCTGGGGCATAGCGCGGCTTTCGACCCGCTTATCCTGCACTTTTCCTGAAAATCTTCCAAACTCTCGCCAGCCTGGGGGTACACTGCTTTAAGTTTGTCCTCCGCTTTCTTGCCGGAACCTTCAGTAGTTTCGACCATCATGCATTCTACCACTTCAGCCATTTGTGGCTTGTCGAGGCCCTCAGTAGCTTCGACCATCATACATTCGTACACCTTTGAGTACAAAGCCTCTTCAACCTTCAGCGGGTCAGTGTCAACCTGCATCTTTGGCTTCTTGCCAAATTAGAGCCGACCCTCCTTCAAAGCCTTCTGCACCAAATCTCTGAAAAGAACACATTGAGCTGTTTTATGACCAAGGAAATTATGAAACTTACAAAATCCCCTCTTTTTATTTTGTTCTAGAGGGGGATCTTTTAAACCAAGCGGAATAATTCTTTGACCATCTTTAACCAGTAAATCAAATATTTCATCATATTTTGACACATCAAAAGTATAAGTTTTAGCGACGTATTTATCCGTTTTTTCGGTTTCGGTGGGATTTTTCCCGTTTGATGGTTTCAACAATTTGCATGCATAGGGAGGCCCTGGCTTAAGTTCAGCCACGTGGATCTCACTTTCGTCGACGAATTCTTCCTCGTCGGACGAATATTCGTCAGCAGCCACATAGGACACTTTTTCGTTTTTACGATATCTGTTAGGCTAGGCCTTCTCAGCTTTTAATCGTTCGACCTGGCAAACCCGTTCACCTAGTTGCGCCATATCTCTAAGATACTGTGTGTCTAACTTCTTTCTGATCGAATAGTCTAGGCCACCGGCAGCCATTTCGACTAATTCGTGCTCAGGGACTTGACTAAAGCACCGTGCTTTCAAAAGTCTAAACCTATTCAAGTACTGGTCTACTGACTCTGTGACCTTGCGTTTGACGCTTGCCAACTCTTTCAGACTTATTTTCGACTGTCCCATATAAAATTGTTCGTGAAACAGTCTCTCCAATTGTGCCCGCGTGTGGATGGACTGAGGAGGCAACGTGGTAAACCACGTAAATGCATTTTTAGTGAGGGAACTTGGGAAATATTTCATTTTCAAGTCCTCATTATCCGCTATGTCGCCTGCTTCGGTTTGATACCTAGCGATGTGTTCGACAGTGGACTCTTCTGTCTCCCCGACGAACTTGGTGAAATTTGGCACTTTCCACCCCTGGGGTAACTCTGTTTGTAGTACAAAGTCTGGTAATGGGGATGTGTATGTTGGTCGTCTAAGGCCTGGGTTCACCCCATTACGAACCATGATACGTTCGACCACGGCCTCCAGGTTATGTTCTCTAGCCAAGGCGTCCTGTCGAACCTGTTGGACAACGAAGTACAAATCTTGGTTCCTATGGACAATCATGGGAGGCCTTTGAACCCTCCTAGGAATCTCTCCGAACTCATGGGGTTGTTCTATAGTTTCGTCGAAAACTTCATCCTGACGAAGGGGCGTCTCCGGTCGAGGCGGTGGGGTCTGTCGACCCTGAGCCCTAGGAGCGCCTAAGAAGTCACCGATCCGTGTCATTTGAGTTGCCAGTTGTTGGTAACTTTGTGTTGACTCTTGTATTAGTGGTCTCAATATTGTACCCATCTGTTGAGTCAGCATGTGGACCATCTCATGATTACTCTCATCCATCTATTGCCTCATGACCGCGACGTAACTAGAGGTAAAGGTTGGTATGGATTGAGAGAAAAGATTAAAACCTGGGGGTCGAACCATCTGGTTCGACATGTGTCCTGCCCCCTGATAGGGTGAAAACGTTGAGGACGAACTTTCCCCGAACAGATGGCCAGTAGAATGCAAACTCGACATAAACTCTGTCGACATTCCATAAGATCGAGGTATAGGCATGGCGATGCTAGGCATATACTGCCCTGTAGTCCCTGCCATTGTTGATTTAGGGTCATTTCGACGCGATGTTGCGGTTGGTCCACTAGGAGTGGTTGAAACCGCTGACACGGTGTCGGATCCAACATCAGTTGTTTGTGTTCCCACCGTACTCTCCGTCGGAGACGGCTCTTCGTTTGAACATGGTATTACCATCTTACCACTACGCAAGAACATATACTCAATTCACACGTGTCCCACCGGGTGTGCCACTTTTTTCGCTGGCGCGAACAACCGCTGGCCTTCCATCGCAGGTTTGCTCGCGGGATCGGTCACACAAATCCTAGAACAAGGAATTAGAAGCGTATGTTTGCATGGTGTTTTAGTTTCTCTCTTTTTGGTGAAAGTTGTCACGTTGGAGTGACCTTGGCAACGTGGATGGTTTTAACGATCAACGAAATTGGGATGCAAAGTGGAAAAATCTAAAAGGGAGGAAAGGCAAGACAAAAGCAAAAAGACAATGACTTAAATTAAATGTTGAAAGTAAATTGCATTAAGTAAAATTGGACGCAATTGTACATTTTTGCAGGAGTGAACTCGTTTCTCTCTAAGCTTGGTACTTTAAGTATTTTCCCTTTACAATGTGAAAAAATGCGACCCCTAAAAATGGAAAATACAGTGCCTTATATAGGCCTAGAATGTAACTGTTTGTCTACCCAAATGTCTTCTGAAGCTGACACGTGGCACCCCACTTTCTTTTCAACTTCCCATAGTCTTGGAAGTTTCAAACTTTTCCCGCTCAAGCATTTATCCTTGAAGTTGGGATTGGCTCTTCGCCTTATTTTCCTCCGACACCGAGGTTTGTCGCCACCTCTCCGACGTATCTCTGCTGGTGTCGAATCGACACCTTGATACGCCTTTTGCATCGATGCGTCATGACACTCCTTGTTTTCCACCTTTCGTCGAAATCACCTGTCAACAAGTCTGAGTTTTTTTGGCCAAGGAGGGGGATTCGGCAAGGAGATCCTATCTCCCATTACATCTTTGTGCTTTGTGTGGATAAAATTTCTCATATCATCATGAAGACAGTGGAAGAAGGTGTTTGGAAGGCCATTAAAGTTGGTAAACAAGGGCCAGCAGTATCCCATTTAATGTTTGTTGATGATTTACTTCTCTTTAGGGAAGCGACCACCAGGCAAATGCATTATGTCATGCGAATTCTGAATAAATTTTGTGTTATGTCGGGTGGAGAAGTGAGCCATGTTAAAACTGAAATCTTGTTCTCCAAGAATGTGAATAGAGGAGCAGTCATTACGCATGTCAGGCTTCAAGAAAACATCATCCCTTGGCAAGTATCTGGGTGTTCCATTAACTAGTAAAGCGCCAAAAAGAGCTGACTATCAATATATTATTGATCAAGTTAGTGCTAAGTTGAGGTCGTGAAAAGGCCATAATCTAGCATTACAGGTAGATTCACGCTTGCTAAGAGTGTCGCCGAAGCTTTGCCTATATACCCTATGATGACCAATATGCTTCCTAGGGCTTGTATTAAGGATATTCACAAGCTATAATGTCGGTTTAATTAGGGGGATCCTGATGATAAAAAGAAGTTTTGCACCGTCAACTGGAACACTTTTACTCGCCTTAAGGAGGAATGAGGTTTAGGTCTTTGGAACCTAGATATAATAAGCAAAACGTGTCTATAGAAACTGGGGTGGAAGCTTCATAATGGAGGAGGGGAGTTTTAGTGTCGTGTCGTGTGGAGAAAGTAGGATAGAAACAGAAATCATGGTAGTATCATTGTGAAAACTATTGATTCTCCCTTCCGGAAGAATGTTGTGAAGCTTTGGCCAAAAGTGGAGGAGAATACCTTGTGGCATGTGGGCGATGGAACAACTGTTGGAGCTTGGAATTCGCATTGGATTGGGCTCAATATTCGAGTTTCTAACATGAATGTGAGTATTCGAATTCATCTTCAGAATGCGAAGGTTGCAGATATAGTTAATATGGAAGAAGATTGGAATTGGGAGATGTTGAATAGTTGGCTGCCAGACAATATTACCTACAGAATAGATAGAATGTCACCACCCTCGAGTGAAGCGGGATCGGATTATTGTGTTAGTTTTGGCATGCATGGCAATCAGTTTACTGTTGGTCACATGTATGAAGTGTTGGATGATGAAAATAAGATGGAGAAGAAAGATAGATGGAAGGAAATTTGCAAGCTTTGGGTCACGGAAAGAGTTAGGAACTTTGTGTGGATCCTTAGTCGTAATGGACTCCTTACTAATACTAAGAACATGATGGGTTTGGGTAGTGCTATGTGTGGTTTTTGTGGCAATGAGGAGGAAGGTGTGCTTCATGTTCTCTGGGATTGCCCGCTGAATATGTCTCTTTGGCTATCGGCGGTGCACACTAACATGCGTTTGTTCTTTTTTTAAGGTGATTTGGATAATTGGATAGAAGGCAACATGAATTATAACATGGGATAGAATTCAAATTATGAGTGGAAGTCTTTTTGGGCCACTGCACGTTATAACTTATGGTGTTGGCATAATAAAGAGAATCATGCTGAAGATTACTCTCGACCTTCGAACATGATGAATATCATATACAAACAAGTCCAGGATTACAGGCAGGCGAAGCTTTCAACTATTATAGCTAATAAATTTCATAAGGAATGGATCTCTATATCAAGTGGGAAGCTCCTAATATGGGTAGAGTGAAACTGAATTCGGATAGTGCTAGGGACAATAGAGGAATAGCTGCCTGTGGAGGCATTGTGAGAGGAAATGAAAAAGAATGGCTTGGGGGATTTACAAAGCATATAGGAACTTGTGAAGTGTACCTTGCAGAGTTGTGGGGCGTGCTTGAAGGACTCCAGCTAGTGAATGATTTGGGGTTCACAAAGATAGATATTTGTGTAGATTTTCAATAAGTTGTGCAAGATATTAACAATAGTTACACTATTAATACTAAGGGAAGGAACCTCATCAAGAAAATAAGGGCCTCCTTCCAAGCTCATAAGGATATCAAAGTCATGCATATCTTTTGTAAAGCAAACCTTTGTGCGAATGCACTTACAAAGAGAGGAATCCAAAATTCTAAGGGCATCTGTTACCTTGATTCGTGTCTGTCGTATTTAGAGCATTTGTATGAGGGTGGTCTAGCTAGGTCGTTTGTGACTAGATTTGTTCATGTGTAGTTTTTTTTTGGCTTAGGCCCTTCACTGTATAAAAAAAAGAACTATGAGTAGTTCTATGACATGGCTTATGATATGGAAGTCTAGAAAACCGTTCAAAAAGAGAATCTTTTACTAAAATACCGCTTTATTAGAAATTAATATCCAAACCATCATATATTTCAATGGACAATCCCACTTAAACAATACAAAGAATCGTCCAATGAATAAGTGGTACTTTAGAAGATGTTTTTTAAATTGAATTTAATTAATATTTAATTGTTTAAATTTATTTATGTTAATTTATTAGTTAAATCATTTAAATTGATTTATATAATTTATTATATAAACCATTCAAATTTATTATATTAATATATTATATAATTAGTATTTTCTTATTTAAATACAAATTCGGAATTACAATTGGAAGATGATTTATATTTTTTATTATATAAATATAGGTTCAGAATTGCAACTAACATATGCTTTATATTTTTTATTATTTAAATACAAAGTTGTTTTATATTTTTTATTATTTAAATACAAAGTCGAAGCTACAATTGACGTTTACTTTATGTTTCAGACTGATCCAATGGTTAAACATGGTCCAATCCACTTATGCTCCCAGAACGGCCCAATTGCCTAAGTCTAGGCGATTTAGGGCAGCATTTACCTTTCTGCCCCTCTACCGGTGAAGGCTGGTCAGATGACCCCCAGGGTCAGCTGCCCCTCCTCAGCAGTTCCTGCCCATCACGCACGGTTCCACCATCCAGAAACAGTCATGACGCCCGTGCCCACAACTGCGCCTCTGCCCGTGGCAACAACTAGTTTTGGGCACCTCTGTCGGTCCTAACGGCTAGTTTCTGGCAATTACCTATTCTTTGGGGAACAATTATCTCGCCCCGAAAATAGGGACTAATAACCAAGTACTGGGGGCACTATAAAAACCCTCTCATTTGGGAGGGTCAGGTATTTTAAATCATCCTACGAAACACATACTTTGTACTTGTCTTCCTTTCTCCCGATCCTTACTTTAACATCGAAGTGCCTTGCAGGTACACCATCTCTTCATCTTTCACAACCAGCATCGCAGACGTCATCTCTGACCCACTTCAAGTTCTGATCAGCCGTCAAGATCAGTGGCGCCGTCTGTGGGAAACTCTGTTATCCCCGTCTTTCTTCCATCGTAGATTCAAGACCAAAACAGTTCTTCCAAGATTTCGATCATGGCCAGCCAAGACCATGTCCACGATGCTCGCAACTCTGTTTTTCTCCCCGTCAACAAGACTGATACTGACGAAGCAACCCCCTTTCTTGGGAGCGGTCCATCAACAAAGAGATGGAGCCACCGCGTCTCCCTCCCCCGTTCGCACCGATCACATAGAGGTCCAGTCTCCTCAGGACCACCAACCTGTCCCGGTTCCGCCCAGCGCCGACCCGACCATGGCGGCCCTCCTCGAGGCTCTCAATAAGACCAACTTCATAATCCTCCAACAGAACACGAGGATTGGAGCCATAGAAGAGTCCAACCAGCCAAGATCTCCTCCTTCGAGGAAAGAACGCTGAAGATCTCGGAGTCCGCCTCCCCGACATGAAAGAGACCGCCAGGCACCACCTGAACCAAAGTCCCAGGCAATCAAAAAGCGTGACCGCATCTCCCCCCAGAGCTAGTACTCCTCGGGAACCAAGAGTCGGGCACAGACCCCGTCTCCCCGCCGAGATCGCCGTCCTACCCTTGGGCGAAGCACCTGCTCCCCGTCGTGGTCCAACAGCAGCAGCGACGACGAGCCTGGCGGCCCGTTGTCCCAGGAAATCATGGTCATGCACCTGCCAAAGGGGCTGGAGAAACCACCGTCTCTGGGCACGTATAACGGTACTACGGATCCTGACAAACACATCGAGAATATCGATGCATTGCTCGACTATCGTGGCATCCGGGGGGCGCCATCAAAAGTAGATTATTCCCTACCACACTGAGGAAGAGAGCGATGACTTGGTACAAGAAGCTCCCCGACGAATCCATCACATCGTGGAGACAGTTAGGGAGAATGTTCTCCAGATATTTCACGGTCTCCCGTCGTCACCCAAAGACCGAAGCCTCCCTTGAGGCCATAATTCAAGGGAAGGACGAACCTCTTCGAGCCTATATCGAGAGGTTCAATAAAGAAGCAGTCCAGGTCTCAACGACCGATGATATGAAGAAATTCTTGCTCGAGCGAGGACTTCGTCCCCGTACAGAATTTGCCAAAGCGGTTGGCATTGAAACCCCGACAACGCTTGACGCCCTCCTCCTCCTCCTCAAGGTACAATGTCATACCCCAAATTTTGACCACTAAGATTTCCTATCATTGTGCAAATCATCATCACAATATGGATGGACCATCATGCCTCATTAGTCTCCCCAAAGATGGGTGAGCATCCACTACAATCAAATTTAAGGTTTCAGGCCCTCTCAGAGTTCTTAGACAAAGGATCAATCAAGGAATGACATGATCTTCAACTTGTCTAACCTCTCAAACATCCACAATGGATCAAGAGGACTCCCACTTTAAGGATTAAGCACAAGGCTGCAACCTTCTGAGTGGATTAAGCCCCAAGATCGCCAGTGTCATCAAATTAGGGTTTTGGTCGACCAGGGCCTCCAGATGGAAATTTTCCTCTAGGAATGAGCCAATGCTTCAAAGCATAACCTAATATACCCCATGGAACCTCATGGACCCAATCATCAAGTCAATTTAGCCTCAGGGGATGCATTCACCAAAAATCATGAATTAGGGTTTCTTGACCTAATTCACCCCTAAGTTGACTTTTGGGACAAAACATGAGCCAAGGCCTCAAAGGAGGATTTGAGGGTCTCTAATAAACCACATTGATCCATTTGCAACAATGGATTAATCCAAGAAGCTTGAGCAACAAGTTTCAAGTTCATCAGAACCACAATTAGGGTTTCGCGAGAAAAGTCAACTGTATTTTTTACTTTTGACCAGGACATGCTCCTAAACCCTAGGACATGAATAAATATACCCTATAACACCCATGGAACATGTCCATCAAGTTTGATTTAGGTCAAGGACATGATTTCCTAAGGGATTGCACAGTTTGGAATTCATCTGATAAAAAGTCAACTGTGCACAAAAGTCAACTTTGACTTTTTGAGATTTTTCACAAAAATGGGTTTTTAACCCTAAAATGATGTTAATGTGTGATTGGAATCACCATTAATCAAGAAAATTCAAGAAAAGTGGGATAACTTGCAAAAGGGGGTAACCATAAAAAACTTAGAAAATTTTCTAAGTTATGACATAAAGCGGCAAGGGTACCAACTTTGGGGGATCATAACTCCTAAACCACAAGGCCATTTTTCCCCATCCAAAGCTAGATTTGTAGCTCTCATTACCCTCTACAAAAGCTTAGAACTGACCTCTTTCCAAATTCATCATGGATTTTGAGTTATGGAATGATCAAAATCACAAAAAGTGAAAATGTCACTTTTTTCCAACACTTAGTGAAATTTTCACTAAGTCAGAATCTGCCTTCACTTTTTTCCAAATGTAGGGGGATTTTTCACTTGGATCCAAAAGTTATCAAAACCAAATATGATCAAAAAGTTGTTGTATCATATGAGGGCTTTCCAAAATGGCCAAGAACATCACCAAATTCCACTTGGGCCATGAGATATGACAATGGCAATATGCCTTGTTGAAAACTGCCAAGGCTAGGCAGAATTTTGCATTTTTGCTCGATTTGGCAAAATCAGATAATTCCAAGCCTTGTCATCACTTTGGACACATCTGAGGATCAAATTTAAAGGGGACAAACACTGAGCCAAGCCTCCAAAGTCCTTGGAACAAGAAGTAGCATGCCAAACCTAGAATTTCCTAAAAGAGGGACAAGACTCCAATTTTGGATTGGAGCATTCAATACATACACCAAGGTGGCATGGACTGACACATTTGCAACTGAATTCAGTCAAGACTTATCCAAGACCAAGGGAAGCACAACCCTGTGCCCTAACCTCTAGTCAATGGCTAGAGGAGACTTGGATTCCAAAGTGCAACCATTGGCCAAACCTCTGCTGCAGTTGCCATTCACTATTGATCCCAAAACAAACTTGCTCTACTATAAATAGAGCTCATTTTTGCTCAGTTTGAGTACACCAAAGCCATCAAACAAATGCTTTCCTCAAAATCCCTCTTTTTAGGCCAAAATGCCTTCTTTAGCAAGGTGACTCTGAGTTTTTGAGTTAGAGAGCATTTCCATCACAACTCATGATCCTAACACCTCATAAACATCATATGTAGGTGATCCAAACTATCAAAAGTGACCTGTAATCCTTAAATCACAAAGTCACCTCTCAAAACCTCAAAATAGGCCTTTTGTGCATTTTTCAAGCCATGTCTTGATTCAGTCACTTTCCAAACCAGATAAAACCTCAAACACACTCCAAATAACATCCTTGAACTATCCCAAATGGTTCCCCCATCTGGAACACCATTTGAGAGAGTTGTTATTTTGGTCATTTTAACCTCTTTTGCAAGAAAGGTCCAGTTTGTGTTTTTGTAGGTTCCAGCTGATTCCAACCATCCTAAAAGCTTCTAAGGGATCATTTGAGAGTGTCCAAAGCATCAAACCATTTCTGGAACAAGAAGATTGGCAGATTGCACAGAAAACTCTAAAAGCTCAAAAAGAGGTAAGCATCAAGACTTGAACTTTCCAAAATATGCATTGCTTTGAAGTCCACTGATCATACACACCTCATGCATGCTATATATGCTGTGTTTGAACCAATTCATCATGTAATTCATGCATGTATCAAAGTGTAGCATAGAAAATGCAATTATAGGCCTTTTTCAAAACCACTATCGAATTTTGAGGAGGGAGTATGATCTGAAAAAATACCACCACCATTTAATTCCTTGTGAAATTCTAGGCCAGATGCATATAAATTTTGTCTCAAACCATGGAGAAATGAGAAAGTTATGACCTTCACGTTTCTGACCCAAAACTTGTCTTGCCTTGCCTTGCCTTCGGCCAGGCCAAAAACAAGGCAAGCCTTGTATATTTGTGGTTTCACTTCAAGCAATGGATGTATCACCACCCCAGTGGTAATGCGCGCGCCCTATAACCTTGAGGTCGTGGGTTCAAACCCCACCCATGCCATTTTGTGTTTTCTCACATTTTTGCTATTTTTTCCAATATTTTCATGTTTTATTAATTAATTGGAAAATTAATAACTCTTTCAATTTTAATTATTTTTTATTGGTTCTTTTTGCAAAAAATCACAAAAATGTTGAAATATTTTATTCCACAAAAAAATTAATTTTATATTATTTATTTAATATAATTAGTATTTTTGTGAATAAATTCCTTTTTAATGTTTTTAAACATTTTAAAAGTGAATATTTACTTTGAAAATCAAAACCAAGTGAGTTTTAATTCATCTTGTGATTAATCCCTCATTTATCAAACCTTAAACAAAAATCACAAATGGTTTATTCAAACTTATTTGGTATTTTATTTGATTTTCTTTAAATATTTACTTTTAAAGAATAACAAATTAGGGTTTTTTTTTTTATTTTCACCCTCATCAAACAATTTCAAACACTTTTGGGCCTCTAATAGAGTGTAAGACCTAATCCTTTGTAAATACAAACCTATTTTTGGGTCTCACTTATTGTATAAGTCCCGTTGTATTTCAAAAAGTTCGACGCGATCATCATCCGTTGAAAAACAAACCCTGGGCCTCTCCTCGAGCTATAAGACCCATTCAAAATTATTCTTGGGCCTCTATTAGAGTGTAAGACCCAACCCCCTTTGAAAACCAAACCATTTTGGGCCTCAATGCATTGTATAAGACCCACCGCTTTTTCAAAAATCTTGGCACGATCGCCATTTTCAAACAAATGACCATGGGCCTCTCCTTGAGCTGTAAGCCCCACCACTTGTACAAAAATAAATCTTTTGGGCCTCTATTAGAGTGTAAGACCCAATCCCCTTTTAACCAAAACATTTTGGGCCTCAGACATTGTATAAGTCCCTCTGCGTTAAAAGAAAACCTCGACGCGATCGCCAATAAAAAACCAATCATCTGGGCCTACCCTCGTGTTGTAAGCCCCATTCTTTTTCTTTAAACACTTGTGCCTCTTGAGAGAGTGTAAGACCCATCCCCTTGTATAGAAAACCTTTCTTGGGCCTCAGTCACTTGTATAAGTCCCTTTGTATAAAACGACAGTGCGATCACTGATAAACCTTGAACCTCTCCTTGAGCTGTAAGCCCCAACATCTTTTCAAAATACTTTCTCCTTTAATTTTGAATATAATGTTGTTTTCAATCTTTCTTTGTTGAACAACTAACCAAACAGCATGGAAGCTCTACAACCGAGTAAGTGTTTATATGCTTTCTTTATTCACTTTCATATACATATAACTGTATTGTGGGGCTGTTTCACTGTAAGTCTTCTTTCATAAACTCATATCAACTGTGTAATACTAGTATAGATATTTAGAGTTTCCCCGGTAACTACGTCTAGCACTAAGCCCTGTTGATCACTCTTAAATAGACAAAACTAGATCCCCCATAGGATCACCTGATACAGTCTTTTCTTCGGCTGTCACCCTTAATTGTCAAAGAAACTCTACTCCCTAGAGATGATCTTTTCTCTGTGAATGGCATCTCTTGAGTTTCTTCCAAATTCTCGGACTTTCCTGGCTTGATCTATTCTTTGTGAATAGCCTGTCTTGAATTTCTCGGGGTTTGGGGACCCATAGGCTTCCTAAAAGCATCCCCGCCTCCTCTTGGGTGTTATACAAGGACCCTACGGCTTCTTAGAAGTATTCACAACCTCCTCTTAGGCTTCGTATAAGGATTCTTCATTCGGGAAGAGAGCCTCCTCTTGGGCTTCGTACAAATTGTCCCTCGGCTTCTTAAAAGTTTTCAGCCTCCTCTTGGGCTTCGTACAAATTGTCCCGACGACCTCCTAGAGGTATAGGAACAGAAATTAGTCATCTTAATAAAACAGTCTTTCAAAGAGTCTAGATCTTTTTACCGTGAACGTACTGCTACTGTTTCTTTAAGCATAGTACAAAAGATAAAACTCTAGACTTAGACAGTCTAATCTCCTTGAGTCTCGAAGGCATTCTCAAGTAGGGAAAAACACCAGTAGACTCGGATAGTCTCCAATACCCTCTGGATTCCCTATTTCCTTAAGAATAGGAAATAACCCTGATCCTCTGATCAATCCCAAAGCATAGCCTTACCTTTAATCAGTCTCTTTATAAGAACTGATTTTCTCTTTTAACCAACCTACTGGACCTGTCACTCAACTGAAACAGTAATCCTTTTAGCCTATATCTCGGGCTTCGTACGAGATACAAAAAGACTCTCTTGTTGAGTCAATATTCCTTTTAGCCTTTATCTCGGGCTTCGTACGAGATACAAAAACACTCTCTTGTTGAGTATAAAAGACTCTCTTGTTAAGTCAACCTTTAGCCTTCGTCTTGGGCTTCGTACAAGACACATCTAAAAGCACTCTCTTGTTGAGTCAACTCCTTTTAGCCTCCCTCTCGGGCTTCGTACGAGACACAAAAACACCCTCTTGTTGGGTCAATAGCCTCCTCTTAGGCTTTGTATAAGAAAAACCCCGGTTGAGTCAATCAACCTTTTACTATCAAAACTGTGCCTCGTTCACAGGATACAAACATCAACAACTCCTTTCATCTAATTGCTGTAAGCGGTAAGCCTCTGGATTATTTACATCCACGCCACTATCCCTCTTTTAGCATGAGAAATTCCTAAGGAAATATAACATTGCTCTACACTGAGTTAAAGTCTTCTCCTTCAGGTTAAAACCCCCTATAAAGGAAATTATGGCATTTCTAGGATTCACATATCCCGGTTAAAGTAATCCTCCTTTATAGTCAGTCACCCAACAGTTGTGACAAACAAACCCCCTTTAGAGATGACAAATTCTCTCTAAAGACAACACCTTTTTAGCTTCACATCTTGGGCTTCGAACAAGATACAAATAGACCCTTCAGCTTCACATCTTGGGCTTTGAACAAGATATAAACCACCTTTTCCGCTTCACGTCTTGGGCTTTGAACAAGACACCAAAACACCATTTTCTCCCATAGAATAGGAGGAACTACGATCGCTCTGATTTCCCTGTTCGGTAAACGGGAATACGTAGGCATAAGAATGAAAGAAAAATATTAGCGAGCACACTAATCCAAAGCCCCAAATCCCGTACCTTTACATGTCAATCGAAAAGCATCAGTCCTAGCATCCTAACAAAATTCCCCATGAACATTACTGGTGTTTCGTTCTAAACAAAGTCAGAAGAAAGAGGCCCCATTACCATATAGCATCCGTAACCTAACAGACCGCTGTTTAAACTCATTATGCAAGCAGGGTTAATTGGAGACATCTATTTCCCTTCCTTAGTCAGCTCAATAGGATAAAAAATGAATCAATATGTAGTAACCCCAGAGCGACAGTGCTTAAGAACCACGTCCAAAATCGCTCGCTACACACAAGCATACATCCAGTACAAGGAGAAAGAAGCTGCTAGTTCCTCCCATGACTCAAGGCACCAAGAGGGTGTCAGGTCCTCCAAGCACGATGGCCCCTCGACATCTCGTCAGGGAGATAGAAAATGCGAAGACCGCCCCCAGGAGTCCCAGGACAACAAAGGACCCTCCGGTCGCTTCCACGAATATACTCCTCTGACCGTTTCCAAGGAGAATATCCTCTCCGAATGTGCCAAATCGGAGTTCTGACAAGCAGGGGTCTGATTCCCTAAACAGATACCGCCCAAGCTGAATACTGACAAATCGAAGAATTGTCGGTTTCACAAGAGCCACAACCATATGACCAACGACTACATCCACCTGAAGGATGCCATTGAGATACTGATCAGGGGCGGACACGTGAAATAGTTTGCCAAGAAGAAGGATGCTCCACGGCAGGATGCCCAGGAGTCTAAGAGGGTCGAGGAAGAGGTGCCTTCCTCGGAAGAGACAAGCCTTCAGGTCCATGAGCATCTCGCGGCCTGAGGACTTCTACATCCCCGAGGGACTCAACGTTCCCCCTTACTTTGCTGCGTACAACCCATGGGAAACCTTCCCCTCGGCCATGGTTATCTCCGGAGGGGGCTTCGACAAGGTTACTGTGGGCTCCGTGAAAAGGAAGTTCGAACACCTTCTCAGCACGAGCTCGAACCGGAGTACCACGCTTGATAAAGTCCGAGGAGAGTCGGTCCCCATCACCTTCTACTGCGAGGAAGTCCTCGGCGGGGCTCCCAACTCCAGCATCCCTCTGCTCATGAGAGCTCAAATGGCTAACTTTGACGTTCTCTGAATCCTGGTCGATCAAGGCAGCTCGGTAGACATCATGTATTCCCAGCTATTCTCCACCCTCCAGCTGGGTGAGACACACCTGACGCCCTACGTAGGCTCGGACCTACAAGACTTTAACGGGTCAGTCACAAAACCTTGGGGTACGTGGAACTGATCGTGACTTTTGGGTTTCCAGAAACAAACAATTCTATCAAAGTCCAGTTCCTGGTCTTTGACTGCCCATCTCTATACCAATGCATCTTTGGGCAGCCAACTTTGGCTGAATTGGTAGTCGTGCCCTCAACCGTGCACCTGAAGATGAAGTACTACACTTCTAAGGGTCTCGTCGCCACTCTACACAGGGACATCGAAGCAGCAATGAGATGTTTCGAGGCAGCCTCTAAAGGGCTGAACACTATTGTGCCAAGCCAAAGACTTCCAACAAGCCTGCCCTGCCTAGCAGCTCCGAAGAAGCAAAGCCGCTGCCCCGCATCGACTCTATCGACCTTGACAGCCGCTTCTCCGAGGATGACCAGAAGGAGACGAAAAAGAAGAGGAAGGAGATCCAGCCATGTTCGAGCAGCCCTTCAACTTCAACAGTAGCGGCGAGACCTCTCATATGATGTGCCTAATTCCAGATGGCGAGTTCGAACTTGTCCTGCTCGGTGATGACCCCCAGCGAGGAGTGAAGATTTGGACCAGTCTCCCCGACCTAGCGAGGAAACAGCTCAAAGCCTATATCCGGGAGAATGCAGATTTGTTCACTTGGGTAGTAGCTCACCATCGACAAAAGCAGTAGCTCAACGTAGGCGAAAACAGTCTCCGGAGAAAATGGAGGCTGCCGAACAAGCTGTAAAAGACCTCCTATAGGCAAACTTTATTTCAGAGGCCAAGTACACTACTTGGATGTCCAATGTTGTACTCGTTAAAAAATCAAATGAAAAATGATGCATGTGTGTTGACTATACCGATCTCAATAGGGCATATCCTAAAGATGCATATCCCCTCCCCAACATAGATAAATTAGTTGATAATTTTGCTGGTTTTAAATTATTATCTTTCATGGACACATATTTGGGCTATAACCAAATACCCATGGCAAAAAGCGACAAAAGGTACACGACTTTCATGACCGAATCGGGCAACTATTACAACAACGTAATGCCCTTCGGCTTGAAAATGATGAACAAGGTCTTTCAAGGAGAAATCGGGGATATGCTCGAAGTCTATATGGACGACATGATTGTAAAATCCCACAAGGAATCTGTAGCGTGTGATTTTTGTGGGTGACGCGACCACCTTACCGTAATTGGTTGGATCTTGGTGCTACTTTCTGATTTCTTATTTATCCTATGAAGCTGGAAAGGAAAAGGAAGCTATCTAAAAGTAACCTTGCACGCAAATGTTTTCTTTAACAAATGCTAAGAGATTTGGGAGTTCGGGGTCAGGTTATACAATGGGGAGTTGTCAATTATCCATCCTATATATGGTTATCCATAGATTGTTTAGCATTTTATTCTGCTATTCTACTTAATGGTGTTTATCTGTCGTAAATGGGAAAGTTTCTTCTTTGGGAATGTGGTGAGAAAGAGTATTTTTGTTGTTTTTCGGGTTTTTCAATGTTTTTGGTAAGGTACTGGACCTAAGGTTTTTTATTAGTGTGCTCGTTAAGATTTCGCAATCTTATGCCTACGTATTTCCGTTAAAGAAAAACAGGGAAATCAGAGCAATCATAGTTCCTCCTATTCTATGGGAGGAAAGATGTCTGATGTCTTGTTCAAAGCCCAAGATTGAAGCTAAAGGTTGTTTTGTGTCTTGTTCAAAGCCCAAGATTGAAGCTAAAGGTTTGACTGAGAGAGAATTTGTCATCTCTAAAGAGAGATATCTCGTCTGTTTATCACAGTTGTTTGGGTAACTGATTATAAAGGAAAATTACTTTAATTGGAATGCATGGAGTCCAGTAATGCCATAATTTCCTTTACAGGGGATTTGTCCTGAAGGATAAAACTTTAACTTTGTGTAGAGCAATGCCATTTTTCCTTAGGAATCTTTCATGCTAAGAGAGGGACATTGGCTTAGATGTAAATAATCCAGAGGCTTGCCACTTACAACAATTAGATGAAAGAAGGGAGTTTACCAGGATAAGAGATGGACTACAGCTTGGATTTTTGAATCAATAAGTGTGTCACTTACAGCAGTTATCTGGGATTAGAGTTTGTTTTGATTTTCTGTTTTGGTGAGAGATTGTACAGAGAAATGTCTTCCTACAGAGATATGTTGATTTCCTCTGAGGGGATGTTGATTTTTGTGTGTCTTGATCAAAGCTCAAGGTTGATGCTAAAAGGTTAATTTTGTTTTAGGGAGGTCATTATACAAAGCCTAAGAGGAGGCTGAAAAATATTGACTCAACAAGAGAGTGTTTTTCTGTCTTGTACAAAACCCAAGATTAAGGCTAAAAGAGATTGACTCTTTTGGGAAATATTTTGTCTGTCTTGTACAAAGCCCAAGATTGAGGCTAAAAGAAATGACTCCACTGGGGAATTTTTATATGTGTCTTGTACAAAGCCCAAGATTGAGGCTAAAAGTTATTGACTCAGCTGGAGAGGTTTTATCTGTTTTGTACAAAGCCCAAGATTGAGGTTAAAAGTTATCGACTCAACTGGAGAGGTTTTATCTGTCTTGTACAAAGCCCAAGATTGAGGCTAAAAGGTTTGAGGGAAAATCATTATACAAAGCCTAAGAGGAGGCTGGTTAGGGAATTTCTTATTTGAAGCCTAAGAGGAGGCTTGCTTCTGCTGAGGATTATTGAGATCCAGAGACAGGTCCAAATTGAGGAATCAACTCTTGTTGAGGATTGCAGAAGAGTTGAAATATCAGAGACCATGAGGTTCTGAGTTTCTTGAGGGTTTACTGGCAGTAATTGTCCCTAGCTGGGGAATTTAAAGTGAGAGTTTTAAAGATTGAGTTATTAAAACCTGTAGAGGTTATAACTCTGTTGGAGATTTGATGAAATGATCAGGGTTTTTCCTGTATTTCTAGGAATCTTGAGGGTTTCTTTGAGATACAAGAGGAGATGAGGCTGTCCAAGTCTACTAGTATGAACAAGGTTTATCTTTGTATGATGCCCAAGAGGAGGCTGATGTTTTAAGGGATGAGAATCAACCCTAAACTGGTCGGATGTTTTGACTCTGGAAGACTGCTCTAACAAAAGATGACTAGGTTTTGTCATATACCTGTAGAAGGTCTCTGGGTCCTTGTACTAAGCCCAAGAGGAGGCTGAGAACTTTTAAGAAGCCCGAGGGTCCTTATACAAAGCCCAAGAGGAGGCTGAGGAGGCTTTTAATAAGCCTGTGGGTCCAAACCTAAGAAAAGTTCAAGAAAGGTTTCACCGGGAATAATCCTTTCTTTAGTGAATAGTTCTAGGGTTTGAAGAAATTCAAGAGAGGTTTCACCGGGAATTAATCTTCTTCTATTTTAGATTTGGCAATCATGTCATCAACATACACTTCGATTTCTTTGTGCATCAAGTCGTGAAACAGAGTTGTCATGGCCCTTTGATAGGTTGCCCCGGCGTTCTTCAAACCGAACGACATTACCTTGTAACAAAAGGTGCCCCATGGGGTGATGAATGAAGTTTTCTCCATATCTTTCGGCGCCATTTTTATTTGATTATAGCCCGAGAATCCATCCATGAAGGAGAAGACTTTGAATTTTGCTGTACTGTCTACCAGCATGTCAATGTGTGGTAGAGGAAATCATCCTTTGGACTTGCTTTGTTCAGATCCCTATTGTCTACACACATTCTGACTTTTCCGTCCTTTTTCGGAACTGGTACTATGTTGGCTAGCCATTGAGGATATTCTGAGGTGGCAAGGAAACCAGCGTCGATCTATTTATGCACTTCCTCCTTGATTTTGATAGCCATATCCGGGTGAGTCCGTCTCAGCCTTTGCTTCACTGGAGGACATTATGATTTTAACGGTAAGTGGTGTTCCACGATACTGGTATCCAACCCTGGCATGTCCTGATAGGACCAAGCAAACACATATGGAAACCCTTTGAGAAGTTTTATTAAGTCTTCTCTGACAGTTGGACTGAGCAGTGCTCCAATCTTGACTTCTTTCATTTCTTCCTTTGAACCCAAATTTATCATTTCCAACGGTTCCTTGTGAGGCTCAATAGACCTTTCCTCTTGTCTGAGTAGCCGAGAGATCTCTTCTGGAATTTCTGCGTCCTTTTCTTCTTCAGCTTCAAATACTGGGAATTCAAAGTTGGGAGAAGGCATCGGATCGTATATTTCAATGCGTTTTAAAACAAGTAATCTGCATGATGTGATGATTTGTATTTTAGAAGAGATAGAGAGAATGCAAGAGTGTGTGCAGTGTATTTTCTGAAAAATGCTTGTTTTAATTTTGGGTTGTTTTAGGATTACCATTTTCTGAAAAACGAAAAGTGAAAACAGCAATAAATGCGGGAATGACAGAATGACATTATTTATTTATGATTTGTCGATTCTTGAAACTACAGCCCTATAAAACAAAACTCTGTCGCTTTGGGCAAAGCGGAGAGGGACATTTACAGAAAGTGAGCCCTATAAAAACATCTGTTTCACCTGGGCAGGGTGAAAGGTTAAAACAAAGATGGCAATTACTTAGACTTATGGACGACTTTCGGGACATCGACAATAACCCATTGGCGATGAACTCCTCGGTGAATCACAAAGTCTGGTACCTTCTTTCTTGGTTTATTCTCAGAAATAACGCTGATTTCTGGCGGAGCAGGATCATTGGAGTCTTTCTCCCAAGCAGAGTTGTCATAAACAAACTCTTCTGTTGTATCTGCCTTAGTGTTTTTGCTCTCGAGAGGATCTCCCCATCCAGTCGGCTCAATGCCCTCGTATCTGATACGAGAGCTTTCAGGAGCGGTGTATTTGACCAAGAAGTCATACTTACCACTCGGTTATCCTAAAGTGTCCCATACTTCTGCGGGACTGGAGGAGACATCTTCCTCGATGACGTTGACCTCAGGAAAAGCATAGTTGATGAACTCTTGTCCTGCAATCTTGGCAGATTCATCATTGTGCTGGATATTTTCTGAATGTCCCGGGTAATGATCCCATGACTCGGTAGGGACGCATGTATTATTTTCAATATTACTCAGCTGATAGGCATCGTTGGACTGACTCTTTTGCCCCAAGTCTTTTGGGTACGACTTCCAAATAGGCAAGTCATCCAGGGGATCATAATAGCCATAGTCAAAGTTGTCTTTCATCAGATCGTCTTCTAATGAGTTAGGCAGAGCATGACATCCCTCAGGATCACAGTCTCCATAGATTATCCTGACGTCTGATCTTGGTATATATCTTGGACTCTGCTTGGGAAAGCAAAATGGCGTGTGCGCCTCTCCCTGAGACATATAACCGTCCTCGTTGAGATAAGTTTTCCACTCCTCATCTGTATCGGAGGAGTCCCTCTCATCGATGGTGTGTACTTCTTGAGACACTGGGTGGAGGAATCCTCCACTGGGGAAGAAATCCTGAATGGGACAAAAACTTTCGTCCTTCTTGGCAGTCTGGGTACAGGCTGAAGAGAAACCAAGATCTTTCTTCGTCTTGTTATCTGTAGGAATTACAAGCTGTGCCCATCACTTTGCGTTATTACTTTTGATCACTTCGAGAGCATCCTTGTATGAGGAAATCGACGTTCCTCTTTCTGATCGATTCTCATTGCTCACCGAGAGCGCCTGGAACTGGGTCCCAACAACCTCCCCGGGTTCTACGTAGGAAAATGATGATAAGTTGCTCACGATTAAGGCCGACTCTCTGCATACTGTGACTATTTATCATTCTTGACGAACTTCAGCTTCTAGTGAAGTCTCGAAGGGACTGCCCCAGCTTCGTGTATCCAAGGTCTTCCTAATAAGCAGCTGTATGCTGCCCAGATGTCCATGACCTGGAAAGTGACTTGGAAAGTGTGAGGACCGAAGGTTATGGAAAGATCGACTTCGCCGATAACTGTTTTTCTGGATCCGTCAAAGGCTTTGACAATGATCTCACTGCCTCTCATCGGAGCTTCTTGAAATGATAGTCGCATCAGAGTTAATTTTGGCATAACATTCAAAGATGATCCCGTGTCAACCAGTACGCTGGCTAAAGCATCGTCTTGGCAGTTGACTGTAATGTTAAGTGCCATATTGTGAGTTTTACCTTCTCCCGACAGTTCTTCATCACTGAATCCTAAACTGTTGCAGGAAGTGAAGTTGGAGATGATATTGTCAAATTGTCCTACTGTTACATCTTGTTCCACAAAGGCTTGCTCTAAGACTTTCTGCAGAGCTTCCCTGTGAACATCGGAACTAAGTAGGAGAGATAATACAGAGATTCTAGATGGAGTTTGCAACAATTGATCTACAATGTTGTACTCGCTTTTCTGGATGAGCTTCAGCATCTCATCATTGTTCTTTGTAAGTTCGAGATTACTGGATTGCCCGATTTACTGATTTTGAACCCCTGTTTGAGGTTCCTTTTCTTTAGCAGGTTCTTCAACTTCTCTGTTGAAGATCCGACTGCTCCGTGTGACTCGACTGATGTCGACAATGTTTACGATGGAGGGTAATGGAGTTTCCTTTCCATTTTCGATTGTTGTTGCACTGTACTTGTAAGGGAAAGCCTTATCGGATTTGTACGGTATGGGACCTGGTAGGTAGATAACCACAGGAGTCTTTTGATTTCTCTGACCATCGTAGAAAGTCTCAATTGGTTCGAGGTTGAGAATCTTTCTACTATCAAGAAGGAGTCTTGATTCATGGAGTAGAGGGATTATGGCGTATACGTCTTCGGCCATTTCATGATTGGGAATAACGTTTTCACTTTGATCAAGGAGATAGCCTTGTATCATGTTAATCGACCCCGAACTCAAACATGGTCGAATCTCCTTTCAGCCTAATTGATTTTGAAGAGCCGATCATACAAGGTAGCATCCTTGGTTGTTCTCTAAGCAAACTCTACAGAGCTCATAATTATGTGGTGGCACCAGGCCACGCCGGCTTTGTATGTAGTGCATCTTTACTAGATCTATTTCCATTGAGCGAACATCCGGACTTTAATATCTACTAGGATTTTCGTCAGCCGTGCTAATCCATTGTGTAGACTCATCCAAGTAGATCAGAATCCACCAGTGGTCTAACAAGTGTTGAAGTATTCTTTTGACAAGTACACATCCTTGGTCGTCCTCACGACACTCTTCACAGTCTTGATAATCATGTGAAGCCAGAAAGCCAAGCCTGACTTGCTTAGCATGTAGTTCTACTAGACTGGTATTCATCAAGCGTATGTCAAAGATCTGAACCATATTGACTTAATGGTCATTTCTTTCACGGTAGTCTTGGATCCATCCAAGATCCATCTGACGCTGAAGGGCCTCTTGTACAAAAGAGCATCCCTAATTACTTGTTGAGCAAATCGGACAAGCGTTGTAATCATGTCGCGGCAGATTATGATATTGACTTTGCCTTGAGTGCATCGCCACCAAATTGACATTCATTTCAAGGATGTTGCGGTTCTGAACAATGTTGGGATGTGCATGAGCCATGTTGACCTCCCGGATTCTGTGATCTTGAATCCAGCCTAGATCCATCTGTTCTTGTAGAGCTGATTGCACTATGGAACACCCTTGATTATTCTTTGAGAAGATATCACACAAGTGATAATTGTGAGGCGGTACATGACCGTACCCGCTCTGTCTGCAATGCATCCTGACCAGATTGGTTCCTAATAGGAGTACATCGTGAATTTGATAACTGTGGCTAAATTCTCCCTCTATTAAATTTACTGCAGCCTTCTCATGTTGTGGCAACGGGTTCGTCTGAACATTTAGATTAGTATCTTTAAAAGATAAGACCCAGTTCCTGACAAGCTTTTGTACATCATATTTGAAGCTGAGACAATTTTGAATGTTGCGCCCCGATCCTCCTTGATGGTAAGGGCAAGTTTGATACGCTTTGAACCAAAAAGGAGGATTTTCTAGTACTGTAAAAGGAGACCTGGTTTGGACGTGCCCCTTGGCCAGTAGAAGTGGAAATAGTTCTGCGTACAACATCAGTATGGGGCCAAACCCTGGTGGTCGTGTCGTACGATTGTTGTTGTTGTATTATGGATGAGCCTGCTGAAGAGGTTGTTGCGTCCTTTGCTGATATTGTTGTTGATTTGGTTGGCTTTGAGCAACCTGAGGCTGATAAGTTGGAGCCGGCGCAGAGCTGATAGCGAGAGTTATCGCCACTACTGGTTGATACCTTTACCTTTGCTCTCCTAGAGAGATATTGTTGATCTCCTGCTCTTTCTTTTTCTGGAAAGCAATACCGTATCTTTTGGTACTACCAGATGGCTCGACATCTTTGACCAATCGTCCTTCTCGGACTGTCTCTTCAAGGCGTACTCCCATGTTCACCATCTCGGTGAAGTTACTGGGCGCACTGGCGACCATTCGATCGTAATAGAATGAGCTTAAAGTTTTCAAAAAGATCTTTGTCATCTCTTTTTCCTCAAGAGGGGGACAGATCTGGGCGACAATTTCACGCCATCTCTGAGCATATTCTTTAAATGTCTCTTTGTCCTTTTGCAACATTGCTCTGAGTTGATCCCTATCTGGTGCCATGTCCAGGTTATATTTATAATGCCGAACGAAGGCAGTACCGAGATCTCTGAAAGTGTTGATCTTGGTGCGGTTTAAACCTATGTACCATTTGAGTGCGGCACCGGTTAAACTGTCTTGGAAATACTGGATCAGTAGCTGTTGATTTTCTGTCTGAGTTGACATTTTTCGAGCATACATCACCAGATGACTTTAAGGGCAAGAGTTGCCTTTGTATTTTTCAAAGTCAGGCACCTTGAATTTGTGAGGGATCTTGACATTAGGGACCAAACAAAGGTCTGTGGCATCCTTTCCAAATAAGTCTTGACCGCGAATGGCATGCAGTTCCTTTTGCATCTCCAAGAACTGTTCTTGGAACTCATTCATCCTTTCATACATGTCTTCGTTTCCACTAGAGATTTCTTATGGAATTTGTCCTTCCAGGATAGTGTGTACCACTGATTATGGTATGGTCATTATAGCGGTGACTCTTGTTGCTTCTATGCCCTGAAGTTTGTAACCTTCAGGAGTTGCTGTCGTAAACCTTGCGTCTTCACTTTCCCGAAGTTTGTAACCTTCAGGACCAGTGGCTCCTGCTACAGTTTATGGGTCTTCAGTGAACGGCGGGATATATCCCTCAGGTAAAAAGTTGAGAGGCATGCCCCAGGGATGACCCTTAGGCATGTTGTACCGAGGATGATTCTCATGTGTCTCCATTATGGGCGTAGATGTGATCTCGGAGATCACAGTCTTTTGCTGCCATTGCTCCTGAGTTGCTGCCTGGGATTCCATGTCACTATAAAGTTTTTGCAGATCTTCCTTTAGAGCGTCGATTTCTTCTCTCAGCTCTCTGTTCTCTTCCTCGAGATCGTCCATTTTCTTTTGTCGATTGGCCCGAGTATTGTATGAGTGAGACAGTTTGACTCTAGAATCATGACACGTGCGTGAGACTCGAGAGAATGCGTTATGTGAGAATGATGAATGCAATGACATATATTTTTTTAGTTTTTGTTTTAATAAAAAAGAAACTTCAACAAATAAATTGCAAATATCATACAGTAGGGGGAAACCCCTTTTTATTTGAAATCGAAAGATTGCAGTATGTTACAATGAAAAGTACAGTATTTTACAAAGTGCTGTAAAGGAAATGTCTAAGCTCATGGATCCTGAGTCTTCTCTGAAGAGAGCTCAGATGCCGGTTCCGCTAGTTTCCATTTCTTCGAACGGGGCTCTTCAGCCGTTGTCGGGTTGTCAGTCCTTTGCTAAGTGAAATGAGCGAGCAAATTCCTTTGGTATTCCTGACTCTCTATAGCATGCTACTCTAATATTTCAATCAGAGCATCCTTTTGCTTTTAACAGCTCCTGAATTTTGGTACACTCGACATTGAGGATTCAGTACTTATTTTTCCAAGAGCTCTTCTCACGTTGAATTTTGTTGAGGGTGACCTGGAGTTTTTCTTTATCAGACATAAAATAAAGGACATATTCTTTTAATGGAAAAACTTCTTGACGAGGGTAAGGCATCCTCAGCTTGAGGGCTCTAGTTTGCACCTAGTGGAGATAAGGTTCCATGGAGGTACAATCTGGTTTTCCTAGAGACTCTCTTCCTTTCTTGTGAATATGTTGCCATGCATGAACTATTTCTTTCTTTAGTGTCCTGTCATTTTCCCCTTCCTTGAAGAAAATACCTTCCAAATGAACATCGTGTGGGATATTCTTCATCGGGTATCCGAGTTGACGGCGAGCTAAAATTGGATGATAGATGATTCCTCCTTTAGTTCCTATGAGGGGTACGTTAGGAAAATTTCCACATCTGTCGATGATCTTTATCCCCTCATAAATCCTATTGTACCAATCTATATCAGGGTTGGTGAGAGACATGATTCTCTGTGACCAACGTAGAGTACTTTTATGATCCCAAAAAGCAGCAGACTTGGGTAAATGGGAAATGAACCATTTGTAGAATAAGGGTACACAGCATGTGGTCATTCCTCCGCTGTACAAATTCCTTAAATGTACAGAATGATAACCATCTGCGAGCAAGGTTGGTACGGGGTTTCCAATTAGAAATATCTTAATGGCATTGGTATCGACGAAGTTGTCGATGTTGGGAAAAAGGAATAATCCGTATGTAAGTAAAACAAAGATATACTCGAAAGCAGTTATGTTTCCTATACTGGCGAAGTATAGAGCTTTCTCTGTCAGGAATTTAGCTGGTAAACCCCGGATTCCTCCTTTAGTGGTTATGTGAGTCCTAACCTCTGACTCGTCCAAACAGATTGCTCTTGCAATGGTTTGTTCCTTTAGAATTTCTTCCAGTCCAGAAAATGGAGCTTGGTTAGTGATAGGTAAATCAGTCAGGTGGGAGTACTCTTCCAATGTTGGTGCCAGTTGGTAATCCGGGAAGGTGAAGCAGTGGTAAACCGGATCATAAAACTATATCAGCGTAGACATGATTCCTTCAACTATGTGGACCCTTAATAGAGATAACAATCCTCCGTGCTTAGCTCTGAAAGCCTCAGGGTTGGTAATCATCCTTGCTAACTTCCTTAAATCCTCTAATTTTGGAGCCTTGAAGGTGTACTTGTGCCTCCTTCTTCTACCGAAATCCATAATGCAATCTCTCTGATATTTGCAATTATTGTTTAGTTTATTTTGAAAACAATATATTTTTTCTTGTTTGAAAAGAGTTTTTTAGATGAATGCATGAATGCAGCACACAAAAACATTTGAAAACATGGGTTCAAGGGTTCAACGTCATGAGCATGAAGTCATGGCTCTACCCATCCCCAAAGGTTGTACTATTTTGGTCAATTTTTGTACCTGTAGAACGGGTTTTAAGGTTCCCAAAATCATTGACCCCCTAGAGATATCAACAACAAGCTGGTTCACCCGAGCGAGCTGTAACATCCTAGGATGAATCTCAATTTGGGTGTAGTATCGTGTATCAACTATTCCCGATAGTCACCGCACTACCAAATGGCCATATGGTTAATGTCTACTAAATCCTCCGGGTCACGGGTACCGCACTGGGGTAACTTTGCTTTCACAATGATCGGTCGTTCAACATTGCATCCACACGGGTACCTCGCCTAATTTGATGGCCTACCAGGTTCAACTTAGTCGGGATTCACTCCCGGTAAATGTTCCCCGTCTATGCCATCATTTATCTTATTGTTCTCTCAAACTTTCCACATGCGTATCAATCGCATTCCCATTGACAGAAAAATAAACACGGATATCAAGTAGGAAAAGCAATAAATATATATATATATATATATATATATATATATATATATATATATATATATATATATATATATATATATATATATAGTATATAAAACGCTAAACAACCTAGACCTCTTAGGAATTCTAATCCTAATTCTGCAATCCCCAGCAGAGTCGCCATTTTTCTGTAGCGTGCGATTTTTGTCGGTGACGCGACCACCTTACCTCAATTGGTTGGAACTTGGTGCTACTTTCTGATTTCTTATTTATCCTATGAAGCTGGAAAGGAAAGAGAAGCTATCTAAAACTAACCTTGCACGCAAATGTTTTCTTTAACAAATGCTAAGAGATTGGGGAGTTCGTGGTCAGGTTATACAATGGGGAGTTGTCAATTACCCATCCTATATATGGTTATCCATAGATTGTTTAGAATTTTATTCTGCTATTCTACTTAATGGTGTTTGTCTGTCGTAAATGGGAAAGTTTCTTCTTTGGAAATATGGTGAGAGAGAGTATTTTTGTTGTATTTCGGGTTTTTCGATGTTTTTGGCAAGGTACTGAACCTAAGGTTTTTTTTAGTGTGCTAGCTAAGATTTTGCAATCTTATGCCTACGTATTCCCGTTAAAGAAAAACGAGAAATCAGAGCAATCGTAGTTCCTCCTATTCTATGGGAGGAAAGATGTTTGGTGTCTTGTTCAAAGCCCCAGATTGAAGCGAAAGGTTGTTTTGTGTCTTGTTCAAAGCCCAAGATTGAAGCTAAAGGTTTGACTGAGAGAGAATTTGTCATCTCTAAAGGGAGATATCTCGTCTGTTTATCACAATTGTTTGGGTAGCTGAATATAAAGGAGAATTACTTTAACTGGAATGCATGGAGTCCAGCAATGCCATAATTTCCTTTACAGGGGATTTGTCCTGAAGGAGAAAACTTTAACTCTGTGTAGAGCAATGCCATTTTTCCTTAGGAATCTTTCATGCTAAGAGAGGGACATTGGCTTAGATGTAAATAATCCAGAGGCTTGCCACTTACAGTAATTAGATGAAAGAAGGGAGTTTACAAGGATAA
The DNA here is from genome assembly GCA_022829125.1 of Lathyrus tuberosus. Lineage (NCBI taxonomy): Eukaryota > Viridiplantae > Streptophyta > Magnoliopsida > Fabales > Fabaceae > Lathyrus > Lathyrus tuberosus. The sequence continues at coordinate 10,603,009 of JALAZF010000039.1, read as the reverse complement.
GAGATGGACTACAGCTTGGATTTTTTAATCAACAAGTGTGTCACTTATAACAGTTATCTGGGATTAGGGTTTGTTTTGATTTTCTGTTTTGGTGAGTGATTGTACAGAGAAATGTCTTCCTACAGAGATATTTTAATTTCCTCTGAGGGGATGTTGATTTTTGTGTGCCTTAATCAAAGCCCAAGGTTTAAGCTAAAAGGTTAATTTTGTTTTAGGGAGGTCATTATACAAAGCCTAAGAGGAGGCTAAAAAATATTGACTCAACAAGAGAGTGTTTTTATGTCTTGTACAAAGCCCAAGATTAAGGCTAAAAGAGATTGACTCTTTTGGGAAATATTTTGTCTGTCTTGTACAAAGCCCAAGATTGAGGCTAAAAGAAATGACTCCACTAGGGAATTTTTATATGTGTCTTGTACAAAGCCAAAGATTGAGGCTAAAAGTTATTGACTCAGCTGGAGAGGTTTTATCTATCTTGTACGAAGCCCAAGATTGAGGCTAAAAGTTATCGACTCAACTGGAGAGGTTTTATCTGTCTTGTACAAAGCCCAAGATTGAGGCTAAAAGGTTTGAGGGAAAATCATTATACAAAGCCTAAGAGGAGGCTGGTTAGGGAATTTATTATATGAAGCCTAAGAGGAGGCTAGCTTCTGCTGAGGATTATTGAGATCCAGAGACAGGTCCAAATTGAGGAATCAACTCTTGTTGGGGATTGCAGAAGAGTTGAAATATCAGAGACCATGAGGTTCTGAGTTTCCTGAGGGTTTACTGGCATTAATTGTCCCTCGCTGGGGGAATTTAAAGATTGAGTTATGAAAACCTGTAGAGGCTGTAACTCTGTTGGAGATTTGATGAAATGATAAGGGTTTTTCCTGTATTTCAAGGAATCTTGAGGGTTTCTTTGAGATCCAAGAGGAGATGAGACTGTCCAAGTCTACTGGTATGAAAAAGGTTTATCTTTGTATGATGCCCAAGAGGAGGCTGATGTTTTAAGGGATGAGAATCAACCCTAAACTGGTATGATGTTTTGACTCTGGAAGACTGATCTAACAAAAGATGACTAAGTTCTGTCCTATACTTGTCGGAGGTCTCTGGGTCCTTGTATTAAGCCCAAGAGGAGGCTGAGAACTTTTAAGAAGCCTGAGGGTCCTTGTACAAAGCCCAAGAGGAGGCTGGGGATGCTTTTAGGAAGCATGTGGGTCCAAACCTAAGAAAGGTTTCACCGGGAATAATCCTTTCTTTAGTGAACAGTTCTTGGGTTTGAAGAAATTCAAGAGAGGTTTCACCGGGAATTAATCCTCTCTGGGGGAAATGAATTTCTTTGACAAATTTCTAATAGTGACAGTCTTGAGAAAAATTTCACCGGGAATAATGTCTTTCTCTGTTCCATATTGTATAAGCCCAAGAGGAGGCAAGACTGTATCTGGAAATTCCTATGGGGAACTAGTTTTGACTGTGTTGAAAGAGTGACCATTGGCTTTATCTAATTCTATACCTAATTGTCAGGGAAAACTCTAAGCAGATATACAGGTATATATATACATATGAGATATATATGAGCAAGTATGTAAAAGAAAGCTGGTAAAACTTATAGGTGAGCAAGCTTCCAGTGTTACAGTTGTATGGTTAGTTATTCAAGAAATTGAAGAAAGTTTTGATAACAACTATGAATTTGAATCTAAATCAAAAAGAAGTTTGTTGTAAAAAGAAGTTTGGGGCTTATACTTAAGGAGAGGCTTAGATGAATTCTTTTATAAAGGCGAGGATCGCGTCGTAGTTTTGAAAACAGCAGAGGGACTTATACAATGACTGAGGCCCAAAATTATTGTATTTACAAAAGAGGTTGGGTCTTACACTCTATTAGAGGCCCAAAGTTTATTTTTATACAAGAGGTGGGGCTTACCACTCAGGAAGAGGCCCAGATGAAAAACAACGATCGTACTGTTATTTTGAAAATTGTACTGGGACTTATACAATGACTGAGGCCCAAAATTATTTATGTACAAAGGAGGGTTGCGTCTTACACTCTATTAGAGGCCCAAAAGTGTTTTTAATAAGAGATAATGTGGCTTACAACATAAGGGGAGGCCCAGATGATTTTGTTTTGAAATGGCGATCGTGCCGAGATTTTTGAAAATACAGTGGGACTTATACAATGACTGAGGCCCAAAAAAGTTTGTATTTACAAAGGGGTTGGGTCTTACATTCTATTAGAGGCCCAAAGTGTGTATGTGAAGTTTGAAAAATTAAAATTTAGAGAAAACCATAATTTTGAATTTAAAAGATATAATTTTCAAAAGAAATTAAATAAAAAATGATAAAAAAATATCAATTATATTCAAAAACAAGTTGTACACTTTGAAAAATATTTTGAAAAATCATGTTTAATTACATGGAAGCTTGAAATTCATTTAGAATGAAAAGATCAAAGTGAGAATTTCATTTAGAGTGTTTAAAAATAAATAAAAATGAAATTAATTACAAAAATTCTAACTATATTAAATAAATAATATAAATTGGATTTTTTTGTAAAATAAAATAATTTAACATTTTTATGAATTTTGAGAAAAAGAATTAATTCAAAAACACAAATATTCAGAGAGAAATTAATTTTTGAATCAATAAAACAAAATAACAAAAATTCAAAAATTCAAATAATTTGCATTATGGCGCCAATGGTTAAGGTAAGAACACGCGTGTCCCTGTTTTTTTGCAGATTTGCGTTTTCTCACTTTTCTCCATGATTACTCAATGGTTTGGCACGATTCAAATACCAATCTTGTTCGTTTTTGAACAAGGATCGCAACCATATAGATTAATTGCGTTTATATTAAGTATGGATTGAGAAATCAGAGGATAACCTCAAGAACCCTAATTTTAGCATGAACACAATGAAATTCCATATATGATTGATTCATGGCAATTGATTGAGGGTTATTACTCTACATACATGCATAAACAAGATGGTAACTCAAAAATTCATTTATGATGCATGGATTATAGAGTTTGAAGGGTTAAGGCTTACCTCTTGCAGCTGGTGATCGAGCTTGATGATGGAGATGTTACAGATGTGTTCCAATGATCTGGACAACTTCCTTAGATGCCAAGGAGTGTGTTTGAATGCTTAGAGTGGATTGAAATGAGCTGGAACTTGATGTGGCACCTCAACTACAAATCTGCTAAAAGCTTATGTAAATGGGACACCACTTTGTGATTCTGATGTTCCAGATGGAATTTTAGTGTTTGAATCACTTACATATGATGTATGTAAGGTGTTTGCATCATTGGTTTGGACAAAATTGTTCTCAAATGCAAAACCCGATAGTGACTTACAAGAGAATGTGTTTTTTGGATTGAAAGAGAGAGTTTGAGGAAAGCATCAGTTTTGGTGCTTTGGTGTACTCAAACTGATCACAAATGAGCTCTATTTATAGTAGAGCAAGTTTGTTTTGCAAGGAATAATGAATGGCAACTGGTACAACTCATTCTTCAATGGTGTCAACAAAGAATCTTTGGTCTTCACTAGCCATTGACTTGAGTCAATGGAGCAGGCCTATGGTCTTCTGATTCTTGAGTTCATCTTGACTCACTCAGTTAGATTTGTCTCAGTCCATTCCAACTTGATGCATCCATTGAATGCTCCATGCCAAATTTGAAGTTTTTGGATTTTGCATCATTGAATCTCACATGTCAATATGATGATTTCTTGACTTGCAAGGGTTATGGCTGAGAGATATTTTGTTTTGATCTGATCCTCAATGTTTCTAGAAGAATTACAAGAGTTGAAATTGCACAATTTGATCAATTCGAGCCAAAGACCTATAATCTGCCTTGGGAAGAAATCAATCTTTGATGCCATGTTACAAGGGTTTTAACTCCATACTCAAATTGAATTTGGAGATGATCTGGCACTTGTTGGAAAGCTCTCATGACATACTTTAACTTTGATGTCCACCAATGGACCTAGTTCAAATTGGATCAAGATGAAAAAGGACCTCAAAGTTGAGAAAAATTGGAACAAATTCTGACATGTTGAAAATTTTTCTAAGTGTTGGAAAAAGTATCCATTTCCAAATTTTGTGAATTTGATCAATCCATAACTTGAAATTCATGAGGAATTGTAGAAAAAGGCCTTATGGTTTAGGAGTTATGACCTTGCAAAGTTGGTACAAAATCACTTTTATTTCATAACTTAGAAAAATTTTGGTTTCTCATGGTTGCCCCTTTTGCAAGAAATCTCACTTTTCTTGATTTTTATTGATGAATGATGATCAATACCATACTTTAACATTGTTTTGGACTTAGGGGGACCATATTTGTGAAAAATTCCAAAAAGTCAAACTTGATTTTAGGCACAGTTGACTTTTTGTCAGTTGAATTCCAAATTGTGTGATTCCTTATGAAATCAAGTCCTTGACCCAATTCAAACCTAATGGATGGATTCCATAGGTGTTTTAGGATGTCTAGAATCATGTCCCAAGGTTTGGAAACATGTCTTGGTCAAAAGTCAAAGATACAGTTGACTTTTTTCTTCAAAACCCTAATTGTGGTCCAGATGAAATTGAAACTTGTGAATCAGGCTTCTTGGATCAACCGATTGTTGTAAATGGATCAATGTGATGTACTTGAGGCCCTCAAATCATATCTTGAGCTTTTAGTTCATGTCTTGCCTCAAAAGTCAACTTAGGGGTGAATTAGGTCAAGAAACCCTAATTCCTGATTCTTGATGAAGACTTCCCCTGAGGTTGTTTTGACTTGATGATTGGGTCCATGAGGTCCCTTTGAGCATCTTGGGCCATGCTTTGAAGTATTGGCTCATGCCTAGATGAAATTTTCATATAGAGGCCTTGGTCGACCAAAACCCTAATTTGGTGACACTGGCGATCTTGAGGCTTGATCAGCTTGAGATGATGCACTCTTGTGCTTGATTCTTAATATGGGAAACCTCTTGATCCTTCAGGGATGTTTTAAGAGGTTATACAAGTTGAAGATCATGTCATTTCTTGATTGATCTTCTTGTATAAGTGTTTAGAGAGGGCTTAAAAACCCTAATTCTTGATTGTAGTGAAGGCTCAACAATCCTTGAGGAGATTGATGAGGTATGATGGCACATCCATATTGTGGTAATGATCCTCATAATGAGGGGAAATCTTGTGGTCAAAATTTGGGGTATGACAGAATCCGATCACACGATCCATTTGAGAAAAGTCTACGAGCAGGCCAAGAAGTACATGATGCGCTTCAACCCGGAGAAGTGCACGTTCGGAGTACGAGCGGGCAAGTTCCTCGGCTTCTACCTAACAGAAAGGGGAATCGAAGCTAACCCCGACAAGTGCAGAGCCTTCTCCGAGTTCCCCATGCCAAACTCGAAGAAGTCTATCCAATCCCTAAACGGGATGCTCGCTTTGCTATCACGTTTCGTGGCAAAATCTGTTTAGCACGCACTCCTCTTTTTCAAACTCTTCTGCGAGGAGGCAGCTTTCGAGTGGACAGAGGAATGCGACCAAACCCTCCTCCACCTAAAGCGAGCACTATCAGCACCACCAATCCTCTCTCGGTCAGATAGTAGGGAAACCCTCTATCTCTATCTCACCGTCGCGACCGAGGCCGTCAGAGCCGCCCTCATTCGTGAAACGTACGACGGGCTAAAGCCCATATACTTCACGAACAAAGCGCTGCAAGGACCTGAACTGAGATACCATCAGATAGTAAAAGTGGACATGGCCCTTATTAATGCCGCGAGGAGGATGAGACACTACTTTCTAGCCCACACAATCGTGGTATGAACGGACCAGCTCGTAAAGCAACTGTTGGGCCGTCCAGATATGGTCGGCCGAATGCTCAAGTGGTCGCTGGAACTGTCCGAGTTTGACATCTAGTATGAGAGTAGAAAATCCCTCAAGGCTCAAACACTGGCCAACTATGTCGCAGAGATGAGATTGCTCGATTCCCTCACTTGCAGGGCTTGCATGTGGACAATCTTCATCGACAGAGCATCCAGCTCGGCAGGAAGCGGAGCAGGTATCATCTTGGAAATTGAGGAAGGAATCCTCGTCGAGGTCTCACTTACCTTATCTTTCCCCACTTCCAACAATCAGGCCGAATACAAAGCTTTCCTCACAGGTCTACGCCTCGCCGAAGACCTGGGAGCCGAGGAAGTCGTCATCTGCACTGATTCTCAACTCGTGGCCCTCTAGGTTCGAGGAGAATATCATGCCAAGAATGATAACCTATCTGAATACTTGACCCTGGTTAAGGAGAAGATGACAAAGTTCACGTCAGTAGAGGTAAAGTATGTTCCCTGCGAACATAATGTCTGACCAGATATTTTGTTAAACCTGGCGAGCACGAAGAAGAAGGGTGGAAAAAAATCTATCATCCAGGAAGTACTTCCTCGATCCAGCATCGAGAAAACTTCCACGACCCTCAATGTGCACGTCATCGACGACAGCAACTGCCAGATGACTCCAGTTTAGAACTACCTCGCCAAGGACAAACTACCGTCCGACCCTAACGAAGCCAATGTGGTTAGGCGCAAAGTCTACTCCTATGTCTTGGTAAAAAATAAGCTCTACAAATGAGGTTTCTCTATCCCTCTCCTCAAATGTGTCGAGGAAGAGATGGTCGCCCATGTCCTGCGCGAGATCCACGAGGGGATCAACGCCCAGCACCTCAGGGAGAGATCCCTCGCTAGGAAGGCTCTACGAGCAGGATATTACTGGCCAACCATGCAACATCATGCAAAAGAACATGTGAAGAAATGCGACAAATGCCAACGGCACGGGGACATGCAATTGACACCGCCCAATGAGCTCAAAGCAATTTCCTCCCTGTGGCCCTTCGCATCGTGGGGCCTGGATATCCTAGAACCATTTGTCATAGGGTCAAATCAGAACGAGTACTTGATAATAGGTGTTGAGTACTTCACAAAATGGATAGAGTCAGAGGCTCTGGCCAAAATAACGGCCCACAACATACTTCACTTCTATAAGCAGAACATCCTTTCCCGCTTCGGCATCCCCAAGCAATTGTCATCGATAACGGGACACAGTTCACTGACAAAAAGTTTCAAGAGTTCGTCGCCCAATTGGGCACCAAACAACACTTCGTGTCCGTCGAACATCCCCAGACTAATGGGCAAGCCGAAGCAGCAAACAGGTGTAGCGCAAATTTTTGCGTGGTTGAGAAGCACTATCGCTTTGGGGTACTACAGTTCGATTCATTTTTTATCCTGTTAAGCTGTTTAAGGAAGGGAAATAGATGTCTCCAATTAACCCTACTTGTATACTGAGTTTAAACAGGCGACTGTTGGTTTACAGATTCTATTAAGATTGTGGGTCTCTCTTAGGTTATTTTGTTAAAAAAATAGAGTGCCTGGACTATTTGTGAGGTAAGATGTTAATGTGTTTAGATTTGATGCTTTTGGGTTGATTTGGTGGAGATACTGGGTTTTGGGTTTTTGATTAGTATGCTCGCTAAGATTTTTCCAATCTTATGCCTACGTATTCCCGTTTAACGAAACAGGGAAATCAGAGTGATCGTAGTTCCTCCTATTCTATGGGAGGAAAAAAGGTTATTTTCGTGTCTTGTTCAAAGACCAAGACGTGAAGCTAAATGTGGTTTGTATCTTGTTCAAAGCCCAAGATGTGAAGCTGAAGGGTCTATTTGTATCTTGTTCGAAGCCCAAGATGTGAAGCTAAATGGTTTTGACTTCAGAGAGAATTTGTCATCTCTAAAGGGGGATATTTGGTCTGTTTGTCACAACTGTTGGGTGACTGATTATAAAGGAGAATTACTTTAACTGGGATATGTGAATCCAGCAATGCCATAATTTCCTTTATAGGGGTTTAATAACCTTAAGGAGAAGACTTTAACTCACTTTAGAGCAATGCCATCTTTCCTTAGGAATTTCTCATGCTAAAAGAGGGATAGTGGTGTGGATGTAAATAATCCAGAGGCTTGCCGCTTACAGCAATTAGATGAAGGAAAAGGAGTTGTTGATGTTTGTATTCTGTGAGCAAGACACATATTTTGATGCTAAAAGGTTGATTGACTCAACCGGGGTTTTCTTATACAAAGCCTAAGAGGAGGCTATTGACCCAACAAGAGGGTGTTATTATGTGTCTCGTACGAAGCCCGAGAGAGAGGCTAAAAGGGGTTGACTCAACAAGAGAGTGCTAATAAGTGACTGACTCAACAAGAGAGTGCTTTTATATATGTTTTGTACGAAGCCCAAGACGGAGGCTAAAAGGTTTTGAATCCACATGAGGGTCTTTTATACTCAACAAGAGAGTGATTTTGTATCTCGTACGAAGCCCGAGATGGAGGCTGAGAGAGAAGTGACTCAATAAGAGAGTCTTTTATACTCAATAAGAGAGTGATTTTTATCTCGTACGAAGCCCGAGATGGAGGCTAAACAGGTTTGACCCAACAAGAGAGTCTTTTATACTCAACAAGAGAGTGATTTTTATCTTGTACGAAGCTCGAGATGGAGGCTAAACAGGTTTGACCCAACAAGAGAGTCTTTTATACTTAACAAGAGAGTGTGAAAAGGTTAGCTCCGCTGGGGAGAATCATTGTACAAAGTCCAATAGGAGGCTATTATGCTGGCGACTGTTTTAGTTTAGTGACAGGTCCAGTATGTTGGATAAAAGAGAAAATCAGTTCTTATGAAGGAAACGATTAAAGGTATTTTTGTGCTTTGGGATTGATCAAAGGATCAGGGTTACTTCCTTTTCTTTAAGGAAATGGAAAATCCAAAGGGTATTGAGACTGTCTAAGTCTACTGGTGTTTAGAGAAATCGATTCTCAGGTAGTGAAATGATCTTTGTATGATGCCCAAGAGAAGGCTGGTATGTTAAGGGATGAAGGTCAACCCATTAACAGGTCTGACACTTGACTCAGAAAGACAACTCTAGCAAATTGATTACTAGGTTCTATTCCTATACCTGTTGAGGTCTCTGGGTCCTTGTACTAAGACCAAGAGAAGGCATGAGAGCTTTTAAGAAGCCGAAGGGTCCTTGTACAACGCCCAAGAGGAGGCGGGGATGCTTTTAAGAAGCCTGTGGGTCCCCAAACCCCGAGAAGCTCAAGACATGCCATTCACCGAGAATAGATCAAACCAGTCAAGTTCGAGAATTTGGAAGAAACTCAAGAGATGCCATTCACGAAGAAAAGATCATCCCTGGGGATTAGAGTCTCTTTGACGATTTCTAAGAGTGACAGTCTGAGAAAGGGTTCACCGAGAATGCTGCCTTTCACGTCTCCATATTGTTTAACCCCAAGAGGAGGGAAACTGTGTCTGGTAATCCTATGGGGATCTAGTTTTGTTTGTATTTAAGAGTGACCAACAGGGCTTTACCTAGTGCTAGACGTAGTTGCCGGGGAAAACTCTAAATAACTATACTAGTATTACACAGTTGATATTTGACAAGTATATAAAAGTTTGTGAAAGAAGACTTACAGTGAGCAGCCCTACAATACAGTTATATATATATATATATGAAAGCGGATAAAGAAAGCGGGTAAACACTTACCCGGTTGTAGAGCTTCCATGCTGTTTGGTTAGTTGTTCAACAAAGAAAGCTTTGATAACAATATTATATTCAAAATCAAAGGAGAAAGTGCTTTGAAAAGGTTGTTGGGGCTTACAGCTCAAGGAGAGGCCCAAGATTTTATCAGTGATTGCACTGTTGTTTGAAATTGTGCAGGGACTTATACAAGTGGCTGAGGCCCAAAAAGGTTTTCTGTACAAAGTGATGGGTCTTACACTCTCTCAAGAGGCCCAAAGGTGTTTAAATAAAAAGAATGGGGCTTATAACATGAGGGTAGACCCAGATGATTTCTTTTTTGAATTGGCGGTCGCGCCGAGATTTCTTTAACATAGTGGGTCTTATACAATCCAGCTTTGAATGGGGGAAAATGGCCTTGTGGTTTAGGATTTATGATCCTCCAAAGTTGGTACCCTAGCCACTTTGTTTCATAACTTAGAAAATTTTCTAAGTTTTTATGGTTACCCCTTTTACAAGTTATCCCATTTTTCTTGATTTTTCTTGATGAATGATGATTTCAATCACACATTAACATCATTTTAGGGTTAAGGAACCATAATTGACCAAAAAATCAAAAAGTCAAACTTTGACTTTTGGGCACAGTTGAATTTTAATCAGATGAATTCCAAACTGTGCGATCCTCTATGAAATCAAGTCCTTGACATAAATCAAACTCGATGGATTGATTTGATAAGTGTTATAGGGTGTATTGAATCATGTCCTAGGGTTTGGGAGTATGTCCTGGTCAAAAGTCAAAGGTACAGTTGATTTTTTCCGCGAAACCCTAACTGTGGTTCTGATGAACCTGAAACTTGGGAGCCAAGCTTCTTGGATCAATCCATTGTTAAAAATGGATCAATGTGGTTTATTAGAGACCCTCAAATCCTCTCTTGAGGTCTTGGCTCATGATTTGTCCCAAAAGTCAACTTGGGAGGTGAATTAGGTCAAGAAACCCTAATTTCTGATTTTTGATGAATGCATCCCCTGAGGCCAAAATTAACTTGATGATTGGGTACATGATGTCCCATGGAGCATATTAGGTTATGCTTTGAAGCATTGGCTCATGCCCAGAGGAAAATTTCCATCTGGAGGCCCTGGTCGACCAAACCCTAATTTGGTGACACTGGCGATCTTAAGGCTTAATCCACCTGGAATGCTGCAACATTGTGCTTGATTCTTGCTGTGGGAGTCCTCTTGATCCATTGTGGATGTTTGAGAGGTTAGAAAAGTTGAAGATCATGTCATTCCTTGATTGATCCTTTGTCTAAGGCTCAAAGAGGGCTTGAAACCCTAAGTGTGATTGTAGTGGATGCTCACCCATCTTTGAAGAGACTAATAAGGTATGATGGCCCATCCATATTATGATGATGATTTGCACAATGATGGGAAATCTTAGTGGTCAAAATTTGGGGTATGACAGATGCCCCTATTTAATCTTCATGGACCCGAAGGTGTGAATGGCGAAGGTATTCGGGCATTCGGGGTGCAAGAGGATTAAATATCGGAATACCCAAAATTTTGATGGTGGTTATGAATGGTAGTTCATGCATCCTTATTCTTTTGCTAAGCAATGATGCTTAGAAAAGGTAAAAACTTCCCCTCGATCCTGGTCTTCAGGCAAGGAGCTGGTCTTAGTTTCTTAAATAAACTTCCCCTCGATCCTGGTATCCTACCATGGAACTGGTCTCAGTTTCTGATATAAACTTCCCCTCGATCCTGGTTTCCTACCAAGGAACTGGTCTCAGTTTCTGATATAAACTTCCCTTCGATCCTGGTTTCTAACCAAGGAACTGGTCTAAGTTTCTGATATAAACTTCCCCTCGATCCTGGTTTCTAACCAAGGAACTGGTCTAAGTTTCTGATATAAACTTCCCCTCGATCCTAGTTTCTAACTAAGGAACTGGTCTAAGTTTCTGAAATAAACTTCCCCTCGATCCTGGTTTCCTACCAAGGAACTGGTCTAAGTTTCTTTCGTCAATAAACTTTATTGACAAGGGACGCTATGTGTAGCGGTTTTCCTCAAACTTCTCGCCGAATTTTCCTGGGGAGATGCCATTTGATGGGAAAAACTTTTGATGTCAGACTTGATGGGGAACCCATCTGTCTGAATTGTAGAGGGGTACAAACTTCTCTGTTGGAGATACCATTTGTTGACTCTATCTAGGGAAAACGAGTCTCTTGAGAGACTGTTTCTGCTTGGGTATTTACATCATACTTTTCTCGGGATCTTCTCGAAGAAATGCCATATGATGTGATCCAATTTTGAGGTGATGATGACCTTTTCGTCAGTGGATTTTTCGGAGAAAAACTGCTGTATTGTCGAATCTCTGATTAAGAGGCTTTCTCTGGGGATTTTCCTTAATCCGGGAAAGCAAAGACATCATCTTCAATGGCGAAGAATGACATTTGCCAAAAGTTTCTCTGGTTTTCTCAGAGGTTCAAGTTATCAAAGTGGTCAAGGGCCAACTCTAATCCAGAAATAAACTGGAGGAGAGAGATTGTTCAGACGCAACACTTCCTGACGAGGAAAGAACTGACAACTCGATTGTGAAGAATTTTATCACTAGAGGACAAGACCGACTAGAGTGATAGTGATGCAATATGAATATGAATGTAAATTAATAATGCATGATGCATGTAAGTATATGCTCACAAAACTGACACGACATACAGATTAGTAGATGAACACGACTGGATACTCGGCCACAGTGGGAGATAAAAAGTATCGTTGGTTCAAGATAGCAATTCTTCCTTGTTTAGGAGAAGTAGTCCCTGTGGGGGAACAACCGTTGGTCGGGATTAGGAGGTAATAACTCGGCTGAAGATGTCAGATGGAGTATTCGCATCTGACATAACTGATCCTTCGTTCAGGCGCACTGGTTTAGAAGGAGTACTTTGATTCTGCACTTTGAAGTTCGATTACTTCTGGCGAAGCGATCGATGTTCTTTCGACGTTCAACAGTCAAAAGAAATTTCCATCTTTATTTTAAAATCAGAAAAGTTTGACAAGTAAATTCATTTTTGTTTCGTTTCAAGAATCGTTGATCATGTTAAAATGTCGTTCTGTAAAGCTAAAACAAATAAGAATTGTAAACAAAAGCACAAGGGCTTAAATTTTATTGATAAGATGGAAATCAGCCAAACGCTTGATTCCATAGAGTATTTACAAAGTTTGAAAATGGTAATTTAAGGGAAAAGGGCTACATTGAAATATAACGACCACTATCCTTCTACCAACTTTGAATTCGGGACATCCTGAGCTTCTGTCAAAGATGACCTTAACTGGAGTTTTCTGATGGATGGCAGGACTGCTACTAGGGGATTTGCCCCTGTTGGACGTAGTTACTTGCCATTATCCCTAACTTTTTCCTGGATTGTACTTTGAGATTTCCAATCCACCGGGATGTTTTTTTGATTATGTCTCTAATTTTTGCCTGGACTGCCCTTTCGGGTTTTCAATCCACCGAGACGTTTTTTTTAGGCTAAGTATTTCTTGACTATATCAACATTTGTGGGGTAGGAAAATTCCTCTCCGTCCATGGTTGCAAGTCTCAAGGCACCGCCTGAGAAAGCTTTCTTGACCACATAGGGGCCGTCATAATTCGGAGTCCATTTGCCCCGGGAATCAGTGAGAAATGATTGTATCTTCTTGAGCACAAGGTCTCCTTTTCTGAAGACACGAGGTCGAACCTTTTTGTCGAACACCTTCTTCATTCTTTGCTGATTCAACTAACCATGGCATAGTGCCGTGATTCGCTTCTCTTCGATCAGGTTTAATTCGTCGTGTCGACTTTGACACCATTCAGCTTCTGTAAGCTTAGCTTCCATCAATACCCGAATTGATGTGATCTCTACTTCTATGGGGAGCACTGCTTCCATGCCATATACTTGAGAGAAAGGGGTTGCCCCTGTTGAAGTGCAGGCAGATGTGCGATAACCGTGAAGAGAAAAGGGTAGCATCTCATGCCAATCTTTGTAGGTTACAACCATCTTTTGAACAATCTTCTTGATATTCTTGTTAGCCGCTTCTACCGCCCCGTTCATCTTGGGTCGGTAGGGAGATGAGTTATAGTGTTCTATCTTGAACTCTGCGCACAACTCCCTCATCATCTTATTATTTAAGTTAGATCCATTATCAGTAATGATCTGGCTTGGAACACCATAACGACAGATGAGATTGTTTTTGATAAATCGGACTACCACTTGTCGGGTTACATTGGCGTATGACGCTGCTTCGACCCACTTGGTGAAGTAATCAATGGCTACCAGGATGAACCGATGTCCATTCGAAGCTTTGGGTTCAATCATGCCAATCATGTCGATTCCCCATATGGAAAAAGGCCATGGGGAAGAAAGAACTTTGAGATGCGTTGGCGGTACATAGATTTTGTCTGAGTATACTTGGCACTTGTGACACCTCCTCATGTACTTGTAGCAGTCGGATTCCATGGTCAACCAATAGTACCCTGCTCTGAGAAATTTTCTCGCCATTGTGTGTCCATTGGCATGAGTGCCAAAGGATCCTTCATGAAATTCTTTTATCAGCATGTTTGCCTCTGGTCTGTCTACGCATCGGAGCAAGACCATGTCAAAATTCCTCTTATAGAGTGTATCACCACTCAGAAAGAAGTTGCCTGCTAGTCTTCTGAGGGTCTTTCGGTTTTTTCTTAGTGCCCCAGGTGGGTACTCTTGTTTCTGAAGGAAGTATTTGATTTCGTGATACCAAGGTTTGTCATCTATGACTGCTTCAATCGCGAAGATGTAAGCGGGCCGTTCAAGGCGCATTATGTCAATCTTAGGTAAGTCGGTCCATTGACCTACACTAATCATGGAAGAAAGGGTGGCTAAGGCATCAGCCATGTGATTCTCATCACGAGGGATGTGATGAAACTCAATTCTGTTGAAGAAAGGTAACAACCTTCTTGCATAATCTTTGTAAGGAATCAATCCTGATTGGTATGTGTTCCAATCTCCTTTGATCTGATTGACGACCAAAGCTGAGTCGCCATATACATCCAAGTTCTTGATCCTCAAATCAATCGCTTCTTCGAGACCCATAATAAAAGCTTTGTATTCGGCCTCGTTGTTTGTGCACTTGAATGTAAGTCTGGCAGTGAAAGGAATGTGGGTACCCTGAGGTCTTATGATGATTGCCCCAATTCCGTTTCCGTAATGATTGACAGCTCCGTCAAAGATTAGTCCCCATTGGGAACTTGGTTCTGGCCCTTCACTGGGTAGTGGTTCATCGCAGTCTTTCATTTTTAGATACATGACATCTTCGTCTAGGAAGTCAAATCCGATTGATTCCTGATCCTCAATTGGTTGATGAGCCAAATGATCGACTAAGACACTTCCTTTTATGGCTTTCTGAGCGTGGTACTCGATGTCGTATTCTGATAACAACATCTGCCAACGGGTGATTCTTCCCGTGAGAGCAGGCTTTTCAAAGACGTACTTGATTGGATCCATTTTTTAGATCAACCAAGTAGTGTGACGAATCATGTACTGGCAAAGACGTTTGGCTGCCCAAGCCAAAGCGTAGCAAGTTTTCTCAAGCATGGTGTACCGAGTCTCGCAGTCGGTGAATTTCTTGCTCAGATAGTAAATGGCTGACTCTTTCCTTTTTGTTTTGTCTTGTTGGCCAAGTACACTACCCATGGAGTCCTCTAGGACTGTTAAGTAGATGATCAGTGGTCTTCCTTCCACTGGAGGTGATAGAATCGGTGGGTTCAACAGGTATTCCTTAATACTGTCGAAGGCGGTTTGGCAGTCCTCTGTCCAAACGGAGTCCTGATTCTTTTTGAGTAATTTGAAAATTGGCGCACATGTTGCGTTCATGAGGAATATGAATCTGGAGATGTAGTTTAAACGTACCAGGAATCCTCTGACTTGTTTTTCAGTTTTCGGCGAAGGCATTTCTTGAATATCCTTGACCTTGTCAGGATCAACCTCAATTCCTTTTTGGCTGACGATGAACCCTAAAAGTTTCCCTGAACGGACACCGAAGGTGCACTTGTTGGGATTCAAGCGGAGTTTTTACTTTCTCAATCGCTTGAATAGTTTTGACAGGTGGGTCACATGCTCCTCTTCTGTCTTAGATTTGGCAATCATGTCATCGACATATACCTCGATTTCCTTGTGTATCATGTCATGAAATAGAGTAGTTATGACCCTTTGATAGGTTGCCCCGGCATTCTTCAAACCGAACAACATTACCTTGTAGCAAAAGGTACCCCATGGGGTGATGAAGGAAGTTTTCTGCATGTCTTTCGGTGCCATTTTGATTTGATTATAGCCCGAGAATCCATCCATGAAGGAGAAAACTTTGAACTTTGTCGTACTGTCTACCAGCATGTCAATGTGCGGCAAAGGAAAGTCATCCTTTGGACTAGCCTTGTTCAGATCTCTGTAATCGACACACATTCTGACTTTTTCGTCCTTTTTTGGAACGGGTACGATATTGGCTAAGCATTGAGGATATTCTGACGTGGCGAGGAAACCCGCGTCAATCTGTTTTCGTACCTCCGCTTTGAGTTTGACGGCCATGTCCGGGTGAGTCCGTCTCAACCTCTGTGTTACTGGCGGACATTCCGATTTCAATGGTAAATGATGTTCCACGATGATGGTATCCAACCCTGGCATGTCTTGGTAGGACCAAGCAAACACATCAGGAAATTCTCTGAGAAGCTTTATCAAACTTTCGTTGACAGTCGGACTGAGCAGTACCCCAATCCTGACTTCTTTTCTCTCTTTCTCTGAACCCAAGTTGACTGTTTCCAATGGCTCTTTGTGAGGTTCAATGGACCTTTCCTCTTGTCTGAGTAATCGGGAGATCTCCTCTGGAATTTCTTCGTCATCTTCTTCTTCAGCCTCAAATACCGGGAATTCAAAGTTGAGAGAAGGCATCAGATCATACGTTTCAACGGGGTTTAAAATAAGCAATCTGCATGACGTGATGATTGTTTTTAGAAGAGATAGAGAGAAATGCAAGAGTGTGTGCAGTGTTTTTCTGAAAACTGCTTGTTTTTATTAGTTATTTTTTAGGATTACCATTTTCTGAGAAAAGCGAAAAGAGAAAACAACAATTAATGCGGAGATCACAGAACGACGTTATTTTATTTATGAACAAGTTGATTCTTGAAACTACAGTCCTATAAAATAGAACTCTATTGCTTTGGGCGAAGCGGAGAGGGATATTTACAGAAAACGAGCCCTATCAAAACATCCGTTTCACCTGGGCAGGGTGAAAGGTTAAAGACGACAATTACTTTGACTTATGAACAATCTTCGAAACATCGACAACAACCCATTGGCGGCAAACTCCTCGGTGAATCACAAAGTCTGGTACTTTCCTTGATTTGTCTTCAGAAATGATACTGATTTTTGGTGGAGCAGGATCATTGGAATCTGTCTCCCAGGCAGAGTTGTCGTAGGAGGATTCCTCTATTGTATTTTGCAGAGTATTGGTGCTCTCAGGTAAATCTCCACATCCAGTTGGCTGGATGTCTTCGAGCCTGATACGAGAGCTTTCGGGAGCGGTGTACTTGACCATGAAGTCAAGTTTTCCACTTGGTTATCCTAAGGTGTCCCACACTTCTTTGGAACTCGAGGAGTCATCCCTTTCGATGACGTTGACCTCGGGAAAAGCATAGTTAATGAATTCTAGTCCTGCAAATTTTGCAAATTCATCGTCATGCTGGATAGGTTCTGAATACCCTGAGTGTTGATCCCATGACATGGTGGGGACACAGGTATTCTTTTCAATGACGCTCAACTGATTTTCATTGTTTGGCTGATTTTCTTGCCCCAAGTCTCCTGGGTACGGCTGCCGGATAGGAAGTTCATCCATTGGGCCATAATAGTCATGGTCAAAGTTGTCCTTCATCAGAGTGTCCTCCTCTAATGAGTTTGGTGGAGCCCGGCATCCTTCCGGATCACAATCTCCATATATCATTTGACGTCTGGCCTGGGTATAAATCTCGGACTCTGTGTGGGATAGCAAAATGGCGTAGGCACTTCTTCCTGAGACATATAACCATCCTCGTTGAGGTAGGACTTCCATTCCTCATCTGTGTCGAAGGAATCTCCCTCGTTGATAGTATGTACTACTTTAGGCACTGGGTGAAGGAAACCTCCACTGTAGAAGAAGTCCTGAATGGGATGAAGACTTTCACCATTAGCAGCTGTCTGGGTGCAGGTTGCAGAAAAACCAAGACCCTTCTTTGTTTTATTATCAGTAAGAATGACAAGTTATCCCCATCCTTTTGCGTTGTTACTCTCGATTACTTTGAGAGCATCTTTGTATGAGGAAATCGATATTCCTTTTTCTTACTGGTTGTCATTGCTCACCGAAAGTGCTTGGAACTGAGTCCCAACAACCTCCTCGGGTTCTACACAAGTAGATAATGACAGGTTACTCACGATCAAGGCTTGTTCTCCACAGACCATGATGAGTTGATCGTTCTTGACGAACTTCAGTTTCTGGTGCAGTGTCGAAGTGACTACCCCAGCCTGGTGTATCCAAAGTCTTCCTAATAAACAGCTGTACGCTGCCTGTACGTCCATGACCTGGAAAGTGATTAGGAAAGTGTGAGGACCGATAGTTATGGGAAGGTCGACTTCGCCGATAACTGCTTTCCAAGACCCGTCAAATTCTTTGACGATGACCTCACTGCCCCTCATCAGTGACCCTTTGAATGATAGTCGCATTAAAGTGGACTTCGGCATAACGTTGATGGTCGATCCTGTGTCTACCAGTACGCTGGCTAAAGCATCGTCCTGGCAGTTAACTGTGATATTGAGCGCCATGTTGTGACTTTTGCCCCCCTCTAGCAAATCCTCATCACCGAATCCTAAGTTATTGCAGGAAGTGATGTTAGAGATGATGCTATCGAACTGTCGTATTGACACATCCTGTTCCATAAAGGCCTGCTCTAAGACTTTCTGTAGACCCTCTCTGTGGGCTTCGGAACTGAGTAAAAGTGATAGCACTGAGATCTTTGAAGGAGTTTGTAACAGCTGATTAACAATGTTGTATTCACTCATTTGGATGAACTTCAGCATCTCATCATCGTCCTTTGAAAGGTCGGGGTTATTGGATTAACTGTCTGGTGGATCAGGAGCTTTTGTCGAAAGTTCCTTTTCTTTGTTAGGTTCTCCAACTCCTCGGTTGAAGATTAAACCGCTCCGTGTTACTCGACTGATGTCTGCAATATTCACGACGGAGGGTAATGGAATTTCCTTTCCATTCTCAATTATTGTTGCACCGTATTTGTAAGGGATCACCTTAGCTTATTCATACGGTAACGGTCCCGGTAGATAGATAACTACAGGAGCCTTCTGATTTTTTTGACTGTCGTAAGTAACTTCAATCAGTTCCTGGTTAAGAACCTTTGATTCGTCCAGTAGAGGGATGATGGTACAAACATCCTTGTTATGTTGATGATCAGAGATTATGACAACGTCTCTGATTTGATACGCGGAGTAGTCCGACGTCCAGTTGATTGGCTCGGGACTCGGACACGGGTGAATCTCTTTACGATCCAACTGACCTTGAAGGGCTGCCCGCACAAGGTAGCATCCTTGGTTATTCTCCGAGCAGACTCTACAGCGTTCATAGTTGTGTGGTGGCACCTGGCCACGCCCGCTCTGAATGCAGTGCAACCTTACCAGGTTTGTTTCCATAGATCGGACATCCTGACTTTGACGCCGAGTAGGGTTTCCATTAAGCACACTGATTTGTTGCGTGTCTTCATCCAGATAGATTGGAACCCACCAGTGGTTTAATAAGTGTTGTAAAGTTCTTTGAACGAGAGCACACCCTTGGTTACTCTCACAACATCCTTTACAGTTCTGATAATCATGTGAAGTGAGAAAACCGAGTTGGACCTGCCTGGCATGTAACTCCACCAAGCTGGTATTCATCAGATGAATATCAAAGATTTGAATCATGTTGATCTGATAAGGATTTCTATCATGGTAGTCCTGGATCCATCCAAGATCTATCTGACGCTGGAGGGCCTCTTGTACAAAAGAGCATCCCTGTTTATTTACCGAGCAAGTCAGACAGGAATTGTAATCGTGCCGCAGCAAATTATGATACTGACTTTGCCTTGAGTGCATTGCCACTAAGTTGACATTCATCGCACAGATGTCGTGATTCTGAATGACGTTGGAACTCGTATAAGTCACGTTGACTCCACGAACTCGATGCTCTTAGATCCATTCAAGATCCAATTGTTCCTGTAGAGCTGCTTGCACCACAGAACATCCTTGATTCTTTTTAGAGCATATATCACACTGGTGATAATTATGACGTGGCACATGGCCATATCCGCTCTATCTACAATACACCTTGACCAGGTTGGCTCTTAACAAGAGTACATCATGAATTTGATAGGTGTTGTTAGACTCTCCCTCTATCAAATTGATTGCAACTTTCTCATGTTGAGGCAGCGGGTTTGTGAGAACATTAGGATTTGTATCCTTGAAAGATAAGACCCCGCTCCTAACGAGCTTTTGTACGTCGGATTTGAAACTGAGATCATTTTCTATGTTATGCCCTGGTCCTCCTTGATGGTAAGGACACGTCTGATCCGTTTTGAACCAAAAAGGCGAATTTTCCGGTACTGTAAGGGGAGACTTAGTTTGGACATGCCCCTTGACCAGTAATAATGGAACCAATTCTGCGTACAACATGGGTATAGGGTCGAACCCTAGTGGTCGCATTGTACGGTTGTTGTTGTACTGAGGACGACCCTGATGAAGAGAATGTTGTGTCCTTTGCTGAAGTTGTTGTTGATTAGGTTGGCTCTGAGCAACCTGAGGTTGATACGTAGGAACAGGCGTGGGATTGATAGCAGGAGTTACAGCTGCTACTGGTTGGTAACGTCTCCTTTGCTTTCCGAGAGAGATATTCCCGATATCTTGCTCTTTTTTCTTAAGGAGAGCACTACCGTATCGTTTTGTACTACTTGATGATCCAGCATTTTTAACCAAACGTCCTTCCCAGACCGCTTCCTCAAGACGAACTCCCATGCCCACCATCTTCGTGAAGTCACTGGGTGTACTGGCGACCATTCTGTCGTAGTAAAATGAGCTTAAGGTCTTTAAGAAGATCTTTGTCATCTCTTTTTCCTCAAGAGGTGGACAAATCTGGGCGGCAATTTCACGCCATCTCTGAGCGTACTCCTTAAAGGTTTCCTTATCCTTTTGTGACATTGATCTTAGTTAATTTCTGTCCGGTGCCATGTCTAAATTGTATTTATATTGTTGAACAAAAGCAGCGCCAAGATCTCTGAACGTGCCGATCGTAGCGCGGTTTAAACCCATGTACCATTTTAATGCGGCACCGGTTAAACTATCCTGAAAGTAGTGAATCAGTAGCTCTTGGTTCTTTGTCTAAGCTGACATTCGCCGGGCGTACATCACCAAATGGTTCTGAGGGCAAGAGTTACCCTTGTACTTTTCAAAGTCGGGCACTTGGAACTTGTGTGGAACTTTCACATTGGGGACCAAGCAGAGGTCCGCGGCGTCCTTTCCAAATAAATCCTGACCGCGAAGGGCTTGCAGTTTTTTCTGCATCTCCAGGAATTGTTCCTGGAATTCATTCATTCTGTCGATCATGCTGTCATTTCCACCAGAGGGTATCTGTGGAATCTGTCCTTCCGGGACAGTGTGTACCGCGGGCGGTGGTACAGTCATTATGGCTGAGACTCTCGGTGTCTCCCGAAGTTTGTAACCTTCAGGAGTTGCTTGCATGCCCCTGGCATCTTTGCTTTCCCGAAGTTTGTAACCTTCAGGCCCAGCGGCTCCAGCTGCGGTTCCCTGATCCTCAGTGATCGGCGAAACATATCCTTCTGGGATATAGTTAATAGACATGCCCTAGGGATGATCTTTCGGCATTTTGTACCTAGGATCATACTTCTCCACTATGGGCGTTGATGTGATCTCTGAGATCACAGTCCTTTGTTGTTGCATTTGAGCTTCTGCTAGAGCTTGCATGTCGTTATAAAGCTTTCTCAGATCCTCTTTCAGAGAGTCGATCTCTTCTCTCAACTCTCTGTTCTCTTCCTCGAGACCATCCATCTTTTTCTGACGATTGGCCCGAGTATTGTACGAATGAGACAGTTTAACTCTAGAATCGAGACGCAAACGTGAGATTCGTAGGTAAGAAGAATGCGTTTATGAGAATGATGAATGCAATGATTATTAATTATTTTCGTTTATTCAAAGTAAACTTCGACCATTGGATTGCAAATATCAAATAGTGGGGAAACCCCCATTTTATTGAATTCAAAGGATTGCGGAAATGGAAATACAGTAAATTACAAAGTACTGAAAAAGGAAATCTAAACTAATAGATCCTGAGTCCTCTCTGAAGAGAGCTCAGGTGCTGGTTCGGGTGCTTTCCTTTTCTTTGACCGGGGCTCTAGGGCCGTTGTCGGGTTGTCATTCCTTTTCCAAGTGAAAGGAGCAAGCAAATTCCTTTGGTCATCCTGATTTTCTACAGCATGCTGCTCTAAAATCTCAATCAGAGCATCCTTTTCTTTTAACAGTTGTTGTATTTTCTTGCACTCTACATTGAGAATACGGTACTTGTTCCTCCAAGACCTCTTCTCCTGCTGAACTTTGCTGAGAGTAACCTGAAGTTTTTCCGTCTCAGACATGAAATAAAGGGCAGAGTCCCTTAATGGAAGAACTTCCTGACGAGGGTAAGGCATCCTCAGCTTGAGAGCTCTAGTTTGTACCCAGTGGAGATAAGCCTCCATCGAGACACAGTCTGGTTTTCCTAGAGACTCTCGTCCTTTCCTGTGAATGTGTTTCCAGGCATGCACTATTTCCGTCTTTAGTGCCCTGTCATTTTCTCCTTCCTTGAAGAAAAGATCTTCCAGATGAGCATTGCGCGGGACATGCCTCATTGGGTATCCAAATTGACGACAAACAAACACTGGATGATAGTTGATTCCCCCTTTAGTTCCTATAAGGGGTACATTTGGGAAATTTCCACAACGGTCAATGATTTTGATCTCGTTGTAGATTCGATTGTACCAATCGATGTTAGAGTTGGTAAGAGACATGATTCTCTGTGACCAACGTAAAGTATTTTTTTGATCCCAAAATGCAGCAGACATAGGCAAATGGGAAGTGAACCATTTATAAAGCAAGGGTACACAGCACGTGATTATTCCTCCGCTGTATAAATTCCTTAAATGTACTGAATGATACGCATCTGCGAGTAAGGTTAGTACGGGGTTTCCGATCAGGAAAATCTTAATGGCGTTGATATCTACAAAGTTATCGATGTTGGGAAACAAAAATAACCCGTAGGTGAGCAAAACAAAGATGCTCTCGAAAGCGGCCACGTTCCCTATACTAGTAAAGTACAGAGCTTTCTTTATCAAGAACTGGGCTGGCAAACCATGGATGCCACCCTTAGTGGTCATGTGAGTCCTGACTTCTGACTCGTCCAAATAAATTGCTCTCGCAATGGTCTGATCCTTTGGAATTTCTTCCAGTCCAGAAAAGGGAGTTGGATCAATAATATGTAAATCAGTCAGGTGAGAATACTCCTCCAGCATTGGTGCAAGATGATAATCTGGGAATGTGAAACAGTGATAGACCGGATTGTAGAACTGGATTAGTGTGGACAGGATTCCTTCGATTACATGGACCCTTAATAGAGACAGCAGTCCTCCATACTTGCTCTGAAAGCCTCATGGTTGGTGATCATTCTCGCCAAACCTCTTAAATCCTCTAACTTTGGAACCTTGAAGGTGTACTTATGAGTTTTCCTTCTACCGAAATCCATTAGCGCAATCTCCTTTCTCTGATATTTGCAATCATTGTCTTAGTTTAATTTGAAAAAGAGAGACTAGAAGAGAATATTTTTTTGTTTTAATGTTTTTTAAATGAATGCATGAATGCAACACACAAAAATATAGAAAAAACATGGGGTCAAAGGGTCGGTGTCATGAAGTCAAGCCTCTAACCCCCCCCCCCCCCCCCCAAAGGTTTATACTGGTGATTTTTTGTACCTGTCCGCAAAATCATTGACCCCTCTGGGATAACAATGGTAAGCAGATCGCCAGCGAGCTGATGTATCCTAGAGCGATCTCAAATGAGGGTAGTATCACGTGACAACTATTTTGGATAGCTTCCGCACTACAAAATGGCTTAAGTCTACTAGAAACCTTAGCTTCTCAGATAACCCAGTCGACCACACTACTTTCAACAACCGAAGTCGTATAGGCAATGTATCTGCAAAGGGAGTCTCCACTGAGTTTGATGGTCGATCGTGGGCTCTTAACTGGGATTCACTCCCCGCAATATTACCCGTATTGCCATCACCTATCTTAGGTGTATACTCAATCTTTCCACATGCGGCATCGCACACATTCCCATTAGCAGAAAAATAAACACATATATCAATTAGGAAAAGCAGTATATATATTTGTCTTAATCATCCTAGACCTCTAGTCTTATGATCCTATATTGACAATGACTCCCCAGCAAATTCGCCATTTCTGTGACATTTCAAGAACTCAGGGCTTTCTACCGTAAGGATTGTAGGAAAGAGAAGATGGGCCCCACTTTGGGCGCCATTTTTTCCTGTGGCACTTTTTTAAGGTTTCTACCTAAGAGATGGGAAGAGAACAAGATCTCGCGGTCCCCAGTGAAGTCGCCATTTTTCTGTAGCGCGAATTTTTGCTTGGTTGCGAAGCACTATCGCTTTGGGGTACTACAATTCGATTCATTTTTTATCCTGTTAAGCTGTTTAAGGAAGGGAAATAGATGTCTCCAATTAACCCTAATTGCATACTGAGTTTAAACAGGTGACGGTTGGTTTACAGATGCTATTAAGATTGTGGGTCTCTCTTAGGTTATTTTGTTAAAAAAATAGAGTGCCTGGACTATTTGTGAGGTAAGATGTTAATGTGTTTAGATTTGATGCTTTTGGGTTGATTTGGTGGAGATACTGGGTTTTGGGTTTTTGATTAGTATGCTCGCTAAGATTTTTCCAATCTTATGCCTACGTATTCCCGTTTAACGAAACAGGGAAATCAGAGCGATCGTAGTTCCTCATATTCTATGGGAGGAAAAAAGGTTATTTTGGTGTCTTGTTCAAAGCCCAAGACGTGAAGCTAAATATGGTTTGTATCTTGTTCAAAACCCAAGATGTGAAGCTGAAGGGTCTATTTGTATCTTATTCGAAGCCCAAGATGTGAAGCTAAAGGGTTTTGACTTTAGAGAGAATTTATCATCTCTAAAGGGGGATATTTGGTCTGTTTGTCACAATTGTTGGGTGACTGATTATAAAGGAGAATTACTTTAACTGGGATATGTGAATCCAACAATACCATAATTTCCTTTATAGGGGATTTTTAACCTGAAGGAGAAGACTTTAACTCGGTTTAGAGCAATGTCATCTTTCATTAGGAATTTCTCATGCTAAAAGAGGGACAGTGGCGTGGATGTAAATAATCCAGAGGCTTGCCGCTTACAGCAATTAGATGAAGGAAAAGGAGTTGTTGATGTTTGTATCCTGTGAGCAAGGCACAGATTTTGATGCTAAAAGGTTGATTGACTCAACCAGGGTTTTCTTATACAAAGCCTAAGAGAAGGCTGTTGACCCAACAAGAGGGTGTTATTATGTGTCTCGTACGAAGCCCGAGATAGTGGCTAAAAGGGGTTGACTCAACAAGAGAGTGCTAACAAGTGACTGACTCAACAAAAGTGTGCTTTTATATGTGTTTTGTACGAAGCCCGAGATGGAGGCTAAAAGGTTTTGACTCCACATGAGGGTCTTTTATACTCAACAAGAGAGTGATTTTGTATCTCGTACGAAGCCCGAGATGGAGGCTGAGAGGGAAGTGACTCAACAAGAGAGTCTTTTATACTCAACAAGAGAGTGATTTTTATCTCGTACGAAGCCCGAGATGGAGGCTAAACAGGTTTGACCCAACAAGAGAGTCTTTTATACTCAACAAGAGAGTGTGAAAAGATTAGCTCCGCTGGGGAGAATCATTGTACAAAGCCCAAGAGGAGGCTATTGTGCTGGTGACTGTTTCAGTTTAGTGACAGGTCCAGTATGTTGGATAAAAGAGAAAATCAGTTCTTATGAAGGGAACAATTAAAGGTATTGTTGTGCTTTAGGATTGATCATAGGATCAGGGTTACTTCCTTTTCTTTAAGGAAATGGAAAATCCAAAGGGTATTGAGACTGTCCAAGTCTACTGGTGTTTTGAGAAATCGATTCTCAGGTAGTGAAATGATCTTTGTATGATGCCCAAGAGAAGGCTGGTATGTTAAGGGATGAAGGTCAACCCATTAACAGGTCTGACAGTTGACTCAGAAAGACAGCTCTAGCAAATTGATGACTAGGTTCTGTTCCTATACCTGTAGAGGTCTCTGGGTCCTTGTACTAAGCCCAAGAGAAGGCATGAGAGCTTTTAAGAAGCCGAAGGGTCCTTGTATAACGCCCAAGAGGACGCGGGGATGCTTTTAAGAAGCCTGTGGGTCCCCAAACCCCGAGAAGCTCAAGACATGCCATTCACCGAGAATAGATCAAGCCAGGAAAGTCCGAGAATTTGGAAGAAACTCAAGAGATGCCATTCACAGAGAAAAGATCATCCCTAGGGAGTAGAGTCTCTTTGACGATTTCTAAGAGTGACAGTCTGAGAAAGGGTTCACCGAGAATGCTGCCTTTCACGTCTCCATATTGTTTAACCCCAAGAGGAGGGAAGACTGTGTCTGGTTATCCTATGGGGATCTAGTTTTGTTTGTATTTAAGAGTGGCCAACAGGACTTTACCTAGTGCTAGACGTAGTTGCCGGGGAAAACTCTAAATAACTATACTAGTATTACACAGTTGATATTTGACAAGTATATAAAAGTTTGTGAAAGAAGACTTACAGTGAGCAGCCCCACAATATAGTTATATATATGAAAGCGGATAAAGAAAGCGGGTAAAAACTTACCCGGTTGTAGAGCTTCCATGCTGTTTGGTTAGTTGTTCAACAAAGAAATCTTTGATAACAATATTATATTCAAAATCAAAGGAGAAAGTGCTTTGAAAAGGTTGTTGGGGCTTACAGCTCAAGGAGAGGCCCAAGGTTTTATCAGTGATTGCACTGTTGTTTGAAATTGTACAGGGACTTATACAAGTGACTGAGGCCCAAAAAGGTTTTCTGTACAAAGGGATGGATCTTACACTATCTCAAGAGGCCCAAAGGTGTTTAAAGAAAAAGAATGGGGCTTATAACACGAGGGTAGGCCCAGATGATTTGTTTTTTGAATTGTTGATCGTGCCGAGATTTCTTTAACATACTGGGTCTTATACAATGCACTGAGGCCCAAAAAAGTTTTGGTTAAAAAAGGGTTTGGGTCTTATACTATATTAGAGGCCCAATGATTTATTTTTGTACAAGTGGCGGGGCTTACAGCTCAAGGAGAGGCCCAAGGTGATTTTGCTAAAAAAGGCGACGATCACGCCGTTGTTTTTGAAAATACAGTGGGACTTATACAATGACTGAGGCCCAAAAAGTGGTGTATTTACAATGGGGGTGGGTCTTACACTCTAATAGAGGCCCATGAGTGTTTGAAAATGATTTGCGAGGGTGAAAATCAAAGAAACCCTAATTTTGTTTTCCTTTAAAAGTAAATATTTAAAGAAAATCAAATAAAATGATAAAAACACCAAATAAGTTTGAATAAACCACTTGCGATTTTTGTTTAAGATTTGAAAAAATGAGGTTTTAATCACAAGATGAATTAAACTCATTTGGTTTTGATTTTCAAAGTAAATATTCACTTTTAAATATTTAAAAACAATTAAAAAGGAATTTATTCACAAAAATACTAATTATACTAAATAACTAATATAAATTTTATTTTATTTTTTGGAATAAAATATTTCAACATTTTTGTGATTTTTTGCAAAAAGAACCAATAAAAAATAATTAAAATTGAGAGAGTTATTAATTTTTCAAATCATTAAAAATAATAAGAAAAACAATAAAAAGTGGAAAAAATAGCAAAAAGAGGATCTGGGGCGAACCCCAGACCTCTTGTGTATAGGGTGCGCGCCTTACCACTGGGGTGGTGATACATCCGTTGATTGAAATACAACCACAAATATACAAGGCTTGCCTTGTTTTTGGCCTGGCACAAGGCAAGGCAAGGCAAGGCAAGATTTTGGTTGAAAATGTGAAGGCCATAACTTTCTCATTTCTCCATGGATTGGGACAAAATTTAGATCTATCCTGCCTAGAATTTCACAAGGAATCCAATGGTGGTGGTGTTTTTTTCAGATCATGCTCCTATTGAAAAACCCGATAGTGGTTTTGAAATAGGCCATGATTTGCATTTTCTGTGCCATCTCTTGGTACAAGCATGAATTACATGATAAATT
Source organism: Lathyrus tuberosus (assembly GCA_022829125.1). NCBI lineage: Eukaryota > Viridiplantae > Streptophyta > Magnoliopsida > Fabales > Fabaceae > Lathyrus > Lathyrus tuberosus. Next base: position 10,575,049 of record JALAZF010000039.1, on the reverse strand, counting down.
GGTGCAACCATAACACATATAACATGATTAAGAGATGCATGATCAGTGGACATCAAAAGAAAGCATGATTCAAAGAATCCAAGTTGTGATGCTTACCTCTTTTTGGAGCTTTTGTGCAATCTGCCAAGGGCTTTTTTCTAGAAATGATTTGATGCTTTAAACAACCTCAAATGATCCCTTAGAAGCTTTTAGGATGGTTGGAATCAGCTGGAAACCTCAGGAACAAGTTTGAGCTCTTTCTTGCAAAAGGGGCAAAAGTGGCCAAAATAGCAACTCTCTCAAATGGTGTTCCAGATGGGGGGAACCATTAAGGTCAGTTCAAGGATGATATTTGGAGTGTGTTTGAGGTTTTATCTGGTTTGGAAAGTGACTGAATCAAGACATGGCTTGAAAAATGCACAAAAGTCTAATTTTGAGGTTTTGAGAGCTGACTTTGTGATTTTGGTGTTACATGTCACTTGTGAGAGTTTGGACAGCTTAGATATGACATATTGGATGTGTTTGGATCATGAGTTGTGGTGGAATTGCTCTCTAACTCAAAAACTCAGAGTTATCTTGCTAAAGAAGGTATTTTTGCCTAGAGAAGAGATTTTGAGGAATGCAAGTGTTGTAGTGCTTTGGTGTACTCAAACTGAACACAATTGAGCTCTATTTATAGTAGAGCAAGTTTGCTTTGGCTGCAATAGTGAATGACAACTGCAGTAGAGGTTTGACCAATGTTGATCAATGAGAATCTAAGTCTCCTCTAGCCATTGACTAGAGGTTAGGGCACAGGCTGCTGGTTCCCTTGGTCTTGGATAAGTCTTGACTGAATTCAGTTGGAAATGGCTCAGTCCATGCCACCTTGGTGCATCCATAAATGCTCCAAACCAAAATTGGAGTCTTGTCCCTCTTTTAGGCATTTCTAGGTTTGGCATGCTACTTTTGGTTCCAAAGACTTGGGAGGCTTATGGATCAGGGTTTGTCCCTCCTTGGTCCCCCCTTGAGGTGTTCAGATGGATAGATTTACTTGCACTTTGCAAAATTTGAGCAAATCGAGCAAAACTCCCAAATCTGCCTTGCCATGACAGTTTGCAGCAAGGCATATTGGCATGGTCATATCTCATGGCCCAAGTGGAATTTGATGGAGTTCTTGCCCATTTTGGAAAGCCCTCATATGATACAACAACTGTTTGATCATAATTGGTTTTGATACTTTTTGGATCCAAGTGAAAAATGCCCCTACATTTTGAAAAAAGTAAGACAAATTCTGACTTAGTGAAAATTTCACTAAGTGTTCGAAAAAAGTGGCATTTTCACTTTTTGTGATTTTGATTATTCCATAACCTAAAATCCATGAGGAATTGGAATGAGTTGTGTTTGAAGCTTTTGTAGAAGGCCATGAGAGCTACAAATCCAGCTTTGAATGAGGAAAAATGGCCTTGTGGTTTAGGAGTTATGATCCTCCAAAGTTGGTACCCTAGGCACTTTGTTTCATAACTTAGAAAAATTTCTAAGTTTTTATGGTTACCCCTTTTACAAGTTATCCCACTTTTCTTGATTTTTATTGATGAATGATGATTCCAATCGCACATTAACATCATTTTAGGGTTAAGGAACCATAATTGACCAAAAAATAAAAAAGTCAAACTTTGACTTTTGGGCACAGTTGACTTTTTATCAGATGAATTCTAAACTGTGCGATCTTCTATGAAATCAAGTCCTTGACCTAAATCAAACTTGATGGATTGATTTCATAGGTGTTATAGGGTGTATTGAATCATGTCCTAGGGTTTAGGAGTATGTCCTGGTCAAAAGTCAAAGGTACAATTGACTTTTTCCGCGAAACCCTAACTGTGGTTCTGATGAACCTGAAACTTGGGAGCCAAGCTTCTTGGATCAATCCATTGTTGCAAATGGATCAATGTGGTTTATTAGAGACCCTCAAATCCTCTGTTAAGGTCTTGGCTCATGATTTGTCCCAAAAGTCAACTTGGGGGGTGAATTAGGTCAAGAAACCCTAATTCCCGATTTTTTATTAATGCATCCCCTGAGGTCAAAATTGACTTGATGATTGGGTCCATGATGTCCCATGGAGCATATTAGGTTATGCTTTGAAGCATTGGCTCATGCCCATAGGAAAATTTCCATCTGGAGGCCTTGGTCGACCAAACCCTAATTTGGTGACACTAGCGATCTTAAGGCTTAATCCACCTGGAATGCTGCAACATTGTGCTTGATTCTTGCTGTGGGAGTCCTCTTGATCCATTGTGGATGTTTGAGAGGTTAGACAAGTTGAAGATCATGTCATTCCTTGATTGATCCTTTGTCTAAGGCTCAAAGAGGGCTTGAAACCCTAAGTCTGATCGTAGTGGATGCTCACCCATCTTTGGGGAGACTAATGAGGTATGATGGCCCATCCATATTGTGATGATGATTTGCACAATGATGGGAAATCTTAGTGGTAAAAATTTGGGGTATGACAACAGGGTAATCCTACGAGGCCTCAAACAAAGGCTAGACGAAACGAAGAAACAATGGGTCGAGGAGCTGCACAGCGTGCTCTGGGCCTACCGTACCACGCCCCACTCTTCGACCGGGGAAAACCCTTTCCGTCTAGCATACGGGACTGAGGAAGTAATCCTCATTGAGATACACGTACCCTCCAGGCGGACTGAATCCCCCCTGGACGAGGAGACAAATAGAGAGACACTAAGGGAGGAGCTCGATCTCGTCGAAGAGGTCCAGTCACGAGTAGCCCTCCACGAGGCCTCACTAAAATAAAAAATCACAATTAGGCACAACGCCAAAGTTATACGACGAGAATTCCAAGTAGGCAGTCTCGTCCTAAGGAGGAATCACAAAGATTCTCGAGAAGGCAAACTCGCCGCTAACTGGGAAGGGCCCTATCGTGTTCGAGCAAAAACAGAGAAAGAGGCCTATTACCTAGAACAACTTAGCGGGGAAGAACTTGCTCGAGCATGGAATGTCGAAAAGCTAAAAAAATATTATAGTTAGGGCCCTGACTGTCGGCGTGCTCCATCGACACGATGAGCAGAATGTAACATCCCAATTCCCATCGCGAATAAATAATACATAATTAAATCAAAGTAAATAAAAATTTATTTTTCTGACAGAAACAAGGATGCCACATTTAAAGAAAGAAAACACAATCCCTGCTCATAAATTTGATACATAACACAAAATGGAATAAACATAAAAGGGAAACTTTTTCCAACAAATGGAAAGTTCAATTATGGAATAAAGCAAAAAGATCCATAACTGACTTTTTTTACAAAATAAATTATTTTATAACATCAAAATATTCATACGAAGGTAATACAAAATAAATCCAACAAATGTATACATATATAACAAAAGCGTTCCCCGACTCCCGTGTTACGTATCAGAGCAAACAGACCGACAAAAGGATGGAGAACTAAGCTTCACAAAAGCCTCCAAGACACAAATTTGCAATTACCTCATAGGGCAACAAACCACAGCAGAAGGGTGAGAAATAACAACTAAATCAAGATTGCATAATAATATGCAAACACATAAAAAATTCACATGCATAGTTATTCTCACCACAAGCATCACATACTAATACATATTGCATGCCACAAATACATAACATATATCACTTATAGCAACATAATCACATATTTGCACATAAGGCATACCAAAGTTATGACATATGGAAACACACCACCACATCACATATATTCATGTATAGCATACCATAGATAATTAATACAATCATTGTAAGATACAACATCCCCACAAAACATAGCATATGTCTATACATAAAACATATCATCCATAACCAATGCATTTATCACATATGCACATCAATTCATTAATCCGATCACAAACTCAACACATAATCAATTAATTCACAATCTTCCACACATAATCAATCCATTCATGATTTTCCACACATAATCAGTCCATTCATGATTTATGCAAATGCAAAGAGACCGACACAACGACTCTATGCAAATGCAATGTGGTACCATGCATCCATCAATCTCATCATCAGTCCACTTAGGAACTATTGGAATCATCGCTTATTACTTAGTGTAACTCCCCGTCGGGCAAACGATGTTCCCTGTCGCTTTAGGTCCTCTTGGTATAAGGCTCACAACATTTATGGATCGCTTTAGGTCCTCTCGGTATAAGGCTTACGATCCGATCACTTTAGGTCCTCTTTGTATAAGGCTCGCGATCGTCTATAATCATCGCTTTAGGTCCTCTCGGTATAAGGCTCACGATGTTATAGCGGATTCCCTCTGGAACCATTTCGTCGCTCACACCCACTAGGGCACACGACATCACAAGAATGCATATCATGATGCTTGGCATACAATGACTCATGACATTCAAATGCACACATATATGCAACCATAATCATGCATATACAACCAAACACAACATATTGCATTTACTTGCCCTTAGGCCACAAACCATCATCACAACAATTACAACAACTTATCACATGCTTCAACATGATATAAACCACATAAAAGCTCCACGTTATATAACAATAGCACAACACACGGTAAAACACCAACCGCACGCATTTAACGCGATAAAAACCCGACAACCCAACACTTTTACAAAACCACGACTTAAATCATTCATATACTTCCATTCAAACCATTTTTAATAGAAATAATATTTCATTAGCTTTCCAATGCTTCGAACGGGGGTCAAAACGGACTTACGGTTCAAAAGTTATGACGAAAATACGAAAACCATGTTTTTGCTGTCCCAGACAAATTCGCCTGGCGAATCCCTGGCGAAGCAGACTCGCCACTAACTCGCCTGGAGAATCTGGACGAACCAGAATTCCCCCAAAACGTGTTTGGGACCTAGAAATGATCAAAACCTTCAACCCACATGATATTATTGCACCCAATGACCCAAAACAACATGTTATAACACATTTAGGCATGCATTTCATCAATTTCCACTCGATTTACCATTTCTCTCAAATGTTAAAACTTAACATTTTCCATCAAAATCAAACCAAACAAACACATACATATACATATACAAATACAAGCATGATATAATCAAAACTTCTCACCCTTACCCGATTAATCGCGATTGAAACGGAGTTTTCTCGATTTTCCACTTTCTCCTCTTCTCTCTTTCTTTCTTCTCCTTTTCCTTCTTTCTCTCTTTTCTTTCTCTTCTTTTTCTTTTCTCTCTTTTTCTCTCCACTTTCTATTTATAAAATATCTACTTTTTCTAAGATATCTAACTAATCAATTGACCATTTTACCCTTACGCTCAAATATCTCTCAAACGCTCTCAGAATGCGATAAAACATAAACATACCGATGAAAAACATATCGTGCAATAAAAGTTAAAAAGAAAAATATAATGTAATGCAAATATTTTACCTATCAGGGAAATTAATCAATTAACTCAAATAGCAGGTAAAATACAATAAATTCACACATTTCACAAAATTCACATAAATGAAATAAATAAATACAATTAAACAAATCCGGGCGTTACAATTCTCCCCCACTTAGACATTTTCGTCCTCGAAAATATAACTGAGACGAACAACTCTGGATACGACTCTCGCATCCGACTAACCAACTAACATGCCAACACTAGGCACACCACGAATAACACAAGCTGACAAACCACCTTACTAACAACAGATACAACAACGACACGACAACGATGACAACTACAACGACAAGACGCAAAGACCATACAATGCACTTGACGACCAACTCACAACTCAAAGAATACCCAAGTTACGAACACACACAGGAATCAGCTACTCGCACTCGAACCAACACGATGGAAACGAGGCAATAACACAAACAAGAACATAAAGTTCCACGACACAACATCGATTCAACAACCTCTACATAACCATAATACCAACATCCTTGTCACACAACAATATTGCCACAATGCTACGATTCCCCAATCGGACATATAACCAAAACATCCATCCACATAGTAGCCCATGAATAATATTTACACCTTTCACCTAACACTTCCATTCTGAAACGTCCAATGGTCTCATCATTCCCACATGTTTCCAATGTCCTACCTATGAACTCTTACAAGTCACACACGCATATACGAAATATGCTACATCACGCTTCCGCTGCGCACTCTGATTACTCGTAACCATCAAAACTACTAATCTCACGTCCAAAGTCTAACTCATTCTCATATTCACCAAAAATCACTGTTCACTTTTAATATACCCAACCTCACACTCTACTGTGTTATCTCACACACCAGACACAAGTCTCTAAACTGCTCAAATAATTCTAACTCCCTGACCAACAAAACAGTCATATGCATAAAAACTTTCGACTTAACTCTTCAGGAACAACCTTAGCTTTTCCCGAAGGATAATCCAAGTCAAATTCATAACTCGCCACGAATTCCAACCCTCCTCGTTGTCTCATACTTTATTCCTTCAGACCAAACAAGTACTCTAAACTCTTGTGATTACTAAACACTTCAAACCTAGAACCATAAAAATAATACCTCCAAATTTTCCAACACAATACAACCACAACCAATTCCAAATCTTGAATAGTATAGATCCTCTTATTAATCCTCAATTGTCGTAAAGCATAAGCCACGACTTTACCATCTTGAATTAACACACTGACTAAGCTCATCAAGGACATATCACAATACCTCACCAACGGTTTATTAGGATCACACAGAATCAAAACTGAAGTCGTAGACAAATTCTACTTTAAACCTCTCAAACTTTCTTCACTATAAACATCTAAAGCAAACGACTTACCCTCTGCAAGTCAACTGAGATAACAGAAGTACAAACTTAGCAAAGTCTTCCATAACCTGCAGTAACAACCAACTTAGCCCAAAAGTTTCTAATCTCCTTAACCAACTTCGGAGCCTCTCAATGTAGAACTGCATTTGTTTCCGATGGATCCATAACAATACTATCATCGGAAATGACATATCCAAGAAAACTAACCTTTTCAACCAAAATTCTCACTTGAATAATTTAGCATAAAACTTCGTCTCTTTTCAACACTTGTAATTCAAATCTCAACACTCTACCTGTTCTTCCTCTAAGTTTATAACAGATCTGAATATCCTCAATCAAAGCCATTACGAACTTATCCAAATGAATATAGAAGATATGATTTATCTACTCCACAAACATTCCAGACGCATTACTAACACCAAATAACATCACTGTACGTTGTAATGTCCAACCAAACCAACCCTCATCCAAACTTGTCCAAACTCACATACAAGCTTAATCGAGTAAATAACAACCTATTCCGATGATAATAAACCCAACCAGTCACATGAAATCGATCAAAGTCTCAACTCACAAAATTCACCACTCTTATCGAACGTTCCAACCAAATTCCAAAAGATATAAATTCTTAAAGTTTTTGCAAAATTCTTCACTGGGTAATTCTAACACCAACATCCAATATTCCATCCGGAAACACATCTGGAAATCACGCACAACTGGCAGCCCTTCACTGTGGCTTTCCTGTCAATTCCAGAACACTATTATCATAAATATAACAAACACCTTGGTTTCATTGCCTAAGAGTTTTTCTACTCACTTAGCAGATCCAAACCCCAGATCTTCACCTTCGTAAAATTTCAGTTCACACTCTACTCTCTGAGAACAACCATTAACGATACCCAATCGTTCTCTCTCAATGACTTCCCAACTGGACCAACATACCAAAACCTCTAATCCGTCTCATAAACAATAATTTCACTTTCCACAGCATAGAACACTTTCATAGCTTCATATCGATATAAAGAATGCTTAAATCGGACACCCGAGTCAAAAGATATGAATTTTTGAAGGAAAGTCAATTATTGGAAAACAGCCAGATCCGCCTGGCGAGTAAGGATTTCGCTGGTGAATACCTCTTCGCCAGCCCTCCGCCTGGCGAACTGGCGGCGAAACCTGATTTTTCTGAAAACCCAAACTTCCAGTAGCTACACATGTTCTGTCTCTTGAATTCCGCCTGGCAAATTAGAATTCCGCCTGGTGAATCCCTCTTCGCCAGCACTTTGCCCGGCGATCCAATGGCAAGACCCCATTCGCCTAGAGATTCCTGATTCGCCTAGCGAATCGCACCAGAAGCAGAATTTTCTGTTGCGTATTTCATGGTTTCCACACCTCAAAATCCAACTTTTCCAAACCAACACATTTTCAAATTCCAAACAATCCATTGCACACACTATCAAAGCCGGAAAGACACGTCTATCCCATCCAACATAATTCCGTCTACTATCAACAAGAGATTAAGGGTGATCAGTTCCTTAATTTGTCAATAGACAGCCGATAATCATGATGGGGCATAAACCGTCTTTACCAAACTATAATAGCATTTCTTGCATCTTGTGCACTCAACTACCTAAGGCACAATTCCTTAGTTGACATAAACCTTACCTCCACATTCCCTTCGGAACCGGGAACAACATTGTCCAAACAACACTTACAATCTGGCAAACAGCGACACACCAAGCCAACGCTCCACAACTGAAGCAACTTGGAGAAGCACCGGCTTCTCCCCCACTTATCTCATTCTCACACCTGAAGACAAAGGATTAGGAAACCAGAAAGCATTGACAGTGTTTCACACACATATCATGTACTAAGGGACAAACAACATCGACAATATTCAACTGTCACACCAACTGACTCAACAACTTGGTCGGACGGACCGACCTGCTCTGATACCACTATTGTAACACCCCAATTCCCATCGCAAATAAATAATACATAATTAAATCAGAGTAAATAAAAATTTATTTTTCCGACAGAAACAAGGATGCCACATTTAAAGAAAGAAAACACAATCCCTGCTCATAAATTTGATACATAACACAAAATGGAATAAACATAAAAGGGAAACTTTTTCCAACAAATGGAAAGTTCAATTTTGGAATAAAGCGGAAAGATCCATAACTGACTTGTTTTACAAAATAAATTATTTTATAACATCAAAATATTCATACGAAGGTAATACAAAATATATCCAACAAATGTATACATATATAACAAAAGCGTTCCCCGACTCCCGTGTTACGTATCAGAGCAGACAGACCGACAAAAGGATGGAGAACTAAGCTTCACAAAAGCGTCCAAGACACAAATCTGCAATTGCCTCATAGGGCAACAAACCACAGCAGAAGGGTGAGAAATAACAACTAAATCAAGATTGCATAATAATATGCAAACACATAAAAAATTCACATGCATAGTTATTCTCACCACAAGCATCACATACTAATACATATTGCATGCCACAAATACATAACATATATCACTTATACCAACATAATCACATATTCGCACATAAGGCATACCAAAGTTATGACATATGGAAACACACCACCACATCACATAAATTCATGTATAGCATACCATAGATAATTAATACAATCATTATAAGGTACAACATCCCCACAAAACATAGCATATGTCTATACTTAAAACATATCATCCATAACCAATGCATTTATCACATATGCACATCAATTCATCAATCCGATCACAAACTCAACACATAATCAATCAATTCACAATCTTCCACACATAATCAATCCATTCATGATTTTCCACACATAATCAATCCATTCGTGATTTTCCACACATAATCAATCCATTCATGATTTATGCAAATGCAAAGAGACCGACACAACGACTCTATGCAAATGCAATGCGGTACCATCCATCCATCAATCTCATCATCAGTTCACTTAGGAACTATTGGAATCATCGCTTGTTACTTAGTGTAACTCCCCGTCGGGCAAACGATGTTCCCCGTCGCTTTAGGTCCTCTTGGTATAAGGCTCAAGACGTTTATGGATCGCTTTAGGTCCTCTCGGTATAAGGCTCACGATCCGATCGCTTTAGGTCCTCTTTGTATAAGGCTCGCGATCGTCTATAATCATCGTTTTAGGTCCTCTCGGTATAAGGCTCACGATGTTATAGCGGATTCCCTCTGGAACCGTTTCGTCGCTCACACCCACTAGGGCACACGACATCTCAAGAATGCATATCATGATGCTTGGCATACAATGACTCATGACATTCAAATGCACACATATATGCAACCATAATCATGCATATACAACCAAACACAACACATTGCATTTACTTTCCCTTAGGCCACAAACCATCATCACAACAATTACAACAACTTATCACATGTTTCAACATCATATAAACCACATAAAAGCTCCACGTTATATAATAATAGCACAACACACGGTAAAACATCAACCGCACGCATTTAACGCGATAAAAACCCGACAACCCAACATTTTTACAAAACCACGACTTAAATAATTCATCTACTGCCCTCCAAACCATTTTTAATAGAAATAATATTTCATTAGCTTTCCAACACTTCGAACGGGGGTCAAAACGGACTTACGGTTCAAAATTTATGACGAAAATACGAAAACCATGTTTTTGCTGTCCCAGACAAATTCGCCTGGCGAATCCCTGGCGAAGCAGACTCGCCACTAACTCGCCTGGAGAATCTGGACGAACCAGAATTCCCCCAAAACGTGTTTGGGACCTAGAAATGATCAAAACCTTCAACCCACATGATATTATTGCACCCAATGACCCAAACAACATGTTATAACACATTTAGGCATGCATTTCATCAATTTCCACTCGATTTACCATTTCTCTCAAATGTTAAAACCTAACATTTTCCATCAAAATCAAACCAAACAAAGACATACATATACATATACAAACATGATATAATCGAAACTTCTCACCCTTACCCGATTAATCGCGATTGAAACAGAGTTTTCTCGATTTTCCTCTTTCTCCTCTTCTCTCTTTCTTTCTTCTCCTTTTCCTTCTTTCTCTCTTTTCTTTCTCTTATTTTTCTTTTCTCTCTTTTTCTCTCCACTTTCTATTTATAAAATATCTACTTTTTCTAAAATATCTAACTAATCAATTGACCATTTTACCCTTACGCTCAAATATCTCTCAAACGCTCTCAGAATGCGATAAAACATAAACATACCGATGAAAAACATATCGTGCAATAAAAGTTAAAAAGAAAAATATAATGTAATGCAAATGTTTTACCTATAAGTGAAATTAACCAATTAACTCAATTAGCAGGTAAAATACAATAAATTCACACATTTCACAAAATTCATATAAATGAAATAAATAAATACAATTAAACAAATCGGGGCGTTACACAGAACGCACCGACCATAAGTGTGCGCCCAAGTACAGACACTGCACACCAGAAAAAAAAGGTAGACTTTCGCTCAGGAACGAGCAAACCCATGCCCGATGGCGGTCCCTCGATCAATCCAGTCGTCGTCTCCATACCATGAAAGGCAGAACGCCCAACTCACGATGGGAGGTTCACGTCGCAAACTCAAGCCACAAACGCGACCTGAGCTCCGCCCTCATGCCCAGAAGCTACCCAGGCCTTTCAACCAGTTCCCCTCACTGTCGAACACATCTTATCGAGCAAACCCCATAAACAACAAATTCTTTAATAAAGCAGCCCTTATAATGGGCATGCATATCGAGCAACATTTCAACACTTAGCAAAAATAAAGCAAAGTAAAAACATGCACGAAAACAAAGCATACATAACCGACCATATTGGCCGGGAATAAGCATTACAATAAAGAACGGCCACAAGGACCGCGATTGTACATGTTACATTACAAATGGGCCAAGCCCCATACAAAAAATAAGTTACAAAAACTTGATGCGGAGGCCTAAAGTACAACTGAAAAGAAAATCACTCGTCCATCTGCTGAGGCTCGTCACGGGTAATTTGTGCATGCTCCTCGCCGATTTAAAGAAAGTCGGGGATAAGGATTCTGCCGTCCACGACGCTGTAGACGAACCCGGCCCCATCGGTGGACAATTTGACCCCGGGGTTCAGGATCCTCAGTTGCGCCACAACATTGTTGAAAGAATCCTCAGCGATGCCTTCACAATCATCCTTTGCCTGGTTGATACGGGCAACCAGCTCAGCCCGAGTCTTCAGCTTTTTCACTTCCTCGCTTTCGTCCTCAGCGGGAGCAGTGGCGGTCCTCATTTGCTCTACCAGGTCCTCTGCGGTTTTCTTTTCCATGACAAGGGTGTCTTTCTCCCCGTTGACCTTAGCCAGATCATCTTTGTACTTTTTCACCGCCTCCTCGACAGCCCTGGCCTGCTCCTCCTTGGACTTTTTCAACTTCTCTTCCAGGTCCGCATTCGCAACCTGGACCTTCTTCAGCTCGGATTCATGGTGGGATCCCTCCTCAGTGTAGACCACCGCCATTTCCAAGACCCCAATCAGAGCAGAAGCATCCTGTGCTAGCATTGTCCTTTTGCTCGAAAGATTCATCTCCTCGAGCTTCAGAGACTCCGCCCGAGGAATTGCCAAAGAAGAGCCGTCGAAGAACTTTTTGTTGTGGAGGCACGATGGCAACTCGAACCTACTCTTCTCCCCATTCTTGCTAAGGTCCACAATCTCGCTCGTTTGTGTTCGCTTGGGCCTTGAATTAACAGGCACAAGGGATGCCTGGACTACTGATGGGGTAGAAGAAGAGGTCCCTAACCCCCGTTTGTGGAGGAGTCCCTCGCTGGCTGAGGCGGCTCTTCCCGATTATTATGCCCCCTTGGCCTTCGTCTGAGCATTCTTCACCATCCGTTCGTGGGTAGAAGACATTTAACCTACAAAATATAACGAGCACATTAGTAAAAGGAAAGGATAACAATCCAAACAAGTTAAGGAATAAAGGCTACCCAGTAGTTCTAGAGCAGCATCATGAGTGCGGCACTTGAGGAGCTCCTTCGTATTAATAAAACGGCTCTCCACCATGAGCCCCCCATCTTCTTTGTAAATTGGAGCCCCGCTCTTAGTCACACACTGAGCGGGGTGAAACCGTTGATAAAACCCACCAGCTTCTCGTAGTTGGCCTTGTCATCCTCATTTAGCATGTCCAGGGTGGCGGTGTAACCATCTGTTCCCCGGGTGAAATAATCCCCGCTCCAACAGAAGGGGAACCTCAACAACCTCTGCCCCTGTATTTTGCCTTCCGCGTCGACAATATCCTCCCCATTCTCATCCGTCGAAACTTCCCAAACAAACGTGGAGTCAGTGGCCCTCTCTGACACAGGCTCAATAATATAAAACCTCTCCTTGAAAGTCCTAATGGACTAAAAAAGGGTTTTAACAACTTCCTCCCCTGCTTCAGGGAGACCCAACCGAACTTCCTCCTGGAAACCTGTCGCTGAAGATGGAAGACTATAAACAAGAGGGGGAGAGTAGTTTCGATCTCCAGAAATTCGCATGTCAACTCGAATGCCCGAATGAAGGCAATGGAGTTAGGATGTAGCTGCGAGGGCGCCAGATCTAGATGCACGAAGATTGACCTCTGAAAATCCGTGAAGGGCAATCTCAGCCCTATCTCCTTGAAGACATATTCGTACATAGGGAACATCTCCTCATACGCCGAGCAAATACTATCGTCCTCTCCGGGGAAATGAACCTTCCACTCCCCCCCAGCCCCCACCGTCATGAAGGCGTCTATGGTGTATGAGGTGAAGATGTATGAAAGCTCCCCAGGTTCCGCAATGGACCACACTTCTGCGGTAGTCCTCAAGGGAGGGGTTTCATCAGCATCCCAGGGAGTAGAGGTATCTTCAGTGTAACTATCCTCTGAGGAGCTCTCCTCGGACAAGTCTCTAAGAATTTCATCCTCGGTTTTGCGTGCCATCTCCTTTACCTGAAAAGCAGAGGACAAAAGTGAATTTGATGACAAAGTCAAATCCACCCTTCCACCGTTAGTCAAGTGAAAGGGCGCGCGAAGGCCTGAGGACGACGTCCCAGACCTAAGCCCTATTCAAATGGCACAGCTACAGTGCGAGGAGATGCCCAGGGCAATCCCTCTGACGCACGCGAGGAGATCCTCCCCGGTACGTTACCCATAACTTCCGATGAAGATCCACCAGAAAACTCATGAGTACACCAGAAAATTCATGATTTCCACCGGTGACGAATGCTTCCATTGTCGCAGCAGTGTCGGAATCAGCTAAAGGCCTAAACTTATAAGGCTCCGGCGACCCCAGCAGCGACGTAAAATGACCAAACCACCGCCAGCCACCAACAGTCACCGGAAACAACACCTACACTACCTAATTTCACTCTAACCACATGCATTCTAAGGAAACATAAAGTGGAAAAAACTAAAACAAAGATCAGTTCAGGTAACTTACATGGTCGAGGAAGAATTTAAGAGGTCGAAGAGCTCTGGCCGGTGCTTGTACAGTGGCTGAACGGCGTAGAACTGCGGTAGACGACGGAGCACAGAACAAAGAACAAGGGAAGAGAGAGAAGCAAAAAGTGCAAATGAGCAACTTCTCCCTCTATTTATGGACAGTCTGTGGGCACGTGCACGAGCACGCGCGGCTAGGGCATCATCATGACCCTAGCCTAGCCATCATTACGCATTAAATGTGGCACGTGGCTCGAGGCACACGTGGCACCTCACCTTTTCAGATCACATCAACCATTAGGCTCCCTACAAGCCAGGCACGCTGTGCAACGTTACAGGTCCCCTGGGCACAGACTCCCTCAGGCACCATAAAACAACCTCGTCTCGTCGACAAGCGACGACCATCTTTGGACCTCCCCGGGACTGCGAGCTACCCTTAGGTCATCACTCTCATGTTCGGTAGCAACAACTTGGGGGTCTCCTGTTTCGAACTTACCCAATGGCTAGGCATGACCCAATCCACTTCTGCTCCCAGAACGGCCCAATTGCCTAAGTCCAGCCGATATAGGGCAACATTTACCTTTCTGCCCCTCTACCGGGGAAGGCTGGGCGGATAACCCCCAGGGTCAGTTTTCCCTCCTCAGCAGTTTCTGCCCGTCACGCACGGTTCCACCATCCAAAAACAGTCATGACGTTCGTGCCCGCAATTGCGCCTCTGCCCGTGGCAACGACTAGTTTCGGGCACCTCTGCCCGTCCTAACGACTAATTTATGGCAGTTACATATTCTTTGGAGAACGGTTATCTCGCCCCGAAAATAGGGATCAATGGCCAAGCACTGGGGGCACTATAAAAACCCTTTCATTTGGGAGGTCAGGTATTCTAAACCATCCTACGAAACACATACTTTGTAATTGCCTTCCTTTCTCTCGATCCTTATTTTAACATCAGAGTGCCTTGTAGGTACACCCCTTCCTCATCTT
Source organism: Lathyrus tuberosus (assembly GCA_022829125.1). Taxonomy (NCBI): domain Eukaryota; kingdom Viridiplantae; phylum Streptophyta; class Magnoliopsida; order Fabales; family Fabaceae; genus Lathyrus; species Lathyrus tuberosus. Next base: position 10,559,821 of record JALAZF010000039.1, on the reverse strand, counting down.
TCACACCCAGCATCGCAGACATCATCTCTGACCCACTTCAGGTTCTGATCAGCCGTCAAGATCACTTTATATTTTTTATTATTTAAGTAAATAGTCAGAATTGCAATTGGTTGTTGCTTTATATTTTATTATTATTTAAGTATAGAGGCGAAATTGCAATTGGTGGTTGGTTGCCTTGATTTATATATAATGGGTCCACCAATTATTTTGGCAGATCCACGTGGCGAATCTAAATAAATATAGGCGTGATGTAATTTATTTTTTCACACCGCTTCTCAGTTTCGTCTAAATTTTTGTTGTTAATTCATTCTAACATGAATCACCACAAATGTCATATTATTTATTCGAGAGCTAAGCCTCCAATGAAGATGTTTTTTTAGAACATCCAAAGTTTTGAGCAACTAGAGAGAAACTTGATCCGTTGGTTAGACAGAGGGATTAATGATGTTGAAAGAATTAGAAGTATTGATACATTGTTTAGTACATATCTGTTGAAGAAGACAACAATGATATGCAACATATGTGCGTGCGAGTTAAAGATGACAATGCTGTCAGGATATGATGTCTATAGTAGATGATATTGTTTTGATTGTTGTAATCTCTTAAAAATATTGTGGTGTTAATTATTTTTATCTGTTATATGTGTTGTTGTTTTAGACATGTTGTTGTTCATTTTGTGTTAACTAGATTCTTGTTGTCTATATTAAATGCGAAAGATCTTTGGATTCAAAAAATGACATTTAACGACGAAATTAATACTTAATTAGTATTGGTTCAAACAAATGAGAAGCTTTATGGTAATATAAAATTGATTTTTGGCACCAAAATAAAAACTTAATTATTACTAGTTCAAATAGTGGGACACCAATTTCAGTTTTGACCAGGAAGACGATACAATTCACATTTTTTCTCCAATTTATCAGTTGTGTCCATTTTGTTTCTAATACTTGTGTTGACTAGCCGACCTTTCTCGTTCCTCTGCATTCTTGGATTATGGTAAATTTTATCTCCTTCATAAATAGGCCAATAGTCCACATATAGTAGCACTGGAACGCTTGTGATGTAAACCCCAAATAGGTTTACGAACTTGTAAACAATTGACAAATGAACATATGTTTCTTTGCGTACACTGGAACATGCAACGATAACATGTGAACAAGGAACACGATAAGCTTGAAACTTGCGCAGTCACACCAACCATTTAATAGGTCGACCTTGTAATGTCCCATAGGTTTCCCCTCACTGAAGTCCATTGTCTTCTTTACATTGAAAGTGTTACGTTGGTAATAAAAAATTTTACATGATGCATGTTGGATTTTGTTGTTTCTTCTTTCATCCACTTAATACAATTTTCTTTAAATGTATGCTCATATTCCAACATTGCACTCAATTGTGCACCCCTTTCAGTAAATAGTGATCCCAACCTATAACAGGTTGCACATACCAATGTTATGAGGGGCAGATTACGAGTGCCTTTAAAGACTGAGTTCATTGACTGGCTGAGGTTCATTGTCATATGACCCCAACGCCGACCCTCGTCAAATGCCCTCATCCATTTTTATGATGAGATATTGTCCAACCACCTTAAAGTATCGACATTAGATAACACAATTTCTTTTCGGTAGTAGTCAAATGTTGGTCGGTTTAAAGCATACCTTGTATATAATCGACGAGGGAAACAATCTAGAAGGGGAGGGGCGTTGAATAAACCGCCTAATAATTTTTTTTTATTAAAATTATGTTTTGAAAATTATTTTTCTATGGTAAGCGGAAGCGAATTAGGATCAACTCTCTTCTATCCGAACCGTTATTGGTAAAATCAGGTATGCATACAACCGTAGTAGAATGTATGCCAAAGATGAAAAAAGTCAATCAACAAGTTCAATATAATTTGTTTGAATATAAACCGCACTTAAGATAAATAATTTCCAATGAGAAGTAAAATAAAACTTGACAAAGAAATTTTGTCAAACATTTAGTGTGTAGTAATTTTATTAAACACTTGGTGTGCAATACACCAAGCTTGGTTGTATTTGTGTTGAAGTTGTAACAAATCAATTGCAATGGTTTAGATAGCAATAGTTTCACAAAAATAGTTTTAAACACTTCAACACAACCATAATTTTCAACAATTCAATTTACACACAAAATGTTCTCAAAATCAAGAGAGAGAGAGAGAGAGAGAGAGAGAGAGAGAGAGAGAGAGAAAGAGAGAGAGAGAGAGAACACCAATATTTGTTTAGGCAATTCCCTAATTCTCCTCACCATGGGTACATCTGCATCCAATTCAAAATCGAATTGAGATATTGTAATTAACCTTTCCAATATAAGTTTAGAAGAGAAGTAGTAGAAATTTAAACCCCCAAACCCTATGTTTGATATTGATCCTAGCTCTTTCTCTACCCTTTATATTAGCAAGAACAAGTCACACAAGATCTCTAATATGATCCTCCTCCACTCCTTTGACCGAACCTTCCATTCTTTAATGCTTTCACTCGGATGAATCTAAATTGCAAAATTTTGCCTCAAGCCTTTCAATTGAACCTCCGGTTACCACTAATCCTTTGTAAGAACTCTCGTTCTTCAAAGCATTCGCTCAACTAAATCCAAGTTGACAAGACTTGTGCAAAAACCTTCAAATCAACTCTTGATCTTGGAGTAAAAATCCTAAAGTTTTTATCCTTGAAACCCCCCAAAGAAAACCTCAACCCAATTTGATTACCCAAACCTAACTTAGAACTTATCAATCTTGTCTTGACAACAAACAATAAAAAATGATTATGTGAAGTTGATGAATGTGTCAAAGAAAGGTTGAAGATGATGTGAATTATTTGTATCTTTTAGGATTAAATCCTTAGAAATGATGCATGAATGTGTATTTATATGTATTTGTGTGTGTGTGTGTGTGTGAAAAATAAATAACAAACAAAATAGATTTTCTTGGCCAAAAATACAAGTTTTGAAAATATTGAGTCTATACATGTATTTGCTAAAAACAAGATGTATTGACTCTAAATTCGAATTAGTCAATACACGAGGCTAATGAGTAAATACGAATCACCGGTGAGTAAATACATTTGTTTTAATTTTAAAAATGTTCCGAACTGGCCCAATGACTAGGCATGGCCCAATCACTTCTGCTCCCAGAACGGCCCAATTGCCTAAGTCCAGCCAATTTGGGGCAGCATTTACCTTTCTGCTCCTCTACCGGGCGAATATGGTCGGATGACCCCAAGGGTCACATGCTCCTCCTCGGTAGATCCTGCCCGTCATGCATGGCTCCACCATCCAGAAACAGTCACGACGCCTATTCCCGCAACTGCGCCTTTGCCCGTGGTAACAGCTAGTTTCGGGCACCTCTGCCCTTCCCAACAACTAGTTTCTGGCAGTTACATATTCTTCAGGAAACGATTATTTCGCCCAGAAAATAGGGACTGTTGGCCACGTGTTGGGGGCACTATAAAAACCCTCTCATTTGAGAGGGTCGAATATTCTAAATCACCCTACGAAATACATACTTTGTACTTGCCCTCTCTCTCCCGATTCTTACTTTAGCATCGGAGTGCCTTGCAGGTACACCCCCTCCTTATCTTACACACCCAGCATCGCAGACGTCATCTTTGGCCCACTTCAGGTACTGATCAGGCGTCAAGATCAGTGGCACCGTCTGTGGGAAATCTGTTATCCCCGTCTTTCTTCCATCGTAGATTCAAGACCAAAACAACCCTCTGTCCAAGATTCCGATCATGGCAAGCCAAGATAACATTCATGATGCTTGCAACTTTGCTTTTCTCTCTGTCAGCAAGACTGATACTGACGGAGCTGCACCCTTCCTTGAAGAAGACGCTCATCATCTGAGAGATAGAGCCACCGCATCTCCCTCCCCTACTCGCGCTGATTATGTTGAGGACCAGCCCTCCCAGGACTACCTGTATGTCCCAGTTCTGCCCAACGCGACCCGACCGTGGCGGCCCTTCTTGAAGCCCTCAACAAAACCAACCTCCTAATCCTCCAACAGAACGTGAGGATTAGAGCCCTGGAGGAGTCTAACCGGCCAAGATCCCCTCCGCCGAGGAAAGAGCGCCGAAGATCCCGAAGTCCACCTCCTCGACGTGAAAAAGATCGTCGGGCACCACCTGAGCCAGAGTCTCGTGTCGTCAGAAAGCGTGACCATATCTCCCCGCGGAGCCAGTACTCCCAGGGAACCAAGAGAACCAGGAGGGACCACCGTTCGCCTTCTCCCAGATCCAAGGGTCGGGCACAAACCCCGTTTCCTCGCAGAAATCACCGTCCTATTCTTGAGCGAAGCACCCGTTCTCCATCATGGTCCAGTAGCAGCAGCGACGATGAGCCTCGCGGCCCATTGTCTCAGGAAATCATGGCCATGCGCCTCCCCAAGGGACTGGAGAAACCACCGCCTCTGGGCACCTACGACGGTACAACGGATCCGGACGAGCACATCGAAAATATTGATGTTTTGCTCGACTATCGTGACGTCCGGGGCGCCATCAAGTGCAGACTGTTTCCCACTATGCTCAGGAAATGAGCGATGACCTGGTACAAGAAACTCCCCGACGAATCCATCACGTGGTGGAGACAGTTAGGGAGAATGTTCTCCAGAAACTTCACGACATCCCGCCGCCACCCGAAGACCGAAGCCTCCCTTGAGGCCATAATTCAAGGGAAAAACACGTCTCTCCAAGCCTACATCGAGAGGTTCAATAAAGAAGCAGTACAGGTCTCAACAACCGATGGCATGAAGAAGTTTTTTCTCGAGCGAGGGCTTCATCCCCAGACAAAATTCACCAAAGCAGTTGGCATTGAAACTCCAAGGACCCTGGACGCCTTCCTCCTCAAGGCGCAATCATATATACAGTATGAGGAGAAATAAGCTTCCAGCTCCTCCCGGGACTCACGGCACCAAGAGATGCCCTGGCCTCCAAACATGATGACCCCTCGACATCCCGTCGGGGAGACAGGAGACGCGAGGACCGCCCTCGGGAGTCCCAGGACAACAAAGGACCGTCCGGCCGCTACCATGAGTATACTCCCCTGACCGCCTCCAGGGAGAAAATCCTCTCCGAATGCGCCAACACAAAGTTTAAACAAGCAGGGGTCCAATTCCCTAAGCAGATTCCGACCAAGCTGAATACTGACAAGTCAAAATACTGTCGTTTCCACAAAAGTCACAGCCACACAACCGACGACTTCATCCACCTGAAGGATGCCATCGAGATACTGATCAGGGACGGGCACCTAAAACAGTTTACCGAGAAGAGGGAAGCTCCCCGACAGGACGCCTAGGAGTCCAAGAAAGTCGAGGAAGAGGTGCCTTCCTCGGAAGAGACAAACCTTTAGGTCGCCATGAGCATATCGCGGCCTGAAGACTTCTGTATTCCAGAGGGGCTCAACGCTCCCCCTACTTCACAGCACATAGTCTGTGGGAAACCTTACCCTCCGCCATGGTCATCTCCGGAGGGGGCTCCAACAAGGTTACTGCGGGCTCTGTTAAAAGGAAATTCGAGCATCTTCTCAGCACGAGCTCCAACAAGAGTACCACACTCGACAAAGTCTGAGGAGAGTCGATCCCCATCTCCTTCTACCGCGAGGAACTCCTCGGTGGGGCTCCCAGTTCAAGCATTCCACTGCTCGTGAGAGCCCAGATGGCTAACTTTGATGTTCGCCGAATCCTAGTTGACCAAGGCAGCTCGGTCGACATCATGTACTCGCAGTTGTTTTCCACCCTCCAACTAGATGAATCGCACCTGACTCCCTACGTAGGCTCTGACCTATATGGCTTCAACGGGTTGGTCACAAAGCCATGGGGATACATGGAATTGATCGTGACTTTCAGATCCGTAGAGACGGCCAGGTCTATTAAAGTCCAATTCCTGGTCATCGATTGCCCTTCTCTCTATCAGTACATCTTTGGGCATCCAACCTTGGCCAAACTGGTGGGCGTACCATCAATCGTGCACCTAAAAATGAAGTACTATACTTCTAAAGGTCTGGTCGCCACTCTACACGGGGATATCGAAGCAGCAACGAGATGTTTCGAAGCAGCCACAAAAGGACTAAACACCATCACCGCCAAGCCGAAGACTTCCAGCAAGCCGGCCCTGCCCAGTAGTTCCGAGGAGGCAAATTCGCTGCCCCGCATCGACTCTATCGACCTTGACAACCACTTCTCTAAAGACGACCAGAAGGAGACCCAGACTTGTTCGAGCAGCCCTTCAGCTTCAACCAGCACCGACGAGAGCTCCAATCCGATGCGCCAAATTCTGGATGGCGAGTTCGAACTCGTCCTGCTCGGCGATGACCCCCAGCGAGGAGTAAAGATCGAGACCGAACTCCCCGACTTAGCGAGGAAACAGCTCAAAGCTTGCCTCTGAGAGAATGCGGATTTGTTCGCTTGGAGGGCCACGGAAATGCCCGACCTTGAGTCTACCGTCGCCTGCCATCAGCTCATAATTGGCCCTGCTGCTAGGGATGTAGCACAATGTAGGAGAAAGCAGTCTCCGGAGAAAACGGAGGCTGCCGAGCAAGCTGTAAAAGACCTCCTCGAGGCAAACTTTATTTCGAAAGCCAAGTACACTACTTGGCTGTCCAATGTTGTACTCATTAAAAAGTCTAATGGAAAATGACGTGTGTGTGTTGATTATACCGATCTCAATAGGGTCTGCCCTAAAGATGCATATCCCCTCCCCAATATAGATAAACTTGTTGATAATTCTGCTGGTTTTAAACTGTTATCGTTCATGGACGCATATTTGAGCTATAATTAAATACCTGATAAATGCAAAATGTACCTATTTTTGTATATAAGTTTTGTTGCACTTATCATTACTTTGTGTTAAAAATTGGTTGAATAAACCCCACTTTATGTGTAAATATGTTTAGTTTACGTTATAGTGTATATACTGCGTATCATGTAAATATCAATGAGTTTAATTGATTTTATCTCATTTTTGTAGGTATTCAATCAAGGATATCTTGCCATTGTTGTATAGAGCATTGAATAAGCTTTCCAGCGCTTCAAACCGTGTGAAAAACGGAGTTACGGTTCAAAAGTTACGAATAAAACAGTGCTGGAAAAATGTTGTTCTGTCAAATTCGCCAGGCAAATTTTAAATCCGCCGGGCGAATTTGAGAATTTTTCCGGGCGAGTCTGTGGCGAGTGAAATATTGGAAATTCCAGTGGCTGCTGTCTTATGCTCGCGTCTTGTTCGCCTGGCGAATTTTGGGGAATCCGCCTGGCGAATTTTCAATCCGCCGGGCGAATGTAGATATTTTAGCTGGTATGAGAGAAAAAGGGAATCCGCCAGGCAAATTTTCAATCCGCCTGGCGAATTTGTCTGAACCAGAATTTTGTATTTAATTCATTTGACTTCAGTTTTTGTATTGTTATGTTGTTTCGGGGTGATTTTTGCCTCCCAACTTCATCAACCTCATTCTTTGGTGGGATTAGCTTAGAAAACAACATGGAAGCTTGCATACGGATGAACCGGAGTGGATTGATCGTCGATCGGCGTTGACCAACCGTGAGATGTTTGGTTCATTTCTCTTCTTCTTTGTGTTTTTCTTCTATGTTGGGTTGTTGTATATGTATCTACTATGAACTCATGTATATTTGTCGCCCATGGCGTTGTATAAAACTTGCTTTACAAATCTTTATTGGTGATTGTCTCTGATTTTTGCTTTATGCACGGGGTTTGAGTTGCGTTAGAGATAATCCTCGCAAACTTCGATTAGGGATGATTATCTGTTAGTTTCTGGACTCTAGAGATAGATTTAAGAGCTAACAATCTTCAATAGGCGTCGAAGCTTAGTGCCTTCTGTGTTTCGAGGCTTCGCTCGCGAGAGTGACGAAGAGAGTGACACGGTTGTTATCTCAACTTTGCGTTAGACATAACCTGTGTTGTGAGCGATGTTGGGTGATATTGAGGAGTATTGTAGGTTGAGTATAACTGGTCGGTAAGTTTAAGTTTGTGAGGAGTTGATTATGTGCATGCCTGATAAGTTTCTTGTTGTTGAAGAATGAATTTGTTTTATGTTTTAATGTTTACTTTTCCGCATTTATTCTTGTAAACCATTTAAACCAAAACTCATAAACGCGAGAGACTGTCGAACGACATTATTTCCCTCGAACCGATCTCTGTGGACACGACATAAATCCCAGAGGGAATTCTTTTCGAAAATAAATAATTTTGCTGCTTGCCCTATTTTGCAACCAACAAAATGGCGCCGTCATTTTGTTGAATGCAGAATAGGGCAAGCAGCAAAAATATTTATTTTCGGAAGAATTCCCTCTGGGATTTATGTCGTGTCCACAGAGATCGGTTCGAGGGAAAGAATGTCGTTCGACAGTCTCTCGCGTTTATGAGTTTGGTTTTAAAATGGTTTCAAACAAGAAAATAGAAAAGTAAATATTAAAACATAAAAATAAATCATTCTTCAGAGAGAAGAAACTTATCAGGCGTGCACATAATCGACTCCTCACAAACTTAAACTTACCGACCAGTTATACTCAACCTACAATACTCCTCAATATCACCCAACATCGTTCACAACACAGGTTATGTCTAACGCAAAGTTGAGAGAACAACCGTGTTACCATTGCCGATACTTTCGCACGCTAGCCAATAGGCATCGAATCTTAATGCCTCTGTGCCTTGAGCTAGCGTGCGAAAGTATCGGCGATGGTAACACGGTTGTTCTCTCAACTTTGCGTTAGACATAACCTGTGTTGTGAGCGATGTTGGGTGATATTGAGGAGTATTGTAGGTTGAGTATAACTGGTCGGTAAGTTTAAGTTTGTGAGGAGTCGATTATGTGCACGCCTGATAAGTTTCTTCTCTCTGAAGAATGATTTATTTTTATGTTTTAATATTTACTTTTCTATTTTCTTGTTTGAAACCATTTTAAAACAAAACTCATAAACGCGAGAGAATGTCGAACGACATTCTTTCCCTCGAACCGATCTCTGTGGACACGACATAAATCCCGGAGGGAATTCTTCCGAAAATAAATATTTTTGCTGCTTGCCCTATTCTGCATTCAACAAAATGGCGCCGTTGCCGGGGATTGGTTTTGATATTGAATCGTATTGCGATAGTTTCTTTGTGTTTAAGTTTTGTATATATCGTATATATTGTCTATTTCCATTATGTTTGTTCAAGTGTTATATACATTTTGTTCCCGTAACCGTTTGTTTATATGTTTGGTTAGGACACTTGCTTTTGGTTTGCGCGGTGAGACATCACTATGGCATGAAGGAAGGAAGTTTGCTAGCTAAGCATTGTAAAGGCGTCGAGCTTACGACGTAAAACAAGCATGGTGTACTCTTTTCTTTTGTTGTTGTTTAGCTTAGGTAGTGTGGTGAGTTTTCATTAAACAAGTTGTACTTGGATTTTTCGTAAAATTCTCAAATCTTCACTTTACAACTTGTTTAATGAATTTTTACCAGTTTTTCAGTTTGTTTATATTAATGGTCTTTGTGTTTGTTAATGATCTTGTTTTGAGTTGCTTGAGGAAATTTGGTGATGTTCCAAGTTGGTGCATTTCTACTTGCGGATGTATGGTAATGATTTTGTTAAGTTTTGTACACGTCTGAGGTATGTGTTTATCGCTTTCTTGACTTTAGAATATTCATGATACTTAGGCATTTTACAAACTTTCATGCCATTCATTCTTTTGTATACTTGTTCTTTTGTGAATCACTTTAGTTCCCAAACTTTTTGTGAGGTGGCTTTCCATTGTTCATATATGCGCGGAGACCAACATTCTTGTTCTAACTGGATTTTATTATGTTGAATCTGTTGTTTGTGTTGTTTATATGAATGCATGAAAAGGATCAAGGCAATTGTTTCATTTTGAGCACAACCACCTTAGCCAAATAGTCAATTCACCTTGTGAGTGTGTGAGAATTCGTAACCCCTTTGAGCTTTTTGATCCATGTTTTTATTTAAACTGAATGCTTGTCTATGAGTATTTAGTTCACTTATTTTTGAATGGATTTTGTTTTTTCTTGGACCTCAATTTTGTGTTGTTGTATGGATTTTTTCCTTGCCTTAGAAAGTAGGGAGTACTCACATGATGATGTGGTTGAATTCAAATTGGGGAGAGAATGATTGTTTACTCATTGGTTGGATTCTATGAGGATTGAAAAAGAAAATAAAAAAGAGAAAAATATGACAAAGAAAAGAAAAGAAAAAAATGAAAAAGAAAGAAACAGAAAATCCTTGAAAAAGGAAACAAAAAGAGTTCAAATAATTGTGCGGAATAAGTATTGTGTTTTGTGTAACACTTGGGATTGTGGAGGAAGTTAATTGGAATTTTTCAGTTTGAGTCTTTGTGAGTTATCACTCCCTTAGGTTTAGGCAAGTTTTTGTTTCAATTATCTTTAGAAATTGTCCCTTGTTTGTTTACTCGACCACGCTACAACCTTGAAAAGACCTTGTGATTCTTGCCTTAGTATGTTCAATGTGAATTTTTGGATGGATGCATAATTTAGTCTTTTGTTTGCAAGATTGTTGTGTGAGTGAAAGTACCTCATTTTATGTTTTTCATCTACCGATGATTGTTTTTGCTAGGTGTGATTCACATTTGAACTTGTGTTGTTTTAGAATGTTTGGCATGAATTTTTGTATTTTGCATTTGTTTCGCGACTATGTTATCGTTGTAGTTTAGTGGTAAGTATTTACTTTGTGTGTACCGTTTTTCATTTGAACCATACATTCGTTTTTCGTTTTTCAAAACTTGTTGATTCGTGATTCTTTGGTTATCACTCGGTTTCGTTGAGTTGTTTGATTCTTGTTTGAGGACAAACAATTATGTAAGTTGGGGAGAGTTTGATAAGTGCAAAATGTACCTATTTTTGTATATAAGTTTTGTTGCACTTATCATTACTTTGTGTTAAAAATTGGTTGAATAAACCCCACTTTATGTGTAAATATGTTTAGTTTACGTTATAGTGTATATACTGCGTATCATGTAAATATCAATGAGTTTAATTGATTTTATCTCATTTTTGCAGGTATTCAATCAAGGATATCTTGCCATTGTTGTATAGATCATTGAATAAGCTTTCCAGTGCTTCAAACCGTGTGAAAAATGGAGTTACGGTTCAAAAGTTACGAATAAAACAGTGCTGGAAAAATGTTGTTCTGTCAAATTCGCCAGGCAAATTTTAAATCCGCCGAGCGAATTTGAGAATTTCGCCGAGCGAGTCTGTGGCGAGTGAAATATTGGAAATTCCAGTGGCTGCTGTCTTGTGCTCGCGTCTTGCTCGCGTCTTGTTTGCCTGGCGAATTTTCAATCCGCCGGGCGAATGTAGATATTTTAGCTGGTATGAGAGAAAAAGGGGAATCCTCCAGGAAAATTTTCAATCCGCCTGGCGAATTTGTCTGAATCAGAATTTTGTATTTAATTCATTTGACTTCATTTTTTGTATTGTTATGTTGTTTGGGGGTGATTTTTGTCTCCCAACTTCATCAACCTCATTCTTTGGTGGGATTAGCTTAGAAAACAACATGGAAGCTTAGACGGATGAACCAGAGTGGATTGATCGTCGATCGGTGTTGACCAACCGCGAGATGTTTGGTTCATTTCTCTTCTTCTTTGTGTTTTTCTTCTATGTTGGGTTGTTGTATATGTATCTACTATGAACTCATGTATATTTGTCGCCCATGGCATTGTATAAAACTTGCTTTACAAATCTTTATTGGTGATTGTCTCTGATTTTTGCTTTATGCGCGGGGTTTGAGTTGTGTTAGAGATAATCCTCGCAAACTTCGATTAGGGATGATTATCTGTTAGTTTCTGGACTCTAGAGATAGATTTAAGAGCTAATAATCTTCAATAGGCGTCGAAGCTTAGTGCCTTCCGTGTTTCGAGGCTTCGCTCGCGAGAGTGACGAAGAGAGTGACACGGTTGTTATCTCAACTTTACGTTAGACATAACTTGTGTTGTGAGCGATGCTGGGTGATATTGAGGAGTATTGTAGGTTGAGTATAACTGGTCGGTAAGTTTAAGTTTGTGAGGAGTTGATTATGTGCATGCCTGATAAGTTTCTTGTTGCTAAAGAATGAATTTGTTTTATGTTTTAATGTTTACTTTTGCGCATTTATTCTTGTAAACCATTTAAACCCAAACTCATAAACGAGAGAGACTGTCGAACGACATTCTTTCCCTCGAACCGATCTCTGTGGACACGACATAAATCCCGGAGGGAATTCTTTTCGAAAATAAATATTTTTGCTGCTTGCCCTATTTTGCAACCAACAATACCCATGGCAAAAAGCGACAAAAGGTACACGACGTTCATGACTGAATCGGGCAATTATTACTACAACGTAATGCTCTTCGGCATGAAAAACGTTGGCGCTACCTACCAGCGAATGATGAACAAGGTCTTCCGGGGAGAAATCGGAGACATGCTCGAAGTATACATGGAAGACATGATCGTGAATTCCCATGAGAAATCCGATCATACGGCCCATTTGAGGAAAGTCTTCAAGTAGGACAGAAAGTACCGGATGCGTTCCAACCCGGAGAAATGAACGTTCAGGGTACGAGCGGGCAAATTCCTCGGCTTCTATCTAACGGAATGAGGAATCGAAGCTAACCCCGACAAGTGCAGGGCTTTCTCTGAGTTCCCCTTGCTTAGCTCGAAGAAATCCATCCAATCCCTAAACGGGATGCTCGCTTCATTATCCCGTTTTGTGGCCAAGTCTGCCCAGCACGCACTGCCCTTTTTCAAACTCCTCCGCAAGGAGGCAGCTTTTGAGTGGACTGAGGAATGAGACCATGATCTCCTTCACCTAAAGCAAGCACTGTCAGAACCTCTCGTCCTCTCGCGGCTAGACAACGGCGAAACCCTGTATCTCTACCTCGCCGTGGCAACTGAAGCCGTCAGCGCCGCCCTCATCCGTGAAACGCCCGATGGGCAAAAACCCATCTACTTCACGAGCAAAGCACTGCAGGGACCAGAGCTGAGATATCAACAGATATAGAAAGTCGCCCTGGTCCTCATCAATGCCGCAAGGAGGTTGAGGCACTACTTTCTGGCCCACACAATCGTGGTCCGAACAGACCATCCCGTTAAGCAGCTGTTAGGCCGACCAGATATGGCCGGCAGAATGCTTAAGTGGTCGTTGGAACTGTTCGAATTCGACATCCAATATGAGAGCAGAAAATCCCTCAAGGCCCAGGCACTGGCCGATTTCGTCGAGGAGATGACATTCGCCGATTGCCCCACTTACGGGGCACGCAAATGGACAATTTTCGTCGACGGGGCATCCAGCTCGGCAGGAAGCGGAGCATGTATCATCTTTGAAAACGGGGAAGGAATTGTCGTTGAAGTCTCGCTCACCTTATCTTTCCCTACTTCCAACAATCAGGTGGAATACGAAGCCTTCCTCGCCGGTCTACACCTAGCCGAAGACCTAGGAGCCGAGGAAGTCATCATCTGCACCAATTCTCAGCTCGTAGCCCTCCAAGTTCGAGGAGAATACCAGGCCAAGAACGACAACTTGTCTGAATACTTGACTCTGGTCAAGGAGAAGATGACGAAATTCGCAACGGTAGAAGTAAAGCATGTTCCCCGCGTACATAATGTCAGAGCAGAGGTTTTGTCAAAGCTGGCGAGCACGAACAAAAAGGGAGGAAATAATTCCGTCATCCAGGAAGTACTTCCTCGACCCAGCATCGAGAAAGCTTCCGAGATCCTCGACGTGCAAGTCATCTGCGATAGCAACTGTTGGATGACCCCCGTCTACAATTACCTCGCTAAGGATGAACTACCATCCGTCCCCAAGGAGTCCAGCGTAGTCAGGCGCAGGGTCTGCTCATACGTCCTGGTCCAAAATAAGCTCTACAGGCGAGGGTTCTCCATCCCTTTACTCAAATGTGTCGAGGAAGATATGGTCGCCCACGTCCTGCACAAAATCCACGAAGGGATTAATGCCCAGCACCTCGGGGGAAGATCCATCGCCAGGAAAGCTCTACGAGCACGATACTATTGGCCGACCATGCAGCATGATGCAAAAGAGCACGTGAAGAAATGCGATAAATGCCAACGGCACGGGGACATGCACTTGGCACCACCCAATGAACTCAAAGCAATGCCCTCCCCGTGGCCCTTCGCATGGTGGGGCCTGGATATCCTGGGACCATTCGTCGTGGGGTCAAACCAGAATAAGTACTTGATAGTGGGCATTGACTACTTCACCAAGTGGATAGAAGCAGAGGCTCTGGCCAAAATAACGGCACATAAAATACTTTGCTTCTACAAGCGGAACATCCTTGCCCGCTTCGGCATCCCTTAAGCAATAGTCATCGACAACGGGACACAGTTTACAGACAAAAATTTCAGGAGTTCGTTGCCCATCTGGGCACAAAGCAACACTTCGCGTCCATCGAACATCCCCAGACTAACGGGCAAGCCGAACCAGCAAACAAGGTGATTCTACGAGGCCTCAAACGAAGGCTGGACAAAACGGAGAAATAGTGGGTCGAGGAGTTGCACAACGTACTCTGGGCCTACCGTACTACGCCCCACTCTTCGACCGGGTAAACCCATTTCCGTCTAGCTTACGGAATTGAGGCAGTGATCCCCATTGAGATACACGTGCCCTCCAGGCGGACGGAGTTACCCCTGGACGAGGAGACAAATAGCGAGGCACTAAGGGGGGAGCTCGATCTCGTCGAAGAGGTCCGATCAGGAGCAGCCCTCCACGAAGCCTCACTAAAACAAAAAATTGCAACTATGCACAACGCCAAAGTTATACGACGAGAATTCCAAGTAGGCAGTCTCGTCTTAAGAAGGAATCACAAAGATTCCAAAGAAGGCAAACTCGCCGCAAATTGGGAGGGACCCTATCGTGTTCGGCAAAAACAGAGAATAAGGCATACTACCTAGAACACCTTAACGGGGAAGAACTTGCTCGACCATGGAACGCTGAAAAGCCAAAACAACATTATAGCTAAGGCCTCAATTGTCGACTTGCTTCGTCGACACGACGGGCATAGCATACTGACCATGAATGCGCGCCCAGGTACAAGTGTAACACCCCTTTCTATACCCCCAAATAAGTAATTAAATCATTTAGGCACGTATTGAAAATTTCATCAGAGTATAATTGTAACTACGGCATAAAAAGAGAATGTCACATTATGCTTGAAATTAAAACATACAACACCTGCTCAACAAATGATATGCAACAGTGGGGTAACTTTCAAACAACGAAGGATCTCAGTCCTTATACCCACCTCTCAATTTTTAGAATAAAAGCGGAAACATCTAAAATATTGAATAACAACCACATATATACATCATCCAGTACAAATCACAAGCAACATCATGTTTATATACACAAACTCATCAGCAAGATACATATGCAAATGTATCACAAAAAGATCAAAACATCCTAGCTACCCGGTGCTACATATCAGAGCCAACCGACCAACAAGGAAAATGAAGACACGCTTCACAAAAATACCACCAGATACCTAATCTGCAATGCCTCGTAGAGCATCATAAAACAGCAGAAGGGTGAGAAATATTATCATAATAACAATGCATATAATTATGTACTACAACATAAACATATAACACATATTCTCACCACAACTCATCATATATCACAATATAGATATATCATCAAGCATATTCATTATGCATACATTCACCATTATCATCATCCCACATGAACACACACATACTTGTTCATTCAACAATGCATCATTATAAGATACAGTTTATATCATTTCCCATAAACATACATATATCAATGTTTACTATGTCACAATCATCACATCTCACTCCATATACATCGCAAGGCATATATATATAAAACCAAGCATATTTCTCATAATGCTTATCATTTAACATAAACACACATATTCATGTTTATCCATCCATTCACACCTGCACAATTCTACTCATTCCACATCAACATATACATATATATGTTTATTCATCAATGCACAAATACAATGATGACAAATGCAAATCATAGAGACCGACTCACGACTCTATGCAGATGCAATGCGGTACCGACTCATCATCTCAAGTTCACTCAGGAACTCTGCTGGAACCATCGCTCGTTACCAATGTAACTCCCCGTCGGGCCTACGATGTTCACCCATTGCTCACACCCCACATGGGCACACAATGTTTATGGATCGCTCACACCCCACCTGGGCACACGACCCGATCTCTCACACCCCACACGCGGGCACACGATCCGATTGCTCACACCCCACCTGGGCACATAATCTGATTGCTCACACCTCACATAGGCACACAATCTTTTGTAATCATCGCTCACACCTCACATAGGCACACGACATTACAACGGATTCTCATTAGAATCACTCAACACAAGAATGTACATCATTATGCTTCACATACAAAATGACTCAAGACATTCTTATAATGCATACATGTATACAAACATTGTCATGCATTCATCTCTTACAATCACATACAATTCATCAATATGAATTATTTCACCATCTTTATTCATGCATTAGAAATCAATCCAACAATGCATTTGCTTGCCATACGGCCACCAATTAGCATACATTGAACTTCGCGTAAGCAATTCATTTTCACACATACATGTAATCATAAACATGCATATAAAACCAATTACAACATATCACATTCATTTGCCTTTTGGCCACACTTTATCATCACAACATGTCATCACATGCACTATCATTACTCAACATCATACAAGGCATACACATTAATATCAATGCCACATTGTATGTTACACAACCAATATACACATTTATCCAAACAATTCAATTTACGGTTTACCGGAAAATTCGGTTAAAAGTCGGCTAAAAATAATATTTTTCATCACCATCAAATAGAACATATTTTTAGCTTCAGTTTGATATAAAGTACAGCTCAATCGGATAAACGACGAAAAAGTTATGCAACTTTTAAAAAACCAAATTTTTGAAAAAGAACAGCAGAGTGCAATCGATTTACACCTGTGTGCAATCGATTGCACGGCCCCAGAAATCACATTTTTCGCCCTTTTTTCATGTGCAATCGATTTGCATCCTGCTGCAATCGATTGCACCTGTTAAAAACCAGAAAAATGAGCTGCTGTCTCTACACAAAACCCTCCAGAAACCCGACCGATTCAATTACTTTCTTCCGAATAAATACATGGTAATCCTTACCAAATATATATCAACGTTTTAGGACCATAAAACGATAATTCTACGACGTTCGATTTTCACCCGAAATCTCACATTCTCAAAACCCAAAAATGTCAAAACTCACAATATCAACCGATTTCAACCAAACGAGTTTCTATAATCTCGGCCTAACCTCATACGACTAATCTACGCAATTTATTTCGGAATTCATCCGTGAAAACATCGATTTCTATCGATTTCTTACAACTCGACCTAAACGGAAAAATATGGAAAACCAACCAAAACATCCACACAAAACACATACATAATCATACCCAAAGTTAGGATAACAATATTTCGCACCCTTACCTGATTAAATCGATTCCTAGAAGTGATTTTCTTGAGTTTCCAAGCTTTTCCTCTTTTTCTCTCTTTTTCTCCTTTCTCTTCTTTTCTTTCTTCCCTTTCTCTCTATTTTTCTGTTTTTCTTTCTTTTCTCTCTTTCTTACTACTTTTTTTTCTATTTATAAAAAATAAAAATATCTAACCACCCAAAAAGACCAAAATACCCCTACACTCAAATTTCTCGCAAACGTTCCCAAAACGCGACAAAATATCACAACATTGAAAAATAACATATTTCCAAATAAAAGTCAGAAATAAAATAATATAATAATAGAATAATAATAAAATAATAAAAAACGACTCAATTAAATAAAAATACTAAAACTGGGGCGTTACAACTCTCCCCCACTTAGAAATTTTCGTCCTCGAAAATATACCGAGACGAACAACTCCGGACACGACTCTCGCATCCGACTAACAAACCAACATGCCAACAAAAGGCACACCACAAATAACACAACAACAACGACAAGATGCAAAGCCCATACAATGCACTTGACGATCAACTCACAACTCAAGGAAAACCACGATACCAACACACAGGTTCACTCTAGAACCGAAACACAACAAGATCGTTACCATCACCACAGATAACACTCCCCTAATTCACCACAAGGAATTAGCCACACACACTCGAACCATCACGATGGAAACGAGGCAACAACACAAACAAGAACACAAGTTCCACGACACAACATCGATTCCACAACCTCTACAAAACCAGAATATCAACATCCTTGTCACACAACCTTATTACAACAATGCTACGATTCCCAATCGAACATATAACCAAAACATCCATCTACATAGTAGCCCATGAATAATATTTAAACCTTTCACCTAACACTTCCATTCTGAAACGTCCAATGGTCTCATCATTCCTACATGTTCTCAATGTTCAACCTATGAACTCTTACAAGTCCCACACGTAAATACAAAATGTGCCACCTCACGCTTCCGCTGAGCACTCTGATTACTCGCAACCATCAAAACTATCAATTTCACGTCCAAAGTCTAACTTTTTCTCATATTCGCCAAAAATCACTGTTCGCTTTAATATTACCAACCTCACACTCTCCTGTGTTATCTCATACACCATACACAAGTCTCGGAATTGCTCAAATAATTCTAACTCCCTGACCATCAAAACAGACATGCATAGAAACTTCCAACTTAACTTTTCAGGCACAACAACAGCTTTTCCCCGAAGGATAATCCAAACCAAATGCATAACTCATCACAAACTCTAACCATCCTTGTTGTCTCATACTCTATTCCTTTAGACTAAACAAGTACTCAATATCCTTGCAATTACCAAACACTTCGAACCTAGAACCATAAAGATAATACCTCCAAATATTCCAACACAATACCACCGCAACCAATTCCAAATCCATAATAATACAGATCCTTTTATAAATCCTCAATTGTCGTAAAGCATAAGCCACGACTTTACCCTCTTGCATTACCACGTTGACTAAACTCATCAAAGGCACATCACAATACCCCACAACCGATTTATTAGGATCACACAAAATCAAAGCTGAAACCGTAGACAACTTCTACTCCAGCTCACCAAAACTTACTCACAACGAACATCCAAACAAACGACTCACCCTTTGTAAGTCAACTGAGATACCAGAAGTACGAACTTAACAAAGTCTTCCATAACCTGTAATAACAACCAACTGAGTCCAAAAGTTTCTAATCTCCTTAACTAACTTCGGAGCCTCTCATGTAGAACTACATCTACTTCCGATGGATCCATTAACCATACTCTCATCTGAAATAACATTTCCAAGAAACTAACTCTTTTCAACCAAAATTCTCACTCGAATAACTTAGCATAAAACTTCGTCTCTTTTCAACACTTGTAATTCAAATCTCAAACACTTTACTCATTCTTCCTCTGAGTTTATAACAAATCCAAATATCCTCAATCGAAACCACTACGAACTTATCCAATTAAATATGGAAGATACGATTCCTCTACTCCATAAACATTAGAGACGCGTTACTAACACCAAATACCATCACTGTACGTTGCAATTCCCAACCAAAATCCAAAAGATATAAATCCTTAAAGCTTTTGCAAAACTTTTCACTGGGTAACTGGTTACTCACATACAAGCTTAATCGAGTAAATAATAACCTATTCCGAGGATAACAAACCTAACCAGTCACATTAAATCGATCAAAGCCTCAACTCACACAATTCACCACTCTTATCAAACATTCCAAACAATTGTAATTCACTCAAACTCAACCAAACCATTCTAGTCATCTGTTCATGAAAGTGGACACTTATTCTCAATCATTACCTTATTCAACTGTTAGTAATCCATACCCAATTTCTTCTCCTGACCGTCCAATTCCGCAATTCCAACATATATCAACAACCAACCAAAAAGAATTCTCAAACACAATGTTACATCCACCCACAAGGGTTTCCTCACAATTTCCATTAATGCCTTAAAACTCCAAAGACTCCAAACCCACCAGAACTCTAAGTTTGCTGTCCATAGTCTCAATACCATTATACTTGTTATTCCATTTCATCTTCCGATATTAGCATCTTCATTGACTCATCAAAACAATCTGTAATCATCTCCTTAAATTCCAAACAACTCATTTCACACACTATCAAAGCCGGAAAGACCCGCCTATTCCATCCAACATAATTTTCGTCTGCTATCAACAAGAGATTAAGGGTGATCAGTTCCTCAATTTTTCAATAGACAGTCGACAATCATGATGGGGCATAAACCGTCTTTACCAAACTATAATAGCCTTTCTTGCATCCCATACACAAAACTACCTAAGGCACAAATCCTTAGTTGACATAAACCTTACCTCCGCATTCACTCCGGAACCGGGAACAACACTGTCCAAACAACACTTATAATCTTGCAATTCACAACACACTGAGCCGACGCTCCACACCGAAAGTAACATGGAGAAGTACTAACTTCTCCCCCACTTATCTCATTCTAACTCCTGAAAACAAAGGATTAGAAAACCAGAAAGCACTGACAGTGTTTCACACACATATCACGTACTAAGGGACAAACAACAACGACAGTATTCAACTGTCACACCAACAGACTCAACAACTGACTCACACTGGCTCTGATACCACTTAATGTAACACCCCTTTCTATACCCCCAAATAAGTAATTAAATCATTTAGGCACGTATTGAAAATTTCATCAGAGTATAATTGTAACTACGGCATAAAAAGAGAATGTCACATTATGCTTGAAATTAAAACATACAACACCTGCTCAACAAATGATATGCAACAGTGGGGTAACTTTCAAACAACGAAGGATCTCAGTCCTTATACCCACATCTCAATTTTTAGAATAAAAGCGAAAACATCTAAAATATTGAATAACAACCACATATATACATCATCCAGTACAAATCACAAGCAACATCATGTTTATATACACAAATTCATCAGCAAGATACATATGCAAATGTATCACAAAAAGATCAAAACATCCTAGCTACCCGGTGCTACATATCAGAGCCAACCGACCAACAAGGAAAATGAAGACACGCTTCACAAAAAGACCACCAGATACCTAATCTGCAATGCCTCGTAGAGCATCATAAAACAGCAGAAGGGTGAGAAATATTATCATAATAACAATGCATATAATTATGTACTACAACATAAACATATAACACATATTCTCACCACAACTCATCATATATCACAATATAGATATATCATCAAGCATATTCATTATGCATACATTCACCATTATCATCATCCCACATGAACACACACATACTTGTTCATTCAACAATGCATCATTATAAGATACAGTTTATATCATTTCCCATAAACATACATATATCAATGTTTACTATGTCATAATCATCACATCTCACTCCATATACATCGCAAGGCATATATATATATATAAAACCAAGCATATTTCTCATAATGCTTATCATTTAACATAAACACACATATTCATGTTTATCCATCCATGCACACCTGCACAATTCTACTCATTCCACATCAACATATACATATATATGTTTATTCATCAATGCACAAATACAATGATGACAAATGCAACTCATAGAGACCGACTCACGACTCTATGCAGATGCAATGCGGTACCGACTCATCATCTCAAGTTCACTCAGGAACTCTGCTGGAACCATCGCTCGTTACCAATGTAACTCCCCGTCGGGCCTACGATCTTCACCCATTGCTCACACCCCACATGGGCACACAATGTTTATGGATCGCTCACACCCCACCTGGGCACACGACCCGATCGCACACACCCCACACGCGGGCACACGATCTGATTGCTCACACCCCACCTGGGCACACAATCTGATTGCTCACACCTCACATAGGCACACAATATTTTGTAATCATCGCTCACACCTCACATAGGCACACGACATTACAACGGATTCTCATTAGAATCACTCAACACAAGAATGTACATCATTATGCTTCACATACAAAATGACTCAAGACATTCTTATAATGCATACATGTATACAAACATTGTCATGCATTCATCTCTTACAATCACATACAATTCATCAATATGAATTATTTCACCATCTTTATTCATGCATTAGAAATCAATCCAACAATGCATTTGCTTGCCATACGGCCACCAATTAGCATACATTAAACTTCACGTAAGCAATTCATTTTCACACATACATGTAATCATAAACATGCATATAAAACCAATTACAACATATCACATTCATTTGCCTTTTGGCCACACTTTATCATCACAACATGTCATCACATGCACTATCATTACTCAACATCATACAAGGCATACACATTAATATCAATGCCACATTGTATGTTACACAACCAATATACACATTTATCCAAACAATTCAATTTACGGTTTACCGGAAAATTCGGTTAAAAGTCGGCTAAAAATAATATTTTTCATCACCATCAAATAGAACATATTTTTAGCTTCAGTTAGATATAAAGAACAGCTCAATCGGATAAACGACGAAAAAGTTATGCAACTTTTAAAAAACCAAATTTTTGAAAAAGAACAGCAGAGTGCAATCGATTTACACCTGTGTGCAATCGATTGCACGGCCCCAGAAATCACATTTTTCGCCCTTTTTTCATGTGCAATCGATTTGCATCCTGCTGCAACCGATTGCACCTGTTAAAAACCAGAAAAATGAGCTGCTGCCTCTACACAAAACCCTCCGAAAACCTAACCGATTCAATTACTTTCTTCCGAATAAATACATGGTAATCCTTACCAAATATATATCAACGTTTTAGGACCATAAAACGATAATTCTACGACGTTCGATTTTCACCCGAAATCTCTCATTCTCAAAACCCAAAAATGTCAAAACTCACAATATCAACCGATTTCAACCAAACGAGTTTCTATAATCTCGGCCTAACCTCATACGACTAATCTACGCAATTTATTTCGGAATTCATCCGTGAAAACATCGATTTCTATCGATTTCTTACAATTCGACCTAAACGGAAAAATATGGAAAACCAACCAAAACATCCACACAAAACACATACATAATCATACCCAAAGTTAGGATAACAATATTTCGCACTCTTACCCGATTAAATCGATTCCTAGAAGTGATTTTCTTGAGTTTCCAAGCTTTTCCTCTTTTTCTCTCTTTTTCTCCTTTCTCTTCTTTTCTTTCTTCCCTTTCTCTCTATTTTTCTGTTTTTCTTTCTTTTCTCTGTTTCTTACTACTTTTTTTTTTCTATTTATAAAAAATAAAAATATCTAACCACCCAAAAAGACCAAAATACCCCTACACTCAAATTTCTCGCAAACGTTCCCAAAACGCGACAAAATATCACAACATTGAAAAATAACATATTTCCAAATAAAAGTCAGAAATAAAATAATATAATAATAGAATAATAATAAAATAATAAAAAACGACTCAATTAAATAAAAATACTAAAACTGGGGCGTTACAACAAGCGCTGCATACATAAACAAATTATGGCAGGCTTTCGCTCAAGAATGAGCAAAATCCATGCCCGACGGCGGTTCCTCGACCGAGCCCGGCATCGTCAAAGTATCATGACAGGCAGACACCCAGCTCGCGATGGGAAGTTCACGCCGCGAACTCAGGCCTCAAACGCGACCTGAGCTCCGCTCTCATGCCCGGAAGTTACCCAGGGCCGTTCGACCAGTCTCCCACACTGTGAACACATCTAACTCGAGCAAATCCCGAAATAATAAACAAATCACTGTTACCCTCATTACGGGCACAGACGCACATCGGGCAACAATTCAACACTTAGTGAAAATAAAAGGAAAGTAGAGCCATGCGCGGATTAGATCATACAAAACCGACCAGATCGGCCGAAAACATATATATTACAATAATAAGTGGTCACAAGGACAACAATTGTACTTGTTACATTAACAAGGGGCCATGCCCCATACAAAACAAAATTTTACACAAATACGGCACGCAGGCCAGAGATACAATAAAAAATAAATCACTCCTCCATCTGCTGAGGCTCCTCGCGGAGGGTCTGCGCATGCTCCTCGCCAATCTGAAGAAACTCGGGGATGAAGATATTTCCATTCTCAACATGGTACAGGAACTCGGTCCCCTCAGTGGACAGTTGGATCCCGGGGTTCACGAGCTTCAGCTGTGCCACAACATTGTTGAAAGAATCCTCACCAATGGCTTTAATGTCATCCTTCGACTGGACGATACGGGCGACCAGCTCCGCCCGAGTCTTCAACTTCTTCAGCTCCCCGTGCTCGTCCTTGGCGGGGGAGGCAACAGACCTCAGTTGCTCGACCAAATCTTTCACGGTTTTCTTCTCCGCGACAAGGGTGTCTTTCTCCCCTTTGATCGTGGTCAGCTCCTCCTGGGACTTTTTCATCGCTACCTCGGTGGCCCTAGCCTCCTCTTTAAACTTCTTCAACTTCTCCTCCAGGACCACTATCGTGGCCTGGGCCTTCTTCAGCTCAGAGTCTTGAGGGGAATCTTCCTCGGCATAAACTGTCGCCATCTCCAAAACCCTAATCAGGGCGGAAGCATTCTGTGCCAGCATTGCCCTCTTGCTCAGGCGATCTATTGCCTCGAGCTTTAGAGACTCTGCCGGAGGAACCATCAAAGAGGATCCTTCGAAGAACTTTTTATTGCGAAGGCACAGAGGCAGCTCGAACTTGCTCTTCTCCCCCGCCTGGCTGAGGTCCACCACCTCGTTCTGCCGGAAGCGCTTAAACCTCGAGGTTACGGGCACTAGGGAACTCCGGACAGGCGGCAGAGTCGACGAGGATCTCCCCGACCCCGTTTGTAGAGGTGCCACTCGTTGGATAAGCCGACCCTTCGTGTTTGCTACTACACTACCTAGTTTCACCCTAACAACATGTGTTCTAGTAGATCAAAAAGCTTAAAAGCCTGAAACTAGAGTCAAGTTGAGTAACTTACGTGGTGGAGGAAGTGTTAGAGGGTCGAAGGAGGATGACCAGTGCTTGTACGATGGCTGGACGGCGGTTGGACGACAACAAACGAAAGAACTCAGAGCAGAGAAGCGAAAGAAGAGAGAGAAGCGAAAAGTGCAAATGAGCAGCTTATCCCTCTATTTATAGGCGTTCTGAGGGCACGTGCACGAGCACGCACGACTAGGGTCATCATCATGACCCTAGCCTAGCCATCATGACGCATTTAATGCACCACAGGGCTCGAGGCACACATGGCATCCCACCTCTTCAGGTCACATCAACCGTTGGACTCCCCTTATGCCGGGCACGCCATACAACGTTACGTATCCCGCGGGCACCAACTCCCTCGGGCATCGTAGAACAGCTCCATCTCGTCGACAAGCGACGACCATTTCTAGACCTCCCCGGGACTGCGAATTACCTTTAAGTCATCACTCCCATGCTCGGGAGCAACGACTTGGGGGGATCCTGTTCCGGACTGACCCAATGACTAGGCATTGCCTAATCCAATTCTGCTCCTAGAACGACCCAATTGCCTAAGTCCAGCCAATTTGGGGCAGCATTTACCTTTCTGCCCCTCTACCGGGCGAATATGGTCGGATGACCCCAAGGGTCACCTGCTCCTCCTCGGTAGTTCTTGCTCGTCATGCACGGCTCCACCATCCAGAAACAGTCACAGCGCTCGTGCCCGCAACTACGCCTTTGCTCGTGGCAACGACTAGTTTCGTGCACCTCTGCCCGTCCCAAAGACTAGTTTCAGGCAATTACCTATTCTTTGGGAAACAGTTACTTTGCCCCGAAAATAGGGATCGTTGGCCACGCGCTGGGGGCACTATAAAAACCCTCTCATTTGAGAGGGTCAGGTATTCTAAATCACCTTACGAAATACATACTTTGTACTTGCCCTCTCTCTCTCTCCCGATTCTTACTTTAGCATCGGAGTGCCTTGCAGGTACACCCCCTCCTCATCTCACACACCCAGCATCGCAAGCGTCATCTTTGGCCCACTTCAGGTTCTGATCACCCGTCAAGATCAAAAAATATATATTTTTATTTAAAATATGAGTTTTTATAAAAATAAATTTATAATTACTTAGAAAAAAATGTTAATTTTAATAAATTTTAATATAAATAACACACACACACACACACACATATATATATATATATATAATTAAAGATTAAATATAATTAAAATTAATCTTTAATTATATTGATTAGGTGATGAACTAAGTCACAACTGTCTCCTACAAGTATGCTATAAAAGGCTAGCAGAGTGAGATTGTGAGAGCTAGGAGGGGGATCAGATAAGGGGATCCAATTTTCCCCCTCTTCTTTGTGTATGTTTGGATTGGCTTTTGAAATATCCAGAATCAATTCTAGAGGTGTAGAATTGATTCTGGGTGATTTTAAAGTGTTTGTTTTATCAAAAGTAGAATTGATTCTACCTCCAGAATTGATTCTACTTGAAGCTACAATTTGTAGCTTCTATCTCTAGAATTGATTCTGTGTGATTTTTACACTGAAATTTATTATTTAACTCACTTTTACATAAATGTATCCAAACATAAATCAATTCTGTTAAACTCAATTCTGTTAAAATCAATTCTACCAAACTCAATTCTGCTATAATCAATTCTGTTCACCGCCAATCCAAACACACCATTTATCTTAACCATGGAATATTTGCATCGGAGCCTGGAAATTTTGCACAAGTAGCCTAACTTCAATTTTCATAAAAAAATGTGCTAAAGTTTCTATCACTAATATCTCTTTTGCAGATGACTTGATATTATTCTCAAGAGGGGATGAAATATTTGTTAAGCTCATAATGGGAGAATTCCATAAATTCTTTGCAGCAACTGGTTTGAAGGTGAATCCCGCCAAATGCAAGATGTACTTTGGAGGGGTGATAGCTCAGGAACAATAGAAAATTATGTATGTCACTGGTTTTGCTGTTGGATCTTTGCCTTTCAGGTACCTTGGTGTCCCACTTTCTAGCAGAAGACTCACAATTATTCAATGCCTCATTGATAGGATTGTGATGAGAA
The DNA here is from genome assembly GCA_022829125.1 of Lathyrus tuberosus. Lineage (NCBI taxonomy): Eukaryota > Viridiplantae > Streptophyta > Magnoliopsida > Fabales > Fabaceae > Lathyrus > Lathyrus tuberosus. The sequence goes on along the minus strand of JALAZF010000039.1, from coordinate 10,532,724 downwards.
CTCGACACTGAACTGCAAAACTTCTAAGTTATGCTGGAAGATGTCAACTCATAAAAAGTGTGTTGTTTGCTATAACAGCTTATTGGATGCAAGTTTTCTTGCTACCAAAGAAAGTCATTCACCACATTGAAGCAATACGCAGGAACTTTATGTGGAGTGGAAAAGAGGGGATAGCAAAAAAACTATTGTGGCTTGGACAAAAGTATGTGATCCAAAAAATGCAAGGGGTTTTACTATCACTGAAATAGCTAGTTGGAATCAAGTTACTATTGCAAAATTGCTTTGGCATCCGCAAGCCAAAGCTGACAAGTTTTGTGTGAAGTGAATTAATGTGTATTACCTCAAGCAACAGGACAACATGAGTTGATGTGAGCCACAATAATGTTCTTGGATGCTAAAGCGAATCCTGAAAAGCAGAGAAACTATGATTTAAATCAGATATTAGGGGGAGGCTAAATAAAAAAGGAATTTTATAATAGGTGATATGTACAAAGAGCTTCGAGTGGATATGGAGCAGGTGATCTGGAATTAGATTTTCTTGAACAACCCTGCGAGGCCCCGTGCTCTTTTCACAATGTGGTTAGTGATCATGGGCAGGATGCCAACGAAGGATAGAATTATGCGGTTTGTAATCTGAATGATGGCATTTGCACCTTTCGTAGTGAGAATGAAACTATTGATCATCTATTTTTTGGATGCAAAGTCACTCAACTCATTTGGCAAGCTATTATAGATTGGACAGGGTACAACAGAAGTCCATCCAGTTGGAGACATGACAATGATTGGCTTACCCAAGAGACAAGAAAGAAAAGATGTAAAAGAAATATTCTAAAGGTAGCTGTTGTTGAAACAATATACACCATATGAAGAGACTTGCTTTCAGCCAACAAAGGCTTCATGATAACTTGAAGGACTCCATCATTTTTAATATAGTAATGAAATGTACATGGCATAGGAAATTAGATAGGCGTGTTAATATCAATCTACTATGTATTGAGTAATTTTGGCTTGTTTTAGTTGTTGTGGCTGAACAGTTTGTAGAAACTTCCATAAATCCGTGAGATTGGGTGTACTTCATGGTATTTGGGAATAATATTTAATCTTTCTCAAAAAAAAAAATTTAATTACAATTTTTTCAAAATAAAATAAAAATAGTACTTAATGTAATTAAAATCGGACTGCACATTAAACCGACAAGAACACGAGTTCAAGGTTTAAAGATTTAATCGGTGTCATACCTGGGTTCTATCGTTAATATAGTTTAAAAAATTATAAATAATAAATAAATAGAAATTTTCCTAATTTTACACTATGAAAAAATATTTTTTAATTTCTAATTGAATCTCTCATTTATAAATATAAAATACAACTTTTTTTTTTTATATAAAGTATAAAATAAAAATACATGTTGGTTATTTATTACTATATGTATTGATAATTTTTTGTGTGTTTAAATATAATTTATATATCAACATACATGATTGTTTTACTTTGATTAGATTTAAAAACTTTAGGCCCGACCCACTTATTCTAACCCTAAAATGCTAAGTGAAATCAAGCATCCCATACCAGTAGGGGTGTTAAAAAAAACCATGAATTAAATCGAATCGCCAAACTGAATTGAACTAGAGTTAAAATAACCAAACCGTTATGTTTGGTTAGTAAACTGAACCATATTATACAAAACAGTTCTAGAACCGTATCGAACTGAAACCGAACCGAACTTATAACCAAACCGAATCGAAACTGAAAATTAAAAATACTAAAAATAAGTTTTAAATTTTAAAAAAAGAATTTTAAAAATAGTTTAATGGTTCGGTTCTTTAATAAACGGCATACCAAACCAATGATTTTGATTCGGTTCGGTACGGTTCGAAATTTTTAAACGGCATACCAAACCAATGATTTTGATTCTGTTCGGTTCTAAGTAAATTAAAACGGTTCGGTTCAGTTTGAGTAAATTTTTATTATAATTCAGTTCGGTTCGATTTTCTCCCTAAACTGTACCATAAACAACCCTACATTCCACTTCAAAATCATGCAACTGTGAGCCACAAATTACACATTTTCCTCTTCATTTTCTTATGCCCAATATTTTTCTATTGCAAAAGTGTATTTATCTTCCATTTGTTTTCTCTAAAGTTTTATTCTCTTCGTGACATTCTTTACTCATATCCTTTTTCTTTGGATGTGTGCTGGTGGTGAATACTAGTGATAGTTTAAATAGTTTTTTTTTATCTTGGTAAATTGATGAATTTTTATTTTGATCTTTAATTTTTTTTATCGAAGTCTCTTATTTTATTTTTTTATTGAAGTGTCTAACGTCAAAATTGGTGAATTTTTTATTTTGAACTTTAATTTTTTTATCAAAGTATCTATATTTTATTTATTTTATGAAGTCTTTAACGTCAAAGTTCTGCTAAAAAAACATATGTGGACTGTGCTGAATTGACAGACTTTTTCTTATAGTAAATTCTATGTAAATTTATTATTATTAGTAAATCTTAAATGGAAAAATATAAAAATTTTGGTAGCAAAAGGAATTGAACCCATAACTTGACATAATTAAAGAATTTATGGTTGCCCACCCTATTGCTAGGGCGCCCAATTCATGGCCTATGCGTAATTTTTTTAATTCTGCTCCTCTTTGCATTGAACAATTTTTTATTAATATATGCGTTATGTTTGTTTTGATAAAAAAAAAAACAAATACACATATTATTAGAAACATTACTTATGTAAAGGATAGGCAATATTATTTCATATTCTTTCCTCCATTTTTGAAATATAAACAATTATTAAAAGTATTTTCTTAATATCAAATGAGATTAATTGAAATACTTTACTAAAACCATTTCACACTGTCATTCAATTAGAATGAATTATTTAACACATAAATATGAAATTAAAAATAAATAAAAAATTATAATTAAACTAAATTAATAACTACTTCTTTCATATTTTTCTCTCTTCTCATATTTTTCCCTCTTCTCATGTGTCAAACTGATTCATTTTAATTGAATGACAATATAAAATTGTTTTACACTAAGAGTGTATTTCAATTCACATCATATGAAATAATACAATTTATATAATTATTCAATAATTATTGTATAGTTTTTTATCCACATAAGCATTTTGTTTGAGTATTTGACTTTTAAGTAGATTTTTAATTAAACTATTTAATCATTAAAATATTAATAATTTATTAAAAATTAAACAAATATTAAATATAATTGGAACTTTAAATAATATATTCATGGTTGAAACATTAAATAGTTGAAATAATAAAAATAATTAGTTTAATAAACGGATTATTTAATAAACTAAATAATTAAAATATTAATATTTAAAATATTTAATAAAATAATTATTTAATAAACTAAGTAGTTGAAATAGACAAACTATCTAATAGACTAAATATTTAATATTTAATAAAATAATTATTAGTAATAATGGGTTTAATGCAAAGTTTTTCAAGAGCTCCTGGGATTGCATTAAGCATGACACCACTAAAGTTATCCAATATTTTTTTGAGAGGGAGAGGATATACAAAGTCATTAACTGCACTCTAATCACCCTCATTCTCAAGACCACTGCTGCCAACATGGTGAAGGATTTTAGACCTATTTCATATTGCACTGTCATCTACAAAGTGATCTTTAGAATTATGGCCAATAGACTATGCCAAGTATTGAACAGTATCATCCACAACAGTCAAGTTACTTTTGTGCCTAGCAAGAAGATTCATGATCATATTCTCATGGATTTTGAATTAATTAGAGGGTATAATGTCAAACAAGGAGCCCCTAAATGCATGTTGTAAATGGACTTACAAAAGGCCTATGACACTGTGGAGTGGACAACCTTATAGTCAATCCTGAAGGAGCTTAGCTTTCCTCGTCAGTTTATAAGGTGGATTATGTTAACTGTTTCATACAAGTTTCAGGTGAATGGAAACTATACTAAAATAGTGAAAGCCAAGAGAGGGCTTAGACAAGGGGATCACCTCCCTTATTGTTTGTGATAGTGATGAAGTATTTGCACAAGCTACTTCAAAAACTTAAGGATAAACTCAATTTTAACTTCCATTCAAAATGTGAGAAGTTTGAGATCATTAATCTTAGATTTGCTGATGATTTGCTTTTGTTTACAAGAGGAAACAGAAAATCAGCTGAAATGTTGATGGATGTGTATGATGAGTTTTCCAATTCCACAAGGCTCAAGACTAATCCTACCAAGGACAAGGCTTTCTTTGGCAATGTGAAAGATGAGGTCAGGCATAAAATTCAGGAGATTACCAATTTCTCGGAAGGTCAATTGTCTTTTAGGTATCTTGGTATACCTTTAACCAGTAAGAAGCTGAACATAATTCATTATCTTCCTCTGATAGATAGAATTTGTACTAGAATTAACCACTGGAGTTCTAAACTCCTCTCTATGGATGGTAGAACTCCGCTTATCAATGGTGTTCTTTTTGTTCTGTCCAACTTTTGGATGCAATGCCTGCCATTGCCTAAGACTGTTCTGGCTAAAATTGATGCTCTGTGTAGATCCTTCTTATGGTCTGGTTCAGACAAAATCATTAGGAAAGCTCTTATTGCCTGGAAAAAAACTTGTGCCCCTAAGAAACAAGGTGGTTTGAACATCATAGACCTTACTAATTGGAACAAGTCTTACATTGCCAAGTTACTGTGGAACATCAATAGGAAGTCTGATAGTGTATGGATCAAACGGAACCACTGTTACTACATTAAAAACCAGAATGTGATGACAATGGGTCTCAAAAGTAACACATTTTGGATTCTAACACTACTACAAAACGTGTAAACAACAACGCCAGGTTTACAACGGAAGAAATATACACCGTTGTAATATATTAAAATTTTCGCGTCCAGTGAGTAGCTAGATTTATAAACAGTGATTTAATGACGGTTGTCTATAAAAACCGTAGGAATAAATGATGTGTGGCAAGCTTCGATTCTCAGCAACTTCATTTTTTCCATTTTTTAGAGTACATTAAGCGTGTGTCACTTAAGTCCTTTATTTAAAAAATAAAATGTAAATTATTTTACAACGGTTAGTTTAAACAACCGTTGTTATACGCTTGTGTCACTTAAGTCCATTATTTAAAAAATAAAATGTAAATGATTTTACAACGGTTAGTTTAACCAACCGTTGTTATACGATTGTGTCACTTAAGTCTATTATTTAAAAAATAAATTGTAAATAATTTTACAACGGTGAAGAAAGTCAACCGTTGTTAGAGGACTTACATTTCCACTACGGTTGTGTTACACAACTGAGATTTAAGGGTTTACTGATAAATTAAAAACAAAACTTAATCTGTATTTCTTTCATAAGACGCCCTAGGAGAACAAGCGAACCAGAGACGACAGCGGTGGCGTAATCTTTACTTTCTTCGTATCCATTCATTTAGAGCTCAAATCTTCATCTTTCTCAGTACGGTACTATTCAACATCTTCATTCCTTTTATCTTGGTTTATGTTGTATATGCTCAAATATTCACCCTCTTCCTTCATTTGATTCCTCAACTTCGAAGTACGGTATTCTTCAACATCTTCATTCTTTTTTTCTTTGTTTATGTTGTATATGCTCAAGTCAGTATGAGAGTACATGTTTCATATGCTTTAGGTTATGATTGTCTGTTGGGCTGTACTTTGGTATAAGTTACCAATTCGTAATCCATACCATGGTAATCTGATTTCATTGGCTATGATATGACATTTGTTGGTTATCATAGATAGAATTGTGATTTCTCTTGTGGGAGTTACAGGTATATAGATCAGGGTTCTGCAAAGTTTTGCAAGAAATCTGGTAGGCATGATGTTCAAGTTGGTGTTAGGTAACACTTGTTGTATTGCCAATATCACCAGTAGTGTGTTATTTATGCCTCGCTAGCCATATACGCTATGTTTTAATGCCTTCAAGTTGTTTCTGTAACAGAAAGAATGTTGAGGAAGCTATTCAGGGATTGAATGGAACAATGACATCAAAGCAGACCGTGCGTCTTTTTTGGGTAGCAGTCCAGAAAATAAGCATGTCAGTTCTATTTTCTTCTACTTCAGACTTAATTTATTCGTAATCTGGTCCAGTTTGATGTTTGTGTACTAAAACTTATAATCTAAATTTTTTCATAGTAACCATTTACATGCATCATCAATGAATGTTTTTATATCATCATTATTTAATGTGTTGTGATAGGTTATTTTAGTAATGTTTTATACATAACAAAAATTTATAGAAACATCATGGTGTGGCATCTTAAGGCCCATTATTCCTTAAACACACATTACCACTTCTTATGTAAATAGCATTAGGGCCTATATTATTTTATTTAATGTTTTGATTTCCAATACCCCATCTTAAATAAGAATATAATAAAAAATGAATGAGGAAGATGAAGAATCAGCAATGATTTTTGAATTAAAGAAATAATAATGACTTTTAACTAAAATGATTAAATTTTCAATGTAGAGAGAAAATGAAGAATCAGAGAAATCATTATAAATACGTTATTACTCTTCTTACCATCACACAAGCAGCATCATTGAAGAGGAATAGTCAAAATGAGTTCCAACAATGCAGTCCAGGTCCAAAAAACTGTAGATGTTTAAGAAGTTGTCCAAGAAGTTCAACAAACTGCGCGTGTGGTTAAAGATGTTGTAGATGTCCAAGAAGTTGTCCAGGTCGTAGAGGCTGCAGAGGTCCAACCAGTTGTCCAGCCCGAACAAGCTATACAGATCCAACAGACGGTCTCCTTGCAAGGAATACGAACCAGGAGGAGAATAAGGAGATCAAGAAGAAAGAGAAAGATGACAGCTATGGTCGATTCAGATGATGATGACGTAGCACCGTATAGTTGGAGTAATTTTATTCAGCTAGGGATTTAGATTTGATAATTAAAACTTAAAAGTGTCTTTGTTGTCTTCAATATTCACGAGTTTAATTTAGATGTATTAAATATGAAACTTGCACTTATGAAACTTTATATGCAACTTGCATTTTGTTGTCTTCGATATGGCACACAATTCTTATTAAAAGTACATGAATGAAACTTTATTACAAATGTGGGTTGTATTTTCTGCTGTGATATGATGAACAATAATATAAGTTAAAAAATGGGATTATATATAAAAGCAGAATGATATTTGTTAATCCAGCAGAATATATAACAACGGTTATACATCATAACCGTTATAATATCTCGCGCGTTGTCTAGAAAAAAATAAATATCAAAATGGCGCAGCTGGGAATCGAACCAAGGTCCATTATATTTATCACAACGGTTCGTTTGAAAAACCGTTGTGATAGGGCCCGCTGTTTCTAGGTTATTACAACAGTTAATGGGTCGTCATAGTAAGTATCATTTTACAACGACACTCTACATAACAACGTCTGCGCCCGCGTGATTATACATCTTTCCCAACCGTTGTTAAATGGGTTTACCGTAGTAGTATAAAAGTGATTATGAAGATGTGACCTATTGTTTTAGACTTGAATATCTGGGATAATTTTGTGCTGGAAGATAAATTCTCCGTGAGGAAACTGTATGCAGTGCTGAATAATAAGAATCAAGTCATGGAATGGAGGAAAATATTTTACAATAACCTTGCTAGACCAAGAGCCCAATTCATACTTTGGCTGGCTTGTCACATGAGATTGGCAACTAAGGACAAGTTGAATAGATTTGGGCTCCTTAATGATGAAGATTATTGTTTCTGCAAGGAGAAAGAGAGTCTCAATCATCTCTTCTTCCAATGCAGACCTATGAAAATGGTTTGGATAAAGATTTTGAACTGGCTCCAGGTTGTGCATACCCCTAGCACTTCGAATGATGAGCTTTCTTGGGCTATTATGATGAGTAAATCTAAGAGTCCTAGATGTAGAATCTTCAACTGTGCTTTAACTGAAACTTTCTTTGAGTTATGGAGAATTAGGAATGACACTTGATTTGGAAATTATTGTAACTTTAGCAAGGTTGGATCCAAAATCATAGACTCTATTGTCTATAGATGTTGGCCGAAAGCCAACCTTAGGAAAACCTTAGGTAGATTGTTTATGCCTTAGGTTTGGTTCTTGTGGTTTTCTTGTCTCCTTGCTTGGTTGGATCTCTCTTTGGGATCACTTGCTTGTAATCGTTCTTTTGGTTAATAAAGTATTTTATTTCCAAAAAAAAATATTAAGTTGTTGAAATATTTAATAAAATAATTATTTAATAAAATAAATAGTTTAAATAGACTGAATATTTAATATTTAATTAAATAGTTATTAAAAGACTAAATATTTAATATACTAAATATTAAATATTTAATTAAAAAATTATTAAGAGATTAATTGGAATACACTGTCAGTGTAAAACTACTTTACACTGACATCCAATTAAAATGAAGCATTTTGACACCTGAGAAGAGAAAAACATGTAAGAATTAGTTATTAAAATAGTTTAGTTATAATTTATTTATTTTTACACATAATTCCATAATTATGTGTCAAAATAATTCATTTTAATTGGATGTCAGTGTAAAGTAGTTTTACACTGACAGTGTATTCCAATTAATCTCAATTATTAATAGACTAAATATTTAATGGACTAAATATTTAAATATTTAATAAAATAATTATTAATAGACTAAATATTTAATTGACTAAATATTTAATATTTAATAAAATAATTATTTAATAGAATAAGTATTTAATAAATTAAATAGTTGAAATATTAAATAGTTTAAATAATATGCCATAATTATTTAATATATACTAGTGGAAATATTTAATAATTATTAATATTATTTTATAATATCAATAAAAATAAAATTAAAATATCATATTAAATAATTATAAAATAGTTTAGTAAAATAAATAAAAAGTAGTTTATTAAATAATATGAAATATTAATATTTTTAATGTTTCAATCATAAATAAATTATTTAGTTGAATACTGAAGCACTTAATGAAAATATTAAATAGAGGGGAGGGGAGGGGAGGGAAGGGGAGGGGATATTTATAAAAATATGTGTTTGGTTCATTTTTTATAAGGGAAGGGGAGGGGAGGGGATGGGAGCAAATTCCCTCGGACTCACTTTTTGCTCCCCTTCAAATTGGGGGGATTTGGAGGGGAGGGGAGATTTATTATTTAAAATTTTATTATATTTCCTAATTTATCCTCAATTATTTATTTTAATTTCAAAATTGTCCTTATTGAATTATTAAAAACTAGGTTTAGGTTTTTCTTGGATTGTTTCACGTTTCTTTTTTTCTTTTATTGTGATGCTGCTACATGTGAGTTATTTTCCTTTTTGTTTTGTTGAATTTTCCTATTTTGATTTTATGTTGTTTATACGTGTAACATATAATTAAAATCGGTGATTTATCGGTTGTCGTTAACTAAAAATTATGATTCCAATTAACTAAAAATTTTGATTGTTTTGATTATAGTTATATATTATCAGACAAATTTCTTATTCCATGAACATTGAATATGCCAGAGATGCTTTGAGAGTAATTATAAAATAGATTTCATATTCACTTTTCATATTCAAGTAAAATTTATTTGATAATTTCCAAAGCAAACTTTAAAAATCTTTAAATTCAATATTGCTGTTTTTTTTTGTCTGCACATAATGATGAGTTTATATGGATCACATTACAAATTGGACCTCTAATTTACCTTGGTTCAATCATGTATTATAAAGCTTGATTTGATCATAATTGAACTTTTGATACCGTAAGAGAAATAACATTCCCTAGTACTTCTAGAAATTTTGTGAAATTGCAATGAACAGTGAGATAAAACACCGAAAACTCACTGTGAAGGAGTTTTTATTTGGTGATCTTTACTCAAAACTATTTTTATTTAGAATTGTTTTTACTAAATACGAATGATAATATTTGTAAGAATAAAAAAGTAATTTAGTTTTAAAATCTTTCTCCTCCTCTTATAAACCAAACATATATGTAGTTAAAAATCCATCATCAAAGATTCACACTCGTAATATAGCCTAGAGATTTATTGCTTAGAAATATTGTTATTGAAAGTTTGAATTGGAACCCACTCTTATGAACTCGTTGAACCGTAGGTTCTGTACTTTGAATTCAATTTAGAAATACTGGATACTTTGATATTGTTATTGTTTAGTGTTTGATTTTATAATAATTGGAATATTGGTACTTTGATATTGTTATTGTTAGCTACTGATATTGTCATTGTTTATTGATATTGTTATTGTTAAGTGTTTAAATTTATTGTTACCTACTTATATTGTTATTATTTAGTGTTTGAATTTACAAGAAAAAACCTTTTTATCCATAAACAAATTCATTAAAACAATAATATAATATCTAAGTATATTTATGGAATTGCGTTTCATGCCTTGATTTTATATTGAATCTTAATACTTTTTTTAGTTTTCTTTTGAAAAATATTTCTTTCATTAGAGGGTTTTATGATCAGGTAAGATATATATAGTTGATGAATGTGTGCAATTTTCATGAGTTAATCCATCAGAGGCTTAAATTTAAATTATGAATTTGTCAATTTATAATATGATATTTTTAAAAAATTTAAGTGCTGGTAATAATTTGTAGAGACTGAATCATCTGGTTTGACCGATTTTATACTTACATAGTTTTTTATAATGATAAGTTTACTCAACCGAGTTATCCGGTTTAATCCGGTTTGATCATGCGGTTCGACAAATGATTAAATAGTTCGACCAATAAACCAATGATCCAGTATCTTCACCGGTTTGATAACCGGTCCGATTTTTAAAACATTGATTTCACATATTCTTGATGGAATCTTACTACCAAATGAAATAGTTGACCTAGTAAAAATATAGTGGTTTATAATTGCAAAGGTCATGGATTCAATTTCTCTTTTGACAAAGTTTTAAGTTTTTTCCTTTTTAAGATTTAAGTTTTTATGTGAAATTATTAGAGATTAAAATAAATGAAAAGAAAAATTGTCACCATATCATTTTTAGGGACTAATTCCCAAAAAAAAAAAAAATAATCAACTGTTAAAAAGACTATCTAGAGTATGTTTGGATGGATAGAATTGAATGAAATGGTATAAAAAAAATAAAATAGTGTGGAACTGGATTTCATTTTATTTCATCATTTTTTATACCTTTAAATTTGGGTGGAATAAAAACATTATATTCTATCATAAAATATCCAAACTATAGAATGACATCTTTATTTCTTTATGTTCTCTTCATTCATTTTATAATTTCCAAACATATCCCAAGATTGATTATTTATATTTCATGTAAGATTGTAACGCAGGTTCAGCCGCTCGCTCGGTTCAATTTTTTTTTTAATATACGAGTGTAACGCTCATTTTTTAAAAACGTTTGAAAGAAACAGCCCTAAATCCGTAGCTTGCAACCCCACTGTCTCTCCCTTATTGACCGCTACTCCTTCAATCCCCCAACTGCCGTTCGTGTTTGGCATCACCATCATCCAAAATCAAGTAAGTAGTACCCTTGTTCTTCAATTCCATAAATATGCAATTGAGGTTTGTTAAACTATAACCAATCAATTCTTTTTGAAATTTTTGAAGGAAATTAACGTAATTGTATAAGCTTTTAGAAATGAATTACGTTGGATAAGGATTCTGGAAAATTTCAGAACTAGTCAGTTTAATTTTCATCTTTCTATGTTTTTGTGGCTTCGTGAGAGGTTGAGCAGTGTTGTGTCCCATTTCCGTGTCATTTCTTCATAAATTGGTGCAAACATGTATTTATCTATGTATATAGAGAAAAACCTGAATGATAAGTCACTGAGTTTATCATCACAAAAAAATCACCTTTAGAAATACAAACAACTACAAAATGAATGAACAAATACTTCAATTCCAGTTCCTACTAAAATTGCTAACTTTTTTTTCTTTCAATTGAAGGGTTAAATTGAGGGAATTTCAACTGCTGTATCATTTTGTATTATGGGGACTGAAATTGAGTCAAAAGATAGCTCTCTCATTCTCATCAAGCAAGGAGCTGAAGCTGTAAGTTTAAATGACCTCTTCTATTTTGTTGGATAATCTATTCTTTGTTGGATAATCTTGATAAAATTGCTCCTATTTTGCATTTTTTAATCTAGTTTTGCAGAATTTGAAGGAAATTGGAATTGCAATAGCAATAGCTTATGCATTTTTTATTGTCCTTGTTGTAGAGAGTTTTTGAGTCTTCTTTCGTGGGAAGAAGGTCTGTTGTCAAGGAGCGATTCTCAAAGAAGTACAGGCATCCAACTTTGGATTCTAAGTTGACACTCAAGCGCTTAAATGCGGTACAGTCGGATTTAGTTAAAAGTTTCATTTTTATTTCTGATGAAGCTAGTACTTAGTAGTACGAGTTTGGACAAACAACTTAATTGAATGCTTATACCATAAACACTTATCATATAAGTGCTTATGTATAAATAGCTAGTTCTTCTGCAACTAAAGTTAAAATAAAGTCGACCTTTTTATTATAAGTTATAAATTGTTTTCATAAACTCTCTCAATCAATCTCTTAAGTGCTTATGACAATGGTTAAGCTCAAATAAATCCCCTTATGATTATTATTATAAATATAGTTGTGTCTCGTTGAATTTCTTGAATGCTTTGTTGGAGCAGGAGGCAAGGTGCACAACCAAGGCAAGACGACTTGGGGTTTGTACACCTGTGTTGTATGCCGTGGATCCTGTGTCGCACACTTTAACTTTTGAATTTGTTGATGGACCTTCAGTCAAGGATGTATTTCTTGAATTCGGATCATGTGGTGTCAATGAAGAGCGGCTTGGCAAGATTGCATCTCAAATCGGTGATGTTATTGCAAAGTTACATGATGGTGGCCTTGTTCACGGTGATTTAACAACATCAAACATGTTACTAAAGAATGATACTGATCAGTTGGTGAGTTCATTCATGTCTTAGGTCCTGTAATTAATATCATTAACTATTCTTACAGCTGTGACATGTTTTTTCTCTAGGTTCTTATTGACTTTGGTTTGAGCTTCACTTCAACTTTACCCGAAGATAAAGCCGTTGATTTGTATGTCCTGGAAAGAGCCCTCGTTTCTATGCATTCTTCATGTGGCAACATTGTAAGCCAACTTCTCTGTGTTTTTTTTTTTTTCATTTTCAATTGTTAATATGGTTTCTGTGCTGACATGTAATATCGAAATTTGTCTGGATAGATTGATCGGATTCTTGCTGCTTACCGTAAGTCATCGAAGCAGTGGTCATCCACAATGAACAAGCTGGCAGACGGTACTACTTTCCATCTAATTGTTTTTAAAATTAAGAAATTTTCTTCAAGAAATCGTACTTACCTCCATATATCTTCACGACTTGTAGTGCGACAAAGAGGACGAAAGAGGACCATGGTTGGTTGATTCAAGTTTCATTTCTTATTTGAGGTAAAAAAAGGGGTGACAAGTGAAAATTAATGAATCTTGTCATCATAACTTATATGAACATCTCTTGTAGTTTAAAAAATTAAACATTTAAACTTTGATTGTAATCTTCAACTTCCATGTGTGCCACAAAAACAAAACTGATATTTTGATATTTACATGTCCATGATTCCAAGGGAGTGTTTGTTTCAAGTTTAGAAATTAGATTCCCATGAATCATGTGAATATGAAATGAGTATATCCATGTTCCAAAATTGAAAATAATTATTCTTGGTTATAAAGATTTCAAGAAAAAAAAATAATCGTTACACAATTGAAAATAATTATTATTGGTTATAAAGTCCTATTTTTACAAACGCCTCCTCCTAAGAATCTTCTTTTTACTATGTTTGTTACTCCCTTTAAGTCCTATTTATAAAAAGTTCGGTTTTTAATAGATTATAAAATAAACTAACATAGTACTAGTAATAAATAAATTATTAAGTAACAATATATTGTTTTATAAAAAACAATAGTAGAAATAAATCATTAATCAAATAAAAAGTAACATAATATATCTCATAAAAAATAATATTTTTCGTTCTTATAAAATTTTGATTTGTTTTTTAATTTCTGTAAATTTTAGTTCCTACGAAATTTTCTTGAAACAAGTTTTTATTCTTCTATTCTCAATTTGAATTTTTGAATGTTTTTTGGGAAAAATATTTAAAATATTTTTAAAAAATTGAATTTACAGATCTAAATTTTTTATTTTAACTTTAATTAGGGTGTTTTAAAAATATACATTGAATATATTTTTATATTAAATTTTTTTATTTTTTACAGATCTAAATTTTTTATTTTAACTTTAATTAGGGTGTTTTAAAAATATACATTGAATATATTTTTATATTAAATTTTTTTATTTTTTGGTGGGTAAATTTTTTATAATAGTCTAATATTTATTAAAAAAATTGTTTAAAAATAAAAATCTAATTGTAGTCTTAATTCCTCCATTCTTCTCTTTTAGTGAAATTGCTCTTCCATTTTAAAATAATTCAGTTTTGATCTTTCACTCATATTTTTAACTTAAAAATAGTTATCTGATATGTTTTAAATGACGTGATATAGTATGAAAGTGTGAAATGTTAAATATATCAAATAAATTGTATAAAAAATTAGCTTTAAAATTATTTGATTTGATTTTTTATTGATAATACAAGTAATTAATCCATATAAATTATTATTTAATAATAATATATGTTATATTGTTTTTTTTTACACAATGTTATATTGTTTAAAATATGGCACATTATTTAAAATATATCATGTCACTATTTTTTAAATTTAAAAATATTGTTCTGAACTGGACCAATGGCTAGAATTGGCTCAATCCGCCTCTGCTCCAGAGCGGCCCAAACTGCCTAAGCCCAATCCACAGAGGGGCAAAATTGACATATCTGCCCCTCCAACCGGGCAAGGAACACAACGTTCCTCCCCGACTTTAATGCCCGTTACGCACGGCTTACTCGCTGCCCGAACAGCAATGGACAGGTGCCCGGAACTGCGTCTATGCCCGACATAACGGCTAGCTTCTGGCATCCTGCCCGACATAACGACTAGTTTGGGCAGTTACCTATTCTTTGGGGAAAATGGCTATTTCGCCCCGAAAATAGACCGTTAGTCACGCGCTGAGGGCTCTATATAAACCCTCTCGCTTGAGAGGGTCAGGTATCACATTTTCACCCTAAGAATACGCTTTGTACTTGCCCCTTTTCTCTCTGACCCTTTCTTACTTGAGCGTCGGAGTGCCTTGCAGGTACACCCCTCCTCTCCTCATTCACAAGCCGAACACTTTGCACGCCTGACGACCAGCATCCATCCGAGCATCTCGCCATCTGACGACCAGCTTACTTGGACCTGTTCGAATACTCCGAATCAGTGGCGCCGTCTGTGGGAACTCTTTGTTCTCCCCTTCTTTCTTTCCTCCTTGGAAACTAAAAGATCAAAACATACTTTCTTTGATCCGCCCACATATGGCAGCTCAGAACTCCGCCAAAGGTGTCGACGCTACAGTTCTCACTCCCGTCAACAAGATGGACGCCGACGGCAGTTCGTTGCTACTTTCTGATCCCCGTTTCCTTCGGGACGGGGCCACTGCGTCTCCAACTCCTCCTCCCACCGAGCAAGGAGGCAAACAGCTACCGTTGGGGGATCGACCAATTCCTGGCCCTCCCAGCGTTGACCTGGCCGTTGCAGCCCTTCTGGAAGCTGTCAACTGCACAAACCTCCTTATCTTGCAGCAAGGAGAAAGGATAGGAGCTCTCGAGGAAGCATCTCTTCCAAGATCCTCTCCTCCCAAGAGAAAACGCCAGAGATCAAGAAGCCTGCCACCTAGGCGCGGGGAAGACCGTATGACGAGGCGTGAGCCTGAACCACAACGCTTTCGCAAGCGCGACCAGATCTCCCCGCGGGATCAGTCACCACCAAGACACAAGAGAACGAGGCAGGAAAGGCATTCTCTACCGGTCAGACCTCGCGACCGATCACCCTCGCCTCGCAGAGACCGCCGCCGCGAGCGCAGACAACGGTCACCATCAACTTCAAGTTCGGACAACGACGACGAGCCTCGCGGCCCGTTGTCCCGCAGGATCCTGGCCACCCGCCTCCCTAAAGGACTGGAGAAGCCTCCGTCTCTAGGGACGTACGATGGAACCACTGACCCAGACGAGCACATAGAAAACATAGATGCTCTTTTGGACTACAGAGGGGTACGAGGAGCCATCAAATGCCGCCTGTTCCCGACCACGCTCTGGAAGGGGGCAATGACCTGGTACAAACAGCTGCCAGAGGAATCCGTCACATCCTGGAGGCAGCTCGGGAGGGTTTTCTCCTGTCACTTTACCGCATCACGACGCCATCCAAAGACTGAGGCGTCCCTCGGAGCTGTCGTACAGGGAAGAGATGAGCCTCTTCGGGACTACATTGAGCGGTTCAACAAGGAGGCCGTCCAAGTGCCAACGACCGACGAGATGAAGAAATTCCTGCTCGAGCAGGGATTACGTCCTGGCTCAGACTTCGCGAAAGCCATCGGCCTCGATCCACCGAGGAACCTCAACGCCCTCCTCCACCAAGCCCAGTCGCATATACAGTATGAGGAGAAGGTTGTTGCCCACTCTGTCCGGGCCTCCTGACACCAAGAAGGTGCCCGGTCATCCAGAGCTGAAGAGCCCTCAACATCCCGTCGAGGAGATAAAAGACGCGACGATCGGCCTCGCG
Organism: Lathyrus tuberosus; assembly: GCA_022829125.1. Classification (NCBI taxonomy): domain Eukaryota; kingdom Viridiplantae; phylum Streptophyta; class Magnoliopsida; order Fabales; family Fabaceae; genus Lathyrus; species Lathyrus tuberosus. The sequence continues at coordinate 10,516,044 of JALAZF010000039.1, read as the reverse complement.
ATGCACGCGAACAGAAGGGACCTTCTGGGCGGTTCCATGACTATACCCCCCTCACTACCTCAAGGGAGAAAATCTTGTCCGAATGTGCCAACTCAGAGTTCAAACAGGCGGGAGTCCGTTTCCCCAAACAGCTGCCGGCCAGACCAGGTGTAGACAAGTCCAAGTATTGCCGCTTCCACAAGAGCCACGGCCATACGACGGAAGAATGCATCCACCTCAGAGATGCCATAGAGATCCTCATTCGCGACGGCCACCTGAAGCAGTTCGCGAAAAAGAAAGAAGCTCCCGGCAAGAAACCCAGAAGAGCAAGAAGGCTGCATAAGAGACTCCGCCCTCCGATGACACCAACGTACAGGTCGCTATGTCCATAACTCGGACAGAAGACTTCTGCATCCCTGATAGTCTGCCCGTCTCCACGTTTCTCGGCGCTCACAACCCGTGGGAGGCCTTCCCGTCAGCCATGGTCATCTCCGGTGGTGGATTCAACAAAATCACGGTCGGTTCAGTCAAGAGGAAATTCGATCAACTGATCAGCAAAAGCTCCAACGAAGTCACCACGCTGGATACCACTCACAAAGGATCCGCTCCCATTTCCTTCTACAAGGAGGAGCTCCTCGGCGGGGCACCGAACTCAAGCATCCCGCTTCTCATCCGGGCAAGGATGGCGAACTTTGATGTTCGCAGGATACTCGTGGACCAGGGCAGTTCAGTTGATATCATGTACAACCACTTGTTCGAAACACTGCAGCTGGACGACTCTCACCTTACTCCATACGTTGGATCCGACCTGCAGGGATTCAACGGAGCAGTAACAAGGCCCCGAGGTTACGTAGAGCTCATCGTGACCTTCGGTTAAGGAAAGACAACCCGAGCAATCAAAGCACAGTTTCTGGTAATTGAATGTCCGTCACTATACCAGTGCATTTTTGGAAGGCCAACCATGGCAGAGTTGATTGCAGTGCCTTCCACCGTACATCTCAAGATGAAGTACTACACTTCTGAAGGGATGGTCGCCACCCTCCACGGCGATATCGAAGCTGCCCGTCGATGCTTTGAAGCAGCATCAAAAGGACTAAGCACCATCTCAGCAAGGCCGAGGACATCTGGTCGTCCCCCTCTTCCCAGCAGCTCTGAACAGCTAAAACCGCTCCCCCAGGTCTAATCTATCGACTTGGACAGCCGTTTCAGCGAGGAAGATCACGCCAAAGACCCGACGAATTCGGGCAGCCAGTCCAACAACAGCGGCCATCTCCTACGTCCTATCCCAGATGGCAACTTCGAGATCGTTCCGTTCGGAGAAGACCCCCAACGGGGAGTGAAGATCGGAGCAGACCTCCCCGACCTGGCCAAGAGACAACTAAAAGCGAGCCTCCGGGAGAACGCAGACTTGTTTGCATGGAGCGCTGCTGAAATGCCAGGATTGGACCCCTCCGTCGCTTGCCACCAGCTTACAATTGATCCGGCCGTCAAAGCCGTTGCCCAGCGCAGAAGGAAACAGTCCCTGGAGAAGATGGAAGCCGCAGAGAAAGCTGTCAAAGACCTTCTAGAAGCTAGGTTTATTTCTGAGGCCAAATACACTACATGGCTCTCAAATGTTGTACTTGTAAGAAAAAATAATGGCAAATGGAGGATGTGCGTTGATTATACCGATGTTAATAAGGCCTGTCCGAAGGACGCCTACCCCCTCCCCAATATAGATAAGCTCGTAGATAACTCAGCAGGTTTTAAACTTTTATCGTTCCTCGACGCCTACTCGGGCTACAACCAAATTCCAATGGCCGCGAGCTATAAAACTTACACGGCCTTCATGACCGAATCAGGCAACTATTACTACAACGTAATGCCCTTCGGTCTGAAGAACGCCGGCGCCACGTACCAATGAATGATGAACAAAGTCTTCCAAGGACAAATAGGCGACATGCTCGAGGTATACATGGACGACATGATCGTCAAGTCCCACGAGGAACTAGACCATGTAGCCCATCTTCGCAAAATTTTCGAGCAAGCAAGAAAGTATCAAATGCGCTTTAACCCAGAAAAGTGCATGTTCGGTGTACGGGCAGGTAAATTCCTTGGTTTCTACCTAACGGAACGAGGAATAGAAGCTAACCCCGACAAATGTCGGGCATTCTCTGAGTTCCCAACGCCCACGTCTAAGAAGAACATCCAGTCCCTCAATGGGGTACTCACCTCGTTGTCTCGCTTCGTCGCAAAATCCGCCCAACACGCCCTTCCTTTCTTCAAGCTCTTGAGAAAAGAAGCTGCGTTTGAATGGACCGAAGAATGCGAGGCATCCCTCCTTCACTTAAAGCAAGCTCTGTCGAAACCGCCCGTGTTATCACGACCAGATACCGAGGAAGTCTTGTTCCTATACCTCGCCGTCACTGCCGAGGCTGTTAGCGCCGTTCTCATTCGCGAGAATCCTGGCGGGCAAAAGCCAGTATACTTCACGAGCAAAGCGTTGCAGGACGCTGAATTGCGATATCAGCAGATAGAAAGGGTAGCATTGGCCCTCGTCAACGCTGCCAGACGACTGATACACTATTTCTTGGCCTATACAATCGTAGTAAGGACGGATCAGCCAATCATGCAATTACTGGGCCGACCAGACATGGTCGGTCGAATGCTCAAGTGGTCGTTGGAGCTGTCCGAATTCGACGTCCGGTATGAAAGCAGGAAAGCTCTTAAAGCACAGGCCCTGGCCGATTTCGTGGCGGAAGTAACCTTCTCAGGCTCCTCGCCCCACATAGCAAACAGATGGACCATCTACGTGGACGGAGCATCCAGCTCGAGCGACAGCGGGGCAGGAGTAATTCTGGAGAACGACGAAGGGACCATAGTCGAGGCTTTTCTCACATTATCCTTTCCCACATCAAACAACCAGGCCGAGTATGAAGCCTTCCTCGCCGGGTTGCGCCTAGCCGAAGACCTAGGGGCGGAAGAAATCGTCGTCTGCACGGACTCTCAGCTCGTAGCCCACCAGATATCCGGGGAGTATCAGGCCAAAAACGGCAGTCTCTCTGAATACCTCGCCCTAGTCAAGGAAAAGATGTCGAAGTTCAGAACGGTAGAAGTAAGACATGTTCCACGCGAACACAATGTACGAGCAGACGTCTTGTCCAAACTAGCGAGCACCAAGAGGAAAGGCGGAAACAGGTCAGTCATCCAAGAGATACTTCCCCGGTCCAGCATCGATAAGGGGTCCTCGACCCTACACGTGCACGCGATCGGGGACAACGACTGCTGGATGACACCCGTGTACAACTACCTCACCAGGGACGAACTTCCGGATGACCCCAAGGAAGCCAGCACCATCAAACGAAGAGCTTGCTCGTACGTCATCCTCGAAAACAAACTCTACCGACGGGGCTTCTCCATCCCACTACTCAAGTGCATAGAGGAGGAGGTTGTCCCCCACGTATTACGAGGAACTATGAAGGCATTAACGCCCAGCACCTGGGAGGAAGGTCCCTTGCCCGTAAGGCCCTCCAGGCAGGGTATTATTGGCCAACCATGCAGCAAGACGCCAAGGAGCATGTGAAGAAATGCGACAAATGCCAACGGCACGGGGATATGCACCTAGCTCCACCTAACGAACTGAAGAGCTTGACCTCCCCGTGGCCATTCGCCTGGTGGGGCCTAGACATCCTAGGACCCTTCGTGACGGGGTCCAGCCAGAACAAATACCTGATAGTGGGCGTAGATTATTTCACAAAATGGATAGAAGCAGAAGCCTTAGCAAAGATAACAACACTTAACATTCTACGCTTCTACAAGCGGAATATCCTTGCCCGTTTTGGGATTCCCCAAGCAATCGTCACGGACAATGGAACACAATTCACGGACAAGAAGTTCCAAGACTTTGTCGCCCATCTCGGAACAAAGCAACACTTTGCTTCTGTAGAGCACCCCAGACCAACGGGCAGGCGGAAGCGGCCAACCGCGTCATCCTTCGTGGCCTCAAGCGAAGACTGGATGAAACGAAGAAAGCCTGGGTCGAGGAGCTCCACGCGTCTTATGGGCATATCGCACTACTCCCCAGTCCACCACCGGGGAAACGCCTTTCCGCTTAGCATATGGCACGGAGGCTGTTTTACCCATTGAAATCCACGTAGCGTCCAGAAGGACCGAATAGCCTCTAGACGAGGAAATGAATAACGAAGCGATAAGAGAGGAGCTCGACCTTGTCGAGGAAATCCGAACAGGAGCAGCCCTCCGCGAAGCATCTCTTAAGCAAAAAATAGCAATCAGGCATAATGCCAAAGTCTTACGACGAGAGTTCGACGTGGGCAGCCTTGTCCTACGAAGAAACCACAAGGACTTTCGCGAAGGCAAACTAGTAGCCAACTGGGAAAGACCATACAGAGTCCGTGCCAAAACGGGAAATGGTGCATACTTCCTCGAAAACCTTAACGGGGATGCACTCCCTCAACCTTGGAACGCTGAGAAGCTTAAGCAATACTACAACTAAAGTAGCCATGGGCTTCCTCGCATCAAAGGACCACCCAACGGTCATCATGCTCGTCCAGGTACAAACGACGCATGCACACAAAGCAGAATCCCGCTCAAGTAAATGAGTCGGAACTCTGCTCGTCGGTGGTCCTCAACCGAGCACCGCCTTCGCCCCAAGTACCATGATTGGCAGAACCCCAGCTCGCGATGGGACGTTCACGCCGCGACCTCAGGCTTCGATCGCGACCTGAGATCCGCAACCTCGCCAGGACCTTCCCCGGCTATTCGACCAGTTCCCCGCACTGGCGAATTCACACACAACGAGCTATCTTTCAAAAAGGAAACTCCGCTAACAGACACACCCTCCGACGGGCAGTCATACATGCACAGCAATAATGTAAAGTACAACAAAAATTATATAAATAACATCAACCGAGCATTAAATAAAAAGGCCACAAGGGCCAAAGATTGTGCATATTACATAAAAAAAAGGGCCATGCCCCCCCAGAATCAAAAAAGATTACAGATAAATCAACGACACGCAGGCCGGACAAAATACAACAACATCAGAATAACCTAACTCCTCATCCTTCCACATGCTCGATCGACACGGGCTCAGGTTCCTGCTCCTCCACGGGCTGGTCCTCGGTCTGAACGTCGGGGGTATCAAGAACAAGGCCTGCAGGCAAGACGATGCGACCATCCTCCACTCGCGCAAGGTAGTGGATACCCTTGGTCGAAATGTCAAGCCCAGGGTTCACCACCCGCAACTGGGCCACGACACTCTCGAAGGACTCCACTGCCACGGCGATGCCGTCATCCTCGGCCTGCAGAATGCTGGCGACCAGCTCAGCCCTGGTTTTCAACACCTTTATCTCGTCCGGTTCATCAGCACCCGGGGCACTGGCCGCCATCAGCTCCTTGTTCAACTCCTCGGCGGCCTTTTTCTCCGCTTTCAGCTGGGTGACCTCCTCCTTCAGCTTGGCCATCTCCTCTTCGGTTTTCTTCCTCGCCTCACGAGCACCCTTAACCTCCTCCTTCAAGGCCGTCTCAGAAGCCCGAGCAGCAGTAAGTTCGGCCTCAAGCGCAGTGTCCCCTTCCGCGTAAACGGCTGCCATCTCCAGCATTCTCACAAGGGCAGAAGCATCCTGGGCCACCAGCGCCCTCTTGCTCGCCCGGTCCATGCCCTCCAAGCTAAGAAACTCTGCTCGAGGAACGACCAGCGTGTTACCCTAAAAAAATCTTTTGTCAAGGATGCACGGGGGGAGCTCAAATTTCCCCTTCTCAGGCGCCCGAGTTAGATCCACAGCCTCTAACCTCCGTGGCCGCTTCGCCCGCCCGGTCAAAGGCAATGGAGAGTCCCGTGGGCTAGGAGAGGGTGTAGAAGACGTCCCCGGAGCAGTCTGAACAAGGGAAGGAGCACGAGTACCAGCAGCAGGCCGGGTCTTAGGGGGAGCCGCTCCAGCCTTACCCCTCGTCATGGCGTTCCTCACCACACGGTCACGGGCTTGAGGCATCTCACCTGCACAAATGAAACGAACACGTTAGCGACGGGGAAAAAGAAATAACAAATAAAGTCTAAGTAACTAAGACTACCGAGCAACTTCTCAGCATCCGCAGGAGTCTTGCACTCCAGCAGGGCCTTCACGTTGATGAACCTACGCTCAACCCTCTGGCTCCCATCCTCCTCGATGATGGGGTTACCCTTGCTCGTCCAGCAGCTCGCGAGACCGAAGGAGTTGACCCAGTTCACCAACCTCTCATAAGACACGACATCCTGCCCGCGTAGCACGCTCGGCTCAAAGACGTAAGCACTGGGCTTCTTTGAGAAGTGGCCAGGTGTCCAGCGGATCGGGAACTTGTACACTCTCTCCCCGATATACTTCCCTTCCTCGTTGAGCAGCTCCTCTCCGTTCTCATCACACTCTACCTCCCAGACGTACACGCTGTCCTGGGCAGCCTCAGACAATGGCTCGACGATGAAGTACCGTCCCTTGAATGTTCGGATGGACTCCGAGAACAACTTGAACAACTTTCTGGGCTGCTTCAAAGAGACTCATCCGTACCTTTTCCCCGCCAGCTGCCGCTGTAGGTGGAAAATAGCAAAGAATAGAGGAAGGGTGGTCCCCAGAGCAAGGTGCTCGCACACCAACTCAAAAGCCCGTATAAAGGCCAGCGAATTGGGGTGGAGTTGAGAAGGCGCCAACTTCAGATGCTCAAACACCGACCGCTGGAAGTCAGTGAAGGGCAACCTCAGCCCCAATTCCTTGAAAGCATATTCATACATCGAGAAGCAGTCCCCGAAGCTCGAGCAGACCCGCTCGTCCGAATTAGGAAAAAGTACTCTCCATTCACCCGCTGGTCCCACCTCGGTAAAGACGTCCGCCGGAGACCTCGCGAACTTGGAAATATGCTCGGAGGGCTCGGCCACCTCCCACTCCTCCAGACAGAATCCTTCAACGTCTTCCTCCATGACGTCCACCTCTTCTCCCCCCTCAACTTCGCTCGCTTCCCCCTCGACTTTGCTCGAGGAGTTCGATGCCGTCGAGCTCGAAGACGCAGAACTCGAGGCCGTTGTGCTGCTACTCTCCTCGGAGACAGTTTCCTCCTCGAATGTAACTGGGATAACTTCCCTCTCTGGCTCCATCGCCACTACGATCACCTGAAAAAGCAGAGAAAGACAGTGAATTCGACAGGAAATCAAATCCACCCTTCCACCGCTAAGTCAAGTGAAAGGGCGCGCAGAAGGCTAAGGACAACGTCCCCGGCCTAAGCCCTAACGTCAAACGAAGCAAGAAAAACCTCCCCGCGGGGAGATGCCCGAGACATACCATCTTCCTACGAGGAACCTCCCCGCGCTCGTGCCCAGATTCCGTTTAAAGCTCCGTCGGAAACTGCAAAGCTCCACCGGAATCTGGAAACGTTCTACCGGGAAATTCACCAATCCATCAGAAGATGATAAGACGCGGTGGTCACGACTCGCAACCACGACGTGGACCACCACGCTCACCGAACACGCTACCTACTCCGGCGAGATGCTTGATGCAGCAGAAGGGCAGAACCACCGCCCACCACCAACACTCGCCGGAAACCTACCTATTTTGTCACCTAGAACTAACCCTAGCCGCATGCAATCTACCATTAACAATAAGAGAAAGTGAAACAAACTGGAAATCAAAAAACTTACTTGATTTAAGTAAAAGAGAAAGGTTGCTCGAAACTTTGCACGGTGGTCGGTTGCTCTGAAGACGACGACGGGCAAGAACGCTGATGACGATGAAGAGAAATCAGAAGGGAAAAAGTGCAAAATGGGACGACCTTCCCCCTTTTATACTGAGGGGCACGTGCGCACACGCGCCCGTAGGCAATAATGACTGTCCACTAGCCATAATTACCTATTAACTGCTACGCAGGGCTCGATGCACACGTGGCAGCCCAACGTTTCCCATTCTGTCTGACGCTTTATCTTCCCGAATACCGGGCAATAGGGTCATGACCACAAACATCACGGACACAGAGGGCCACGACCACCTCGAGACAATCATCCTCGTCTCCAAACGACGACTCCGCGTTAGCTCCCCCGAGCGACGAGCAGTCCTTAAGTCATCACTCCCATGCTCGGGAGCAACGACTTGGGGGCTCCTGTTCTAGACTGGACCAATGGCTAGAATTGGCCCAATCCGCCTCTGCTCCAGAGCGGCCCAAACTGCCTAAGCCCAATCCACAGAGGGGAAAAATTGACATATCTGCCCCTCCAACCGGGCAAGGAACACAACGTTCCTCCCCGACTTTAATGCCCGTTACGCACGGCTTCCTCGCTGCCCGAACATCAATGGACAGGTGCCCGGAACTGCGTCTATGCCCGACATAACGGCTAGCTTCTGGCATCCTGCCCGACATAACGGCTAGTTTGGGCAGTTACCTATTCTTTGGGGAAAACGACTATTTCGCCCCGAAAATAGGATCGTTAGCCACGCGCTGGGGGCTCTATATAAACCCTCTCGCTTGAGAGGGTCAGGTATCACATTTTCACCCTAAGAATACGCTTTGTACTTGCCCCTTTTCTCTTTGACCCTTTCTTACTTGAGCGTCGGAGTGCCTTGCAGGTACACCCATCCTCTCCTCATTCACAAGCCGAACACTTTGCACGCCTGACGACCAGCATCCATCTGAGCATCTCGCCATCTGACGACCAGCTTACGTGGACCTGTTCGAATACTCCGGATCAAATATGAAGAGACAAAATGAGTGATTTTAAAATAGAAATATCAATTTAGTAAATATGTGAAAATAGAAATATTAAACTAAAAACAAAGATATTTAAACATGTTTTGTTTCATCGAGATTAAAATTATTTAAAATTTAATTTTGTAGGTGAGTTAACTTTTTTTTCCTAAAATAAGCAAAAGATTATATTAAAATGAGTATACGAGATATTCAAGCTAAATACAAAAAGAGAAAACAAAACATTAATACAAATCATCAAGGGAATTCTCAACTGACTTTCGTTGGTGTAAAGAAGAACACCCTTATGTTTAACTCCAAACCAGTCCTAAGTAAATAACTTAACCACCAAAACAATATTCCGGACCCCTTTCATTTCACCATTAAAAAGAATATCCCTTTCATCCCACCATTAAAAAGAGTATTGTTTTTAATGAGCCACATTGCCCTAACCACAACAAACCAAAGAAGAATTCGCAAGTTCTTCTTCTATTTACCATGCATAATAGAATCAAAGAGAAGCAAGTGATCAAAAATTTCAATCTAAGGACTCAACCTGTTCAAACCAGCCCAATCTAAAATGCAGTACCAAACATCAATAACAATAGAGCATACAAAAAAATGTGAGAGTGTGATTCCTCTGGACGAAACAAAGCGAACAAACAAAACTATGCACACATGTAATATTGTCACGCTTAGCTCATTCATCTCTTGTTTGCAACCTTTTAAGGATTGACCTTCACGCGAATACTTGAATATTGTTTGGGACGTTAGATTTCCAAATCACCTTCAGCGTTGACTTCGATTGAATAATTGACTGGAAATCCGAACTCCAGATAACATTTATTCAAACAAAAGCAGCTTTGACAGAAAACCGGTAGCATCGCACCACCAAACAAATTTATCTTTTGATTCCGAAAAGGGGGAGACACTGCACAAAATATTAAGCAAAAGAGAAAATTCTTGTTTTGACAGATCCGTGTTAGTGCGTGAGGCACTTTTAGTGAGGAGAGAAAGAAAGAGAAAATAAAGAGACAAGGATTGTTATTATTGAATTGAATAAAACTGAATTACAAAGTGTATATTCATATACACTAAAATAACAAACTAAATAACAAACCCTAAACCCTAATTAGCTCTGGACTTGAGCCACATAATACAACTTGAATTATATCTAATATCTCAACATATCCCCCATAATCCAAGTTGTCGAAACACACTAATCTTTGTCGATCTGAATTATTCATAATTTCTTTCTCAAATTTAGAAATCTGTCGATCTTTAATCATTTGGTGAAAATGTCGGCCAATTGTGCTTCACCTGAGTAATGCCTTACTTCAAGCTCACCTCTATTCACCTTCTCCCTTAAGAAGTGAAATCTAGCTTCGATGTGCTTACTTCTTCCATGCAAAACTGGATTCTTCGCCAGATTTATGGATGACTTGTTGTTGATCTGCAGTACCAGAGGTTTCTTCACTTTAACCTCCATTTCTTCAAGCACAGATCTGATCCAAATTGCTTGACATGCAGTATAGGATCCTGCTATACATTTAGTCTCACATGATGACAATGCCACCACAGATTGCTTTCTCGAGCACCATTAAATTAGGGCACCAAATACTTGAAAGAAATATCCAGTAGTGTGTCTTCGATCTTCCTTATCTCTGCACCAGTCAGCATCTGAATAACAAGTAACCATAGCTTATTTGCTTTCAGAGTCTTGTCGAAATAAAATTACATAGTTTGTCGATCCTTTTAAGTATCTCAGGATTCTTCTTGCAGCCTTTATATGTGACACCCTTGGTTCACTCAGGTATCTGCTCACTAATCCGACTGAGAAACATATATCAGATCGACTGTTGCACACATATCTTAGAGATCTGAAAATTTGTTTGAACAAAGTTGCATCGACTTTGTCTTCCTCTACATCCTTCTCCAACTTTAGATTTGGTCTGATAAACGAAGATACAGGAGTTGAATCATCCATTCTGAATCTCTTGAGTATCTCTTTGACATACTTTCTTTGATGTAGCACCATGCCTTGCTTCGACATTTAAAATTCCATGCCTAAAAAGTATGACAACTTTTCCAGATCCGACATTTCAAATTCCTTCTTCATCAGCTCTTTAAATTTTGACAAGTTCTTCAAGTTATTTCCAGTTATTAGCAAGTCGTCGACATATAAGCAGATTATTGTTATATCTTGTGCCACAAATTGAACATAGACACCATACTCAGATTTGCATTTTATGAATCTCAATTCAACCAAGTATGAGTCGATCTTCTTGTTGCATGCCCTAGGTGCCTGCTTGAGACCATAGAACGCTTTGTGCAACTTGTATAATTTACTTGCTTCCTCCTGAATTATAAACCCAGGAGGTTATGTGACATACACCTCTTCAGCTAAAGGTCCATTCAAAAATGCTGATTTCATATCTAAGTGAAATGTTGACCAGCCTTGCTTGCATGCCAAGGCCACCACTAGTCGAATAGTTTCCAATCTTGCGACATGTGCAATACTTTAGAATATTCGAGTCCTGTTCTCTGGAGAAATCCTCGAGTTACCAATCTCGCCTTGTGTCGACCCATCAACATTGTGCTTCTACTTGAACACCCACTTTACTTCGATAGCTTTTGTATGAGCTGACAATTCGACCAACTCCCATGTGTTATTTCTTTCAATTGCTTGTAACTCTTTGACCATATCAGACTTCCATTGTTTATCTTTGAAGGCTTTGTTATAGTTGATTGGTTCAGCACCTGCAAGTAAAGCAAAATGAACTAGTTCCCCATCTATTGTGACTTCATAATCACCAACCACTTTAGAGTATTGAAGTCTTGCTGGACGAGCTCTAGTTCGTTGAGGTCTCTGACTTGTGCCAGTCATATCCTCTTCAACTTCGACTGTGTCGAGAGTGTCAGCAACTGCTTCGTCTTCTTCTTCGACTGAAATATCAACAATGTCTTCGACTTCGACATCATTACTTGCTTCGTCGAAATCATAGCTCATCAGTGGCTTGTCAATTGCATTACTAAAATTCCAACCCCAGGCATAATTTTCATCAATCACAATGTCTTGACTCATCACAATCTTCTAATTAATTGGATTGAACAGCCTGTATGCTCCAGTCTTTTGATATCCTACCAGAATTATAGATTCGCTATTTTCATCAAGCTTTCTTCTCCTAGCATCAGGAACATGCTTGTAGCAGATAGAGGAAAAACCTTCAGATGACTCACTGATGGTCCTTTTCCACTCCACACTTCTTCGGGAACCTTGTTCTTCAGCTTCTTGGTAGGGCACCTGTTCAGAATATAAAAAGCAGTCGAAACAGCTTCACCACATAAGGATTTTGGCAAATATTTCTACTTCAGCGTGCATCTCGCCATGTCTAATATGGTTATGTTTCTTATTTCTTCTATTCCATTACGTTGAGGAGTATAAGGAGCAATTATCTCATGATCAATACCATGTTCTGCACAGAATGTTTCAAATATCTTGGATGTGTATTCGCCACATCCATCTGCTCGCAGAACTTTAATTTTTTTCACCCTGGTTTTCGACAAGTATCTTATATCTCTTAAAGATTTCAAATACTTCGTCCTTTCGTTTGATCACATATATCCATAGCTTTCGAATGTACTCGTTGACAAATGAGATGAAATACGTGTTTTCACCAAGGGTATGCTCTTTAAAAGGACCACATACATCTGAATGTACAACTTCGAGTATGCAGGATGATCTCATTGGCATAGTCGAAACGAAAGACTTCCTGGACTGTTTTCCGACTAGACAACCTTCACAGAATTTGTCGCGCATCTCAAGACTTGGTATACCAGTTACCATATCTTGATTGATCAGTTGATTTAGCGACCTAAAGTTCAGATGGCCAAACCTCAGATGCCACAACCAACTATTCTTGTGGTCGACAACTGCTTTCAGACATTGTACCTCAGTCGAATTGATCATGGTCTTAAATGTTATATTCTTCGACAAGGGAGATTTCAAGACCAAGTTATTCTGGATATCGAAAAGTTATAACGCTCTAACTTTCATAACCACTGAGAACCCCTTTTCGACTAGTTGTCCAACATTTAGTAGATTGCACTTCATTCCCGAGACATAGAGTATATGTTTGATCAAGGCTTTTGCTTAATTACCCATTTGAATAACTATTTTGCCAGTACTTTTTGCTTGCAACAAGCTATTATCAGCAAGTTTGACCCTGCTCTTCTTTGACTCATCAAAATCTACTAACCATAATTTTCGACTAGTCAAGTGATTCGAGCAGCCTGAGTCGACGAACCAGATCTTGGATTTGACATGGTCATCTGTAATTGCAGCCATAACCATCATGTGATCACAATCATCTGAATCTTGACGTGAAAAGTTTGCTCTTTTGTCCTTATCTTTTGTCGAACCCTTGTCTTTCCTGTACCAGCAATGCTTGGCCAAGTGACCCCACTTTTCACAGTTATAGCACTGGACACCTTTCTTCTCTACTTTGTCTTTCTGATAGGAATTTCCTTCTCCTCTTTTCGAGGATTCAGAAGTTCTATCATCGATCTTATTCTTGTAAGGATTCGAGCAAGTCTTCTTGCCCTGAGTCTTGTCGATTTTGCCTTTGAACTTGTTGGAACCACCATTCTTCGGTCACGATTGAGCCTGTAGTGCTTGTATCGAGTCTTGAACTCCTTTCCTTTCGACAATCCTAATCTCATGCGCTTCCAATGAACCAACCAGATCTTCCAGTTTTAGGGTTTCAAGATTGTTGGATTCTTGAATAGCTACGATAACGTGATCAAAGTGAGAGGTCAACGTACATCTTATCAGTTAAGGTTTCACCACAACCCTTCATGAGATGGACGAGTTTCTACATCTTCAACACATAGCCTGCAATCTTTTCATCTTCTCCCATTGACAACAATTCATATTGTCGTCGCACAGTTTGCAACTTGACAACCTTAACATTCTCGCCTCCTTCATAGTACTTGACAAAAATATCTCACGCCTCCTTCGCTGATTCAGCATGAGCGATTCTGTCGAAATTAGCTGCATCAACCGCCGATTGGATGTAGAACGCTGCCTTGCAATACTTCTTCTTGGCCTCCTTGTGAGCGGTTTTCTGTGCGTCGGTTGCATCTTCACCAAGCGCGGGAACGCTATTTGTAACCACTTCTAGGGTTCATGAAAGCCAAATAGAGATTGCATCTGTTTTCTCCATCGGAGCCAATTCTTATCGTCAAGAGTTGGAAGGGAATTTATTAAATTTATGTTACCATTCATTTTTGCAGTGATTGATCAACAATAATCAACGAACCCGGAAACATGATCTCTGACGTGTGATTCTTGAAAACACAATCAAGAATCTAACTGAAACTCTAGATATCAATTTGTTATTGCGTGAGGCACTTTTAGTGAGAAGAGAGAGAGAGAGAGAGAGAGAGAGAGAGAGAGAGAGAGAGAGAGAAATAAAGAAACAAGAATTGATATTATTGAATTGAATAAAACTGAATTACAAAGTCTCTATTTATATACACTAAGATAACAAACTAAATAACAAACCATAAACTCTAATTAGCTTTGAATTTAGACCACATAATACAATTTAGATTATATCTAATATCTCAACAATCCGAAAACTAAAAGTTGCCCACCAAATTTCAATTCTATACACCATTAAGCCAAAAACCTATATCTATAATTTTCAAGCTAGATTCTTGCAAATTTAAAAAAAAAAATACGAAAAGTAAAAAACAACGATTCAGCCCCAATTCATCGTTGTTTCCAAAAGTCAATAGAAGCATTACTCCCCCGACTTTGGCCACAATGCAATTGTGAAACCATTTATGTCAGAATCCAAAATTTTGTACTAATCATAAATATATTAAATTAAAAAATTAATAGTTAAAATAGATTATTAGTAAATAATACGGTGACAATCAATTATCATAAAATGGGTTGGTTCCTGGATTGATTTTTCATAGTTGTGTTTACCTGCACAACTATTGTCATTTCATTCATTGGGTGAAGGTAAATAAATATAGCTGTTGGTTGGTAGATGTACCATGTGTCATATAACCCATAATTTTTTCATGACCACGTCTATACTCTATAGCATGATGTGTTCAGAACTGATAAATTCTAACTTAATGACTTATTCAATGATATATTTAAACTAATTCTATTAGCTATATTTTAATTAATTTATGTTGAAAGATGTTAAAAGCTGTTTTTTAGAAATTTGACTTGAGTAATCGATTAGCAGGATTGTTGCTAATCGATTACAGCTGCTGCAGTTTCAAAAAATAACAGTTTTAACAGTATTTGCACTTTAGTTGTAATTTTTAGTTTTGTTGTATTCTCTCATGTATAAATACATTGATGTATCCCCATTCAAAGAAAAATGCCAATTTTATAATCCTCACTATTACTCTCTCTACCCTAATTCTCTCCCTCTCTCAATTCATCTTCTTCCCCAAGTTTCTTTCCCCCATTGTTACTACCTTCCCAAATTCTGTTTCATGTTTTTTATTGTCCTAACATTTGGCATCAAGAGCTCTGGTTATTGATCATAATCCGCTGCAACAACAATGGCTACCGTTTCCAATGATCGAATTCCCACCAATCTCCCAATTCTTGATTCGAAGAACTACGACAAATGGGCGAAACAAATGAAGGTTTTGTTTGGTTATCAAGAGGTTCTTGAGATCGTCATCAATGGAGTTACACTGTTAGGGGCTGATGCTAACGATGCTCGTAGGGCTACATACAAGGAAGAAAAGAAGAAGGATTACAAAGCTCTATTCTTGATTCATTCGTGTGTTGATAACGACAATTTCGAGAAGGTTGGTGATTGTGAATCCGCGAAGCAAGCATGGGAAATCTTGGAGAAAGCGTATGTCGGTGCTGTCAAAGCGAAGGTGGTAAGGTTACAAACTTACAAACGTCAATTCGAGTTAACGCAAATGGAGGACAAAGAAACGATCAACGATTACATCACGCGCATTACCTGGTTTGTCAACCAAATCAAGTCATGTGGCGAAACGATCCTTGAGCAGAATGTTGTATCGAAAGTGTTGCGTTCGTTAACATCACGTTTCGATAACATTGTTGTGGCTATTGAGGAGTCGAAGGATCTAACGACTTTGAGCAAAGATGAGTTGCAAAGTTCGTTAGAGGCGCATGAACAAATGATGGATGAGAGAAGTACCGACAAAGCCAAAGCGGAGATCGCTTTGCAAGTGCGTTTACATGAGAAGAACAAGAGATCGAAGGGGAAGTGGACTTCTAAAAGTAAGAAGAGTTTTGGTGGAAAAGATCCACAAAATTCAAAGAGTGAAGGAAGCTCCAAAGAGGGTAATCAAAGCACCCACAAGCCGTTTGACAAAAGTTCTGTGAAGTGTTACAATTGTCAAAAGCTTGGACATTTTGCGAAAGAATGTCGCTTAAAACGCAAGGAAAAGGATGCGGATGAGGCTAGGGTTGCTAGGGAAGAGGTAGATGATGAAGATACCCTTCTTGTGATGATTACGGAAGAGAATTATGGCATTGTTGGTGTTGCTGGCAGCAGCTACTGTGATGACAATTTACGGGACAGCAGCTGTACTGTGTCGGAAAGTGGCAGAAAAATGCATTCGGGTCGAAATGCATTGCTTACCATGAGTGATGGAGTTCAAAGTAAAGATGAGTGGTACTTGGATTCCGGTTGTTCAACACATATGACGGGTCGAAAGGATTGGTTTGTGCAAATCAATCAAGCGGCAAAGAGTAAAGTCAAGTTTGCCGACGACACCACTTTAAGAGCCGAAGGGGTAGGAGATGTTTTGATCGGAAGAAAGAATGGTGGACATTCTAGGATCAAAGATGTCTTGTACATACCGGGAATTAAGTGTAATCTTTTAAGCATTGGCCAATTACTTGAAAGAGGATACTTAATTCGGTTGGAGAACAAGATGTTACGCGTTTTAGATTCAAATGGTGTGTTGATTCTAAAAGCGCCGATGGCTGCCAATAGAACTTTTAAGGTTGAGTTAAAGGTTATGGAGCATCGTTGTTTAGCTACCGCGGCAAGTAGAGATGAGTGGTTATGGCATTACCGTCTTGGTCACCTTAATTTTAGGGATCTCAAGATGTTGCAACAAAGTGGAATGGTAACGGGGCTGCCACAGATTAGTGTTCCGACAGAATTGTGTGAGGAATGTGTGACAAGTAAGCAACACAAGAATGTGTTTAGCAAGGATGCGGGTCGAAGAACCAAAGGCTTACTTGAGGTGGTGTATTCCGATGTTTGTGGACCAATGCAAGTAGAGACTTATGGCGGCAATCGATATTTTGTTACATTTATTGACGATTTTAGTAGGAAGCTTTGGACATATCTTATCAAGAGGAAGGATGAGGTATTTGGAGTGTTCAAGAGTTTCAAGTCCATGGTGGAGCGTCAAAGCGGTCGGAAGCTCAAAATTCTCAAAACGGATGGTGGAGGCGAGTATACCTCTAGTGAGTTTGGGAAGTTTTGTGATCTTGAGGGTATCGTGCGTGAGGTGGTGCCTCCATATACGCCTCAACAAAATGGAGCTGCCGAGAGAAAAAATCGTACAATAATGAACATGGTGCGTAGTATGCTTTGTGGGAAGAAATTGCCTAAGGAATTGTGGGGTGAGGCCGTGTCTACAGCCACCTACTTGTTGAATAGGTGTCCTACTAAGAAGCGGGAGAAGATCACACCAGAAGAGGTTTGGAGTGGTTTCAAGCCAAGTGTGGATCATTTGCGCATTTTTGGATCGATTGCATATCGTCATGTACCGAATTAACTTAGAAAGAAGTTGGATGATAAAGGTGAGAAATTGATATTTGTTGGATATCACTCTACTGGAGGGTACAAGTTGTTTGATCAGAAGAATCGGAAAATCGTGATAACCCGGGACGTGCTGTTTGACGAAATAAAAACTGCTGAAACAACAGGTGTAATCGATTACCCAGATGTTGCTAATCGATTACAGCCTGCTGAACAGCAGCAGTTTGTTGATTTGTTTGATGCAGAGGGTTCCGATGCCGCTGTACCTGCACCTACTGAAGCGGAAAATGCTGTTGTGAATAATGGTAGACCAGTGAGGCAAAGAGCCTTGCCTCATAGACTCCGAGATTGTGAGAGGTTCCAAGATAATGAAGTGAATAATGATGGTGATTTTGTTCATTTCGCACTTATGGCCGAATCTGAACCAGTAAATGAGGAGGAAGCTTTAAGTGATCCTAAGTGGATATGTGCAATGAAAGAGGAGCTGGAATCTATTGAGAAAAATGGTACTTGGGAGTTGGTCGATTTACCACATGGAAAGAAACGATTGGTGTGCGATGGGTCTATAAAGTCAAAGCAAATCCTAAAGGTGAAGTAATCAAGTACAAAGCTCGATTAGTTGCCAAAGGGTTCTTGCAACGTGAGGGGATAGACTATGAGGAGGTATTCGCACCAGTGGCTAGATTGGAGACTATTCGTTTGGTTGTTGGAATTGCGCATAGCAACAATTGGGTGATTTACCAAATGGATGTGAAATCTGCGTTTTTGAATGGTCCTCTTGATGAGGAGGTTTATGTGGGACAGCCACCCGGTTTCGTGATTAGAAATCAAGAGAAGAAGTACTACAAGCTACACAAGGCGTTATATGGTTTGAAACAAGCTCCGAGAGTTTGGAACAAACGTATAGACGGCTTTCTTATTGACATCGGTTTCAAACGGTGTGTGTCCGAACATGGTGTTTATGTGAGATCGGATACTATTGATGGTGTTATTATACTTTGCTTGTATGTTGATGATCTCTTGATTACGGGCAGCAATGACAAGTGTATTTCAAGGTTCAAAGTGGAGCTCATGAGTGAGTTTGAGATGACGGACCTTGGTGTCATGAGATATTTTCTTGGCATAGAGTTTCACAAGTCAAAGGTGGGGCTGCTTATGCATCAAAGAAGGTATGCTCTAGATATCTTGAAAAGGTGTGAAATGGAACATTGTAATACTTCCAATACACCTTGTGAGGCTAGAGTTCAGCTGTCCAAAAGTGATGATGAGGATGATGTGGATCCAACACTTTACCGGAGTTTGATTGGATCGTTACGGTATTTGTGCAATACTCGACCGGATTTGGCTTTTAGTGTCGGTATTGCGAGTAGATTCATGGAGAGACCTAAGGTGTCTCACTTGGCAGCGGTCAAGAGGATCCTTAGATATGTGAAGGGTACTCTTGGTTGTGGTATTTTGTTTCCCACATCGGATATGGGTCGCAAATGTACTTTACTTGGCTACACCGATTCTAATTGGTGCGGAGATAAAGATGATCGGAAATCTACGGCGGGGTACATCTTTATGTTCGGTAGTACACCAATCTCATGGTGTTCGAAGAAGGAACCGGTTGTAGGCCTCTCTTCTTGTGAGGCCGAGTACATTGCGGCATCATTGAGTGCTTGCCAAGCTATGTGGTTAGTGAATCTAATGAAGGAATTGGGATGTGGTGATGATGATGCCACCACACTGTTTGTGGATAATGTCTCCGCGATAAATCTTGCGAAGAATCCGATTGCACACGGAAGGAGCAAGCATATTGAGATGCGGTTTCATTACTTGAGAGAATTGGTCGGTGATGGAAAGCTTAGATTGAGCTATTGCCGAAGCGAGGACCAAGTTGCGGATTTGTTGACCAAGGGTGTGACAAATGAGGTGTTCAAGAGACTGTTGAAGAGCTTGAGCATGATGGACTTGGAGCAACTAAAGTGAGGTGGTGTGTTGAAAGCTGTTAAAAGCTGTTTTTTGGAAATTTGACTTGAGTAATCGATTAGCAGGATTGTTGCTAATCGATTACAGCTGCTGCAGTTCCAAAAAATAACAGTTTTAACAGCATTTGCACTTTAGTTGTAATTTTTAGTTTTGTTGTATTCTCTCATGTATAAATACATTGATGTATCCCCATTCAAAGAAAAATGCCAATTTTATAATCCTCACTATTACTCTCTCTACCCTAATTTTCTCCCTCTCTCAATTCATCTTCTTCCCCAAGTTTCTTTCCCCCATTGTTACTACCTTCCCAAATTCTGTTTCATGTTTTTGATTGTCCTAACAATTTAGTGGTTTAATTATGCAATAAGATAATTTAGTTTTTATCTAAATATTTATTCATTTATTATATTAATTAATATGAGTTAAAATATAGGTATGTTTGATGACCTATTTCGTAATAATAAAAAGAAGGATGGGAAGTGATACAAATTCTCTTAATGATAAGAAAATACACCCGCCATTCTCTTTTATAAGCAAATTTTAACTTTTTAGATTTATTGAATAATTGATGTAGCTAATCTGTATATTGTCCAAATACATCATTTATTCAATGAACTTAAAAAATCAAAATTTGCTTATAAAAGAGAATGGAGGGAATAAATAAACTATTCAATCAAACACATAAGGTTTTTTACCAGTCACCTATGTTATACACAGGTTTCATACTATAGTCCTCACTTAAAGGTGGGTTACTCTTTCCAGTCTTACATGTGCTCCTAACCACAATAAATATCTCTACTACCCATAATGTTCGGAAATCCATACGCATTTTTAAGTCATTCTTTTGAGTAAATTGATGAGGTGTTATATTATGTTAAAATTTAATACAGAGATGTATCATCGTATGTGTAAAAATTAAATTTGAAGATGTATTTCTGTAAACACCATTCATTTAAAAATTAGCGGGTGGTCCGGAGATGCATCTTCGGACGCTTTTATTTTATATCCTCGAACCAAACCCTTCTCTCTTCCTCCTTCATTTTAAAAAAAAAAAATCTTAAAAAACATTTGAGCTTTCACACCCATTCAAGTTTATCTTCCATTCGTTCAAACTTCTACCATTAGAGTTCTTTCTCCTCTTTTTAAGCATCTCATACATTCAAGTTTCTCTTTCTCATCTATTTGATTTGGTAAGTTTTTCAAAATTCTTTCTCTTTTTATATTTTGATAAATAGTTAGTTGTTTAATCTACATTAGTTGTTTAAGGTACATTAGATAGCAGTGGAGGTTCCCAACCATCTGGCTCTACTTCTCTTAGCCGCTTGTCTCATGCCTCTACTTCACGGGGCCACGAGTCCCCAGATGATGAAGTAGCAACTGAAGCCCATGAAGCCTAGGAGGAACCCGCTGTTGACGGTCCTTTAGAGAGTTATCCAGATGGCTTATTTGACACCTCCTTACTTCATCTCTATGCAGACCATGTTGCTAAGCATGTTTGGGAAAGAGAGGTATATTTATTTTCATTTTCAATACATATATTTTCAACTAATTAAATCGATATTGATGGTGATATTTTTTTTACAGCAACGTCCGTGTTTGAAACCGGTAAATCACGGCTGGAAGATATTGGAGTTGGAATAGACCAGTGTTGCTTGGTTCATTGGTGTTATTCGCTATTACGGTCTTTGGAAGCTTGACGAGGGTTGTCTTTCGATGACAAAGCAAATGACACGGAGTTGCACGCTGTTTACGGTAAGTTACTGCTACTAGTATTTTCATAATTAATTTATTACACTTGTTATTAATATTATATCTGAACCATTTTCAGTGATGGATCATCTCGCACTTCCTTCGCATCACGGGGTGGGAAGTTGTGTCTACCTACACTTAGAGGTGGAAAATGGGCATACCCATCCCTTTTAAGGCCGACACGCAAAAGCCTGCATAAAAATGGGGAGGGACAGGATAGACATATTTAAGGGTGCGGGCCTAAAACCTTTCCCGCCCTGCATAAAAGTGAGGGCGGGGTGGGGGCCCGTGAGCATTGAACATTTTAGGCCTAAAAATTAAATAATTGTATGTAAAAACCCGCGCTCGCAAAAGCCCTAAAAAAATGGGGCAGGGCGGGACGTGCACATCAAAGGGTGCGAGCCTAAAACTTTGACATGCCCCACAAAAAAGTGCGGGAAAATTGAGCATGCCCGATAGGCCGAGTCCGTTTTTCCATCCCTACCTACACTGAGGATTGCCCACGTGCTGTCACATTTACCCTGTAAAGGGGGTATAACGCGATCGAGCCTTTCACGGTGCATATTAATCATCATGTACCAGATGACATTTGCTTATACCCATATGGGGGTCACTACGAGACGCGTCCGCTGGACGTCGTTTCCTTATACTACAGATGGATGGCATGCGAGTCATCTCTTATGTATCCTTATCTACCCAAGCGAGTGATGCATCATTTTGACTATTTACATATTATTCCGAGATCCCCCTTAGAGTCTGCTCCTCCAACCATCTACCATAGAGATCTTGATGCGATACTGGAGGATTTCAATAGTCAATTGGTACTAGAGGAGTATCGTAGGGTGTCAACTCATTTACAATGGGCTTATGTTGACGACTATATGACATTGTTCTATATGGTGTTACACCCTATAATGACACCAGGTGTTCTTGGAAGACCACATAAACTAGCTAATCATGAGGTACTTGAGGCTAGGGGTGACCACACCGAGGACATGTCGGCAGTATGTTGACGTATTATGGAGATGGGGAAATTAGGGATAAGGGCAGGACTCTTTGAGGATGACAACCCCCAGTTGATCCTCGTGGAAAGCATGATTGTTGAGACACACAATGCCTTGAAGTATCGGCTGGGGAGAAGGTCGGGGGTTAGACATACACATAGGTTTGTGTTTGGTTGTATTATTGGAACAAGTTATTGTATGGCTATTTTCATAATTGTGTACTATGTTTTTTTTTTCATAATTGAGAACTACATTTGAATTAATTAATGTATGTGTTTTCCTTCTATTTCATAGTCTAAAATGACCTAAAACATGCGTGCCTAAAAAGATATCAAATTTAGTGAATAAAAACAAAACAATATAGATGGTAATTCAGAGATATCTCCAAATACTCTCAAATAACGTACAGAGATGCATCTGCGAATCATATTTTGTTCACAATGGAGTGAATTTCAAAAATATGAAATTTGTTATTATTTTGAGTACCTTCAAAAATACATCTCCAAACGCATGAAGAACAATTTCAAATTTTCAAAGATACTGAGCGCACCCGTAAGAATGGAAATAACCTTATTTACTAATAAAACTTCAAAGGTATGGCTCATTACACATTATAGTCTTCTCTTAATTTCTATGCATTTTTTAAATTACTTATTTTGCAATTATCGTTTTGATTTTCTATTATTATTGTTGTACATGTCATTTTCCTTTCAATTTTTGTATTTTATTTTATTATTTATTTATTTATTTATTTAATTATTTTAGATTAAATAAATAAATATAAGAAAAAGAAAATATAAAATAGGATGCCCTGGCTTGCCGACAGTGTACATGTCACTCAACATGATTAGAATTTTAACAATCATTTTTGAGTTAATATACATTTTGCCCTCTGACATATGAGCGAAATTTCAAAAATAACCCTGTAAAAAAAACACAGATTTCATCTCTGTAATTTGGAGATTCCTTCGTTTTGCCCCTGAGTAGATTTGGTCAGCAAAATTGATGATGTGGTGCTGCTATGTTGGCTTTTTTTATTTTTTATTTATTTTATTATTACGTGGAAATGCCATGTGGACTTTTCTTTTTTTTACGTGGCTTATATATATATATATATATATATCTTTTTTTTTTTTTTTTTTTTTTTTTTTTTTTTTTTTTTTTTTTTTTTTTTTTTTAAGTTTGGAGATTTTGAATGGTTAAAATTTTAAAATTTTGATAACAACATGACCATTTGTATGGCAGTAGCCCTTACCACTAGGCTATTTGATTTTCTTGTCTAATAGGTTGCATCAAAATGTATATATTACATAGGTATTTTACTTTAGTATTATTCAATTATATGTATGTTTACATGAAATAGTTTTGGTTAATTTCTATAAATTAATATAAATAAATTAATGTAAATAAATTAACGTTATTTATGATTAGTTTCTATAAATAAATAAATAAATAAATCACGTTAGTTAATAATTTATTTATTTATTTAATTAATATATTTCAGTTTAATATAATTAATAATATATTTATTTTTAGTATAATATATTTATAATTTACTTTCAGTTTATTTGTTTGTTAATTAATATAAATTAATAAACTGAAAATATATATATTTTTTAAGTATATTAATTAATTAAAAATTAACATATTTTAATATATTAGAAATTAATTAACGTTATTAAATATTTTAAATATCAAATAAATATTTAAATATTAAATAGAAACGTTAACTCCTTTACAAAATATAATTGATTTCAGTTTATTATTAATAAATATTATAATATATTAATTTTTTAGTTTTTTATTAAAAGAAATTTAATAAATTATTTAGTTTAATATAATTAATAATATATTTATTTTTAGTATAATATATTTACAATTTACTTTCAGTTTATTTGTTCGTTAATTAATATAAATTAATAAACTGAAAATAAATATATTTTAAATATATTAATTAATTAAAAATTAACATATTTTAATATACTAGAAATTAATTAACGTTATTAAATATTTTAAATATCAAATAAATATTTAAATATTAAATAGAAACGTTAAATCCCTTGCAAAATATAATTCATTTTAGTTTATTATTAATAAATATTATAATATATTTATTTTTTAGTTTTTTATTAAAAGAAATTTATTAAATTATTTAGTTTAATATAATTAATAATATTTTTAGTATAATATATTTACAATTTACTTTTAGTTTATTTGTTTGTTAATTAATATAAATTAATAAAATGAAAATAAATATATTTTAAATATATTAATTAATAAAAAATTAACATATTTTAATATACTAGAAATTAATTAACGTTATTAAATATTTTAAATATCAAATAAATATTTAAATATTAAATAGAAACGTTAAATCCCTTACAAAATATAATTGATTTCAGTTTATTATTAATAAATATTATAATATATTTATTTTTTAGTTTTTATTAAAAGATATTTATTAAATTATTTAGTTTATTATTTAAGAATATATACATTTGATGCATAGTTTTAATGAAAGAAGCTTTCAGTCAAGTGATAAATTGTTCATTAAGAATGCATGTTAACCCATCATTTTTTCATTTGAAGTGTGATTTCTAACTCACGCTTCACACTTTAGACTTTAGAGACAACAAACCACTCTACCCACACAAAAAAACACATGCATTGTAGGTGGGACAATCAATATGGTTTTGGGACAAAGTTAATACTCTTTCATAATGGAGGAAGACATGCCAAAACAGGCAAACATATAAAATTAGTAGCTTCCTTAATAATCAGAAACTTGAAAGTTGAAAACTACTCAAACTACCAAACTTTTCTACCTAGCTCAGTTAGTTTCCTATCCTACAACACTTATTAATTTCTATATGCATTTATTATGTTCAATAGTTTGGCAATAAGCTCATTTAATGTCACTACATAGAAAAATATATTCTATGGTTGCTGTGGTCCCTTAAAATTGAGGCAAAATGCACCAACTGTTGTAAATATTGGTCCCTTAGAGCATTCACACTCATCAACCACATTTTGGTTCTTAAATAGGACCCACATAAGTTTTTATATTATATTACACTTCTATATTTTCTAAACAACTCAACTACATTTTTCAAATATCCATACAACCCATCAAAAACTCTAAAATGAGTCCCACCAAATCTCACAATATACCCAACATTTATATTATATAAAAAATAATAATTGAAACAATTTAATTCAAATATATCAAAATACATTAAAAAAATTATACATTTAAAATAAAATAAAACAAAATAAAATAAATATATATTAAAAAAATACAATACATCACACAAATAATTCATTAAAAAATACAATACATCACACAAATAATTCATTAAAAAATACATTAAAATAAATTACTAGCACAAAATACATAAAAAGATATATTTAAAAAAAATTTCAATTGTTGTTATCCTCATGTCCATAACGTTGCCATATATGTTCTAACAAGTCTTGTTGAAGATGTCGATGAATTTGTTTATCACGAACATCAAATCTTCTACGTAGAAACTCTTCAAAATCAATACTAGAATCATTCGACAATATTGTCGCATCATTACTCAAATGATCATAAGAAAAATCAAAATTTCCACCATATGTTGCACGTTCATCTTCAACAATCATGTTGTGTAATATGATGCATGTATTCATTATGCGTTGGAGTGTGTCTAAGTGCCAAGATCGTGTTGGGTTACGTATGATCGCAAATCGGGATTGGAGAACTCCAAATGCTCGTTCAATATCCTTTCTCGCCCCTTCTTGATGTTGGGCAAACAATTTTCTCTTATCCCCCTGTGGCATCGGGATACTTTTTACAAACGTGGCCCATTCAGGATAAATACCATCTGCTAGATAATAACCCTTGTTGTATTCAGTACGATTGATTGTATAATGAACCTCGGGAGCTCGTCCTTGCAGAACATCGTTGAAGACATTGGATTGGTTCAAAACATTAATATCATTGTTTGAACCCGCTACCCCAAAGAATGCATGCCAAATCCATAAGTCTTGTGAAGCCACTGCTTCAAGCATTACAGTTGGTTTCCCATGATCGCCTCGAACGTACTGCCCTTTCAATGCAACTGGACAATTTTTCCATTCCCAATGCATGCAGTCAATGCTCCCTAACATACCTGGAAATCCCCGTGCCTCTCCCATTTGCATTAGGCGTTCAATGTCTTCGGTGTTTGGCCTTCGCAAATATTGTGCACCAAAGATGTTGATCACTCATCTTGTAAACTTATCAACGCATTTTAGTGTCGTGGTTTTACCAATTCTCAAATAGTCATCCACACTATCAGCAGATGTTCCATATGCCAACATACGGATAACAGCAGTGCATTTCTGTAATGGTGAAAGACTTTTCCTACCTGTTGCATCAACCATCATTCGAAAATACTCATCATGTTGACCTAGAGCTTCAACAATACGAAGGAACACATGTTTATGCATTCGGTACCTTCTACGAAACTGCTCATTTGTGTATACCGGAGTTTCTGAAAAATAATCTTTGAACAATCGATCATGTCCCTCTTCACGATTCCTCTCTATATTCCTTCTATGACGTCTAGGCCTTCTAGAACTCGAGGCTTCTTCTTCCTTAAACAATCTCACAAGTTCTTCATCCATGTCATCATTCATATAATCCATGAACATTTTTGCTATGTGGGAAGGATTGGAAGGATCCATGTGAAAAGAAGTTTGATATTTAGTAGAAGATTATAACAAATTGTAAAGAGGTTAGTGTGCATGTTAATACTATTTATAAGAATACTTTGAATAACGGCTAGTTTGAATAACGGCTAGTTTGACTTTGAATAACGGCTAGTTTGACTTTGAATCCAAAATACATAATCATACTAATTAAATCCAAAATACATAATCATACTAATTAAGTCCAAAATACATAATCATACTAATTAAATCCAAAATACATAATCATACTAATTAAATCCATATTTTTCTCTAATCATGTCGCACAACATTTCATGAGCTTGTAGTTGTCTTGTATCCATATTTGATGTATCTTTTGAGAGTATTTGCAGATCATTCATCTTCAATCTTTCCTCAGCACTCTCAGCCTTCTTAATCTTTGCTTCAACCTTTTTTCTCTCTATCTCAACTTTTTCACCCTCAATGCGTGCATAGTCCCGTGCAAACATTGACATCAAATCAAATTTTTTTTTAAAGTCATCTTTCAAAGATTCATATTTGACATTGGGAGTAGAAAACATTTCAACAAGCTTTTCTTTCTCCTTCCTTTTGGCTGCCTTTTGACCGATTGGACGGCGAGACAAAGTAGGTGATGATGGATCGTGTTCACTGCTCATTTGTGGATTAGAAGATGAAGAATATGCTCCTGAAGCTGAATTCTTTGTTCTTTTTGACGAAGCTTCTGATGAACCTGCGAGTCATTTTGGTTCATCTTTCAATAATCTCCATGCAGCCTCAAAACTAAACTTTTCACCTTCATCTTGGAAATAGATTTTATATGCAACTTGCATGATATTGCTCTCGGAACTCCCACTTTGTTGTGTAGACATGGCTTGTTTATAGCATCCAACAAACTTTTGAACAGATGGATTAATTTTGTGCCATCGACCTTTTAGTTGTGTCGGTTTCCTCTCATTGTAATTGATGTCACGATGCTTGTTGTAAGCTTCACCGATCCTCTTCCAAAAACTATCCCCTTTTTGATCAACCCCGACAATTGAATCCGTAGAAACGTTGAGCCATGATTGAATGAGAACTTCATCCTCTTTTTGCTGGAACCTTTGTTTATGCGTATTCACAACCGGCACAGATGCAACTTCTTCACCAAGGTTAATAGTCTCCAAGCTATCTTGAGTGCAAAATTGTGGTGTTTCACGTTCTTCATCATTTGATTTCGCACCACTACTACCTATTTGAGTTCCATGAGGCATAGTGGGGTTAGTTGATTGAGATATAAATGGTTGATGTTGATATGGATAAGGTGGTGTATAATATGAGTAATTTCCAAAGTGTGGAATATTTTGTGGATTTGGGATAAACTGAGAGTTTTGAAATTTTGGGTTATGGTTTGAATTTGAGATAAAATGTGCATTTCCAAAGTATGGGTTGTTTTGTTGATTTGGAATAGAAGGAGGACTACCACCATTTTGCATAAAATTAGACCAAGAGCTATGTTGATTGGGATCCATTGACAAATAAAAGTGAAGAAGAAAAAAATTTAAAATGAGATAAAATCAATAATTCAAAATTAGACTAATTGTAAATGAAATATTAAATCAAATGGGTTACTTATTTATACTAGTAGTAATTAAATATTACCGTTGGACTAGTAGCAATTACCAAAATTATTACCGTTAAATCACTATTTTTAAAATTGATATAGTAGCTGGCATTTATTATGGGTGAGAATTAATACAAAATTAAAGCATTGCAAGTCCAGCTGGCAGGAAAAAACGTCTCCAAACTAGCCAACGATAACACACTAGCCGACGCTTATTTTTCTCAAATATCCATTTATTATTGACACCACAACTTTGGTTAATGTGTAGGAATTGAAAAAGTTGAGCGATATTCATGCTCTTAGAGCAACATGCCACCTAATGCATACTAAACCGGAGAGAGGTGAGCGAAGCAAGCAATCATGGTGGAACGTGCGGTGCAAACGCTGTAATGGCTAAGCATAAGAAGTTATTTTGAAATAATTTTAACTGTCAACGTGATTGTAAATATTTTGGGGAGCTATCGAAAATATGAAACAGAAAATATAAGGATCAAGTTAAGGATAAAGAGCATTTTCCGATAAAAAATGATTTGTTCAAAATCTGTATAACAGCATTTTCGGATACACTCAAATGCAGAAGCTGTCTATTATTCATCTCCTTTGATAGGAGGTGGACTATCACCTTGAGATAATTTATGCTGTGTTGCACTTTCAACTTGGTTCTCAGATGATGGTCGATTCTCTGCATCAATTTGCTTCACATTCTCAATCATCTTCACGATTTCTGACATTGTAGGTCTTTGATCATGCATCCTTACAACACATGACATAGCTATCTGTAACATCTCCACCATCTCTTCTTCTATATTAGGACATCTCATAAGCTCGAGGTCAAATACTTCGGCCGTCCACTCCTCTCTCACAACTGAATGAACCCATCTCACCAGGTGGACAATCTCATCGCCTCTAGTTGTATGGATTGGAGATTTCCCAGTTAGAAGCTCTAGTAATACCACACCAAAGCTGTAAACATCTGAAGCCTGTGTTGCTTTTCTGGTGTCCGTAACTTCTGGAGCCCGGTAACCAGCTGCCCGCGAGATAGGCTGGCAGACCGAGCTCATTATGGTTGCCAGGCCAAGATCAGACACACAACCATACTGTTTAGCGTTGAGAAAGATATTTGAGGATTTGATATTGCCATGTATAAGTTTCCCACCATTTTCAGAATGGATACGAGCAAGGCCTCGTGCAGCACCTAAAGCTATTTTGATTCGAGAATTCCAATCTAAAGCCACCTTCTCCTCTCCTCTCTTACCTGAAATTTTCAGCAAGCAATGGTGTTTATATGAACGAGGATAATATTTTTTTGTACATAATTTTCTCATAGCTAAACTCCACGTCCTATCAGGGTTATCAAGATACAATATTTTGACTAGTTTAACATACCAAACATATAAGCAATCTATCGTTTGAATACCAACGATCAAACAAAATCGAAATATATACAATTGAACATCCATATTAAGTTTATGCCACATACCATGCAACAAAGCAGAGATGCTACCCTGATTGTAGTAGTCATATACAACAAGTTTCTCGTCTTTGGAATAGTAATATGCCTTAAGCTCAACCACATTCTCATGTTTAAGACTTCCAACAACATCCATGTGTTGCTCAAAATCCTTCTTCCCAACAGCAACCTCCTTTAACCTCTTCACAACAACCGTGGTTGCGTCCTCTAGCACAGCCTTGTATGCGGCACCAAATGTTCCCTTACCAAGTACCTCAGCAGAAGCTCTTAACAAATCCTCCAAATCAAAAGCATAATTACACCCCTCAAAGAAAAAAAGCTTATTGTTTGCATCTTGGTTTCTTGAAACCACCTTTTCAGGTGACATTTTCCCTCCTTTCTCCAACTTGGCATCCAAAACATCACCATGTTTCCTTTTAGAGCACAAAACATAGATAAAAACAGTAAATGCTGCAAGGCATAAAAAACCACCAACAACAATACTTCCCAACACTAATGTTCCACCAACCCTCCCATGTCTCTCAGATTTCGTACAATGCGTCGAACAACTTGCAAGCGAAACATTGTTTCCAACAAACGCCGAATTCGGAAACCTCCGAAGTGAAACAGGAACAACACCTTGTAAATTATTGTTAGACAAATTCAATTGTTCCAACAAAGGCAAGTTTACACCAGGAATTTCGCCGCTAAAACGGTTATTAGACAAATCAACAACAGATAAATTGTTCCAAACACCAAAATCAGGCAAAGGACCTACAAATTCATTGAACTGAAGATACAAAAAAGAAAGATTCTTTAAATTAACAAAATCAGAAGGAAAATAGCCAGTTATAAAATTAGATCCAAGACTCAATTTCTGCAAACCTTTGATTCTACTAATAGTATTAACAGGAATTGTGCCATTGAATCCAAGTCCGGGTAATCGAACCGCGATGATTCGAGACTCGTCTAAACTACAAGTTACACCATTCCAATTACTACATGCAGAAGAATTGAAATCCCAATTCAAAGGCGTAGAAGGTGGTAATTTAGTAACAAACTCTAACAATGCTTTTTTGTCTTCAAC
The DNA here is from genome assembly GCA_022829125.1 of Lathyrus tuberosus. Taxonomy (NCBI): domain Eukaryota; kingdom Viridiplantae; phylum Streptophyta; class Magnoliopsida; order Fabales; family Fabaceae; genus Lathyrus; species Lathyrus tuberosus. Next base: position 10,485,014 of record JALAZF010000039.1, on the reverse strand, counting down.
AGGTTCTGCATTACACACTAAGAAAACAATGCAGTAAAGTGAAAACAGAAAAATGTAATAACTCATTTGAACAGAATAAAGAGGTTTAGGGTTTGAAACTGTTACAAAAAGAAAACTAACTCAAAGGAGAAAATTGGCAATGTCAACGGAAAAAGTGTGTTTATATAAGGTGTTAAAAGCATGATGTTGCAGTTAATTTGATGAGGTGGTAAAATTTTAATGTTATTTCTACCTTATTTAATAGATCTGAAAAAAGAATGTCGGGTAATTGCAATAAGCGTTATAAAGAAAAAAGATTAGTGATAATGAAAAAGTAGGGGTTATGATTAATGAGAAATGATGGTGATAGGTGAAAAAGTGGAATCCAATGTTTAGAAATGGAAGGGTGGTGTGGTGAGTGAGAATTAGCATGTGGAGTGACAGTACAATGCCATGTGACTGTGAGATGAATGAAACGAGAGTCGCGGTTGACTGTTTGCAAGTGATAGGGAGAGGAGAAAGAACCGCCGTTCATTAGGTTAGAACAAAATGATTATATTACTTTTTTTCTTTTTGTCATGAACGGGAGCATATCATGATGTATGATGGTGATGGGTGAATGTCATCGATCAGAGAGGTACATGAAAAAAAAATTACTCTCAATAGTATATTTTTAAGATTGCTGGCACACAGATTAAAGAAAATAATTGGCTAAAATACAGTTTTGGTCCTCCTGTTTATCAAAATTCACGATTTTGGTGTCCCTATTTTTTTTTAAACAGTTTTGGTCCTCCACCTCTCATTGTTCATGTACGGACGTGTACTGTTTATGTACGGACAGATACTATTCATGTACGGACAAGTTATTGTTCATCATTTTTTTGGGCCAAAATTGGAGTGGGGGACCAAAACTGTTAAAAAAAAAAATAGGGGGACCAAAACTGTAAATTTTGACAAACCGGGGGACCAAAACTGTATTTTAGCCAAAATAATTAGGGTTGAATAATTAAATATAACAATTTTATAAAATTATTAATATGATAAACGCATAATCTGATGTAATATATAAATAATATTTATTAAAATAAAGTTAGTAAAAATTAGTAATTATTATTGCATTAAAAATATTAAAAAACTTTTATTTTGAAACAAATTTCTTTGCTTAGAAAGATTCCTATTTTGGAATAGATACCAAACATTCAAGTCAATATTATTAGATTGGGGTAAAATTTTGTAAATGTGAGTTGAATAGTATACACGCATGACTCAAGGTCACGCTTATATATGGGAGGTTGGTTGTTGTAACTGTGTCTAGGTTGTCCGACATAGAGCGCATAATATCATTGAATGATAATCCAATGGCTTAAAGTGAAAGGGGTGCGTGAGGACACTTTCAGAGGCACAATCCAAACAATGACCGAACCACTGGTGAAAGACCTGAGTGAAAAGATGTGCTTGAATGAATATCGTTCAAAGAGCGAAAAGTCAGTAAAAATTAAAAATATAGGCACACCCAAAGGTATGTTAGCTATTGATACTCATACTGCACTTTTAGTCCAAATTGAATTATTGAATAAAAAGCTAGCTGAAAACAGCTTGAGTAAAGCTAACATGAGTCAGGTATAAGCACTGAAGTTTGATTTTTGTGGAGAGGGACATGCAAATGGAAAGTGCTCTTTGGAAGGATCAAGTGAAGAAGTTCAATTTGCAAATTTTCAAAAGAACAACTCTTATTCCAACACTTATAATCCCAGTTGGACGGATCACCCAAATTTCAGATGGAGCAATAATCAAAATACAAGTGCTAATCAGGGTATTTAGCAAAACCAACAAGCTTCGATCCAAGGGAAACCTTCACCACTAGAAGAAACCCTAAAAAAATTCATCCAGACGACTAAGAACAGTTTTGAACAGGTGAATAAATGGCAAGAAACAATGATTAAGAACCATGATGCATCTATAAAAAATTTAGAGATGCAAATTAATCAGTTATCTTGACAAATAGTCATTTTACCTAGTTATCGTGTGGAGAATTTACAAGTAACATTGTGGATAATCCTAAAAATGAGACTTGCAAGTCTTTAGAAATAGTTTTGAGGTGATCACCAACAGTGGTGAGGATGAGATAGTGGAATAGGGCTCGATTAAAGAGGAAGAATTAATGACTGAAAAAGAGGAGAATAACAATCAGAGTGACCAAGCTGAGAAAGGAGTCACCATTGAACAATTAATAGATAAAAGCTCCCCTTGGAGAAGGATTAAGAAGCAGATTCTTAATGACCCTAATCTTGAACTACCTGATTACATAAAACCGCCATATTCAATAATTAAGAAAAAAAACCATTACAGGAATATGAGGCAGAGTTGTTTGTCAGGTTTAAGAAATGTTGGCCACACTTCAGGTAAGTATTTATCTTCATGAAGTTTTAAAGCTAATGCCCAAATTTACTAAATTTAAGAAGGCATTGCTAAAGGGTACAAAGCAGAAGCTAGACAAAGAACAGGTAAACATGATTGAGAAGTGTGATACGGCAGTGTCCCAAATACTGCTAGTAAAGCTGAACGATCCAGGTAAGTTTACCATCTATTGCACCATTGGTGGAGTAAAGATCTGGCACGCTCTATGTGATTTAGGGTCAAGTATAAATGCAATGCCCCTTAATAAGGCTAAGGAGTTCAATTTGGGAGAGATCGTACGAGTAATATGACTCTCACTTTAGCTGATTTATGTGTTACTCATCCTCATGGTATCTTACAAAACGTGTTAGTACATGTCGACGGTCTAGTTTTTCCTGCAGATTTTGTGGTAGTCGACATGAAGGGAGACACATGTGGTTCATTTATTCTTAGACGCCCATTCTTGACAACCGGAAAGACATTAATAGATGTGGAAAGTGGTGAACTTAGCTTGAAGTTCAACAAGGAGAAAGTAATGTAATATCACATATTACCTTAAATGCTCAATTGAGTGTCAATTGAGATCAATTGAGTTCCTATGTACTCTATATTTTGTCAGTATGGACAATTAGAGCTCCTAAGTACTCTAAATATTGTCAAATAGGACCAATAAAATAATTAGTGGACTCTGAAGAGATGAATTATTAATGAAAGAAACATACCAATATTAATAAGTATGAGAGGGGACATTTTGGTAACTCTAATAACTGGTCAACTGGTACTAAAAGACAAAATATCAATGGAGATATTTTTATATCATTACATAATATTATATATTTTAGATGTGATTGTGAAGTAGTTGTAGACTTCTTCTCAAGATTAGTGTTGTTGACCAATCAAATAAAATCATGTGGTTAAAAGATGACTGAATTACAGAAGGTGGAGGAAGTTTTGAGAGCCTTAACTATCACTTTTAATCACATACTTGTGAGATGATATTGAAGCATAGAAATTATAAGAAAGTAACAGAACAAGGTTTGCAAGCAAAGTTCTTCTTTCAAGAAGATGAAATAATATGTATCAAAGATCAACGAAGGGAAAGAAAAATGAAAAAAAAAAAAAAGAAAGAAGTGGAATGATAAAGGTAATGGAAAAAACACAAATAATCAAGGGGGTCTAAGGAAGGTTGTTCCCTCTAACAACAAGAAATTCAAAAAAAAAAAGGTCAACTTGAAGGAGGTGCAATGCTATTATTGTCAGAAGTTTGACCACTATGCAAGAGAATTATATTTCAACAAAGAACCCAATTTAAGTGATAAAGAGGCACAATTTGCACAAGCACACAATAGTGACTCTAATGAAAGTATGATAATGGCTTGTACACATTTGGCACAAGACTAGACCAATGTTTAGTATCTTAACACAGGTTGTAGCAATCATATGACAGGGAACAAAGACTGGTTTTTCAGACTTGACAAATCAGTAAGAAGAGACCTTATATTTGTTAATAATAGCAAAGTCACATCTGAAAGCATGTGAGACAATCTTATGAAGAGGAATGACAAATAAGAAGTAAACAAATTATGAACTTGTAGATACAACTATATACAAGCAAATCATTAACACAATAAGGTATCTATATAACACAATACCATAGATTTGTTAGAGTGTTAACTTGGTAAGCAAGTTCATGGAGAATCCTAGAACATGTCACCTACTTGCACCCAAGAGAATTCTAAGGCACGTCAGATGTACTGTAGATCACGTTGTTTTCGTGCCAAACAAAAAGAACACTAGCAAGAAGGCAGTGGCATATAACTACTCTGATTCATATTGAGAAGGAGACCAAGATGACAAAAAAGTACAAGATACTTATTCATAATTGGAGCAGCTCCAATCTCGTGCAGTTGAAGAAGCAAGGGTTTGAGGGGTCTATCATCCTGTGAAGCAGAGCATGTAGAAGCCTCATATGCATCCTGTCAAGCACTTTGGATAGAAATGTTATTAGAAGAGTTGAAGATCCTTGAAACGGTGCATATTAAACTATTGGTTGATAACAAATCAACAACCGATTTGGCTAATCATCTAATGAGCCACGGTAGGAGTAAACACATTAATAGAAAATATCACTTCTTGAGAGACCAAGTGAACAAGAACAATTTAGAAGTCGAGTATATCAAAATCAAATCGCAACCAAACCATTAAAGAAAGCAAAATTTTACCGCGTAAATGAGATAAGAGGAATGAGAAAATTAGTTGATTTGAATTACTAGGAGTATTGTGAATGTGATTCATAAAAGAGAATAGGTTATTTTAGTTGCAAGTAAGTGACTTGCAACACAAGTCAACTGAAATAGTTTGATTGTTAGCTTCCTCAGTGTGTATATAAAGGCCACTAATGCAACTCGGCTAGAATTAATTCAATTAAAATCACTTCTCACCTAATTCATTTCATCTTTTCTTAATTTGTTCATATTTCTTCATTTCCTTTCTTTATCTTGCATTGCAAGTTATCTCCAAAATTTTATCACTGTTTGTATATTTGGATTTACTCTTTTTGGTAGTAATTATTTTTCCTTCATAATTATATTTTAAAGGTGAAATTTGTAGCCTTTATTATTAAATATGTTTTTTTTTATATTCAATTTCCTTTTCCGCAATTTCATGATAAATCACTTTTAAGTTCAATTTACTTTACACTTAATTCTTTAACATGATTGAATAAAACAAACAATATTTCCAATTTTCTATCACTAGCAAGCCCAATATTTTTGGCAGCTGATTTTCTACCACATTACAATTCAAATGCTTTCGCAGAGACAAAAGCATGGTTGATATGGTTGATTAAATTTGATTATTTAACCATGGAAAAATCAAATTCCTACCATTGTAGCTCTTGATGATAATTGATTCGTAAGGTACTTCTCAATCAATAATCTATGAAAGAAGAATATGAGAAAACAAGACAAAAGAGTATCTTTTTTTCTTTCCATTTTTTTGAAGTTAACTGCAACAATTTCATGTACATGACTTGAATGTTTACATTAAATTGCAAATCATACAAAGAGAAGAAGAAAAAACATCTCCATATTCATAATATTTCTTAAGCTAACTGCATCAACCTCATGCACATCACTTATATGTATATACTGAAAAAGTGGTTGTTCTTGAACAACAACACATGTATCTGTTCTTATTGATATTGCTCATGATTTTTAGGCTGCACAAGTTTTGCTAAAACAATAACCAATGCTTGCTGGTTTACTTTTGTTAGTATTTTCTTTCAAACTGCACATGGAAATCAAGTCATGTAGAAGGGACAACCGAGAGCTCCAAGCGGCCGGTCCATTCTTCTCCCGGTTTTAAGGTTATTGGATTTTCAACTGCTGCGCCATCCACGCAGAGCATTTGCTTGTACTCTTCGTCCCCGAAATCCACTATTGCCTTGGATTTTTTCTCCCAAGGATTCCAAACAACTATGCAATGTCAAAATTCAAATAAATGGTTATGTTGTTTGTATAATGCCATAGTACTTAGATTTTGAGTAAAAAGTTTTGTTAGTTGTTGCCAACAATGGACACTTACCAACATCTGGAAGACCCTCCTTTCGTATCACGAATGTTCGCTTCTTTTCGTGATCTAGAACAGCTACCATATTGCAGGAATCAAGATAAACTCGATCCACCTGACGCATAGAGGAAAATAAGACCTTAGCATGTTGATAAATTTCAAGACTTGCGGTAATTTAACTTGATAAATATAAGGATTGACTTGAATGAAAATCATCATGAATTTCCTTACCTCAGATTCAAAGGTCAAAGCATCTCCTTGTTCTGTAAAACGTTCCTTCTGGTATAAGTTATCGAGGTAGTCGAGAGTCTCTAACCCTTCTAACCTCACTTCACTGTCAATAATCAGCACAGATTAAAGTTAACTTATATGCTAATTCAACGATTTGCAGCGCGATAACTTTTTCGAAAATGATGGGGTAGAACACAGACCTGATATCAGAGATGGACAAATATGTATGAAATGCAAAGGAGAAACTGAAAGGCTTTCCATTGACATTCCTGATGCGAGATATCAGGACCAGACGGCTGTCTGCTGTCAAACAGACCTTTAGGCGAAACTCGAAACTGAATAAAATAATTTAGAACAACAAACAGTTTATAAAATAATTCTCATCCAACAATCTCAAAACACACGAAATGTTCATGTGACAATAATATTGATTCTGATGTTTGTAAAGTGTATAAGATAAAGGCCGCATCGCATGTACCTATGTGGCCATATCTTCATATCATCTTCAGATGGTTTGAGCAACAAGTCAATGCAAACTTTTCCATTGGAATCAGCGGAAAGCCGCGGAGGATTTTGATCAATAACCCATATCTTATTCCTAGCAAATCCATGTTGCTCTAGCGTTCCACGGTTTCCAAACTACAAAAATCACACCAACCTTAACTATCGATGTATCTATCTATCTATCTATCTATCTATCTATCTATCTATATAAATAGCACCAGTATCGGTAAAATTACCTGTGGAAAACAGATTGGAATTCCTCCTCGTACCGGTTTGGGAGGACTAAAGATTGCCTGATAAAAAATTTTACATTTTACAAACAAGAAATTGAGAAATCAAATTAGTGAAACAGATTTAAAGACCTGATCTACCTTGGTACTAGAGAACAATAACTCTTCGCCGCGATCGGTTTTCCACGAAAGAACTTGCCCTCCATGCAAGCTAACCTGAAAGAGTCACACACAACACACACGCTAGCATCAATCAAATTCAAAATTTCAAATTGAAAGAGTTAAGAAAATGTAACCGTTGCTGAAGCTCCTCGAGGGTTTCGAAGAACAACGTGGTCTATTCCATTTTTGTCCTTGGTAACTTCAACTAATTTTCTGTTATGATCAGTTTCACCTCCAGAATGATTCATCTTTCCCAAACCAAAACCTACTTTGAGAGCAACAATTGAAAGAAACAAGAAACAAGAAACCGAAAACAGTTTTCTTTATTAATTCTTTTCCCTTTCTTTGAAAGTAATTGTGGATACTTTATGAGACTTTATAGAAAACAAACTTTGACGTGACGAAATCGGTTGAGCAGATGAAAGAAAAATCACGACGTTCCCGTGAAAACTTTCTCGTGAGAAACCAAGTTGTTTTTCAGTTATTATTGAAAATTGAATTGAAAAGGAATGAAATAAGGTTGATAGTTACAAGTCAAGAGTGCAGATCAAATATTGAGGATAAAGTGGTGTCTTGTCGAGGTAACCAAGCATGTTATTTTAATTTTAAAAATCAGAATTATTGAACCTCAGACAAATAAAATCTGTGTTAAATTTGAATTGAATGGTTTGAAATTTGAAGGTCTATGATGGAACCTAATATGAACATGTGACTCTAGAATAACGGTTAAGGTTAGACATATGAGTCTAGTTTCAAACCTTAAGAGGTTTAAATGATTGAAAAGTTGGTGGATTTTGGACCTTTGATTTTAGGTCAACAAGTAGAATAGATAGATAAGATAATAATCTGCAATTCGTTGGAAAATAAACGGTGATGGAATAATAATAAGTTCATTTTCCTTTTTATGAAAATTATATAATTGAAATTATAAAAAATTATAAAAAAAACAAAAAAGTAAAAATGTACGTAATACTCATGATGTGGGTTTGGAGAAATTGGAGTTATTAGAAAGAAGATAGCTATATACATAGCGTGGTGATGATGATTACCTTATCCTTCGTTATGGGTGGGTGCACTTAATATTGTCAACAAACATAGTGGAGTAAATGAGATTACTGAAATTATAAAAACCATATTATCTATATCATTACATCATCTTTAAGCCAAAATATAAACTCAGTGTCCACATAATCCGACAGCGCCGGCCATTTTAGAGAAAGATTCTGTAATATTAGTATTATATTTATGGGCTAAATGGGTTCTAACTAGAAAGTCTAGTGGTCAAATAATTGTTAATTAATTTAATAACACTTGCGCATAAGAAAAAGCAAAAAATAGATATTACAAAACGTATAATTCAAAAAAATTGTTTTTGTTAGAACCTGGAATAGTATTGTTTTGTTGTTTTCACTTTTCACATGCAGCAGACCTGAGCGTAGGAAATCATGGTCTTACAATAGCTTTTAGGGGAATTTCCCGGAAGCTGCTTCCAACAACTTTTGCCATTATACTTTACGGTGGAATTAATTTTTTTTTCCTTAACTTATGATACAAAAATCAGGGCGTACAAATGTTGAATTCTGCCAGTGGAATTTTTTTTTTCATTTGCATGCTATTAAATTATGAGATCCATATACCAATAAAAAATGATAACGAAATCCTATGTGAAAAGGAAGGGGAAAAAAAAAAAAAAAACATCTACTATTGTACAAAAATGCTCTTCAAAGATTTAAAATGTTTCTCAAAATTCTGTAGAGTACACAAAATAAACACATAAAATCCAAAAGGTCTAGTTAAACGGCAACGCTAACATTTTAATTAATTTCTAAATTATAAAGAGCAGAAATTGAAATTGAAGATAACCGGACAACATTGTTTTAGGCTGAATATTTTCGACCGTGTTTCAAATGTAAATCCAAAAATTTTTTATTTTATGTATGTGGAATTTAACTTAAAAAAGATATCCACTTAGATGTAGGGTAAAGAAGCACGATGCAGATGGTTTTAGTTTTCTGAACCTACTACAAACATTCACAAAATTTTCAACTCACATCAGCAAGGAAAAAAACAGTTTGAAAAGGTGAGATTCACTTGTAAATAAAGTATTGGGACTCTTCTAAAATGAGCATTCACTTTGAACTTCTTAACTCACGTCAGCGAGTAAATAAGTGATATTCATTATTAATGAATAAATTTATAATTGATACTATATGCACATTTATAATTGATATTTGATACTGTAATATCATTGCTCCATTAAATGATATTCCATGTTATCCAAAGAAGAAGAAAAAGGAACCAAATAAAAGAGGCCTGAAGTTACCTCAATAGAAAAGGGTTTAAGAAGGAATTTCAATTCTCTTTGGCCCTAATATTTGTCTACAAAAGAAGAGGGAGTTGCATCACAGCCTGCAGCACAGATTGCTATCTAGTCTAAGAATGTCCAATCTACAATCAAGAATGAATTCTACGGAAAAATCTCAACTCTAGTAATAACTTGTTTTTGAAGTTACTATAACAATTACTCTAATAGTCCCATGGGGAAAATGTGTAGTTTAATGGGCGAGAGCAATTTATATTACATATTTCAATGGGGAAGGATCAATTTCTCAAAATCAGACAACAATAATGTCAATTTCATAATGCCTTTGAACAATCCCAAAAAGTATGCGAGTATCTAACTATCTATTGTCACCGGCAGAGCTCATAACCAACGAACCCAGCCTTCAACTCAAAGAATCAACTCCCTGTCCTGTTGCACAATCATATGAGAGAGGAAAATCACCTGAAGCAAAAAGTATGATGGTTGAAGTAACAGACTTCTGTTTCCTATACATCCTTTGTATATCACTCAAATTGTCAGGGACAAGTTGTCATACTGCTGCACAAATTGATCCTGAAAGATGGGAAGAAAACATATATACAATATCAATTTAATTGATCCCGTTAGCCTTAACTTAATAAATCAGAAGTCTTTGAAAACAATCTGATCTAGAAAGTCTAACTGCAAATTTGCAGTAGTAGTGCTATCTCAATAAAAACAAGGGCATGCCTAATTTTGTTTTTCTGGTACAACTTGCTACAAGGACGTGTCGATTTTGAGCAAAGGTTTTCATTTTCAATTTAAAATTTTTATTAAAAAGTTAAATGTGCAATTTTATTTTTATTACTTGTATTAAAAATAGCTTTTTCCTATTTCTATATAAACTTTTTAAAACAAAAAAAATAAATTAAAAACAAGATGACACTTCTATGATTAATGAAAATACAAAACAAAATAGAAAATATTTTCTCATATCAGAATGACACTTCTATAATTAATTTTCTCTTTTGCTGCCATAAAAATATCAAATGTTGTAAAAAAATTAAATTGAAGGGATAACGAATTAACACCTAACCATATAAATTCCAAGCATGTGTATGTGATTGTGAGAGGATAGAAAGAAAGAGACCTGTGGACCAGGATGAGCAGCAAAACTTATTTTCATCAAGGTGCATCACGTCCAGCCCGATAAACCATGATCCGGTGCTTACATCATCATGTGCATATGTACGGAGAATAAATCTGCCGAGAAAACATATAATTTTACAACCATTTTGAACACTCAGAATTCTGAAAACAAATAGAAAAACCACAAAAAATAATGGAATACCGTACCTGTTTATTGAAATAAACTGAGCCAATGCTTTTGAAATGGCATAGACCTCGCCTGAAGCATGTTGAAAGTACCTATAGATATCAGACAAACACTAATATATGAATGTTACCATGGAAAAGCTAGATAGAGAAGCAAAATTATGGATATAGCAGTATGGCACCGTGATTTGGATAGTAAGTTTAGAGTGTACAAAAAAGATAAGCAAAAAATGGACCAATATTTAGGAAAACTGTTAGAAAGACCATTTAACTGATGTATATGTCATCATGTGTTCATAGTTTTGAAAACTATTAACACGTGATACAATAGTCTCAGTGGACATTGTCATTCCTTCACATTTATCCAGAAAACAATCCAATTTATTACATTATCATCAAAATTCTATTGCTGCTTAAGTTCATCAAGAAACATCTTTTGATAAGGTATTATACTCAAACTATCAGTAGATTGAGTAATTTTTCAGAAGATGAATTTTAAAATGACGGGGTCATATAAACTGGTGGTTAATAAAATCTAATTTGGAAACCAGGAAATACCGTCAGTAGTATCCTAGAAAATGACAGTCTAACTCTTGGCTTTAATGTCAACAATCCACCACAAATAAAATCCTGCTAACTAATGTTGATAATTTTTTAAAAAACTACATTTTCCAATAAGACTTATTTTCAAAAACTTAACAAGTGCTTTCTTTGTTAGCAGTTGTCAGGAGGAGGGAAAAAAGGGTCTTGTTAGTTAGTGTCTTTAAGGCACTTGATGGTTAAGGAATAAAATATTGGAAAGTTTTTCTTAAAAACCCAGGTGTTCAAAAGCTACACTTCAAAAAAATTCTACTTTTGATTCCTTTAACTAATGTTCTTGGTATTTGCCAGAAAAATAAAGAACAATTGAGTCTGTATTACTCACGATTTTCCATCGCCAAATTTCCACCAGTCTGGCTCGTACCATTTATGTGTCCTATAAGATTTAGACAAAATGAGAAAAGGGAGAAATTAATATCAAAATAAACTATTTTCATAAGTCAATGAAACATTGAAGAGTTTTGACAAGACTCACGGTTCTGAGAAAACTTCACCCGATTTCATACAACCAATATATACACGGGGTTTATCCAAATGAGAAGTTAGCACTCCTCCAAAGGCATCTGTAGAATAAATTAAGTCATCCAATCAGTGTCACAGGAAAGATCCATCCAATTCCAGTATGACATTAGCAAACAATAACAATATTTAGAAACAGTCCAAGTAAAGCCTATGTAATAACTCTCTTTGGAGACTAAAGTGCTTATAAATTATCCTTCCTAAAAATGATATCAACCTAGTCGGATCACAAGTGGGCAAGCATATTTCATTTTCCAGTTTCGCTAAACACCTGATAGAAATTTAAAGATACTCTGGGTCAACAATCAAACAAATAGTGTCTATAACATTGACAGTGGAGTTTTCATAGTCAGCTTGTTGGCCTGGTGGGTAAGCCTCCTGCTTTGGTAAGGACCAAGGTTATTGAATCAAATTGAGAACGGTATGGAGTTTGGAATGGTAAACTTAGACTGAAAATTTTGTACTTAGAAAGGTTTGCACTCTGGCTTTAATCTATATCTTTAAGCTTGATAAGAGCTTGATCTAATAAATGGCATAACGGCCGAATTCACATTTTGATTTGGTTGTTGTGGCTTAGATGATAAACTTAAGTTCACAAATTCAATCCAGTTGCAACTATAGAACAGGAGATCTCTGCATCCTCCTTGACATGGGAAATCTCCCTATTTTGAAGCAGTAATATTGCTGATTGAAATACTTCATCAATCAAACCAAGGTTGTCAAAATCAGGATCTTGCATAGGATCGGGAGGGGATGATAAAATCGTAAAATATAAGATCGCAACTAAGATCGGAAGATCCTACTCAATTAATTTTGTAAGATCGAGAGGGGGTAGCATGATCGCAAAACATAAGATCGTAACAAAAATCGTAACATACTACTTAAACAGAAAATAATACCACATATTTTTAGTATTTCTACATGATATTTTCATAGGCAAGTGTATTCGTGGGAAAGGACTTGTATATATGAACCCTGCCACAGATAATCTTCTTGACCATTAATCCAACTGGCTTTGATCAAATGCCTTATGAATTTTCACAATTTTCTAGGAATTCAATAAATTTATCTAATTTTAGGGGAGGGGCGTATCAAAAAACTCTAACTCCTCCGTGAATTATCAGTACCGATAATTTCCCCGGTTTATTTTTAACTAATGGTACGTTCTGCATTCCCTGAAATTATTTGCAAACTGAGGAATGTAGTATATGATTTCTTCTAATTCCTAAACTCTTTTGCATGCAGAAACAAACCTTATGTTCATATCTAACTTGAGATGCTTTATAATGAATTAAGGACAACATACCAAGACTAACATAGACATCATCATTGACCTTAGTATAAAATTCAGCATCCCAGTTGTCCACAGCATAAATGAAGAACGACTTTGTCTTTTTTGAACTCTCTTCAACTGCCTCCACTTGATCGTCCTGTGAAGAAAATAATAAAGCTAATAATGCTAGGGCATTAAATTGTGATAGAACTCAAAAGAACTAAGAAAAAACTTAATTATATTATAACCGAATTGATGGAAATCAGAGATAAATAAACTCCAATGTACAAACAGTGGGAGCAACTTAACGGATTATGGATGATGTAAACTCCTTACAGTTACAGCAATGAAGAAAAATAGAAAATATAGAGACCTACTGCTACCCCTTTCCTGAGGAAGAAACCTTTCTTCACTCTGTCTTGCCTACCCACTTCCTTCAAAAGCAAGACACCTCATTCAGTTACTGTCTACTAGACTACCACTACTCCCCATATATCCCTCTTGTCCTGATTCTGCATGATCCTAGCCTCCCCTCTCCACTCACATGATGCCTTCTCACGGTTATTTCCCACTCCACACTTTTTTCTCCTTCTCACCCTCATTTCATGTTTCCTTCTCTCATATAGGGTCTTCTGTTTGGGTATACTCCCTGCCCGACCTATTCCTTGAGTTCCTTCCTTCCCTTGCCTCCTATTTACTTGTGTGATGGATCTACCAGTTTCTTGCATATACATTAAATTATGCGTATAAAATTCCATGTCACGCATCCAAATATCAACCAGTCCAGAAACAAGGGATAAGAACAACTGTTAGCTAAATAACGTCAAATACGCAAATCAAACAACAATATCATATCTTGTCTTGGATTGTATCTAATGATAGACAATATAAATCCAAAAGTCAATGGCTTAACTTACAATTTTCCAGGTTTTCCCTTCACCTCTAACTATTGGGCTGTTCTATATCTAGTCTACCTTCCTTTCCTTACCGTTGCTTCTACAGGCCTTCACTGAAGAACAGAAGTTTGAAATCCATACTTCTACCACACCAAGACTTTTTTACAATGAAAAGTATCTTTAATACATGTATCATCCATGGGAGAATTTATTATATTTTACTACCTATCAAATATTTTGTGCACGAAACTATTATTATAGAAGTCAACTTACAAGAATGATGAAGTCATTTGTCTGACTATTTTCTCTTTCAATCTCTTTGTCCAAACTGTCTCCGCGGTTTGCACTGTATAGAAAGAATTGTCAATCAAATAAATAAAATATAAGAAACCATTCATTGATAAATTTTAATTTGAACCTCCAAAACTATACCTTCTTCCTATTACAAATCTCACAATGATGCCTTTCTGATCTGCGAGATTTTGTATGGATGCGCCTGCAGATATGGCAGCAATGTGTTCAGATAAGACTTCTACAAAAAGACTAAAATCCAGAAGCTAGATTTTATATTGTAGATTTCAAAGAACGACTAATTGTGTAAATTATTTGAACATATAACTAATCATGCTGGCATTTATAAACCAAAATAAGTTATAAAGCACAAAAATTTATAAACCAAAATAAACTTTAAGATACAGAAATGAGAAACAAAAGTTGTTAAAGAATAGTGTATTGCTTGAAACTGGGAAGTGAGTTACACCTAACTGTTAATTACCGAGTTCTGACTTTGCAGAGAATGCATCCTTAAACCAGTTTAAACTTATTAGTCATTTTTCATTCAGGTACAAAATTGGAAATGATAAAACAGAAAAAGAAAAAAAACTGACCATCAGACAGTCAAGATTATTCAATAGTAGCTACTAGCTAATCATTTCAGTAATCTGAAACCAAACTACAAAACCTAAGCCTGCCCTAAAATCTTTATGTACATAACATGGCTTTCAATGAATAAAACTGAGTGATAAAACACAGCGGTCCAACTAAATGAAACCAAACCAATGAAAGATGTACCTGTCGGCATCCATGCCTTGCGGATTGCATCTCTGTTCTTTTTTCGACCAAAGGTTGTCATTACTCCAATAACCGAAAGTATCTTTTTTGTAGGTTGCTTCTCATTGTTTGCTGACGATTGCTTTGAAACAAAACCTTCCTTTCTAGCTGCAGCTAATTCCATCTCTAGGGAAGACAACTTCTTTTGTTGTTCCCTAAAATTAAGATTATGTTAACAATAGCCTCAGGTAAATGTCAAAAGAATACAGCAGCCAAAATTGAACTTAGCAACCAAAACTAAATTGACAATACCAAACTTAAAAGAAAAATTACCTGCAGGCTATGATTTTCAATGTATCATCAACAGATACGGCAGAATGACCCTGAAATCGGATGAACTATACTGCCTCATTGACATCCTATGACGATAACTTAAAATTAAAAAGAAATAAAATCACAAGCAACGGCACTCAAGAATACAAAAATTTACTAAACATAATACACAGTTACCAAAAACCCAACTCTCAATAGAAAATAACCAGTGTCAATGTCAAAACACATACATATTTGCTATGCAATGTATCAATACAACCTATGAAGCCGCAACACATACAAGAACAATGGATACAACACAATATTGATACCGATAGAAGTATTTGAATGTAACTATATATAAGTGTCACGATGAACATAAACAATTGTCGAACACCATAAACGCTTTCACCCTGAAGTGTCAATGCTAATAGATTACGACTTATGTAGCACCAACACCTCTGTCCGAAACTGACACTTATAATTACGTTTAATCTATTCTTTTCAAATTATTACCAGTGTCGGGTTAGTGTTAGTGTCAGTGTCGTGTTCCGGATAGCTTACTACTGCTCCAATGAAGAAAACTAACATTATACCTGACCGGTTCTTTTCTCAAGCTGTTCGATTAAATACACCCTACTCTCCGCATCCTGCCATAGCCTGCAAATGCCATAACACAAGATAAAGGTTAACGAAAAGCCGAAACTGAAATTGACGATGATGGAGAACGAAGAGAACTGACCGGCCGGCAACATAGACAGTGGCCATGGTAGCAATCATGGTAAAGATGAGAGCGGAAACACGAGATCCAAAAGAGTTACCAGATAGCCGGTTTTGCGATCCCCGGCTACGCATTTCTTCTCCGATGAATAATGTGTCAGAACCGATTCAAATTGATTTTCAGATCCGGTGAGATACGGAGTTGTATGGAGCTGTGGATTATAGTTTGGAGTTAGAGGTATGAAGGCGACGTTTTAACCGTTTTTAATCAAGGTTCATGTAATCTACTTTTTCGGTTTCAATTTCAAGTTTCAACCAGGTCTGAAAATTGAGATAGAGTCACGTACATGAATAACGAGGGAAGGGAAGGGGAAATTGAAAAACAAGATTCATCAATAGAAAAGAAGGTGCCAAGAAAACTCATAGTTTGATCTAATCTAATGGTAAAATACATTAGAATAATTAATGTACAGTAACTTTTTAAATAGTTAAATCATCCATGTTGAAGATTGAATTTTAAACAAAAACATATTTAAATTTAACATATTTAAACTCCCGTAAATAAAAACATATTTAAACTATAAATTTAAAAATATTTTTATGTCATGTAATTAATTTAAATTTTTTATTATGACTTCATGAAATATATAATAGTCAACATTATTTATAGTATAAAAATAATTTATATTGTTAATATGAGTGGAAATAGGTATGGCAGATAATAGGGGCCTATAGGCCTGCCCTACACAGATTCAGATCAAGCCAAATTTATTTTTTTAAATAGAAAAGTTCTAGACTATTTTATAAGTCTATTTAGTTAAAAATATTATGCCTCAGACTATGAAAAAGTCTTTTAAACCTAATAGACCGACTTATTTAAATAAATATAAATAATTTTTTTATTATCATTATGTTATGTTTTGTATTTTGAATTAAAATACATAAATAAAAATTGACTATCTTGGATAACTTATTAAAATAAGATGAAAACATCTTATGAACAATGTTATAAGTTATTTTCATAAGTTATCTTAAACAAATAATCTCATAAAATTTATTCTAATAGGTAAGTTAAAATAAATCAATGTAAACAAACTTTTAGTCTCATTGGTTTGTTAGTTTGTTAGTCTATTTAAAATAACATGCTTTTATGTAGGCTAATAAGCTAATCAGACTTTAGAAAATGTCAGACTCGTGCCTAAAAATAAATCTATGATAGGCTATAGGTCAGACTTAGGCTTCAGTTTTTTTGCGAAACAGACTTAGGTTTGGCAAAGCCTAGTTCGACTCAGCCTATTTTCACCCCTAATTATTAATTAGGAGTAAAAATAAGTCATGTCAACTAATAGGGATCTACGGCTAGGGGTGTTAATGGGTGTGGGTCGACCCACGAACCCATTGACCCAAATCAATCCAACCCATAAATTACCCAAACCCATTCATTTACGGGTATACCCAATCCTACCCATAACAACCCGTATAGTTTTGGGTTAGGTATCGGGTTTGAGGTTTGCAACCCACAAACCCATTTACCCAACCCATTGATGTGACTTTAGTAATTTTTTATTATTTTTATTTTAATTTTAAATAAAAATATAAAACTAATATCTTACTAATAACCATAATTTTTTTAAAAAATTACTCTCCACTAATAATATTACTAGATGAATGAGTTTACGTAATTCTAATATTAAATGTGTTTCTTATATTTTTTGAATCATTTCTAACTTACATATTTAATGGAAATAACGTGACTTGTAAAATTTTATATTAACATCAAGTGTTATGTCGTGTTGATGAATTTTATTATATATTATATGATGTGTTTCATTGAATTTGAGTGTTATAAATGAGTATGATTGTATTGAGTTGTGTTACATTATTTTAAATCGACAAAAAATCATAATTTTTTTTAATTTGAAACACAACCCGCGAACCCAACCCAGTCCAACCCATAAATGAACGGGTTGGATAACGGGTTAGGCCAAATCCGGTCCAACCCAACCCGCGTACACCCCTACCTACGGCCAACCTATATAGGCTCAGACCAAGCCTGATTTTTTTTGCTAAATAGAAAAGATATAGGCTTTTTTGAAAGGTTATTTAAGTAAAGAGACTAAGTCCTATCACATCTATTTAAAAAAAAAAAAACTCAATACATTTATTATTATAGTATATTTTATACTTTAAATTAATACGAAAATAAAATTTAGTTATATCGAACATAAGTTAACGTGTTCAGCCTTATTTTGTTCAACTTGAATTACATCTTAAATTTACAAACAATTACGACATAAATTTTAATAAGTTGTTATATTATAAACTCGGTATTATATAGAGCTTTTTTTAATAGTTAAAATTTGAAAAGTTAAATTTAAAGGATTCAATGAAATCGAATATTTTTGGATAGCATTTATTGAAAGAGATTAATTATTATGCATTGTCGGTTAAAATAAAAGTCAGTCTTCTTTTAATATCCAACGTCTATGGTTAACAAATCGTATAAAATTCTTTTATATTCTCAGTGTATTTCAATTAAATTCTTATTGAAATTTGTACACAAATATAATAAATGTTTTATTACATAAAAAAATTATAAAATTAATTTGATTAATTATTAATGAGTTTGCTTCCATCCTATATTTAAATTAGTATAATATT
Source organism: Lathyrus tuberosus (assembly GCA_022829125.1). Classification (NCBI taxonomy): domain Eukaryota; kingdom Viridiplantae; phylum Streptophyta; class Magnoliopsida; order Fabales; family Fabaceae; genus Lathyrus; species Lathyrus tuberosus. The sequence goes on along the minus strand of JALAZF010000039.1, from coordinate 10,466,273 downwards.
TTATAAATGGAATATATAATACTCTCTCCGGTTCTTTTTATAAGAAACACTTCACCTTTTTAGATTCATTAAATAACTAATGTATATGGTGTGTATTATAGACCAGATACATTAATTATTTAATGAATTTAGAAAACTGAAGTGTCTTTATAAAAAAGGACCAGAGGTGGTAAAAATTATTATTATTATTATTATAAAACATGATTACAAAAAGGAAATTAAATTTATATTTAAAAAATTGAATAATAATAATAATAATAATAATAGTTATTTTAAATTTTTTATTAAAATAATATTTATTTATTTATTTGAAAATAATATTTATTTTGGTGGGTGGGGTAGCTTAATTAAATGTATTATTTGAGTTAGATAAATGTGAGTCGTTGATTCAAAGTTCAATTCTTACTTGTATCGAACTTCTTCACGAGTCTTGGAAATACTTCTTCTAACTTGTTGTAGGTGAAATTTTTTAGGTTTGCTAGAGAGAATGAACCAAAGAATTAAAATCTTCCATAATAAATCTCATTGATATAATTAGGTTTTAGAAATGATCGATCGAGAAAATGCTTGTTGAAGTAGTTCTCTTTAATTTAAGATGAAAAATCGTTGTACTTGTAAACTTTTGATAATGTTTTTGTAGAGGTTTGGACTATTTTTAGTGCCATTTATTGATAATGATGTAATAGCAGAAACAAGTATCACAAAACAAATAGCAAACAAGCAAATATATAAGATAGAAAAAGGTATGAGAGAGGAAAGAGAAAAAAGAGAAAGAGTATCTATTTTTATAGTCGGATTCTAATCAATTAGAAGGTGTTATAACTGATTAGAGCAATAACAAAATTGATTTCTAATTAGATGTTGAAAATTGTTGCAGGCTTTTGAAGATCTAATTGATTAGATCTCTAATCTAATCGATTAGAAGACACTGAATTTGAATTTCAAACAGTTTTAATCCATTAACCCTAAGGATTAATTAATTATAAGGCTAGATTTGTATCTTGTAGTTAGTCTGATGTAGTTGAGACACGTTTTTCAAGTAGATGACATGGATCTTATCGAGATGGTTAACCACTTTTTTAACTATGAGAGAGAGGTCATTCAGAACCCGCTGGCTTCAATCCAAAACCAATATAAGTTCCTGACGAAGATCCCCTAACGTGAGGGTTTGCAACTTTTGGGCCTGAAATATCAAAAAGATCCCCTAACGTGAGGATTTGCAACTTTTGGGCCTGAAATATCAAAATACTTAAACATACTTTTTTTTTTGCAAATACTTAAGCATACAGTTAGTGACAATTTAACACTTGTTAGAAAAACAACGGGAGTTTGCCTGATTAATTTTCTAACAAGTAACTTACCTTTTACCATTCTATAAATAATTTAGAGGACCTCTTTCTCTTTGTTATTTAAGAATAATTCTTCATTCTCTTTTAAAGGATTTCTTTGAATTGTTTGATACGAGGATCATATTTAATTTATTTCTTTAATGCTCTCTTTCGGATGACTTGATAAGTGGCAAAAATACACAAACACTTATTAATTTATTTTGCAAGCAATCAATGACCCTCTCTCAATTCTCTAATTAATCAGTAAAACACGATAAAACGTCCCTATGAGCTTTTTAGCAATGTATTTACTAAGTACTAACAAAAAGGGCCGAGAAAGTATAAAAAACATACAAAAAACACCATTCAAGTGCCAATGTTCACTTAGCCAATAACAGAGCCTCGGTAAGCGAGCAAAGGAGACAAAAGAATGCTTAAGAGTCAAGTAATTTCAATGCTAAGCAACAAGGCTCACTTGGTGCAGAATCAAGTGTGGTAAGCGAGGTATGGAGATCCAAAGACTTAAAGGTTAAGTTACTTCATGGCAAAGAAAAAGTTTACTTCCTAAGTGGGCTTAAAGGTGCGCTAAGCGAGAAAAGGTGGGAAAGATCACTTGCAGGATGAATTGATATGACTTAAGGGTGAAGAAAGTAAGCGCACTAAGCAATCTATGAGCCTCGCTGAGCAAGAATACTAGACCAACACCCTATAAATAGGGGTTCAGGCAATTAAGTTGGAAATAAATTAGTCTAATTATGTAGTTTTTTTGGTAGACAGTGAGAAGAATCAATTGTAAACCAGAAACACAACATGAGAGGAAAAAAAGAAAGATTGAAGGCGAAAGTGTTGTTTGGGGAATTGACAACAACTACTTTTCAATATCTTTCTTTTATGGCCTAATTGTAAAGCTATGATGAGTAACTGTGACTAATTTCTCTTTTGTTATGGGTTAGATGTAGTTATCCTAATGCTCGTGTATTGATCATAATCCAGGTGTTCAATGTAATTCTTCTTAAGCTTTAATATTGATGAGTTATTTGCTCTTAATGCTTTATTTGGATTAGCTACTTAAAACTTATTTTCATGGTGTAACTTGAAATGCGAAAGGTATTGGTCATTACTATATCTAAGATTTTCATAAATTGGATTTGCTAAAATTTAGAGATAGATTTAGGTTCAATATCCTTATGAATTGTTGAAACTTAATGTTATCAAATTGGTTAATAGCCTAAGAGTTCGTCTATTAGGAAATACGATTAATATCATGTCTTTGATTCTTACATGAGTTGTGACGAGAGCAACGATCAGTAATATTAATAAATAACTAAAATTGCATATTACTGATCAATGATATCACATGAAAATAGGTTAATGAAATCTAACTCCAACAAGTTTTCGCTATTGTTAAACACCAAAGTTCGTTTTACTTTATGGTATTTTACTTTCCATAATTTCAATATTCACAAACAAATAACATTTGATCAATTTTTCTTAAAATTATAGAAACTGTTAACGATCTTTAAAACATAACCAGTCCTTGTGGAGATGATAAAACACTTGCACTTTTGTCTTGACAACAAAATGGCGTCGATGTTGGGGCATGACACTAGTTTTTAAAGACATCGCGATAATTTTTATCATTTTAAGTATTTTGTGTTACATTTATTCATATTTGTGCATACTTTGTTTATAGTCAATAACCTACAACAAGTATTGGCTAGTTTGTAGATATATGTATATGCGAGGTAAAGTTCCTGAAGAACAACTTTTATTTAATCGTGAATTAGGACAAACCGCGCGCAGAAACAATAACAAGACCATAAAAGAAATATTGTTCGCCAAGAAACAAGATCTATAAGTGTCATTTGTTTCAAAGCCAAAAACCATGTCAGACCCTGAAAATAACAACAATGGTGGTAGAATGTCATGTCACAACAAACCAAGACGACAAACTCATATAGTTGGATCGCCAAGAAATTCCCTACAAAATGAGATCAAAGCAAGTTTATTGAAAATTCTTTATGCTAACCTTTTTGCAGAATTAGATCATGAAGATCCGTACACACATCTTGCAAAATTCTACGAGCTATTTGGTACACTCAGAGCTCTAAAAACTGAATAATATGTTGTATTAATGAATTTATTTCAATATTCATTGATCGACGAAGCAGAGGAATGATACATTGATCAACTAACACAAGTGATGATCAACTAGAATACACTATAGGAAAATTTCCTTGATAGGTTGTTTCCTCTTAACAAGTTCATGGAAGCTAAAATAACAATCATTGTATTTTCTCGAGGCGCAACAAAACTCTATGTGAAACGTGGGAGAGATACAAATCCATGTTGAGAAAATGCCCAAACCACATTTTTTTATGATTCCACGTAGGCACGCGTCTTCAAGAATATATTACAATAACACCTAAAGTTGTTGCTGGATGTTATTGTTAAGGGTTCTTTAATGTCAAAAAGCACAGAAGATGCAATTACAGTAATTAAAAGAATGAAGTTCACTGATAATCAAGGTTAATACAATAAAAACCACACCCAAAGAAAGACTAACATCATAGATGAACACTAATGATGCAACTCTAGCACATAATAAGTTGCTAACACAGGCAGTAGACAAGTCAATAATGCAGTTGTCAAAGCTCCCACAATAATTAAATGGAATGCATGAAATGCCAAAATAGAGGCAGATTTCGTTATGGGAGATATGTAGCGATGATCACCCTACTGGATTTTTCCCTTCAACTAATGAAATCAACTATGTTGGCAACCAACAAAGACTTGGGAAATATCAAAATTACAACTTCTAAATAAACAACAATTTCAATCAAGGATGGAGATCAAAAGTTGGTCCTTTAAACAGGCATCCGTATCAGAATTATACTCAAGCACCTCCACAAGAAAAATCAACAAAGATAGAGGATATATTTAATTAGTTCATGCAGATGTCGATTGCCAACCAGAAGAATATTGATGTTTTTATCAAAGATTTTGACACAAATTGGTCAACTAACAAAGTAATTGACTGATCAACATAAAAATGCTTTCAATGTTTGTTAATGACTTCATAAGTCTACTTTTCATTATATTGTATGATCATTAAGTAATACATGAACTCAGTCTTTAACGCGAGTTACTTTTCACTATATTGTTTGAAGTAGAGGCAGAGAAACATTACACTAACATGAATTACTTTCATGATTGTATGTATGCTTGATTTGTTGATGCATGCTTATGTGTTGTTTGTGTGTTATATTAACTTATATAAGTGTACCACATAACATGATATAAAACATATCATAGCTATTTTTTTTGTCTCGAGTTAAGAATATGGAACCACGTGCGTATGAAGTAGAGGTGGAAAAACATTGCATTAACATGCATCATTTTCACGATTGTGAGTATGATTGAATTGGTTGATGCTTATTTGTTGTTTATGTATGTTTTATTCGCACATATAATTATACCACACATTATGATGTAAAATATATCACAACCATTTATTAACTTACTCGATTTAATAATATGGAACCACATGCATATGAAGTATAGGCGGAGAAACATTGCATTGACATGTTTTATTTTCATGATTGTAAATATGCTTGAATTGGTTGATTTATGCTTATGTGTTGTTTGGGTGTGTTCTATTCACTTATATAATTACACCATACAACATGATATAAAATATATCCCACCCATTTATTTTGTGTCTCTTATCCTTCGATAAATTTTTATACAAATAAACATCAACATGATTTTTCAAAATGAACATTGATTTTCTTTCAAGAGGACATAGTATATGTCTACTCCTTGATCCTGTGTATATGTATTAGTTTGACTTATATGTTAAACTTTTACACTCTGACATGAAACACAACTTTGATACTTTGACATCTAGGTTGAGTTTTAGCATATGTTGCTTTTTATGTTTTTATCTCGAAGATTTGCCTTATTGTAATATTTTCAAAATATACTTGTTTGGCCATTAGTAAGCCTAATGTATTTTTATGTCATGATATTTTTTTTTGTATAGTATATGATTTTACAATATGTTTTCTCCTTTTGAAAAAGAAAATTTGAAATTCACATTTTTCATTAATAAAATCAACTTTTTTTTACTTTATTTAATAATAAATATTTTTAGGTTTAAGGACTGGTGTGGTGCTTTAACCTCCGCGTTGCTTCTCCCTCTCTAAGTGAGGGAGTGTACTTGCAAAGACATTATGATGTCAAAATAAAGCAAAGATATGCATATAACAAACATGTGAATCAATTATGTGATCATATTTACGGTATGTTCGTATATATAGTGTGATTATGACATGCTCTATGTGTTATTTCCATAAAGGTGATAGATGAAATTATTAGTGGATAGATACAAGTGTATTGTTATATTGAACTTTGTGATAGGTGGTGGCACTTCTCTAGTTCGATTGTGCATCGTATAATTCAAATCTACGTGAGCACGTCGGTGCTTTTAGATGATTGACTAATATACGCGATAGTTTGTTGAGACGACCTTGAGGGTATATTGTCGCATTGTGTTATCTTGGCATGCCGAGGTGAGCACAACATATAATGTGACTTTTGTGTTTTGTCATTGTTTTGTACTTTAAATTGTGCATTTTCTTGACAGATGATCCATGATATATTTGAACCATGAATTGTCTAGCATATATCATTGTAAAATGTATTTTAGAATTAACCTGGTTATACAACATTTGAACAAATTTTCAAAATCGAGATGGTCAAATGATCTTTATTTTAAGAGTTAGAGTAATTTATCTACATATATGATCAATCCTATTTTCAAATTTTAAATTTGTAGAATGTGATTGTTCTGGACTGGGTCAAGGGCTGGCCCACCGTCGGGTACGGCCCAACCTAGTTCCTCGTCGGGGAGGACCCAACGCAAGGGTCTCATCCATCATCTTGCAGGAGGAAACGCTCCTCACGCGTCTTCCCCACGTATTCCACACGCTCCCCCACGTGGGGACACGTCACCAACTGAACTCGCGCCTTCCGCAGGGCAGTTGACCCAGGAAGAAGACCACGTGCTGGTCTTCCCTACTCCATGTAGATCCTGGCAGTTATTCGTATTGGGCCTAATGATCCAATCCTCTACAGATAACTGTTGGCCCAACGCTAGGGAAACATTATAAATACCCTCCTCCATATGAGGGTCAGGTATTCTAAACTCTATATTTTATGTACTTGCTCTCTTTCGCTCTGAACCTCACTTTGGTATAGGAGTGTCTTGTAGTACACCCTCCTTCTCTTCTCCACCGCCGGCGAACTTGGTGCTCACGATGTGTTGCTGACTGCTGATCTCCTTTCTGATCCGGTAAGATCAGTGATCATTTCAAAATTTTGAAAATTTTCATCTATTTTTAAGTTTTTAAATTGTTAATTTATAAATATCAATAATTTATTTACGTTAATACATAAATATAAATAAATAATTACGTTAGTGATTGAACCACTCATTTAACTCAATATTCACACACCATTTAAACTACCTCACCCACCCCTCTTTTTGAGATTGATTAAAGTTTATAATTGATCCGATGTGTTCGAACTGGTCCACGCGAGCTGGTCGTCAGAAGGTGAGGTGCCCGGATGATGGCTGGTCGTAAGGCGTGCAACGTGCTCGGCTTGAGAATGAGGAGAGGAGGGGGTGTACCTGCAAGGTACTCCGACGCTCAAGTAAGAAAGGTTCAGAGAAAAAGGGGCAAGTACAAAGTGTATTCTTAGGGTGAAAATGTGATACCTGGCCCTCTCAAGTGAGAGGGTTTATATAGAGCCCCCAGCGCGTGGCCAACGGTCCTATTTTCGGGGCGAACTAGCCGTTTTTCCCAAAGAATAGGTAACCGCCCAAACTAGCCGTTATGTCGGGCAGGGTGCCCTGAACTAGCCGTTATGTCGGGCAGGGTGCCCTGAACTAGCCGTTATGTCGGGCATAGACGCAGTTGCAGGCACCTGCCCATTGCCGTTCGGGCAGCGAGGAAGCCGTGCGTAACGGGCATTAAAGTCGGGGAGGGACGTTGCGTTCCTTGCCCGGTTGGAGGGGCAGAAATGTCACTTTTGCCCCTCTGTGGGTTGGCTTAGGCAATTTGGGCCGCTCTGGAGCAGAGGTGGATTGGGCCGATTCTAGCCATTGGTCCAGTCCAGAACAGGAGCCCCCCAAGTCGTTGCTCCCGACCATGGGAGTGATGACTTAAGGACTGCTCGTTGACCGGGGGAGTTGCGCAGAGTCGTCGTAAGAAGACGAGGAAGATTGTCTCGATGTTCTCGTGGCCCTCAGTGCTCGTGATGTTTGTGGTCGTGACCATGTTGCCTGGTATTCTGGAAGATAAAGCGTCAGAATGGGAAACGTTGGGCTGCCACGTGTGCATCGAGCCCTGCGTAGCAGTTAATAGGTAATTATGGCTAGTGGGCAGTCATTATTACCTACGGACGCGTGTGTACACGTGCCCCTCAGTATAAAAGGGGGGAGGTTGTCCCATTTTGCACTTTTTCCTTTCTGATTTTTCTTCGTCGTCATCAGTGTTCCTGCCCGTCGCCGTCTACAGAGCAACTGACCACCGTGCCAAGTTTCGAGCAGCCTTTCTCTTCTACTCAAAACAAGTAAGTCTTCTGGTTTCCAGCTTGTTCTACTTCCTCTCATTGTCAATGGTAGATTGCATGCGGCTAGGGTTAGTTTTAGGTGGTAAAGTAGGTAGATTTTCGGCGAGTGTTGGTGGTGGGCGGTGGTTCTGCCTATCCGCTGTACCAAGCATCTCGTCGGAGTGGATGGCGCGTTCGGTGAACGTGGTGGTCCGCGTCGTGGTTGCGAGTCGTGACCACCGCGTCTTACCATCTTCTGGTGGACTGGCGAACTTTCCGGTGGAGCGTTTCTAGATTTCGGTGGAGTTTTTAACGGAATTTGGGCACGAGCGCGGGGAGGTTCCTCGGAGGAAGATGGCATGTCTCGGTCACCTCCTTGCGGGGAGGTTTTTCCTTTCTTTGTTTGATGTTAGGGCTTAGGCCGGGGACGTTGTCCTTAGCCTTCTGCGCGCCCTTTCACTTGACTTAGCGGGGGAATGGTGGATTTGATTTCCTGTCGAATTCACTGCCTTTCTCTGCTTTTTCAGGTGATCGTAGGGCGATGGAGCCAGAGAGGAAAGTTATCCCCGTTACATCCGAGGAGGAGACCGTGTCCGAGGAGAGCAGTAGTGCAACGACCTCGAGCTCCGCGTCCTCGAGCTCGTCGGCTTCGAACTCCTCGAGCGAAGTAGAGGGGGAAGCGAGTGATGCCGAGGAGGGAGAGGATTTGGAGGTCGTGGAGGAGGACGCAATGGAAAAGGACGTTGATGTGTTCTGCCCGGAAGAGTGGGAGGTGGCCGAACCTTCAAACCATATTTCCACGTTTGCCAGGTCTACGGCGGACGCTTTTACCGAGGTAGGGCCAGCGGGTGAATAGAGAGTGCTTATGCCTAATTTGGACGAGCGGATCTGCTCGAACTTCGGGGACTGCTTCGCCATGTACGAATATGCCTTCAAGGAATTGGGGCTGAGGTTTCCCTTTACCGACTTCTAGCGGTCGGTGTTTGAGCACCTGAAGTTGGCTCTTTCTCAGCTCCATCCTAATTCGTTGGCCTTCATACGGGCTTTTGAGTTGGTGTGCGAGCACCTTGCTCTGGGGACCACTCTTTCTTTATTCTTTGTTGTTTTCAACCTACAGCGACAGCTGGCGGGGAAGAGGTATGGATGGGTCTCGTTGAAGCAGCCTAGGAAGCTGTTTAAGCCGTTCTCGGAGTCCATCCGAACATTCAAGGGACGGTATTATATCGTCGAGCCCTTGTCCGAAGCTGCGCAGGACAGCGTGTATGTCTGGGAGGTAGAGTATGATGAGAACGGAGATGAGCTGCTTACTGAGGAAGGGAAATATATCGGGGAGAGAGTGTATAGGTTTCCGATCCGCTGGACACCCGAGCACTTCTCGAAGAAGCCCAGCACCTACGTCTTTGAGCCGAGCGCGTTGCGCGGGCAGGATGCTGTGTCCTACGAGACGCTGGTGAGGTGGGTCAACTCCTTCGATCTTGCGAGCTGCTGGACGAGCAAGGGTGCCCCTATCTACGAGGATGACGGAAGCCAGAGAGTTGAGCGCCGGTTTATCAATGTGAAGGCTCTGTTGGAGTGCAAGACTCCCGCGGATGCCCAGAAGTTGCTCGGTAGTCTTAGTTACTTAGACTTTATTTGTTATTTCTTTTTCTTCCCCGTTGCTAACGTGTTCGTTTCGTTTGTGTAGGTGAAATGCCTCAGGCTCGTGATCGTGTGGTGAGGAACGCCATGGCGCGGGGCCAGGCTGGAGCGGCTCCTCCCAAGGCTCGTCCTGTTGGTGGTGCTCGTGCTCTTCCCCTTGCTCAAGCTGTGGTGGGAACCTCTGCTTCTCCTACTCCAGCTCCCCGGGACTCTCCATTGGCTCTGGTTGGGCGAGCGAAGCGGCAAAGGTCATCGGACGCTGTGGACCTGACTCGGGCGCCCGAGAAAGGGAAGTTTGAGCTTCCTCCGTGTGTCCTCGACCGGAGGTTCTTTGAAGGCAACACTTTGGTCGTTCCGCGGGCAGAGTCACTCAACCTCGGAAGCATGGACCGAGTGAGCAAGAGGGCGATGGTGGCCCAGGATGCTTCTGCCATGGTGAGGATGCTGGAAATGGCGGCCGTTTATGCGGAAGGGGACTCTGTGCTTGAGGCTGAACTCACTACTGCCCGGGCCTCCGAGGCGTCCCTAAAGGAAGAGGTCAAGGGTGCTCGCGAGGCTAGGAGGAAGGCCGAGGAGGAGACGGCTAAGCTGAAGGAGGAGGTAACCAGGCTGAAGGCGGAGAAGAAGGCTGCGGAGGACTTGAACAAGGAGCTGATGGCGGCCAGTGCCCCGGGTGCTGATGAACCGGACGAGATAAAGGTGCTGAAAACTAGGGCTGAGCTGGTCGCCAGCATACTACAAGCCGAGGAGGATGGCATTGTTGTGGCATCAGAGTCTTTTGAAAGTGTCGTGGCCCAGTTGCGGGTGGTGAACCCCGGGCTCGACATTTCGACCGATGGTATCCACTACCTTGCACGAGTGGAGGATGGTCGCATCGTCTTGCCCGCAGGCCTGGTTCTCGACACCCCCGAAGCTCAGACCGAAGATCAGCCAGCGGAGGAGCAGGAGCCCGAGTCAGAGGCGACCGAGCATGTGGAAGGATGAGGATTCATGTTGTTTTGATGTTGTTGTGTTTTGTCTGGCCTGCGTGCCGTTGATTAGCTTGTAATTTATTTGGTTTTTGGGGGGGGCATGGCCCCTTTTTTTATGTAATACGCACAGTCTTTTGGCCCTTGTGGCCTTTTTATTTAATGCCCGGTACATTTATACAATTTTTGTTGTACTTTACATTATTGTTGTACTTTATCTTAGTTGTGCGTGTATGACTGCCCGTTGGAGGGTGTGTCTGTTAGTAGAGCTATCTTTTGAAAGGTAGCTCGCTGCGTGTGAATTCGCCAGTGTGGGGAACTGGGCGAACAGCCGGGGAAGTCCCTGGCGAGGTTGCGGATCTTAGGTCGCGATTGAGGCCTGAGGTCGCGGCGTGAACGTCCCATCGCGAGCTGGGGTTCTGCCAATCATGGTACTTGGGCGAAGGCGGTGCTCGTTTGAGAACCGCCGACGAGCAGAGTTCCGGCTTGTTTGTTTGAGCGGGATTCTACTTTGTGTGCATGCGTCGCTTGTACCTGGGCTAGCATGATGACCGCTAGGTGGTCTCTGGATACGAGGAAGCCTAAGGTTACTTTAGCTGTAGTATTGCTTAAGTTTCTCAGCGTTCCATGGTCGAGGGAGTGCCTCCCCGTTGAGGTTTTCGAGGAAGTACGCACCATTTCCCGTTTTGGCACAGACTCTGTATGGCCCTTCCCAGTTGGCCGCTAGTTTGCCTTCGCGAGAGTCCTTGTGGTTTCTTCGCAGGACAAGGCTGCCCACATCGAACTCTCGTCGTAAGACTTTGGCGTTGTGCCTGATTGCCATTTTTTGCTTAAGGGACGCTTCGCGGAGGGCTGCTCCTGTTCGAATTTCCTCGACGAGGTCGAGCTCTTCTCTCATTGCTTCGTTATTCATTTCCTCGTCTAGAGGTGATTCGGTCCTCCTTGACGGCACGTGGATTTCGATGGGTAAAGCAGCCTCCATGCCATATGCTAAGCGGAAAGGCGTTTCCCCGGTGGTGGACTGGGGAGTAGTGCGATATGCCCATAAGACGCTGTGGAGCTCCTCGACCCAGGCTTTCTTCGTTTCATCCAGTCTTCGTTTGAGGCCACGAAGGATGACGCGGTTGGCCGCTTCCGCCTGCCCGTTGGTCCGGGGGTGCTCTACCGAAGCGAAGTGTTGCTTTGATCCGAGATGGGTGACGAAGTCTTGGAACTTCTTGTCCGTGAATTGTGTCCCATTGTCTGTGACGATTGCTTGGGGAATCCCAAAATGGGCAAGGATATTCCGCTTGTAGAAGCGTAGAATGTTAAGTGCTGTTATCTTCGCTAAGGCTTCTGCTTATATCCATTTTGTGAAATAATCTACGCCCACTATCAGGTATTTGTTTTGGCTGGACCCCGTCACGAAGGGTCCTAGGATGTCTAGGCCCCACCAGGCGAATGGCCACGGGGATGTCAAGCTTTTCAGCTCGTTAGGTGGAGCTAGGTGTATATCCCCGTGCCGTTGGCATTTGTCGCATTTCTTCACATGCTCCTTGGCTTCTTGCTGCATAGTTGGCCAATAATATCCTGCCCGGAGTGCCTTGCGGGCAAGGGACCTTCCTCCCAGGTGTTGGGCGTTAATGCCTTCGTGTATTTCTCGTAACACGTGGGGGACAATCTCCTCCTCTATGCACTTTAGTAGTGGGATGGAGAAGCCCCTTCGGTAAAGTTTATTCTCGAGGATGACGTACGAGCAAGCTCTTCGTCTGATGGTGTTGGCTTCCTTGGGGTCATCCAGAAGTTCGTCCCTGGTGAGGTAGTTGTACACGGGCGTCATCCAGCAGTCGCTATCTCCGATCGCGTGCACGTGTAGGGTCGAGGACCCCTTATCGATGCTGGGCCAGGGAAGTATCTCTTGGATGACTGACCTATTTCCGCCTTTCCTCTTGGTGCTCGCTAGTTTGGACAGGACATCTGCTCGCACATTGTGTTCGCGGGGAACATGTCTTACTGCTACTGTCCTGAACCTCGACATCTTTTCCTTGACTAGGGAGAGGTATTCAGATAGACTGTCATTTTTGGCCTGATACTCCCTGGAGATCTGTTGGGCTACGAGCTGAGAGTCCGTGCAGATGACGATTTCTTCTGCCCCTAGGTCTTCGGCTAGGCGCAACCCAGCGAGGAAGGCCTCATACTCAGCCTGGTTGTTCGACGTGGGGAAGGACAAAGTGAGAGACGCCTCTACTATGGTCCCTTCGTCGTTTTCAAGAATTACTCCTGCCCCGCTGCCGCTTGAGCTGGATGCTCCGTCCATGTAGATGGTCCATCTGTTTGCTATGTGGGGCGAGGAGTCTGAGAAGGTTACTTCCGCCACGAAATCGGCCAGGGCCTGTGCTTTGAGAGCTTTTCTGCTTTTGTACCGGACGTCAAATTCGGACAGCTCCAATGACCACTTGAGCATTCGACCGGCCATGTCTGGCCGGCCCAGCAATTGCTTGATGGGTTGATTCGTCCTTACCACGATCGTATGGGCCAAGAAATAGTGCCTCAGTCGTCTGGCAGCGTTGATGAGGGCCAATGCTACCTTTTCTATCTGTTGATATCGCAACTCCGTGTCTTGCAACGCTTTGCTCGTGAAGTATACTGGTTTTTGCCCGGCGTGATTTTCGCGGATGAGAACGGCGCTCACGGCCTCGGCGGTGACGGCGAGGTATAGGAACAAAACTTCCCCGGTATCTGGTCGCGATAACATGGGCGGTTTCGACAGGGCTTGCTTTAAGTGAAGGAGGGATGCCTCGCATTCTTCGGTCCATTCAAACGCGGCTTTTTTTCTCAAGAGCTTGAAGAAAGGAAGGGCGTGTTGGCCAGATTTTGCGACGAAGCGGGACAACGAGGTGAGTACCCCGTTGAGGGACTGGATGTTCTTCTTAGACGTGGGCGTTGGGAACTCAGAGAATGCCCGGCATTTGTCGGGATTAGCCTCTATTCCTCATTCTGTCAAGTAGAAACCAAGGAATTTACCTGCCCGTACTCCGAACGTGCACTTCTCTGGGTTAAAACGCATTTGATATTTTCTCGCTTGCTCAAAAATTTGGCGAAGGTGGGCGATGTGGTCCAGCTCCTCGTGGGACTTGACGATCATGTCGTCCATGTATACCTCGAGCATGTCGCCTATTTGTCCTTGGAAGACTTTGTTCATCATTCGTTGGTACGTAGCGCCGACGTTCTTTAGTCCGAAGGGCATTACGTTGTAGTAATAGTTGCCCGATTCGGTCATGAAGGCCGTGTAAGTTTTATCGCTCGCGGCTATTGGGATTTGGTTATAGCCCGAGTAGGCGTCGAGGAACGATAAAAGTTTAAAACCTGCGGAGTTATCTACAAGTTTATCTATATTGGGGAGGAGGTAGGCGTCCTTCGGATAGGCCTTATTAACATCGGTATAATCAACGCACATTCTCCATTTGCCATTATTTTTTCTTACAAGTACAACATTTGAGAGCCATGTAGTGTATTTGGCCTCAGAAATAAACCTAGCTTCTAGAAGGTCTTTAACAGCTTTCTCTGCGGCTTCCATCTTCTCCGGGGACTGTTTCCTTCTGCGCTGGGCAACGACTTTGACGGCCGGATCAATTGTAAGCTGGTGGTAGGCGACGGAGGGGTCCAATCCTGGCATTTCAGCAGCGCTTCATGTGAACAAGTCTGAGTTCTCCCGGAGGCACGCTTTTAGCTGTCTCTTGGCCAGGTCGGGGAGGTCTGCTCCGATCTTCACTCCCCGTTGGGGGTCTTCTCCGAATGGAACGATCTCGAAGTTGCCATCTGGGATGGGGCGTAGGAGATGGCCGCTGTTGTGGGACTGGCTGCCCGAAGTCGTCAGGTCTTTGGCGTGATCCTCCTCGCTGAAACGGCTGTCCAAATCGATGGATTCGACCTGGGGGAGTGGCTTTGGCTGCTCGGAGCTGCTGGGCAGAGGAGGACGACCAGATGCCCTCGGCTTCGCTGAGATGGTGCTCAGTCCTTTTGATGCTGCTTCAAAGCATCGACGGGCAGCTTCGATGTCGCCGTGGAGGGTGGCGACCATCCCTTCAGAAGTGTAGTACTTCATCTTGAGATGTACAGTAGAAGGCACTGCAATCAACTCCGCCAGGGTTGGCCTTCCAAAAATGCACTGATATAGTGACGGGCAGTCGATTACCAGAAACTGTGCTTTGATTGCTCGGGTTGTCTTTCCTGAACCGAAGGTTACGATGAGCTCTACGTAACCTCGGGGCCTTGTTACTGCTCCGTTGAATCCCTGCAGGTCGGATCCAACGTATGGAGTAAGGTGAGAGTCGTCCAGCTGTAGTGTCTCGAACAGGTGGTTGTACATTATGTCAACCGAACTGCCCTGGTCTACGAGTATCCTGCGAACGTCGAAGTTCGCCATCCTTTCCCGGATGAGAAGGGGGATGCTTGAGTTTGGTGACCCGCCGAGGAGTTCCTCCTTGTAGAAGGAAATGGGAGATGATCCTTTGTGAGTGGTATCCAGCGTGGTGACTTCGTTGGAGCTTTTGCTGATCAGTTGCTCGAATTTCCTTTTGACTGAACCGACCGTGATTTTGTTGAATCCACCACCAGAGATGACCATGGCCGATGGGAAGGTCTCCCACGGGCTATGAGCGCCGAGGAATGTGGAGGAGGGCAGACCATCGGGGATACGGAAGTCCTCTGGCCGGGTTATGGATAGAGCGACCTGTACGTTGGTGTCCTCGGAGGGCGGAGTCTCTTCTGCAGCCTTCTTGCTCTCCTGGGTTTCTTGTCGGGGAGCCTCTTTCTTCTTCGCGAACTGCTTCAGGTGGCCGTCGCGAATGAGGATCTCTATGGCATCTCTGAGGTGGATGCATTCCTCCGTCGTATGGCCGTGGCTTTTGTAGAAGCGGCAATACTTGGATTTATCTACACCCGACCTGGTCGGCAGCTGTTTGGGGAAACGTACTCCAGCCTGTTTGAACTCTGAGTTGGCACATTCGGACAAGATTTTCTCCCTCGAGGTAGTGAGGGGGGTATAGTCATGGAACCGTCCAGAAGGTCCCTTCTGTTCGCGTGCCTCGCGAGGCCGATCATCGCGTCTTTTATCTCCTCGACTGTATGTCGAGGGCTCTTCAGCTCTGGATGTCCGGGGACCTTCTTGGTGACGGGAGGCCCGGACAGAGTGGGCAGCGACCTTCTCCTCGTACTGTATATGCGACTGGGCTTGGTGGAGGAGAGCGTTGAGGTTCCTCGGTGGATCTAGGCCGATGGCTTTCGCGAAGTCTGAGCCAGGACGTAATCCCTGCTCGAGCAGGAACTTCTTCATCTCGTCGGTCGTAGGCACTTGGACGGCTTCCTTGTTGAACCGCTCAATGTAGTCCCGAAGAGGTTCATCTCTTCCTTGTACGACAGCTCCAAAGGACGCCTCAGTCTTTGGATGGCATTGTGATGCGGTAAAGTGTCGGGAGAAAATCCTCCCGAGCTGTCTCCAGGATGTGATGGATTCCTCTGGCAGCTGTTTGTACCAGGTCATTGCTCCCTTCCGGAGCGTGGTTGGGAACAGGCGGAATTTGATGGCTTCTCGTACACCTCTGTAGTCCAGAAGAGTATCTATGTTTTCTATGTGCTCGTCTAGGTCCGTGGTTCCATCATAAGTCCCTAGAGACAGAGGCTTCTCTAGTCCTTTGGGGAGACGGGTGGCCAGGATCCTGCGGGACAACGGGCCACGAGGCTCGTCGTCGCTGTCCGAACTTGAAGTCGACGGTGACCGTTGTCTGCGCTCGTGACGACGGTCTCTGCGAGGGGAGGGCGATCGTGGCCGGTCGCGAGGTCTGACCGGTGGAGAATGCCCATCTTGCCTCGTTCTCTTGTGTCTTGGTGGTGACTGATCCCGCGGGGAGATCTGGTCGCGTTTGCGAACGCGTAGTGGTTCAGGCTCACGCCTCGTCATACGGTCTTCCCGGTGCCTAGGTGGCGGGCTTCTTGATTTCTGGTGTTTCCTCTTGGGAGGAGAAGATCTTGGAAGAGCTGCTTCTTCGAGGGCTCCTATCCTTTCTCCTTGCTGCAAGATAAGGAGGTTCATGTGGTTGACATCATCTAGGAGGGCTGCAACAGCCAGATCAGCGCTGGGGGGCCAGGAATTGGTCGTTCCCCCAACGGTGATTGTTTTCCTCCTTACTCGGTGGGAGGAGAAGTTGGAGACGCAGTGGCCCCGTCTCGAAGGAAACGGGGATCAGAAAGTAACAACGAACTGCCATTAACGTCCATCTTGTTGACGGGGACAAGAATCGTAGCGTCAACACCTTTTGCGGAGTTCTGAGCGGCAATGTGTGGGCGGATCAAAGAAAGTATGTTTTGATCTTTTGGTTTCCGAGGAGGAAAGAAAGAATGGGAGAACAAGGAGTTCCCACAGACGGCGCCACTGATCCGATGTGTTCGAACTGGTCCACGTGAGCTGGTCGTCAGAAGGTGAGGTGCCCGGATGATGGCTGGTCGTAAGGCGTGCAACGTGCTCGGCTTGAGAATGAGGAGAGGAGGGGGTGTACCTGCAAGATACTCCGACGCTCAAGTAAGAAAGGGTCAGAGAAAAATGGGCAAGTACAAAGTGTATTCTTAGGGTGAAAATGTGATACCTGACCATCTCAAGTGAGAGGGTTTATATAGAGCCCCCAGCGCGTGGCCAACGGTCCTATTTTCAGGGCGAACTAGCCGTTTTTCCCAAAGAATAGGTAACCGCCCAAACTAGCTGTTATGTCGGGCAGGGTGCCCTGAACTAGCCGTTATGTCGGGCATAGACGCACTTGCGGGCACCTGCCCATTGCCGTTCGGGCAGCGAGGAAGTCGTGCGTAACGGGCATTAGAGCCGGGGAGGGACGTTGCGTTCCTTGCCCGGTTGGAGGGGCAGAAATGTCACTTTTGCCCCTCTGTGGGTTGGCTTAGGCAATTTGGGGCGCTCTGGAGCAGAGGTGGATTGGGCCGATTCTAGCCGTTGGTCCAGTCCAGAACAATAATATTTTTCTTTATTATTATATTTATAACTTATAGAAAAAATACATGAGAAAAAATTTTTTTTTAATTGTTTACGGATTATATTAAAATTTTAGTCACCACTATAAACACTCATATTTTATTTTCTTTTATTAATATTTTCATAAATATAATATTTTTAAAATTTTAAATTCTATTATTATTATTATTATTATTATTATTATCATTATTATTATATTTTGTTTATTTTACTTTTATTTTTTTTATTATTTTATAAATGTAAAAGGTTCTAGAAATATCAAATAAAAATAATAAAAATATAATTATAAAAGTTGAAAATTGAAGGCTAACTAGATTTTTAAAATAATAGAAAAAAATTATGTATTTATTTTTAAATAGTTGTTAATTTATAATATAAAAAATTTATTCACATTAATATATAAATATAAATAAATGCGGTTGCCATGAAATTAAACTCTATACAAACAATGTATCCATTAAAAAAAATTATGCGTTTCGTTTAAACAAAATCATCATATTTTTTTTTTTTTTGAAAAAGAATGAAGTATATTAATTTCAAAAAAACAATACAAGCCCAAGAAAGGCGACCAAACGGTCCAGCCAAAGACTAAAACACTAAGTTGTTCACCCTAACCAAATGATTACATAAGTAAGTTGGCTATATGAACTCTAAACTTGGTTTTTTGCCACAATCTATAAACCACACTATATTTAATTTCCCTAATGGCCACTACTTTATCAGCATGACCATCAAAGATTGTTTTATTTCTAAACATCCAAATGCCATAGACAACCTCAGTAAAAACAGTCTTCAGTAAATTCTTTCTCCAGCCTTTACCTTTTGTAGTCTGCACTATCCAAGAAAGTTCTTCACTCCATCTTTTAGGACTATGGTTAATCTCAAGCCAATCAAGGAAGTGTTCCCAAATATCCTTTGTACCCCTACAATAAAAAAATAGGTGCTCAATAGTCTCAGCCTCATCATTACATAAACTGCAGGAGTCATCAGTGAGTAAACCAAGATGATGTAATCTCGCTTTTGTAGACAAACGCCCATGGCAAGCCAGCCACAAATTCTGAATTGCTCGAGGTCTGGCTATATTATGGTAAAGTAAAGAGTTCCAGCTAGTAACATTATTGTCTTCAATGAGCAAAAGATAAACTTTCATCATGTAGAACTTCTTATTCATAATCATAGAATCCCATAGATTTTGAATCCTCATAATCAAATGCCTTTGCTGCAAAATATTAATCAAAATCCAAGAACATCTACTTTTATCTTCTGTGCAGTTGAAAACATCACCACCTTTTAAATAATAGATGTGAATCCATTTCACCCAAAGGTTATCACTTTTAAGACTAATACACCACAAGCATTTCAACAGAGCAACAGTATTCCAAATATCTAGATTTATAACATTCAATCCACCATTTTTTATAGGGCTACATACCTTTTTCCAGGAAACAGGGCTTTTTCTGCTGATATCTTCCTTACCAGTCCAAATAAAGGAGCGGCAAATTGCATCAATCTTGTGTAATACCATTTTTGGAAGAGGAAGGCAACTCATCCAATAATGTGTTATTGCTTGAGATATACTTTTGAAAAGCTGAACTCTCCCAGCAGCATTGAGTAATTTCGCAGACCAATGTTTACATCTAGTAGTTATCTTATCTATCAGAGGCATATAATGATCAACATTCAACCTTTTACCAGATAAAGGCACCCCTAGGTATCGAATGGGCAACTTACCTTGCTCAAAACCAGTTTGTATCTTGATAGTTTGAACAATATCATTTGCCGTACCTCCACAAAACATTTTGCACTTGTTTGGATTAATGATCAAACCTGTAGAATCAGAAAACAGTTGGAATGCTTCAAGGATCATCTCAATGGATACTTTATCACCTCTGCTGAACAATAAGATGTCATCTGCAAAGGACAGATGAGTTATGCCAAGTTTTTCACATTTACTATGATGATTAAAGTTTGAATTCTTCTGCATTTTAACCATGATTCTGTTCAAATACTCCATCATTATCACAAACAACAAAGGGGAGATAGGGTTTCCCTGTCTAATTACCTCTTTTGGCATGCAACATCTCAGTTAATTCTCCATTTACATTGAATCTGTAGCTGACAGAACTAACTACCTTCATAATCCATGCAGTAGATCAGTGAGGCATCCCTATCTCATTAAGAACAATTTCCAAAGCATTCCAATCAATCATATCATATGCTTTTTGGAGATCCAATTGAAGCA
The DNA here is from genome assembly GCA_022829125.1 of Lathyrus tuberosus. Classification (NCBI taxonomy): domain Eukaryota; kingdom Viridiplantae; phylum Streptophyta; class Magnoliopsida; order Fabales; family Fabaceae; genus Lathyrus; species Lathyrus tuberosus. Next base: position 10,446,464 of record JALAZF010000039.1, on the reverse strand, counting down.
TACATCTTGGAGCCCCCCCTTTTCTATCATAGCCTCTCATTAATTCAAAAGCCAATAGAATGTGATTTTGAATAATTTGCCCTGGGATGAAAGCAGCTTGGCTTTGATGTATCACTTTTTGTAACACCTTACCTAGTCTATTAGTCATTATTTTAGAAATGACCTTATAGAAGGTAGTGCACCCTGTTATGGGTCTATAATCCTTCACATACTTTGCATTCTCATTTTTAGGGATAAGGGTCACAACAGTGCTGTTGAACCCCTTGGCCAAATTTCCTCTATCAAAGAACTCATGAACAGCCTCAATAAAATCCTTCTTGATAATTGACCAACTAGCCTTGAAAAATTTCGCCCCAAAGCCATCAATACCTGGAGACTTCAAATCACCTATGTCTTTCAAAGCATCTGTAATTTCCTTATCTGATATCTGAGCTATCAATCTATCACCATCTTCTTTAGTTATTTGCATTCCTTTTCTTATAGCATCTACATCAATGTGTTTAGTAGTGTTGGCTTTAGCACCCATCAGCCTTCTGTAGTAATCTAAAACCTCTTGGTGGATCTCATTCTGGTTGTCAATACAAGTGTCATCAGCTTTGAATAAAGTAGTCAAGTTATTTGTATGATGTTTAGACTTAATAGTGGCATGGAAATAAGCATTATTCCAATCACTCAATCTAAGCCAATCTATCTTTGCCCTTTGGACCAAAATTCTCTCTTCAACATCATTCCAGTGCATCACTTTAAGAGTACAGCTTCTAACTTTCTCAATCAGATGGCTATCCATTCTATTATGAATAAGTTCCTCTTGAGCTTCATCCAATTCCTTTCTAGCATTCTCCAACTGGTGCCTCACATTATAATTCTTCTTGCTAAACATACTCAAATCTCTTTGAAGTCTTTTCAATTTCTGCCACAGAACAATCATAGGATTACCATAAGAATGTTTACTCCAGCTTCTTTTGACAACATCATCATAACCTATCATATCAACCATATAATTGTTAAATTTAAATATGTTCTTTCTCTTCATAGTGTGAGTAGTATCCTTTACACACAACATTGCATGATCAGACACATTGGGGGGAAGAATTTTCAGCTGTTTATCAATATTGTTTATAACCAGGCTGCATTACCAATAAGTCTATCTATTCTAGAGTAAATAGTCCCTATGCTTATTGCTCCATGTATAGTAATCTCCAAAACTGACCATTTCACTAAGACTAGTGAGGTTCATCATATCAATTAAATCTTTATACTCAGTTTCCATCACCAATCTACCCCCAATTCTATCAATAGCTTGAGTCACATTATTAAAATCACCTATCACACACTATGGGCCCTGTTGACTATGATGTAGATGAGTCAAATCCTTCCACAAGTGTTTTCTATTCTCCAACTGGTTATGAGCATATACTGCAGTCAGCCAATACTTAAACACCCCTAGTTTATCAAATACTCCACAGTGAATGAGTTGGTCAGTGCTTTTCATAAACTGAATGTTAAATTTACTATCATTCCAAGACAGCCATATCCTACCATTATAGTGATTCTGGTAGTTATCTAAATACTTCCTATGAATATTGAGCTTGTTCCTAATAGTATCAGCTTTCTCCTTCTTCACTCTTGTTTCTATAAGAATCACAATATTTGGCTTTAACTTGTAGAGACGGGAGCTTATATCTCTAAGTTTGCCAGCTTTATTCACCCCCCTTATGTTCCAAGACACGATCATGGTCCCCTATCATGGGGCATAATAGGGTCATTCAAAACCCTAAGGGCATCAAATCCGTTCATACAATTCACTATAGGTGTATTTTCACCAGACATTGCTTTCTTACCTTTATCTTTAGCAGCTCTATTGACTGTTGTCCAATCTGGTTCTTGTTGATGTTGATTCACCTGATCCTTCTTAGGAGTTATGACTTCACTAGTATTTCCAGTTTCAGTGCTCTGAACACCATCACTAGGCTCCTTCTCTTTAGTTGTTTCTGTTGGTTTTGACTTGATTTTCCATTTTTTTCCTCCCTGAGTAATCTTTGTCCTGCATTGGTGTCCCATCTTCTGACATTTGTTGCAATATTTTAGCCTTCATTCATACTCCACAGTCTGAATGATTCTCCTACCAGTACCATCATTGATAGGTATCTCCTCTATCAATTCCTTAGTTATATCCAGTTCAACAAGCATATGAGCATACGATACTCTAATCTTACTTGCAGTACATTCATTAGTCATCAGAGGTACTCCTATTGCACTACCAATTATATTAAGGCTCTTATTCCCCCATAGATGTAAAGGAAGCTGAGGTAATGTAACCCATAAAGGTAGAGTTCGCAGCATATCTTGTTGTAAATTGAAATCGGGTTTCCACTCCATCAAGAGAAGGGGAACATTTCTGATGGTGTAAGGACCTTTCAGTATGACAACATCCCTTTCAGCAAAAGAATGAAATCTAAGTATGAAATATCCCTCTTCATGGAAAAACATGTCAGGGAGCTTGACAAAGTTCCACATCTTTTCCATGAATTTCTTGACTGAATTCATACTTAGGTCTTCGCCCAATGCATATAGGATAAGAGTTGAACCCCAAAACTTCACTTCAGATTCTATGTCTTCTTCCTGAATTTCAACTTCAATTTCTCCATTGACCATAGACAATGCTACATATTTAAGCGTAAGCCCCTTTGATGGATTCCTATTCTCACTAACCACATCCACCCAAAGCTTGCGATCTTTAATGGGTTTCTCAAATTTGATGTGTCCACAAGTGCACGGAAATATCGAAGTAATATAAAAGATTGTCAAACCCACAGAGACCAATGTCAACCTACCGTAATCTATCGTTACTTTGTAAAGCTAAGGCTAATGATAATTGATAAAAGGGAAACTAAGACTAAAACTAAAATAAAACTAAGAAAATATGATAATAAAGAAAGGCCGGAATATGGATTCCGCGTTCCTAAAGGACTTTGTAGAATTCGGGTACTAATTACGACTATAACTTAGTTCCGTAGAATATATCAACTTAAAGACTTCGCCTCACGCTCTCGCGGTATTAACTAAAGTCATGTTCCCTAATCCCAAGATTTTGCTCTCGCTCGCCCGGTAACTAGGAAATATATTTTGAAAGCCAATAATATCCTAAACACATCTAAAGCGCTCTCGCTGTATTTAGACTTGTTGCCTAATTTCCACTATCCGGTTTGATCCCCACGCTCTCGCAGTGCCGGCTCTAACCTTAATTAATTTCTCACTCTCGTGACAAAATCGTGTTAAATAACCTCTCACTCTCGTGACGAAGTTATTTAAATTAGACTTGGAAATTAAAACCAAAATAGAATTTTAATCGTAAGTTCGCACCTATTATTTTCTACCGAGTCCCATCGGTAACGACGGTCCTCATACGCCGAACTCAAGAATATTTAGAAAGACATAGATAAGAAAACAAATAAACAATTTTGGGTTTTTGAATTAGACGAAAACATAATAAGCGATTTAAAATAATTTAATATAAGGCAAGACATAATTAAGCAATTAATTGAAGACAGTAAAGTAAACAATAAAATAGAACCTGTAATTAAATGGAACTGGAAACAATGCTTGAACTGAAGTCGTAATATGCCGGCAGACTTTGAATCAAATACATAAATTAAACTATAAAAATAACTCCTAAAACTATATTTGTAATAGTCCCCCGATGTGGAGAACTATTACTTTTACATCAATGAGAATTGCTAAAAACTAAATAAAAAACTGGCAAAAAAGAGAAAGAAGAGAGATCCCTCCTCGTGTAGCAAATTCCTCCTTTTATAGCTTGAGAAGTTGTTGTGAAAGAGAGAAAAAATAGTGGAAGTTAGTGGCCCAAAAATATCTCCAGCACCCTTGACTGGTGGAACGTGGGTTGAGTGGAATTTACACCGTTGAGTGACCCACGTACTTTAAAGTGAATTCTGAGAATTATTCCTGTGTCGGTCGTCACGCAATGCGTGACGGTCGTCACAACTTGAAGTACTATGACGGTCGTCATAGTCCTAATTTATTTAATGGTGGCCGCCACCCATAAGGTGTGACGTTCGTCACACTTATGTTGTGTGGTGGGCCCCACCCACTTTTTTTTTTATTTTTAAAATTCTTCTTTTATTCTTCTTTCATATTTTCTTCAAAACATCTTCTTTTCTCCACATTTCCTCCTTTAATTCTTTTCTTTTCTTTCTTTTGTGAATTAATCCAAGTCACCTGAAAAAGACAATAAATACCGGCATAATAAAACATAAATCAAAGAAAATAAATAAAACAAAACTAAATTGCATGTAAATCGGGTCTAAAAATACGATACATTTACGTGTTATCAACACCCCCACACTTAAACCTTTGCTTGTCCTCGTGCAAAACATGACTCGTAAGAAAAATAGTGCATACGGATACTCATCCCAGGATACCAACTCTACTTTGGTTAAGTTTGTGTCGATAGGTACTTGCTCACACACTAAGGATATCGTAACAACACAATTCCGCTTTTGCGGTCATCAACCTCCATCCTATACAAACCAATCCGAATCATGTCATTATACCTAAGCCTAACTCACTCATCCTTCTTTTATCCCTTTTCATTCTGGCGCAATCACATTAAGCCCGTTATCCTTTCACACTCATGGTAGGATGGCCTGTTAGTGACTATGATCTCATTATCATCATTTTTTTTCTTTTTGGCACATTGGCTTAAAAATCAATAAAATAAAGAAGTTTGCATCGTTGGGCTAAATGATCGGGTGAGGATCACCTAACTTAGAAGGAGCATTTCTTTTTATTCATTCATTTTTTTTCTTCTTTTACCTTTTAAGCTTGAGATCATACACTTATTTGCATCGGCTTCCTACTTAGTGTATGCTTAGGATGGTGCTGACTGTTAAATAAACTACTTAGGGACTACCAAAGGGGTGAGAACTTAAGGCTATGGCATAACAAGTACTCAAATCGATTTCCATAATTTAGAGGCTCACGGTGTTAAAACGATACCGATCTTGCGGGAATTTTTCCAAGTCTCACAATCTAACCTCAATTTCGTCCGTAACCTAAGATTTTCAAAAGAAACACTATTTTTAACTCAAAAATTTTCAAAATATTTGGTATGGCTCAAGAGAATGGGAAAATCGATAAACAACATAAAATCAGCATAAAGACTCGACAGCACATGCACAGACGGACGAAATAGAAAAAATTTTAAAATCATGCTGGAAAACAGTAAATCTAACTAGAAAACGGTAAAATGAAAGCGGTAAATGTTCATCCCCACACTTAAACCAAACATTGTCCTCAATGTTTTGATAAATGGTGAAAAAGGAAAAATAGAACCTGTATGAATGTCATTGCGTGCTACCACAGCCAAATTCGCGCTGAATCATCCCTTGCTGTCCCTGTCTTCGCTGGCCACTTCTACTCTGGTGTCTTGTACCACGAGTTATCTGAATTTGCTGAAACTTCATTTTCTTGAAGCCGCTCATCATATTGCATATTACCGAAGGAAGTACCTGCAAAAATTGTTAGAAAAATACGGTGCGGTGTGTGCAGGTGGAACCTGACCAAGCGAAAGGACAAGGAGGATGTAAGTTACGAACGGGAGAGACATGCTTTCTCCCATCATACTCGTCATTGGTGTCACCACCAGCAGCGACATTCGTAGGAATGTGCATGGGCACCAACTCATCTTAAGGGATTGTCACCTAGAGATTTTTCGCCTAAATATGGCTGAGACGTGACAAGTGATACAATTCTTTATTTTCTGCAAACACAAACAATAAAAGTAAAACATTAAATAAAAAACTCGTGGGTTGCCACCCACACAATGTTTTATTCAACGTCGATAGCTCGACGGTTAGGAGCGTTAATCTTCGATTTCCATGGCCATTTATCAAGTCATCTCACATATCCCTCACCTTTTCTTTTCTTCCTTCTATGGGGTGGTTCATTCTTTTGAACTTGTGGTGGTGGTTTTAGATCTATGCTAAGTACTAGCTTTTCTAGTTTGGGCTTAGTCATTTCATCCACCACCTTAAAGTCTAACCTTACCCTCTTAACACTAATGATTTCCTTAGTTTGGTCTTCAAATTTTCTCTTTTTATGCAAGACCTCAGACAAGGGTGCGTGGATAACTTTCCATACATGCACATACGTTTTGGAGTTTGCAAAGTTATACGGGAAAGGATATGGTGGGGTATATGGAGGGTGATCAACAATTCGTGCTTCATTCTCTACCTCTTCAATAACCTCGTTTGTGGATGGTGTTGGTGAATTTTTCTCAATCTCTACTTCTTCCGCACCAAAACTCTTCTCAACCTCAATATCACTCTCCCCGACCTCATTATCACTCTCCTCGGGATTCTCGATTTGTTCTTCATTATTGATTATTACAACATCCACATGCTCCTCAGGGGAGGGTCCTATAGGTGTCAGTGCAAGTAGTAAGATTTGGGTCTCCAATGCCTCAATGTGAGTCATGAGGGACTCGACCATAGTGTTCATCCGCCACAGGGTTTCATGATTATCGAGATGTTGTCTTTTAAGCTCTTCATTCTGGATAGTTTGTGCGTCCACAAAGTGCTCCATCATAGATTCTAGTCTAGAATTGGTTGATGTTTCAATGAAATCCTCCATTAATGTTTCGAGGTTGGACTGAACGAATTCTTGCGGTTCTTCAAAATATTGAGAGTGGTGATTTGGGCGAAAATAAGTTAATGTCGCGTGGAAATCTTCCATTAGTATTTCGAGATTGGAATTATGTGATTCTTGCCGTTCCTCAAAATTTTGGGAATGGTAATCATAGGAAAAATTTGGTTGCGGTTCCTCAAAATATTGGGAGTATTGCAGTTGATAATTGTAGAAAAAATTTAGGTGCGGCTCCTCAAGATATTGTGAGTGGTTATCATAGAGAAAATTTGGGTGATACATAGTTTTTAATTTTTTAAATTTTTTATTATTATATTTTTTTTATAGGAGTGCCTTAGTCTATGTTAGTTCCTGGATTGGCTGGAATTTTGGTAAAACAAGGTATGTTTAATGTTGATGTCAAGGTACTGATGTTGCAACATTGAAGTCTTAACACTGGGCTGTGTTAAGTAATTGATTGCTGAAGTTGGATGTCTGATGTCACATAGGTGATGTTGTGACATCAGACCTGCAGAATTAACAACAGCAGGCTGTGATGTTGTTAGGGTTGCGTAATAGCTGGAATTGTGGATAGCAAGCTGTCTCATTGGATGCGAATATCTTGGGATAGATATTTGCTGCTGCATAGGAGATCTGGTGCAGATTTATAGGAGATTTAAAAGGTTGAAGATTTAAAAAGATTTTAGGAGAAAATCTGTTTTAAATATTCAGTTTTAAATAACAAATCTGGGAGATATTGTAGCAAGTCCAAGACCAATTCAAGGAGCTATATAAAGCGCACAAGACCAAAGGAAAAAGTGACAGAAAACATTCAGAAGATCAGGAGCTGGAGGCTTAGTGTCTAGAGTTTGTTTAGAGTGCTTGTAATTACACTATTCTAGGGTTTGAATAGGTGTTGTGTTTCTGTCTTCTCTAGAAGCTGTGAAGCAATAGAGAGTGGTTGCTTGATCGAAGCTGTGAAGTAAGATCAAGGTTACTCAAAGTGGTTTCTTTGAGAGTTTGTAAGGGATTGAGTGGTGTTCTCATACCTAAGTGGGTTCTTAAGTAGGAAGTCATTAGTAGAGTATAAGTTTAGGAGATTGTCAATGGGTTGTTGAGTCTGTAAATTATATCTACAAGTAGTGAATTTCATCCCTGGCTTGGTAGCCCCCAGAGTAGGTTGGTTGTAACCGAACTGGGTCAACAATTCTTGGTGTTATTTTACTGTTATTGCTGTCCATTGTGCAGAGTGTGTTGTTGTGACATCGCACCTTAACATCACACGTCTGATACCAGAATTTCAATTGGTATCAGAGCAGGCATCCTGTCTGTCTCTGGGTGAGATCTAGGGAAGTTACTTTCTGGTGTAAAGATGGACAAAGAAGTTGGAGGATTCGTCAACAGACCCCTTATTTTGGATGGATCCAATTATGATTATTGGAAGCCAAGGATGACCACCTTCTTAAAATACTTGGACAACAGGGCTTGGAAGGCTGTTATTAAAGAATGGAAAGCACCTGTCATGTGTGAGAAAGATGATGCCGGCAAAGATAAAGAAGGCACCTCTAAGCCCAAGCCTGAAGAAGAGTGGACCAAGGAGGAAGATGAGCTTGCCCTTGGAAATTCCAAAGCTCTAAATGCCATCTTCAATGGAGTGGATAAGAATATCTTCAGGTTAATCAATACCTGTGAAGTTGCTAAGGAAGCGTGGGATATTTTGCAGGCAACACATGAAGGAACATCTAGAGTCAAGATGTCAAGACTTCAGATTTTAACATCAAAATTTAAAAGCCTGAAGATGAAGGATGATGAGACTATTCATGACTTCCACATGAATGTTCTGGAGCTGGCTAATGCATCAAGTGCTCTTGGTGAGAAAATGTCAGATGAAAAGCTTGTAAGGAAGATCCTTAGGTCCCTACCTAAGAAGTATAAGATGAAGGTAACTGTCATTGAAGAATCACAAGACATCAGCAAGATGAGAGTTGATGAGCTCATTGGATCTCTTCAAACTTTTGAGCTTGGGTTGAATGAGGAAGAACCAGAAAAGAAGCCAAAGAGTTTAGCCTTGGTGTCAAATGATGCAAAAGAAAAAGGAAAGAGTTCTGAATCGCAAGAGGATCTATCTCAGGCCATAGTGATGTTGGGAAGACAGTTCACCAAAGTATTCAAGAGAATGAATAATAACTCCAGGCCTAATGTCAAGAACATATCTTCTGACATCAGCAAGTCAAAAGAGAAGGAGGAAGAGAAAACTGCCCAAGATAAAGGAGTTCAGTGCCTTGAGTGTGAAGGATATGGGCATGTCAAGAAAGAATGTCCCACCTTCTTGAAAAATCAGAAGAAGGGCATGACAGTTTCCTGGTCTGACTTTGATAGTGAAAGTGAAGGAGAGTCAGCGAAGCATGTTAGAGCCCTAACAGGAGCTGTTGTTTCTGATGATAATTCTAGTGATGGAGAAGTAACTTATGAGGAGTTAGCATCTACTTATCAAGAGCTGTGTTTAAAAAGTGCTGAGATTTGTCAAGAAAACAAGTGCCACAAGCAACAGATTGCTCAGCTAGAGAATGAAAAAACTGATCTGGAAAATAAAGTTGTGCTAGTCAGAGCTCACCTTGATCAAATGACCAAGTCTGTTAGGATGCTGAGTTGTGGTACAGACACACTTGACAAGATCCTTCAGACAAAAAAGGTTGCAGGTGATAAGTCTGGTATAGGATATGTGGCAAGCACCTCAGGAGCAAAGGAGGAGGTGTCCCAACCTATGTCTCAAACAAAGAGACAGGAGTCTACCCCTAAGAAGGTTGTTCAGCCTCAGAATGTTGAGAAAAAGGATGATCCCCAACAGAGGAAGATGCAGCCTCAAGGAGCTAGTCAGTATATGCCTCCCCAATATTACAAGAGCATGCAAGCTGCAAGGCTCAAACAGGACATGTCACATCAGGTGTCTCAACATCAGGACAACTGGTATAGTTATGGGTATGGATACAACAATGTTGTGCCTCATCACTATGGAAGAAGAAAGCCACACCATCATGGGAGACAATCCAAGAAACAGCATTCTCAGCCTTCTTATGGGATAAGATTCCAACATAATAGAAGGCAGGGCAGTTATGGTAGAAGGAGACCACATTATGGATGGCAGCCTAAGCAATCTCATCAGAAGATTCAGAGATGAAAGGGTGAGATGCTATTATTGTGGAAGGTTTGGACATATGCAGTACTCTTACTACAAGCTGCATGGATACCCTCAACCTCAAAACAGATGGAGAGAGTACAGGCCCAAAGTTGTTAAACAATGGGTACCTAAGGAGAAGGTGAAGTGCTTATTGGCTCACATGGCTGACAGAGAGTTTAAAGAAGGAACATGGTATTTTGACAGTGGGTGTTCCAAACACATGCCTGGATGTAGATCCATGTTTGCTGAAGTCAGTCATTGTCCCTCTCTTGATGTTATGTTTGGCAATGGAGAAAAAGGTGTTGTTGCAGGAGTTGGGAAAGTGAAAGGTGATGGTATACCTGAACTTGACAATGTTCTGTTTGTCAGTGGTTTGAATGCAAATTTGATCAGCATAAGCCAGTTGTGTGATGAAGGTTACAAGGTAAACTACACTAAGCATGAGTGTGTGGTTTCTGATGAGCATAATCAAATTGTTATGAAGGGTGCCAGAACCAAAGACAACTGCTATCAGTGGATTTCTCTTGAAGGAAATTCAACTAATGATGTTCAAGTTGCTGTTATAACATCAGACTATGACATCAGGATGCTGAAAGGTCACTCAGAGTTAGTGAGTCCTGATGTGAATTGTTTAAAAGGAAAGTATTTATGGAGGGAAAAAGTCATTGACACTCCAAATCAAGCTCCTTGCCTCAGACCCCCCTTTCCCGGTGTTGCAACATCACGCTTCTTCAAAGCCCTGTTCTCGCAACGAATTAACTTCTTCGTCTTCAAGAATTAACCCTCACTGAAAAGAGTCATGGCGTCTCCATCCAAGAAATCTGAGTGTCAGAGTTCCACAAAAGGAAGAGCTAGGGTTTCCACTGACGAAGGTTCAGCATTCGATCCTATGGACATTGAGCCCCTCTCAACCATTCTTCCTGAATCAGGTACTACGAGACCCACTAAACTAACTCCCAAGAGACTTGCTACTGTCTTTAAGAATCCTAAAATAATGAAAGTTGTTACTAGCGTGTTATTTGGTGACAAACCTAGAACTACTAACCCGCATCCACAAACTACTGAGGAAAGGGTAGATGTTGATAAGTGCATGGGGCAGATCGTGGACAAAATTTTTGAGAAAGGACTTCCTATTAAGGGTATATCTAGACCCCTGAGACAAATGGCTGTTGATCAGGGTACAAGAGAAAAGAGTGACATGCAATCTACTGATACAAATCTTCACAGATTGGCTGTCTCCGTAATCGAAGATGCTGAGAAGGAAGTTGAAGGTAATACTGAAGCAGATGATACTCATGTTGAAGGGGATGTCAGAACATCGCCTAGTAGGGATGATGAGACTACTCCTGGAGGAGAAAATAGTACTGATGTGATTAATGTTGATGACTTATCCGATGATGAAGTCATTGGAAGAGCAGTGCCTGGTCTGGCTAAGAGACTAAGAACAAGGAAGGAAAAGCAGGATGAATCTTATCCAAAGAAGGACTCAGATGATAAGAAGAAAAAGGTTGTTGTTGGGCCAACTAAAGCTTGGAGCAAGGTCAAAGTGACTCCAAGAAAGAGGATGATTGTGGAACAATCTGAGTCTGAGCATGATGATGAGGATGATGTTTAGAACATCACTCATGTCAGAAAATCTATCGCAAAAAGGATTGCAGACAAAGTCCCAGATGTGCCTGTGGATAACATCTTCTTCCACCGTGCAAGCAATGCCTATATGTGGAAGTTCATTTGCCAAAGGAGAATTACTCTTGAGAGAGAGATTGGCAAAGAAGCCATGGAGATTAAAGAAGTGATGGAAGGAATTAAATCTGCTGGGTTAATGAAAATTGTGTGTGGATTTTCAAGGTGCTATGATGGTCTGGTAAAGGAATTCATAGTAAATCTTCCTATAAATATCTCTGACCAGAGCAGTCCAGATTCTATGAAGGTTTTTGTCAGAGGAAAATGTGTTGAATTCTGTCCTAAGATTGTCAACAGCTACTTAGGAAGAGAGGATGCAGAGTATCTAGAACTGAAGGATACAGATAATGAAGTGTGCAAGGTAATTACTGCTGGACAAGTTAGAGTATGGCCATTAAAAGAAAAGCTACCAACTAGCAAACTGAGTGTGAAGTATGCTATACTACACAGGATTGGAGCTGCAAACTGGGTGCCCACGAATCATAAGACCACCCTAGCTGTGGGATTAGGAAGACTTATCTATGTTGTTGGTACACAGAAAAAGTTTGACTATGGCACATACATATTTGATCAGACTGTAAAACATGCAACAACAAATGCTATTAAAATGCCCATAGCATTTCCTTCTCTCATTGGTGGAGTCATTCTGAGTCAACAACCAGGAATATTGACTTGTGCAGATAAAGCATGCAAGAGGAAGTCTCCATTATCTTTGCATCAGAAATTGTTTATGGGAAGCCATGTTGCAGATATTGTGTCAACATCAAATGCAGGTATCAAGAAGAAAACTTCCAAGGCTGATTTGCTAGCAGACCTGAAGGCAACCCGCAAAGACTTGGATGTTGTGATTAATACCAGTCTGACTAGAAAAGAAAAGATTGAGAAGATGATCCAAAGTTTGGAACAAGATGATCATGCTGACTCTGAAGATGAAGGACAAGATAGTGCAGATGAAGCAAGTTCAGAAGAAGACTAGCTTATTTACTTTTGCTTCTAGTAGTTTTAGTTTTTTTTTATGTTTTTGTCAGCATTTAATGTGCTTGGGTTTATAACTTGAATACTGTGCTGTTATAGGCACCTGTTTATGTCTTTAGTTTCCTTCTATGATTTGTTTTGCCTGGCTGCTAACTGTGAGGCTAACAATTAGAGCTAGGTGTACTGACTATAGTTAATAGGGCTTCTAATTGATGTTTGCCTAATTATGGCTAAAAAGGGGGAGATGGTAGCCAAGAGAGTCTAGAGTATCAAAGATTGACAAATGCTGCTAATGTGATATTAAGGGGAAGATAAATTGAAGCTGCTAATGTGATGCAGATATTAAGGGGGAGTTTTGACTGAGCTAGTGAAGATATCATAGCATTTGAAGAGTGCAGCCAAGCAGACATCAAGGGAGAGAAGTGCTGCACATTGTGAGCTACTGAACAGCTGTGATGCTGGTTCATATTTTTGAGGGGGAGCACCAATTGGCTGTTGTCAATAATGAAGATGGTGCTGCAGCAGATCAAGTGATGAAGACTATGAAAATTGTCAAACTGCTGCTGATGGAGTTTCAAAGTGATTTATTAATTGAAGTTTTCCGCTGTTGAAGTCTCTGAAGGTGCAGAGTGCAGAGATTGTTTTAGCCAAAATTAGCCAAAGGGGGAGATTGTTAGTTCCTGGATTGGCTGGAATTTTGGTAAAACAAGGTATGTTCAATGTTGATGTCAAGGTGTTGATGTTGCAACATTGAAGTCTTAACACTGGGTTGTGTTAAGTAATTGATTGCTGAAGTTGGATGTCTGATGTCACATAGGTGATGTTGTGACATCAGACCTGCAGAATTAACAACAGCAGGCTGTGATGTTGTTAGGGTTGCGTATTAGCTGGAATTGTGGAGAGCAAGTTGTCTCATTGGATGCGAATATCTTGGGATAGATATTTGCTGCTGCATAGGAGATCTGGTGCAGATTTGTAGGAGATTTAAAAGGTTGAAGATTTAAAAAGATTTTAGGAGAAAATCTGTTTTAAATATTCAGTTTTAAATAACAAATCTGGGAGATATTGTAGCAAGTCCAAGACCAATTCAAGGAGCTATATGAAGCGCACAAGACCAAAGGAAAAAGTGACAGAAAACATTCAGAAGATCAGGAGCTGGAGGTTAGTGTCTAGAGTTTGTTTAGAGTGCTTGTAATTACACTATTCTAGGGTTTGAATAGGTGTTGTGTTTCTGTCTTCTCTAGAAGCTGTGAAGCAATAGAGAGTGGTTGCTTGATCGAAGCTGTGAAGTAAGATCAAGGTTACTCAAAGTGGTTTCTTTGAGAGTTTGTAAGGGATTGAGTGGTGTTCTCATACCTAAGTGGGTTCTTAGGTAGGAAGTCATTAGTAGAGTATAAGTTTAGGAGATTGTCAACGGGTTGTTGAGTCTGTAAATTATATCTACAAGTAGTGAATTCCATCCCTGGCTTGGTAGCCCCCAGAGTAGGTTGGTTGTAACCGAACTGGGTCAACAATTCTTGGTGTTATTTTACTATTATTGCTGTCCATTGTGCAGAGTGTGTTGTTGTGACATCGCACCTTAACATCACACGTGTGATACCAGAATTTCAGTTTATACGGTGCAACAACGGAATCACAATATTGATTGTTGGTCCCCGACAACGGCGCCAAAAACTTGATGCGTCCGCAAGTGCACGGAAATATCGAAGTAATATAAAAGATTGTCGAACCCACAGAGACCAATGTCAACCTACCGTAATCTATCGTTACTTTGTAAAGCTAAGGCTAATGATAATTGATAAAAGGGAAACTAAGACTAGAACTAAAATAAAACTAAGAAAATATGATAATAAAGAGAGGCCGGAATATGGATTCCGCGTTCCTAAAGGACTTTGTAGAATTCAGGTACTAATTACGACTATAACTTAGTTCCGTAGAATATATCAACTTAAAGACTTCGCCTCACGCTCTCGCGGTATTAACTAAAGTCATGTTCCCTAATCCCAAGATTTTGCTCTCGCTCGCCCGGTAACTAGAAAATATATTTTGAAAGCCAATAATATCCTAAACGCATCTAAAGCGCTCTCGCTGTATTTAGACTTGTTGCCTAATTTCCACTATCCGGTTCGATCCCCACGCTCTCGCAGTGTCGGCTCTAACCTTAATTAATTTCTCACTCTCGTGACAAAATCGTGTTAAATAACCTCTCACTCTCGTGATGAAGTTATTTAAATTAGACTTGGAAATTAAAACCAAAATAGAATTTTAATCGTAAGTTCGCACCTATTATTTTCTACCGAGTTCCGTCGGTAACGACGGTCCTCATACGCCGGACTCAAGAATATTTAGAAAGACATAGATAAGAAAACAAATTAACAATTTTGGGTTTTTGAATTAGACGAAAACATAATAAGCGATTTAAAATAATTTAATATAAGGCAAGACGTAATTAAGCAATTAATTAAAGACAGTAAAGTAAACAATAAAATAGAACATGTAATTAAATGGAACTGGAAACAATGCTTGAACTGAAGTCGTAATATGCCGGCAGACTTGAATCAAATACATAAATTAAACTATAAAAATAACTCCTAAAACTATATTTGTAATAGTCCCCCGATGTGGAGAACTATTACTTTTACATCAATGAGAATTGCTAAAAACTAAATAAAAAACTGGCGAAAAAGAGAAAGAAGAGAGATCCCTCCTCGTGTAGCAAATTCCTCCTTTTATAGCTTGAGAAGTTGTTGTGAAAGAGAGAAAAAATAGTGGAAGTTAGTGGCCCAAAAATATCTCCAGCACCCTTGACTGGTGGAACGTGGGTTGAGTGGAATTTACACCGTTGAGTGGCCCACGTACTTAAACGTGAATTCTGAGAATTATTCCTGTGTCGGTCGTCACGCAATACGTGACGGTCGTCACAACTTGAAGTACTGTGACGGTCGTCATGGACCTGTGACGATCGTCACAGTCCTAATTTATTTAATGGTGTCCGCCACCCATAAGGTGTAACGTCCGTCACACTTATGTTGTGTGGTGGGCCCCACCCACTTTTTTTTTTTTTTAATTCTTCTTTTCTTCTTCTTTCATATTTTCTTCAAAACATCTTCTTTTCTCCACATTTCCTCCTTTAATTCTTTTCTTTTCTTTCTTTTGTGAATTAATCCAAGTCACCTGAAAAAGACAATAAATACCGGCAAAATAAAACATAAATCAAAGAAAATAAATAAAACGAAACTAAATTGCATGCAAATCGGGTCTAAAAATACGATACATTTACATGTTATCAAGATTCATTTTAGATTGAAGGGTTCTCTTTGGGTTTTTGGGTTTTGTCTTCAACCTCTTTATTATCGTCAATCACTATCTCTTGCTCATTCTTGTCGTGATTTTTCTCGCTTGTGATCAGAATGCTAGGGATTGGTGATACGACCGGTGAATTAAGGGTTTCAGGTGACGGCGACACCAATGGTGGTTACCCCCGCCCCCTCCCCCTCGTTTCGCCCTACCACCCCTCGTCATGTTGTTAATTTTAAAATCATCATATTTATTATTTTAGTATATTTCATTCTATTTAATATCTTTATTTTAATATCTCAAAATAATAACTTTTAAAAGACCTTAAAATAGTGTCACACAAGCAATTTTATTTTATGCGAGGATAAATAAATAAAATTTAAATATATTACTAATAGACCAGAAAATAGTTTGACATTTATAAATGTTTTTAATCGTACATTTACATATTTCATCATATTATATTTATAAATTTATATAAATTTATTATACTAACAATATAAAATTATTTTATATTGACAATACATATTTTATTTTTCATTTTTTTTATATGTAGTAATTAATATAAACTTATTTATATATTTAGAGACATAAATATAAAATATCCATAAATTTCATATTTATATAAAAATATTTTTTATGTACTTATCTTTCTTTTTTCATTTTTCTTATACTTTCCATGATATCAAACAATTAAAACTTTATTTAACTCAACTTTTTTCCTTTCACTTTCTTGATTTTTTTTTTCAATAACCAAATTTTTTAAATAAAATAATTAAATAACTAACATTCTAAATTATTTACCAAATTAATCATGTTTCAAATAAATAAAAAATTATCACAAAAAAGATGCATCAATACTACTGGCGCATGCACTCTACATTTAACCCATGCGCCATGGCTTCTGACGCATTCACTGGTGTCATGCCAATGCTATAGACGCATGCATTGCTGTTCTAAGAGGACGCATCATTCCCTTTAATGCATGCATGATGGCCTTAAGAAGAGGCGTTCTCCTTCCCAACGCCTATGTTGTATTAGTATTTTAATAAATAGGTCATTCCCTCTCCATTATTTGCCACCCATATTCATATTCTCTCCTTAAATTTTTCTTCAAAATGTCTTATATCATTAAAAGAAATGTTAATTTATTTTATTCAGTAGTAAAACCTCTGATGAAGATTCAACTTTGGAACACTGAGACTTTCGAGTATCTTGAGAGGAGGTTGATCTGTTGGTTAGACGGAGACATTGAAGACACTAAAATGATTAGAAGAATTGAAAGGCTTGTCACAGTGTTCAAAATTATGGAGAACATCATGTTTGGGAGTCAGTTAAAACAGACAGTGATTGTTGTGTTATGATGCATAGTTCATATTATATTGTCCTAATGGTTGTAATCTCCAAGATATGTTGTTGTGTTTAGTCGTTTTATTTGTTTTTCGTGTTGTTGTTTTATGCGTGCATGTGTTCTTTTTGTTGTAACTAAAAGTTGCAATCAAAATGAAATGAACGATGTATTTAATATGAAACTAAATGGTTACATAAAATAAATTACATATCAAAAGCATATCAAAAGCGGATACAATAATTATGTTGTGGAGGTTGCTCTAACATTGGAATAATTTTTACTATTATGTTCGGGCTGACGACAAGTACTACATAATCTTATCATTTTGTTCTTCGTATCCATTTCGGTTCGAATATGCCTGTTGTTAGGGCAATTCTTTTTCTTTCTATGAATATTTTTGTTATGTCAAACTATGTCCTCTTGATATGTAGGTCAACAATCCTCCTTTGCTACCACCAGAATGCTATTTTTGTACACATTGCATATGTTTATGACTTTGTTAATGGCGGATAGTAGGTTAGAAGGGTCCTGGCGAGCATGTGAACGTCCCTCTATGACATGGGTACAAGGTATACGGAAGACTTGAAACTTTCCACAACTGTACCAACCTCTATCTAGTTCGACCCGATAGTATCCCCTTAGCCCTCCCTTATTATGGTCCATTGTCCCATGTACACTGAACCAACCTCTACGACAGTCAAACATCATAACCACATATGTGTTAGCTTTGGCAGTTTCCTCCTTAACAATTTTCATACAACTTCCCCTGAACAACTGCGCCAATTGTAACACTGAACTCCATTTTGAACCTCTGGTCTCGAACAGTGACTCTAACCTAAAATAGTCTGCTCTCACCAACTCGGTTATCAGTAGGTTTCTGATGCCTTTGAAGATAGAGTTCATTGATTCCACAAGATTTGTTGTCATGTGGCCTCATCGTTAACCATTATCGAATGCTCTTGTCCATTTCTCCACTTGAATAATATCGATCCACCTCAAAGCATCTGCATATGTCAATCTAATTTCTTTGTGGTAGTGTTGGAACAATGGTTCTGTTAATGCATACCTTGCGTTCACAAATTTTTGCCGAAGCGCATAGTCTTTGATCTCTGGCATGAAGTTTTGTGCGATATGTCTAATGCAGTAGACATACGTAGAAGGAGGATCTTGTCAATCTTTATAAAGGTTATCGTATGCACTCTCAATATATAGATGTATGTATGAAATCAAACATAGGTTGAGTTGTAGAGTAACGTGTAATCAGATATTCTTGAGAAAGATACTCCATCCACCAGCAGTCTCCCCTTCAACCAGAGCGAAGGCAATTGGAAAAATATTATTGTTTCCATGTTATGCCACTGACATGAGTAGCGTTCCTTTTTATTTCTCGTACAACCATGTTCCATCAATTTGAAAAAATAGGATTTCAGAGTTCAAAACCTTTGATGTATGGTTCATACGCCAAAAAGAGTTAATGGGATAATTTATTTCCACTAATACAAGTTTTGTCTGGGGTAAATGTCGACAGTGTCTCCAAAATTGCAACAGTTCCCAGAGCATAATGCTTAATTGCCACCAAATATTGTGGAAGTTCTTTGTATGAATGCTCCCAATTTCCATATACTCTTTCAACAACCTTAGTCCTTGTTATCCATGCCTTCCTGTACGAGGGATTATAATTGTATCGTGTAATGATATCGGAGATTATTGTACTCACCTTCAAGGACGGATCCTTGACAATGAGAGGCAAATTTTCATCACATATTATTTGAGAACTTAGTTTATGACGATCTTGCATCAGATTGATGATAATGCAAGTGTGAGGTGGATCCATAGAGCTTATCTTCCAAGAATCACTTCTCTTCTCGTAAGATATTGCCAGCTAGAACATGCAGATCACTTTACGATAGAGAATGACGTACCTCGTCACATCAGTGTGATCGACAGTATAATCAACTGAGATTTCCATGTGAAACTTTTTTATAACTCTCACGTAGTCTTATTTTGTGTGAAACTTGTCTCCCACTTTTAACGCTTCCTTAGTCTGCATATACGGATTATAAAAGATATCTGAGGATGGTTCATCTTCACCTAAGTTCAAGTTTGTCATGTGCTCATGCGGACAATACACATGGCTCGAAGATAATGACTCTTGCTCGTGGACTACAGACTTATCGTTCACCATGTAATCAACCAATATCTCATCTTCTTCTTCTTTATCATCAACAACATCGACTTCGGCTTGTTCGTCAATGTCAGTTTCGGAAAAAGCTTATGACGGATCAACGATATGAGACAATTGATGTTGTTGTAGTAAAATATATAACTCAATATTGTTGAACCCAAAATGTTCATGAGTTTTAAACATATTTTGAACATCTTCATCATCTCGAACCTTTAGGTGAAAAAAATTGACTTGGTTGTTGGCAAAAATAACTGGATTTTTGTAAATGATCTGTGACACTGGACCAGACAGACTGCAACTTCGCCTCTACTCTCTCTTTCAAATGCAAAAAAATTAACCTTTTATTTATTATAAACCAGGTAATATCAGTATTACAAAAATTAAAACCAGATATTTCACAGTCAAATGTCTCACTGTTGATGTGAGCATTGATAATGTATTGTGGTGCGTGAGCCATTTTGTGAAAATTTTGGTTTGCTAGTAGTGTATTTTTGTTTGCTAGCAGTGTATTTTGGTTTGATAGAAGTGTAACTTAGTTCAACTAAGGAGACAAATGCACTTACATAGTTGGAAAAAAAGAATGGGCCAAATGAACTCATGTGCCACTATGTCTGGCACATAACTTATAGCCTATACATAGGCGCCATTACCTATGGCATGTCACGTAAAATTGTTCCCTCTGCATGTTGCATGCATGAAATGCTGACAACCTATCCACCCTAGCCAACAAAGCTGCCTCACTGAGAAAGTTAGTTTGACTTTGGATTCGCCACCTTGACTGGCGAATATGAAGAAAAATAGGAGCATACATCCAAGACATTGGCGGATAAGTGTTACATTGCATGCAGAACCATTTGTGAGGGCTAAGGTCTTTCATGTATTTCGGTTTTAATGATGTCAATGAATAAGATAGTCATTAGATTGTAATTTGAGTGGTATCACTTCATTGTCGGGCAAATTGCATCTAACCATCAATGTTCATGTGTCTAAACATATAGGAAGAAGTCTACATAATTTCTACATGTGCATGATCGTAATATTGATGTTTGGTATACTTGTTTCGAGTCTTGGTTAGCAAAAACGTGCAGAAAAATGAGTTTTTGAAAATCTCCAGGTCTTGAGTCGACCCAAGGTGAGCATGAGTCGACTCATGCTGTTTTGAACAAGTCTTGTGAAAAGTTCGGGATAGTGCACGCTGACCCCCCTGTTGCATGCGGTCGACGCATGCTTCTGGGCATTTGAATTTTTGCAAAATCTGCAGGCTTGCGTCAACGCAAGGTGTTGATTGTCAGACGATGGCTATGGATCTAGAAGGGGGGTTGAATAGATCCCTTGAGTTTTACACGCAAATGGACTACAAAATTCTGTTTTAAAAATTTGTTTAACGGAAGCTACCACTGGATAAAACGTCTACAACGAACCTTCTACCGAAAGGATCGGATATGCACGAATATATTGTGGATGAGAAGGAAAGAGAAAAATTCGGTTCTGAATATTACACTTATAAACGCAGACAACAAATTATCACTTGCTTGATGTTTTTACCGATCCAATGAGGTTAATTGATAAACAATTTAAAGCACTGTGTTTGAATTTTGCTCGGAAACAAATTATCAAACACGTAGTGTGCGTAAACACACTATGTGCAAAATTTCTGTTGAGAATAATGTGCAGCTGCTCCAAAACACAATTCAATGAATTGTATCGATTTAACAAAAACAGTTTAACAGCATACAGTTATTCTATGACAGAAATTACGATAGTTTGCAACGTCACAAAATCGAACAATACTGAAATGTAAAAGAATTTAGGGAAAGAGAGAGAACACCCGAGATTTGATTAGGCAGTTCCCCAATCGTCCTCGCTTTGGGTACGTCTGCCCCCAATTCCGCAAAAGGAATTGAGATATATATATATATGTGTAGTTGTTGCAATGTTTATTACAAGAGAAAACTATGAACATTCAAACCTTGAACGTCTTCGATCTTTGATGCAGAATTTTCTCTTCCCTTGATTCAAGATGAATCAAGTGCTCCGAATATGGATGATTCAATTACCGTCCCACGCTACTAAACTGAAAGAAAACTCCGTTCTTCAGTTACCTTCACTCGGTCAATTGAAATCTTCCAAGAATTCGAACCCAAACCTTCTTCTACAATCCTCTAATTACAGCTACTAAACCGAAACAGTTGCGCCAATTTCCGGTTACCTTCGCCCAGTTGAATCCCTGTAGAAAGAACAGTTTGTACAAAAACCCCCAAAATCTCCTCGATTCTTGGAGGACAAACCCAACTGGTTTGATTCAAGAAACACCTGCCAATCTCTCAACCCAGAAGATGAAGATCACACTTCCTAACTTCTGAACGTTATCACTTCGATCAATGGGCGACACAAACAAAAATGATTATGTGTGATTGTTTGTTTACACAATGAAGAAGATGAAGATGAAGAGAGAACTGACATATATTTTTCACGTTTCTTGTTCTATTTTTTGAAAAAATGAAGACCCAAAACTATTTATATGACAAAATATGACCAAAAGAAATAACAGGAAATAACAGAAACGAATTTAAGTGAAAAAGTACAAAAAACAGTATCATGCGTCGACCTCTGGAGTCTATGCGTCGATGCATAGAAGGGTAATTTTGAGTACTCAGGTTTATGCGCTTACCCGTGAGTTCTGGGGGGTCAGCGCATGATTCTTGAGGTCGGCGCATAAGTTCTGAGGTCAACGCATGAAGGCCAATTTTTTGAGAAATTTCATTTTTTGAATTGTTTTCACCAAACCAAGGTCAAACACACATGCTAGACACTATTAAATCACTTGTGGACATTTATTTTTGAGGAGATAGGATCCTATGCATCTAGACACATGACCAACAACGATAAGACTCTGTATGGCCGACACGTGAAGTGATACCGCTCAAATTACAATCTAATGCATTTGTTGACATCATTAAAACAAGATGGCTAGAAGGATATCCCTCACATACTCCCCCTTTTTGATGATGGCAACACTTCCTTGATTGTCACGAGAGATGTAATTTGAGATGATCAATGCTCCCCCTATCTTTAACATCCGGTTTAAACGTTTTATGTAGCTTGTATTCTTCTCCCCCTTTGACAACATTAAAAAGACGAGAAGACAGTGGTCAAAATAGCATACGGAAATATGTATTGGATCATCAAATATTTGCAACAACAAAACAGTTATCAGCATCCACATATGATACCGCTAATGTAAACTAGTATTGATTAAATACGGAACAACGATATTAAAGCAAAACATTCACTTCATAAAGTTTGAAACATAACAGAAAAGTGCAGCACATGTCAAAATAACAGAAAGCAAACAACTAAACATAAATTCATGCACAACTAAACATGATTGACCACAAAAGCTAATTAGATGACATGCAATAATCATAGTTTAATGTGCACTAAGAAAACATAGGGAAGGTAAAGCATTTATAGGTCGGCGCACGCAACCCAGAAGTCTGAACGAATCCTTCATGCGTCGACCTCTGAACTTGTGCGTCGGCGCATGTTTCCTGAAAATTTGAAAAATTGCTTGACCATGTGGTTATGCGCTAACCCGAGAGTTTAATGGGTCAGCGCGTGAAATCATGCGTCGACGCATGGAAGTGTAAAAATGAAATTTTTTTGCAAAATTCTTGTTCCAATCAGATAAATACACAAATACAAACAGAACCAAACATTCACATGAATGATAAGTGCTCAAAATGAAATAAACATCAAGATTAGAGTAAGTAACATGGCACAAAATGTTGATAAACCTCTATAAGTTGGAACGATATTACCTTGAACGTCATGACGGTGAGATCCCTCACATATGGATGAATTTCTCTTTGCATTGTTAGTTAAAAATATGAACAAGCATATATATATATATATATATATATATATATATATATATATATATATATATATATATATATATATATATATATATATATATATGTGTGTGTGTGTGTGAAGATCATAATTCTAAAGGATGTTATGCACGATCCGAGATATCGAGAATGCCAAGTTCCCTACGGATGTGAAAGAAAGGCTCTGTAGCTAATGGTTTTGTGAAAATGTCAGCAAGTTGATTCTTAGTGTCAACATGCTCAAAAATAACATCACCTTTCTCTACATGATCCCTAAGAAAATGATGGCGTATTTCGATATGCTTGGTGCGTGAATGTAGTACAGGGTTCTTAGTTAGATTAATCGCACTAGTGTTATCGCACAAAATTGGAATACGTTCAAGTTTTAAATTGAAATCCAGTAATTGTTGTTTAAGCCATAGGACTTGAGCACAACAACTACCGGCGACAACGTATTCCGCCTCGGCTGTTGACAGAGCAACGAAAACGTGTTTCTTGCTGTGCCAACTCACCAAGGAATTTGCGAAAAAGTGACATGTGCCACTAGTACTTTTCCTATCCAACTTGCACCCGGCAAAGTCGGAGTCAGAGTAACCAACTAAGGAACAAACACTTCCTTTGGAATACCACAACCCATACTTTGGAGTACCAGAGAGGTATCGAAGTATGCGCTTAACTGCCTTCAGGTGGGATTCCTTGGGATGTGCCTGATACCTCGCACACATGCATACACTAAACATTATATCGGGACGTGATGCGGTAAGATAAAGGAGAGGCCCTATCATACCTCGGTACTTCTTTACCTCAACATCCTTACCCTTTTCGTCACGATCGAGATTAGCACTTGTAGGCATAGGAGTATCTATTGCTTTGCAGTTCAGCATATCAAAACGTTTTAGTAACTCAAGACAATATTTTGTTTGACTCACGAATGTGCCCTCTTCAAGTTGTTTGATTTGCAATCCGAGGAAATAGTTGAGCTCCCTCATCATGCTCATTTCAAACTCCCCCTGCATCAAACTAGAAAACTCCTTAACCAAGGTCATGTTAGTAGACCCAAATATAATATCGTCAACATAAATCTGTACCAAAATTAAGTGTTTTCCTTGACGTTTAATAAAGAGGGTTGTGTCAACCTCTCCTCTTGAATACCCTTGATCAAGTAGAAATTTGCTCAGACGTTCATACCAAGCCCTAGGGGCCTGTTTGAGTCCGTACAAAGCTTGCTTAAGTTTATAAACATGATCAGGATATTCGTGTGATTCAAAACCTGGAGGTTGGGCTACATAAACCTCTTCATTTATATATCTGTTAAGGAACGCACTTTTGACATCCATTTGGAATAGCTTAAAGTTCTTTGTGCAAGCGTAGGCAAGTAGAAGGCGTATGGCCTCGAGTCGGGCAACCGGCGCATAAGTTTCCTCATAGTCGATTCCTTCCTCTTGGTTATAGCCTTGCGCTACAAGCCTAGCTTTGTTACGCGTTATTACTCCATTTTCATCAAGTTTATTCCTAAACACCCATCGGGTGCCTATTACTCGATGATCTCGCGGAGGGGGGACAAGGTCCCAAACCTCATTTCTCCAGAATTGATTTAGTTCATCTTGCATTGATAGATACCAATGCTCATCGAGTAACGCTTCCTTAGAGTTTTTAGGTTCAACTTGGGAAACAAAAGCAGAGTAATAACAAAAGTTACTAAGTTTAGAGCGAGTAGTTACTCCCTTAGAGATATCACTGAGAATGATGTCAATTGGATGATCTTTGGAAGACTTCCAAGCTGGAGGAAGTTCATCTTTCTTAGCATGATGATCATCCTCACTTTTCACTGATTGGTGATCCTTTTCCTCCTCAATACGCACTGCTTCAGGCTGATCAATTCCCTTATCAGTGTCCTTGAGTATGTCTTCAGTAGGTACACTTGCACCATGAAAAGAACTACCTTCTCTGACATTTCTTGGATAAGACTCGTCAAAAGAAACATGAACTGACTCTTCAACTATACGTAACCTTTTATTATAGATTCTATAAGCTTTACTTGACTGAGAGTATCCAAGAAAAATACCCTCTTCAGCCTTGGCATCAAATTTGCCGAGAGTCTCTTTTCCATTATTTAACACAAAGCATTTGCAACCAGATACATGAAGGTGAGAGATGTTTGGCTTACGCCCTTTTAAAAGCTCATACGGTGTCTTGTTTAGAATAGGTCGGATGAGCACCCTATTCAAAACGTAACAAGCCGTACTTATGGCGTCGGCCCAAAAGTATTTTGGTAACCCACTATCATTGATCATAGTCCTTCCAAGTTCTTCCAAAACTCTATTTTTACGTTCCACTACCCCATTTTGTTGAGGGGTACGCGGTGTGGAAAAATTATGATCAATTCCATTGGAATCACAAAATGCTTCAAATAAATGATTTTCAAACTCACCCCCATGGTCACTTCGGATTGACCCAATGTTTGTGTTCAACTTGTTTTGAGATAACTTAGCAAATCGTTCAAAGGCTTAAAAGGAATCACTCTTATTTGCTAAGAAAATTGTCCAGCAAAACCTAGAAAAATCATCGACTATAACAAATCCATAGTAGTTACCACCTAGGCTTTTAACCCTTTATGGTCCAAAGAGATCCATATGGAGGAGCTCTAGAGGTCTCATAGTTGAAACAATGTTTTTAGATTTAAAAGAGATCCTTGTTTGCTTCCCCATTTGGCATGCATCGCAAAGATGATCCTTTGTAAATTTAATTTTGGGCAAACCGATGACTAGGTCTTTAGAGACAATTTTGTTAAGCAAATCAAAGTTGATATGAGCCAAGCGTCTATGCCACAACCATGAATCTTCATTCATAGTGACTAAACACTTGTCTCCATCCAATGATACCTCGTTTAAGTCTAGCATATAGACGCTATTCACCCTCAAGCCCTTAAACACATTCTTTTTGTCGCAATCTTCAACTACGCAACAATCCTTTGAAAAAGAGACTTTATAATTTTTGTCGCATAGTTGACTAATGCTTAAAAGGTTGTGTCTAAGGCCCTCCACAAGAAGTACATCAGAGATAGTAGTAGATGAGGGGTTACCTATACTACCTTTACCGAGAATTTGTCCCTTGTTATTATCTCCGTAGGTGACAAACCCCTTTTTCTTCGCCACAAAGTCGATGAAAAGAGATATGTCTCCGGTCATATGTCTTGAGCAACCATTATCTAGAACCCATCTTCCTTCGGTGGTCTCAAGACTTTGTACCTACAAAAATAATCAAGGGAGAGTAGGTACCCAATTCTCATTGGGTCCTTTATGGTGAGTGAAAACAAAATTGCCTTTGGGCAACCATTGATAAATGCCCTTTGGAACAAGAAATCTCCAAAAGCGGCACTTAGCAATAGTATGACCGGGCTTACAACAATATAAGCAATCACGATTAGTTTGGAGTTTACCTTTGCTATCACTATCTCGAATCACATACGTGTATTGTTGATAAGGATTATTCATTGTTTCACGATAATGTGATCGATCAATAGCAAACTTAATCTTAGGCTTGAGAGCCTTGTCTAACTTGGCTTTGAGGGTTCTCACCTCTCTTTGCCAAATGTGACAAGTATCACAGCCCCCAAGGTCAAACCATGTATATTTATTCTCATCGATTTTAGTTTTTGATGCATTCACCATGGAGTTTTTAAGATCTTCCAATTCCTTTTGGGAATCGGAGACCTTTTTCTCCAAATAAGAAAAAATCTTTTTATTCGAAGCTAAGCGTTGAAATGCTTCCTTAACTTCGTGGTGTAATGTATCAAAAGCTCTTTTTAATTCAGCATGAGACATATTTTGACAGTTTTCATATTTAGAGTGTTTTACCTCTTTTCCTTTGTTGTGACGTGCCATGAGACAAAGGTTGACGGATTCACTTTCGTCACTTGAAGAGTCATCTTTCTCCGACTCGCTATCACTTTCCCAAGCGATGTATGCTTGTCGAGACTTGTTAGACTTTTTGTTTGAGCGACTCTTGTCATTATCCTTGTCTTTGTCTTTCTTTAAGGATGGACAATCCGGCTTGTAGTGCCCGGATTTTCCACAGTTGTAGCACGTCCCTTTTACCTTGCCATTTTTATTTCCTTCACTTCTCGATTGCTTACGGAACTTGACAAGATTTCTGCCCGAGTGCTGAATATCATTCTTACGAATATATCTATTGTATCTTTTCACAAATAAGCTCATATCATCACCGGATTCTTCATCTTTGTCGTTTTTGGCTTCATCATCACTTAGCTCTTGATGTGTGGACTTTGAACAAGAAGCCTTAAGAGTTATCGACTTCTTCTCCGTATCTTTTACCTTCTCTTTCTTTATGCTCTTCTCATGTTTATCCAAGCTAATGAGCACTTGCTCATGCTCATCGAGTTTACCAAAGAGTGTTGTGAGGTCTAGAGTAGCAAGATCATTGGCCTCCTTGATAGCGGTAACCTTCGGTTGCCATTCCCTGCTAAGACACCTCAGAATTTTATTAGTAGAAACCTCATTAGGAATTGGTTTACCAAGAACATGCAATTTGTTGATGATGTGAGTGAATCGTTTTTGCATATCCGCAATGGTTTCCCCTTGCTTCATGTAAAACAAATCAAACTCTTGCGTTAGTGTATTAATACGAGCCAATTTAACATCATTAGTGCCTTCGTGGGCTACTTGTAAGGCATCCCACATAGCTTTGGCTGTTTCGCAATGGGAGACTCGATAATATTCGTCAACTCCCAAAGAGGAAATGATCATATTACGAGCCTTCCAATCATAACTGTACTTTTTCTCGTCCTCCTCAGTCCATTGGTCTTCGGGTTTTGGAACGACAACGCCTTCCGCGTTAGTCATAGTGATTGCCATGGGACCGTTTAAAATAACGTTCCAAACCTTCTGATCTAAGGAGTTAATATGAACGCGCATACAATCCTTCCATTAGCTGTAGTTTTCACCTGTAAAAACTGGAGCTCTATTATAAGCCCCCTTAGGTTTGTTCGCCATGATCCAAGAAGTTTTACTGAAGCACCAGAATAAATCGGAGCTCGTGATACCACTTGTTAGACGATGGCTATGGATCTAGAAGGGGGGGTTGAATAGATCCCTTGAGTTTTACACACAAATGGACTACAAAATTCGGTTTTAAAAATTTGTTTAACGGAAGCTACCACTGGATAAAACGTCTACAATGAACCTTCTACCGAAAGGATCAGATATGCGCGAATATATTGTGGATGAGAAAGAAAGAGAAAAATTCAATTATGAATATTACACTTATAAACGCATACAACAAATTATCACTTGCTTGATGTTTATACCGATCCAATGAGGTTAATTGATAAATAATTTAAAGCACTGTGTTTGAATTTTGCTCGGAAACAAATTATCAAACACGTAGTGTGCGTAAACACACTATGTGCAGAATTTCTGTTGAGAATAATGTGCAGCTGCTCCAAAACACAATTCAATGAATTATATCGATTTAACAAAAATAGTTTAACAGCATACAGTTATTCTATGACAGAAATTACGATAGTTTGCAACGTCACAAAATCGAACAATACTGAAATGTAAAAGAGTTTAGGGAAAGAGAGAGAACGCCCGAGATTTGATTAGGCAGTTCCCCAATCGTCCTCGCTTTTGGTACGTCTGCCTCCAATTCCGCAAAAGGAATTGAGATATATATATATATATATATATATATATATATATATATATGTGTGTGTGTGTGTGTGTGTGTGTGTGTAGTTGTTGCAATGTTTATTACAAGAGAAAACTATGAACATTCAAACCCCGAACGTCTTCGATCTTTGATGCAGAATTTTCTCTTCCCTTGATTCAAGATGAATCAAGTGCTCCGAATATGGATGATTCAATTACCGTCCCACGCTACTAAACCGAAAGAAAACTCCGTTCTTCAGTTACCTTCACTCGGTCAATTGAAATCTTCCAAGAATTCGAACCCAAACCTTCTTCTACGATCCTCTGATTACAGCTACTAAACCGAAACAGTTGCGCCAATTTCCGGTTACCTTCGCCCAGCTGAATCCCTGTAGAAAGAACAGTTTGTACAAAAACCCCCAAAATCTCCTCGATTCTTGGAGGACAAATCCAACTGGTTTGATTCAAGAAACACCTGCCAATCTCTCAACCCAGAAGATGAAGATCACACTTCCTAACTTTTGAATGTTATCACTTCGATCAATGGGCGACACAAACAAAAATAATTATGTGTGATTGTTTGTTTACACAATGAAGAAGATGAAGATGAAGAGAGAACTGACATATATTTTTCACGTTTCTTGTTCTATTTTTTGAAAAAATGAAGACCCAAAACTATTTATATGACAAAATATGACCAAAAGAAATAACAGGAAATAACAGAAATGAATTTAAGTGAAAAAGTACAAAAAATAGTGCCATGCGTCGACCTCTGGAGTCTATGCGTCGACGCATAGAAGGGCAATTTTGAGTACTTAGGTTTATGCGCTTACCCGTGAGTTCTGGGGGGTCAGCGCATGATTCTTGAGGTCGGCGCATAAGTTCTGAGGTCAGCGCATGAAGGCCTATTTTTTGAGAAATTTCATTTTTTGAATTGTTTTCACCAGACCAAGGTCAAACACACATGCTAGACACTATTAAATCACTTGTGGACATTTATTTTTGAGGAGATAGGATCATATGCATCTAGACACATGACCAACAACGATAAGACTCTGTATGCCCGACACGTGAAGTGATACCGCTCAAATTACAATCTAATGCATTTGTTGACATCATTAAAACAAGATGGCTAGAAGTATATCCCTCACATTGATGGTTCGACGCATGGTCAATTAATTTGCGTAGACAATCCTACGAGATAGCTCACGCCGACCCTCATTAAAGGAGCGGTCGACCCAAAGCTGTCTGAACTGATTTTTCTGCATTTAATTTTTCTGTTATTTCTGTTACTTCATATTGTTGGTCTTTTTATTCATTATATATAGTTGGGTCATCTCACATTTCAAAAAAACAAGAAACGTGAAAATAGATACCAATCTTTCTCTTCATCTTCATCTTCAACCTTGAGTAAACAAACAATCACACATAATCATCTTTGTTTGTGTCGCCCATTGTTTTGAAGTGATACCGTTTAGAATTAGGAAGTGTTGTGATCTTCATTTATGGGTTGAGAATTGGTAGGTGTTTCTTGAATAAAACCTCAGGTTTTGTCCTCCAAGAATCAAGGAGATTTTGGGGGTTTTTGGCACAAATCGTTTCATTCTACAGGGATTCAGCCGTGCGAAGGTAACCAAAGAATAGAGTATTCGTTCGGTTTAGTAGCTACAGTCGGAGGATCGTAGAAGGACAGTTTGGGGATCGAATTGCGGAATATCGAAATCGACCGAGTGAAGGTGACTGAAGAACGATGGTTTCTTGCAGTCTAGTAGCGTGAGATGGTGATTTGTTCAACCGAATTCGAGGTACTTGATTCGTATTAAATTAAGGGGAGAGAAGACTCTACATCAATAATCAAAGACGTTTGAGAGTTTGGATGTTCATTGTTCTTCTCTTGTATAAACAATTTGCAAACGACAATTTATATATATCTCAATTCCATTTGTGGAATTGGGGGCAGAGGTACCCATAGCGAGGACGATTGGGGAACTTCCTAATCAAATCGTGTTTGTCCTCTCTTTCCCTACTCTTTTACTTTTCAATATTATTTGAATTTGCGAAGTTTTAATTGATCGAAAATTCTGAGATAGTGTAATTTTGAGTTGAGAAATTGTTTTGTAAAAATGATACAATCCCTTGGATTGTATTTAGGATCAGCTTAACATTCACATTATTTGGAAATCTGCACTTAGTGTGTTTGCGTACACCAAGTGTTTGATAATTTGTTTCAAAGCAAAATCAAACGCATTTGCAATTAATTTCTTGTCGACATATCTCGTTGGATTGGATTAATATCAAGCAAATAAAACACTGTTGATTGCGTTTATTTTTGTTGATTAATCTGAATTTTTTCTCATCTGTTTTTCATTCCTAATATTGTCGTGCATATCTGATCCTTTTAGTAGAGGTTTGTTGTAGACGTGTGATTCAGTGGTTGCTTTCGTCAAACTTTTTAAAATCAATTTTGGTAACCATTTGCGTGTATAAAATTTATGGGATCTATTCAACCCCCCTTCTAGATCCTAGCCATCGTCTAATGAGTGGTATCACGAGCTCCGTTTTATTTGGTGCTTCGGTAAAACTTCCTGGAATATGGCGAACGAACCTAAAGGGGCTTATAATAGAGCTCCAATTTTTACAGGCGAGAATTACAACTACTAGAAGGATTGTATGCGCGTCCATATAAATTCCATAGATCGGAAGGTTTGGAACGTTATTTTAAACGGTCCTATGGAAATTACAATGACCAACGCTGAAGGCGTTGTCGTTCCCAAACCCGAAGCTCAATGGAATGAGGAGGACGAGAAAAAGTACAGCTATGACTGGAAGGCTCGAAGTATGTTGATCTCCTCTTTAGGAGTTGACGAATATTATCGAGTCTCTCATTGTGAAATGGCCAAAGCCATGTGGGATGCTTTACAAGTAGCCCACGAAGGCACTAATGATGTTAAAATGGCTCGTATCAACACACTAACGCAAGAGTTTGATCTTTTTTACATGAAGCAAGGGGAAACCATTGCGGATATGCAAAAACAATTTACTCATATTATCAACAAATTGCATGTACTTCGTAAACCAATTCTAAACGAGGTTGCTACTAATAAGATTTTGAGGTGTCTTAACAGGGAATGGCAGTCGAAGGTCACCGCGATCAAGGAGGCCAATAATCTAGCTACTATAGACCTCACCACATTATTTGGAAAACTCGATGAGCATGAGCAAGTGCTCATTAGCCTTGAAAAACATGAGAAGAGTATAAAGAAGGAGAAAATAAAAGATACGGAAAAGAAGTCGATTGCTCTTAAGGCTTCTTGTTTAAAGTCCACATCTAAAGAGCAAAGTGATGATGAAACCAACAATGACTCCGATGATGATATGAGCCTATTTGTGAAGAGATACAATAGATACATTCGGAAGAATGAGATTCAACACTCGGATAAAAATCTAGTCAAATTTAGGTGGCAATCTAGAAATGAAGGCAATAAGAATGGCAAGGTTAAAGGAATGTGTTACAACTGTGGAAAATCCGGGCACTACAAGTCGGATTGTCCATCACTTAAGAAAGACAAGGATAAGGATAAGGATAAGGATAAGAGTCGTCAACACAAAAAGTCAAACAAATCTAGACGAGCATACATCGCTTGGGAGAGCGATAGCGAGTCAGAAAAAGATGACAGCTCAAGTGACGAAAGTGAATCTGTTAATCTATGTCTTATGGCACGTCAAAACAAGAAGAAAGAGGTAAAACACTCTAAATATGACCATTCTAATAGTATGTCTCATTTATAATTACAAAAGGCTTTTGATATGTTGCACCACGAGGCTAAGGAAGCTTTTCAACGCTTAGCTTCGAACAAAAAGATTTTTTCACATTTGGAGAAAAAGGTTTCCGATTCCAAAAAGGAATTGGAAGCTCTTAAAAACTGCATGGTGGATGCATCAAAAGCTAAGATTGATGAGAATAAGTCTCCATGGTTCAAGTTTGGGGGTTGTGATACTTGTCATATTTGGCAAAAGGAGGTGAGAATCCTTAAGGCCAAATTAGACAAGACTCTTAAGCCTAAAGTTACGTTTGCTATTGATCGATCACATTATCGAGAAAGTATGAATAATCTGTATCAAAAGTATACGTATGTGATTCGAGATAGAGATAGCAAAGGTAAATTCCAAATGAACCGTGATTGCCTATATTGTTGCAAGCCTGGTCATACTATTGCTAAATGTCGTTTTAGAAGATTTCTTGTTCCAAAAGGCATTTATCAATGGTTGCCCAAGTGCGATCTTGGTTTCACTTACCGTAAAGGATCCAATGAGAATTGGGTACCTACTCTCCATTGATTATTTTGTAGGTACAAAGTCTTGAGACCACCGAAAGAAGATGGGTTCTGGATAGTGGCTGCTCAAGACATATGACAGGAGACATATCTCTTTTCATCGACTTTGTGGCGAAGAAAAAGGGGTTTGTTACCTACGGAGATAACAATAAGGGACAGATTCTCGACAAAGGTAGTGTAGGTAACCCCTCATCTACTACTATCTCTGATGTGCTTCTTGTGGAAGGCCTTAGGCACAACCTTTTAAGCATTAGTCAACTATGTGACAAGAATTACAAAGTATAGTTTTCAAAAGATTGTTGCATAGTTGAAGATAGTGACAAGAAGGATGTGTTTAAGGGTTTGAGGGTGAACAATGTCTATATGCTAGACTTAAATAAGGTATCGTTGAATGGAGACAAGTGTCTAGTCACTATTAATGAAGATTCATGGTTGTGGCATAGACGGTTGGCTTATATCAATTTTGATTTGCTTAACAAAATAGTCTCTAAAGACCTAGTCATCAGTTTGCCCAAAATCAAATTCACAAAGGATCATCTTTATGATGCTTGTCAAATGGGGAAGCAAACAAGGATCTCATTCAAATCTAAAAACATCGTTTCAACTATGAGACCCCTTGAGCTCCTCCATATGGACCTCTTTGGACCATATAAGGTTAAAAGCCTAGGTGGTAACTATTATGGTTTTGTAATAGTCGATGACTTTTCTTGGTTTTGCTGGACTATTTTCCTAGCAAATAAGAGTGATACCTTTTCGGCCTTTGAAAAATTTGCTAAGTTATCTCAAAACAAGTTAAACACGAACATTGTGTCAATTCGAAGTGATCATGGGGGTGAGTTTGAAAACCATTTGTTTGAAGCATTTTGTGAATCCCATGGAATTGATCATAATTTTTCCGCACCACGTACCCCTCAACAAAATGGGGTGGTGGAACGAAAAAATAGAATTTTGGAGGAACTTGGAAGGACTATGATCAATGAAAGTGTATTTCCAAAATACTTTTGGACCGATGCCATCAGTACGGCTTGTTAAGTTTTGAATAGGGTGCTCATCCGGCCTATTCTAAATAAGACACCGTATGAGCTTTTAAAAGGGCGTAAGCCAAATATCTCTCACCTTCATGTCTTTGGTTGCAAGTGTTTCGTATTAAACAATGGGAAAGAGACACTTGGTAAGTTTGATGCCAAGGCCGACGAAGGTATTTTTCTTGGATACTCTTAGTCAAGTAAAGCTTATAGAATTTATAACAAAAGGTTACGAATTGTTGAAGAGTCGGTACATGTTACTTTTGACGAGTCTTATTCGAAAAATGTCGGAGAAGGTAGTTCTTTTCATGGTGCAGGTGTATCTTCAGAAGACATACTCAAGGACACTGATAAAGGAACTGATCAGCCCGAAGCAGTGCGTATTGAGGAGGAAAAGGATCACCAACCTATGAAGAGTGAGGAGGATCGTCCAACTAATGAAGATGGTCTTCCTTCAGCATGGAAGTCTTCCAAAGACCATCTAATCGACAATATCATCGGTGACATCTCTAAGGGAGTAACCACCCACTCTAAACTTAGTAACTTTTGTTATTACTCCGCTTTTGTGTCACAAGTTGAACCTAAAAATGCAAAGGAGGCGTTACTCGGTGAACATTGGTTTTTATCAATGCAAGATAAACTAAATCAATTAAGGAGAAATGAGGTTTGGGACCTTGTCCCTCCTCCGCGAGGTCATCGAGTAATCGGCACCCGATGGGTGTTTAGGAATAAACTTGATGAAAATAGAGTTATAACACGAAACAAAGTGCGGCTTGTAGCGCAAGGCTATAACCAAGAGGAAGGAATCGACTATGAGGAAACTTATGCGTCGGTTACCCGACTCGAGGCTATACGCCTTTTACTTGCTTATGCTTGCACTAAAAATTTCAAACTATTTCAGATGGACGTTAAAAGTGCTTTCCTTAACAGATACATCAATGAAGAGGTTTATGTAGCCTAACCTTCGGGTTTTGAATCCCATGAATATCCTGATCATGTCTACAAACTTAAACATGCTTTGTACGGACTTAAACAAGCCCCTAGGGCTTGGTATGAACGTCTAAGCAAATTTTTTACTTGATCAAGGGTATTCAAGAGGGAAGGTTGACACAACCCTCTTTATTAAACGTCAAGGAAAACATTTAATTTTGGTACAAATTTATGTTGACGATATTATCTTCGGGTCTACTAACATGACCTTGGTCAATGAGTTTTCTAGTTTGATGCAGGGGGAGTTTGAAATGAGCATGATGGGGGAGCTCAACTATTTCCTCGAATTGCAAATCAAACAACTCGAAGATGGCACGTTTGTGAGTCAAACAAAATATTGTCTTGAGCTTCTCAAACGTTTCAACATGCTAAACTGCAAGGCAATAAATACTCTTATGCCTACTTGTGCCAATCTTGATCGTGACGAAAATGGTAAGGATGTAGAGGTAAATAAGTATCGAGGTATGATTGGATCTCTTCTTTATCTTACCGCATCACGACCTGACATTATGTTCAGTGTATGCATGTGTGCAAGGTATCAAGCACGTCCCAAAGAATCCCACTTAAAAGCAGTTAAGCACATACTTCGATACCTTTCCGGTACTCCAAAGTATGGGCTCTGGTATTCTAAAGGTAGTGTTTGTTCCGTAGTTGGCTATTCCGATTCCGACTTTGCCGGGTGCAAATCGGATAGGAAAAGCACTAGTGGCACGTGTCACTTTTTCGCAAATTCCTTGGTGAGTTGGAATAGCAAGAAACAGGTTTTCGTTTCCTTGTCAACAGCCGAGGCGGAATACGTTGCCGCCGACAGTTGTTGTGCACAAGTCCTATGGCTTAAGCAATAATTGCTTGATTTCAATTTAAAACTTGAGCGTATTCCCATTTTGTACGATAACACTAGTGCTATTAACCTAACTAAGAACCCCGTATTACATTCACGCACCAAGCATATCGAAATTCGTCATCACTTTCTTAGGGATCATGTAGAGAAAGGTGATGTGGTCTTTGAGCATGTTGATACTAAAAATCAACTTGCTGACATCTTTACAAAACCACTTGCCACAGAGCCTTTCTTTCACATCCGTAGGGAACTAGGCGTTCTCGACATCTCGGATCATGTTTAATAATCCTTTAAGATAGTAGCTCTTCACATATATATATATATGCTTGTTTATGGTTTTGACTAACTATGCCGAGAGTTATTGAGCTACATGTGAGGGCTCTCATCTTCAATCATTATCAAGGTAATATCGTTCCGCTTCATAAGTTTTTCTTTAATATATGTACCATGTTGAGTGTTTAAATGATGTTTATTACACGTTTTAGCATATATTATTCATTTGGATGTTTGATTTATGTGTTAGCATGTGTATTTATCCTATTTTGGGGCCTTTGTATGCAAAAATATGAATTTTTCCATTTTTCACTTGGATGAGTTGACCAAAGAATGCCATGGGTCGACTCATGAACTGAATTTTTTTTAGGAAAACAACCGGGTTAGCGCGCGTCTACCTGCGGTCGGTGTATCTCATAAATTTTTAAAAAATTTCAAAAACACGTCAGCTTGCGCCGACGCATCCAATGCTTAGGTCGACGTACACCTGACGAATTCTGAATCCCTTTTTATTGGGAATGCGCGCGCCGACCTAGTGTTCCTCAAATTCACTACATACTTTCAATGCACTTTATATTTCATCATTACATGTCATAAATCAGATTTTTCTTAGTCTTCGCCTCTCCTACCCTTTCAAACCTATCACTCAAAACTCCATCAAAACCATTAAGAATCAAAACCCATTTAGGGGGAGGAGACATAGAGATTAGCATCATTCTTAGTGCATGATATTATTTGTGTCTTTGATTTTATGTTTTGTTCTTTGATTTGCATGTTATTTCAGTTTGTTTTATCTTGAACTATGGTTCTTCAGTTTGAACTATTATGGAATGCATCGTGTTTGCTTCTTATGTTCCGTATTTATCCGTTTATAATATTGCATTAACTGTACCATATGTGGATGCTTGTTAGTGTCACTGTTTCACGAATTGGTGAATGAACCATTACTTGTTATGATGATATCTCGTTGACCACTTTCTCTACCTCTTTTTGATGTTGTCAAAGGGGGAGAAGGATATTAGCAGCAGAAAATATTAAAGCAGCAGATATTAAAGTGTTAAAGATAGGGGGAGTTTCGCCGTCCTCAAATTACAAATCAAGATAAAGATAAACAGTGTTGCCATCATAAAAAAGGGGGAGTATATGAGGGCTAAGTTCTTTCATCTATTTCAGTTTTAATGATGTCAACAAATAAGATAGTCATTAGATTGTAATTTGAGCGGTATCACTTCATTGTCGGGCAAATTGCATCTAACCATCAATGTTCATGTGTCTAAACATATAGGAAGAAGTCTACATAATTTCTACATGTGCATGATCGTAATATTGATGTTTGGTATACTTGTTTCAAGTCTTGGTCGACAAAAACGTGCAGAAAAATGAGTTTTTGAAAATCTGCAGGTCTTTAGTCGACCCAAGGTGAGCATGAGTCGACTCATGCTGTTTTGAACAAGTCTTGTGAAAAGTTCTAGATAGTGTACGCTGACCCCCCTGTTGCATGCGGTCGACGCATGCTTCTGGGCATTTGAATTTCTGCAAAATCTGCAGGCTTGCGTCGACGCAAGGTGTTGATGGGTCAACGCATGTTCAATTAATTTGCGTAGACAATCCTACGGGATAGCTCACGTCGACCCTCATTAAAGGAGCGGTCGACCCAAAGCTGTCTGAACTGATTTTACTGCATTTAATTTTTCTATTATTTCTGTTACTTCATATTGTTGGTCTTTTTATTCATTATATATATAGTTGGGTCAGCTCACATTTCAAAAAAACAATAAACGTGAAAATAGTTACCAATATTTCTCTTCATCTTCATCTTCAACCTTGAGTAAACAAACAATCACACATAATCATCTTTGTTTGTGTCGCCCATTGTTTTGAAGTGATAACGTTCAGAATTAGGAAGTGTTGTGATCTTCATTTCTTGGTTGAGAATTTGTAGGTGTCTCTTGAATAAAACCTTAGGTTTTGTCCTCCAAGAATCAAGGAGATTTTGGGGTTTTTGGCACAAATTGTTTCGTTCTACAGGGATTCAGCCGTGCGAAGGTAACCGAAGAACAAAATATTCATTCGGTTTAGTAGCTACAGTCGGAGGATCGTAGAAGAAAGGTTTAGGGATCGAATTGCGGAAGATCGAAATCGACCGAGTGAAGGTAACTGAAGAACGGTGGTTTCTTGCAGTCTAGTAGCGTGAGACGGTGGTTTGTTCAACCAAATTCGAGGCACTTAAGTCGTCTTGAATCAAGGGGAGAGAAGACTCTGCATCAACAATCAAAGACGTTTGAGAGTTTGGATGTTCATTGTTCTTCTCTTACATAAACAATTTGCAAACGGAAATTTATATATATCTCAATTCCATTTGTGGAATTAGGGGCAGAGGTACCCATAACGAGGACGATTGGGGAACTGCCTAATCAAATCGTGTTTGTCCTCTCTTTCCCTACTCTTTTACTTTTCAATATTATTCGAATTTGCGAAGTTTCAATTGATCGAAAATTCTGAGATAGTGTAATTTTGAGCTGAGAAATTGTTTTGCAAAATTGATACAATCCCTTGGATTGTATTTAGGATCATCTTAACATTCACATTATTTGGAAATCTGCACTTAGTGTGTTTGCGCACACCAAGTGTTCGATAATTTGTTTCAAAGTAAAATCGAACGCATTTGCAATTAATTTCTTGTCGACATATCTCGTTGGATTGGATTAATATCAAGCAAATAAAACACTGTTGAATGCGTTTATTTTTGTTGATTAATCTGAATCTTTTCTCATCTGTTTTTCATTCCTAATATTGTCGTGCATATCCGATCCTTTTAGTAGAGGTTCGTTGTAGACGTGTGATTCAGTGGTTGCTTCCGTCAAACTTTTTAAAATCAATTTTGGTAACCATTTGCGTGTATAAAATTTGTGGGATCTATTCAACCCCCCTTCTAGATCCTAGCCATCGTCTAACACCATTAACACGCGAAACTCTTAACTCTCTATAAATACCACACTAACTCAATCCATTTTCATAATCAATAAACACATTATTTGTAATCCTTTTTATCAGCAACAAACACACATACATATTCCAAAATATGGCTATATTGACCATGGGTTGTTGAGAAACAAGTGTGAGTTATAAGTCCCATATTGCTTAGAAAAGTAAAGGTTAAGCACTTTTTAAGTGAAATGACCCATACACCTATCACCTTAAGGTTTTGAGTGAATATGTGACGTCTCTCTCACTTGTTTGGGTGAACCTTTGGCCTTTAAGTGAGTGTTTGACCCATCAGTGGTATCAAAGTCGTGGTTCGAGTAAGGGACCGACTCCTTGTATCGAAAGTCTTCCTGACATAATGGTCAAGCAGGGTGTTC
The DNA here is from genome assembly GCA_022829125.1 of Lathyrus tuberosus. Taxonomy (NCBI): domain Eukaryota; kingdom Viridiplantae; phylum Streptophyta; class Magnoliopsida; order Fabales; family Fabaceae; genus Lathyrus; species Lathyrus tuberosus. The sequence continues at coordinate 10,406,763 of JALAZF010000039.1, read as the reverse complement.
TGTTATATTGCTCATGACGAGTAAAAGTGTCTATCAACAATGGTACAAACATGTGGATGAAAAGATGTTTCGCTTGAGGGGGAGCATAATGGATGTACTCACACTTGAGAGGGAGATTGTTGAGAAACAAGTGTGAGTTCTAAGTCCCACATTACTTAGAAAAGTGGAGGTTAAGCACTTTATAAGTGAAAGTATCCACACACCTATCATCTTAAGGTTTTGGGTGAATATGTAGTGTCTCTCTACTTGTTTGGGTGAGTCTTTGACCTTTAGGCGAGTGTTTGACCCACTATGTATACTTCTCCCTCTTGATGACCCATCATGGTGATACACATAGAGAAACCATCGACAACATTTCTGAGTTTGTAAGTTCTTATTTTGCAATAATATATGTTTTTCATTACATGAATATGTCCCACACGACGAGTTGATAGAACCGTATTTACGACTCGCCGTTTTGGTAATCTACTCAACACAATCTCCTACTCTATTGATTACAAATTTATCCTCACATTGGTAGAAAGATGGAAACCTGAGAAACACACATTTATCCTCACAGTCTCCTGCTTGTACATGGTGTTGGGTCTACCTATCGAAGATAGGTTGTTAATGGTCAAGTTACCAAAGACAATGCAGTATGTGAGCAAATTTTAGGTGCCGATTTGTTTGAAGAAATAACATGGTTCCAAGGTATTAATCTAAAGTACCTTAAAAATATTGTACATATATGATATTAACCGAAGATTTGACCGAGAATGAAAGAATAATTAAAACTCAGTGTTATATTATGATATTATTTGATAACTTTTTATTTCTTGAAACTACTATTAATATTGTAAATATTATGTATTTACCTTTGTTAAGAGACATAAATAAAATAGGAACATATAGTTAGGGTTCAACCGTTTTGTCTAATCTATATAGTTCTTTATCTAAAAATGCATATAAGGGTACTTGTTTGTTTTATTCTTGCGTTTTTTTGCTCCAAGCATGAATTTGGTAAAAAATGTCGTCACTAGCCCCTGTCAACAAGAATAACTTCACATTTCTATACGCGACAAAATAAATGTATATCATTATTTCCACTTACTTACTTTATACTACAAATAGTGTTAAATAATTTATTTTAACTATTTTTGGTTTAGGTGGTCTGTTCGAGGAATGAACTACTACAAATGTCCTAAACACGTTATAACGAACTATCAAAATCTTCTAGATCACCTTTGATCACATGATGTATTACAACTAAACAACTCATCACCCTATTAATTTAGTTTTAATATTACCAGTTTATTAATCTAATAATTTATTTTTCCACTACAGTTTATCTGGAGGCTGTATTTGGGTCTCGACCATGAGAGTAACCTAGAGGATGTTGCAGTTTCGACTGCAAAAACATTAATAATTAGGTTTATTACTATGGATATGCACCATAGTAACTGTATCAAACTACAGTTCGGCATGCAACAATAAATCTCAGATCCTTCGACGTGTTTGGGACAATGACATTAACTTAGAGTCGATGCCCAATGAATTTTTTTCGATTGGAGAGACTTTGCTAAGGATGCGTGTCGTCAATGGAAGCACCAACTTCAATAGACCATAAACAAACCTATAATGCCATACGAGGCTATACCAACTCAAAATTATATGTATTGGTATAGATCATTTAAAACAATGGGCTTCGTCATCATACGCGCAACAACCAACCTCATAACATTACCAAATCCAACAATATTATCAACCCACCCAAACCCAACAACCAACCCTACTACATTACCATACCATATACACCCAACAATATTGTCAACCCACCCAAACCCAACAACCAACCCTACTACATTACCATACCATATACACCCAACAACCAACCGAACATGATTACAAAACCACATACACCCAAACTCTCGACCAATTCATGTCACACATCCAAACACAAAACCAAGAGCATGACCCATACCACCAACAACCACATGTCGCCACCATATGTTACCATTGCACCGATGATGCATATGATGCCACCATATCCTACCATAACACCCAACCAATGTACACCCAAAAATCACACCACAAAAGCTCCCAAACATCACACCGCCAAAGCACCCAACCAACATATGCCTTTAAATCACCACAACAACAGTTGTTTCATTCCAAAATGAATCAATTTCCCAATTCAACCAACAACTCACCCACACATAACCCAACCAACATGACTCAACAGCGACAACATGGACATCAGACTCGATTACAATAATGCGAGCTATTGGGGATATATGGTCGATAATTTGTTAGATAACACTAATATTCCAAGAACCTCGCATAAAACACCTCAGGCTCAGGCAAATACTAGGAGACCCTAAACACCTCAGGGAAATCGTGGAAGGCCTCGACGGCAAGCGACAATGACGTGTTATGGAATCAGTGGGTGTTACGATCAAGCAGGTCATTAAAATTCTCTCTAATCATTTCGTAATTTTATTTTACGGAATAATATTATAATTTAATTTTTTATTTAACATTTTTTTAATTATTTTGTTATTAATTTAATTAAAAAATATTAATCAAATACACATAGGCGCCAATACCACTGGCACCTGCTCTTAAGTTCCAAACACATGCGCCCACAACATTTACATGACACTAGTGCATGCGCCAAAGGCTATGGTGCATGAGTTAAATTTAGATTGCATGTGCTAGTAGCATTGGTGCATTCTCTTTGTGAGGAATTTTATTTCTTTGAAACATGATTACTTTGATAAATAATTTGAAATGTTGATTATTTGAGTATTTTATTTGAAAAACTCGATTCTTTAAAAAAAATCCACTTTCTTTCCTTCTATTTTATGTAATCATCCAAACAATATGAAAAAAGGCTTAAATAGTCTTTTGGTCCTTGTAAGTCAGTGAGTTTTTAATTTTGGTCCTTGTATCTTTTTTATGGTCTGAGTCCCTATATCTCACTTTTGTGTTGGCGTTAGTCCCTGGGGTTAGAATTCTATTTATAAAAAGATGACTTGGCTAACAATGCACACATGGAAATGATTTATATTTTCTGTGGTTAATACGTGGAAAACCTAGGGGAAGGGCCTTGAAAAGGAAGACTAAATCCAAAAAGGACACCATTTTGCATCATGTTCATCTCTTCTTCCCTCTTCAAATCTTCAAATCGTATCTTCAAATCATCTCTACAGATTCAATCATGACAACATCATCTATAGTTAATTACTCTGGGTCTCAAATCCCAGTTTGTGGTTGTAATAAAGCAATGAGGATCTTCATCTCAAGTTCAACTGAAAACCCTAAAAGAAGATTCTAGAAATGTTCTAATTCGGGATTAGGTTGCAAGCTATTCATATGTGATGATAAACTTGAACGCAACATATCAACTGAACATAAAAACTCAATCGAATGCAATTACTCAGAGGTAGTTCATGAACTAGGTTGCATAATTAAAGATCTTGAGGCTAGAAAAAAAAAAGAAGATGAAATTGAAGTTGGAAAACAAAAGGAAGAAGGCCAAACTGTTTAAGCATTTGTTGACTATTTCATGGTGTCTGTTCTTTGCTTACCAGAAATGGTAGTGAGTTTTATGTTCATGGTTTATGTAATTTTTTTGTTTTAGTCCCTAGAAGAAGGATAATTGTTGAATTTCGCCCCTATAAGGGTTAATTATTGAATGAATCAGAACCTATGAAATTTTTATTTTATTTTCGTACCTATATGTTTCTATCTTTTTGTTTTGCATCCCTCTTTCTTAATGATTTGTTTTTATTACATCACTGTTTGTTAATTATTTGTTTGTATTTTTTCCCTGTATTTCATGCGTTTATTTAATATTATAGAACATAAAGGCATATAAATTTGTCTCAAAATACAACAAAGACACACCATACATAAACTATAATGATGTTACATGTCTCATAATTACATAAAGCCAAAAGACATAATTTTGTCTCAAAATAAAACAAAAATACACCATATATAAACCATAATGATGCTTATATGTCTCAGAGTTATATAAAGCCAAAACGCATAAACTTTTGTCTCAAAATACAATAAAGACACACCATATATAGACCAACAAAGCCAAAAGACATCAAAATACACCATAACAAGATGCTTAATTTCTACACATCCATAGGTTGTGATGAATTACTTCATTCTCCTTTCAGGTTTTTGAATTTAAGAACCATTTTCTTGCAACTTTTGGTTTGTTTGTCTACTTCTTATGTAAAATATAGAATATTAGTGGTGCAACACATCAACAAAATAATTCCAAATCATTATTAAATGGTATAATAAACTCAACTGGTTTAAGAACTCTAGGAGTAGTAGAAATATGTGCAGCAAGTACATCATTAGTTGTTGGAACATGTGCCCTCAAAATATAGTCAGATGCAGAGAGTTGTATACCAGAGTTAGTTTGTGAAGATGTAACAGGTGCACTCTAAGCTGATGTAACAAGTGCACTATGAAATGATGTACTTGCTGGAGTTTGTGTAGATGTAACAGGTCCAGTAACAGCAAGATCTGGTTGAGTTTGAGTTGCCTTAAATGCTGCCGCAAGATTTGTAGTAAGCGTTTCAAACTCAGGGTCAACATCAGTTTGAGTTTCGTTAGGTTGAGGTTGAGGCTATTTTGTTTGGCTTTATCTAGACAAAAAAGTTAGAACATTAATAACATGTCAATGTCATCAATAACATATACAAAGTATGGACAAGTTCAATACCTTTCTTTTTTGACCTTCAGGTTCAACTACTTGACTTGTACAACTTCTTGCATTATGGTCATGTACACCATATCTTGTGCAACGGTAACTAGTTTGTGCCCTTTTTTTATCAGGGTCCTCATCAGTTTCCCTTCTCCTCAACTTCTTTTGCCTCCCTGGTCCTTTTTTATATGATGGAGGTAACATATCTTCCACGTCAACCTCTGGCCACATGTATTGTCTGTAACACCCTTTTTCTACCCAACGAACATCACGAATAAATATAATTATTTTATTTGAGTAAAGTCCCAAAAGGGCGCCACATTTCATCACATAACATCAAATAACCACCTGCCCCGTAACACAGGTTTTACCATCTTGAATTTATTTAAAAATCACGCAGCGGAAATCAAAATTTAAAGAAACACCTTAATAATCCAAAACTTCTTAAAATAAAACTCATGAAAACATCATGCCAACAAAATAAAATAACGTAAATTGTTCGACTCAAACGTCCCGACCCGATGTTACATATCAGAGCAAGACCCTCTAATCGACGGAGAAATCAAAATACTTCAAAAGCTAAATCTTCATGCGCCAATGAAAGCTAAGCCTGATCACCTGCACGTTACCCACGTGGAGGAAACATTCAAACAGGCAGGGTGAGTAATCACGAATCGATATATAAGATATAAGCAAAAGATAAAGCATAAGCACAAACATCATCAAATCATTCACAATGTCATTCATACATCAATAACGTCAATATAATGTAATGCCACACAATATGCAATGCAACATCATAGACTCATGCATGTGGTACCAATTTGTCATAATTGACGGACACTGGGCCATCACCCTCCAAAGATCCCCACCAATAGGATCGATTCTACACAAGATCCGGAGCACGTCATAAAACACTTCAATCCACACAATGGGATTGAAGCCACCAAATAGACCGAAGTGTTAACTATGCCATGAATGCATGATGCAAATCGTCATAATAATCATCATCATAAAATTGTCATAATTGCATCATCATACATGAATCATCATCAAACAACCATCATCATACAACACCAAGTCGCATTCGTCACAATTCTTCACTATACCTCACAATTCGTCATACTATGCTCGTCACATAAAAATCCCCGATTTCATCCCATCCATCTTCAATACTAGTTTACTCATGTTTCATTACCTCACCATAGTCTTACGTCTCAAAGAAAATGAATCACAAGCAAAATCGGGACAGAAATCGCAAAAACGGGAAAATCTGCCAACAGCCCTGTCCATACGCGTATGACCATGCTCCATACGCATATGACCTAATTCCTCGCCAGCTGGCATGCGTATCATACGCGTAGGTCCACCTGCCCATGCCTCCCACACGCGTAATACCCTCCTTGTTACGCGTATCACCAGAGAGGTTTCCCTCTCAAAATTCCCCTTCAGACTCCCATTACGCGTAATGGCTAATCCATACGCGTAATGCACCTTTCCCAAGGACCCCATACGCGTAATGGCTTCCCATACGCATATACGTCTTCCTTCTCAGCTTCCCATACGCGTATTACCATCCCATGCACGTATTGCCTCCATTCTCATACGCGTATCCTACGCGTACTGGCAGAGGGTCGTGCTGGCCCTGGGGACGGGTGCGTATGCTACGCGTACCACCCTAGGAATGTCCCCTCTTACGCGTATTGCCAGAAAACACTCCAAAACTCAGATTTCGCATCTGAACAAAAACCTTCCCATTCCAGCACCTTCAATCCTCCAAAATCAGACTCAAACCAGTTTCGATTCATCACAGATCTACATTTTTATCCTACTTCATTATTCTCATCAATTTCTTCCTAATTATTAAGTCCTAATTCGTTAATCCCACCTTCAATTTTCAGATCTGGTTTATTCACATATTCATCACAGCAACAGAAATCATTCACACGAATTTCACAAAATTTACAGCAACACATGCCAGATTCATGTCAGAAAATCGACCAACACAGATGTACGAAAATTCACACATATTCAGCATACGAAAATTCATCATAAAACACAGAACACACAAACTACTCAACCTTAAACCAATATCAAACATATGAACCCGGATTAACCCCCCATACCTCAAATTTTCCAGCAAAGATTTCTCTTTTCGGGGTTCTACTGTTGATCCTCTTGTTCTATGTGTTCTAGCCTCCTTTCCTCAACTCTTTCTTCACTTCTTAGGGTTGCACAAAATAACTCTCCTAATTCTCTATTTCCTTTTTGTTAAACCTATCTCTTGGACCCTAATTATGTTTTACCCAACTATCCTCAATTAACCCTCTCAATATTATCGACTTACCCTTAATGGTTTTCCTAATTAATTTAAATAATAATAATAATAATAATAATAATAATAATAAATAATAATCTAATTATTAAAAATTATCTTACTATTATTGCTAATAAAATAATCTTAATTCAATTACTACTTCTAAGACACCTCAATGTTCCCTTACCCCAAGACTACCCCACAACACCACTCAAAGTCATCAAACGTCACAAAATTCATCAAAATTCACCAAAACACCGAATAATCACAATAATTCAATTAAGTGAATATTATAATTATTTTGGGGTGTTACAACTCTCCCCCACTTAAAGAATTTTCGCCCTCGAAAATTACCTGGAGGAAACAGAGTCGGATACGACTCCTTCATCTGATCTTCACGCTCCCAAGTCCAACTTTCGCCAGCTGGTCCACCCCATAACACCTTCACCAAAGATATGTCTTTGCCCCGCAGTTGCTTCATTTCACGACCCTCAATCCGCACAGGTAATGCTTCCATAGTCAGATTATCCCTTACTTGCACATCATTCATCTGAATCACATGCAATGGATCCGTAATGTACTTTCTCAACTGAGACACATGGAACACATCATGCAAATTCACAAGCGACGACGGTAAAGCGATCCGATAGGCTACCTCTCCTATCCTCTACAAGATTTGATATGGACTAACAAAACGTGGAGTGAGCTTCCTAGACTTCAAAGCTCGACCAACACCAGTCACTGGCGTCACCCTTAAAAACACATGATCCCCCCTTGGAATTCAAGTGACTTCCTTCTCTTATCATGATAACTCTTCTGACGAATCTGTGAAGCCCTCATCCTTTCTTGGATCATCTTAATCTTCTCAGTCGTCTCCTGCACAATCTCAGGTCCGAGTACCGCACTCTCGCCTGATTCATACCAACACAACGGAGTTCTGCACCTCCTTCCATACAAAGCTTCATACGGCGCCATTCCAATACTAGCATGAAAACTATTATTGTACGTCAACTCAATCAATGGCAAATGGCTATCCCAAGATCCTCCGTGATCCAACACACAAGCCCTCAACAAATCCTCCAAGGATTGGATAGTCCTTTCCGTCTGACCATCCGTCTGAGGATGGTATGCAGAACTCATCCTCGACTTAGTACCCAAAGCATCTTGCAAACACTTCCAAAACCTCGATGTAAATCTCGGGTCTCTATCCGACACAATACTCGAAGGTATCCCATGCAACTTCACAATCTCCTCAACGTACATCTCAACTAACTTTTGCATAGAATGATTAATCTTCATCGACAAGAAATGAGCCAATTTAGTTAATCTATCAACAATCACCCAAATAAAATCATTTCCCTTTGTCGTCCTCGGCAACCCGACACAAAGTCCATGGAAATGCTATCCCATTTCCATTCTAGAATATTCAACGATTGCATCATACCTAAAGGCTTATGATGCTCTATTTTTGACTTCTGACAAGTCAAACACGCATAAACAAACTCTACAATATCCTTCTTCATACCCGGCCACCAAAACATCTTTTTCAAATCCTGGTACATCTTCATAGCACCGGGATGAATACTCAACCTACTTCGATGTCTTTCTTCAAGAATACTCTTCTTAATTTCTGGAACATCTAGGACACACACCCTGTCTCTGAACATCATCACACCATTCCCATTAATCCGGAATTCACCTCCGTTACCTTGGTTGATCAATGTCAACTGGTCAACCAACTTCAAGTTAGATTGTTGTCCCACTCTGATCTCTTCCAGGATACCACTAGTCAACTTCAACATGCCCAACCTCACACTATCAGGAGTCTCTTCCCATACCAAACTCAAATCTCGAAATTGCTCAATTAACTCCAACTCTTTCACCATAAGCATCGACATATGCAATGACTTCCTGCTCAATGAACCAGCCACTACATTTGCTTTACCAGGATGGTAATTCAAATCAAAGTCACAATCCTTCAACAATTCCAACCACCTTCTCTGCCTCATATTCAACTCCTTCTGATCAAACAAGTACTTCAAACTCTTATGATCGCTGAACACTTCGAATTTAGAGCCAAAAAGATAGTGTCTCCAAATTTTCAACACAAACACGACAGCTGTCAACTCTAAGTCATGTGTAGGGTAATTCACTTCATGAACCCTCAACTGTCTGGAAGCATAAGCGACAACTTGGCCATTCTGCATCAACACTCCACCAAGACCCATCTTCGACGCATCACAATACACCACAAAAGATTCACTCGGATTAGGCAAAATAAACACTGGAGCGGTCGTCAACCTCTTCTTCAATTCCACAAAACTCTGTTCACACGCTACATCCCACACAAAAGCCTGGCCCTTTCGAGTCAGTTGAGTCAAAGGTAATGCCAACTTAGAAAAACCTTCAATAAACTTGCGGTAATAACCCGCCAATCCCAAAAAACTTCGTATCTCAGTAGCAGACTTCGGAGTCTCCCACTGTAACACAACATCAATCTTAGAAGGATCTACAGCAATTCCACCACTTGAAATCACATGGCCGAGAAAACTCAATTCCTTCAACCAGAACTCACACTTTGATAGTTTTGCATACAACTTCTTCTCCTTCAATACTTGCAACACAGTTCTCAAATGCTCAACATGCTCTTCTTCAGATTTAGAGAATATCAAAATATCATCGATGAAAACCATAACAAACTGATCCAAATACTCTTGAAAAATCCGATTCATATACTCCATGAACACACCAGGTGCATTGGACACTCCAAACGACATCACTGTGTATTCATAATGACCATACCTCATCCTAAAAGCTGTCTTCGGAATATCATCAGACTTAACACGGATCTGATGATAACCCGACCTCAAATCAATCTTGCTAAACACACATGCACCTACTAATTGATCCATTAAATCGTTGATTCTCGAAAGTGGATATTTATTATTCATAGTCACTTTATTCAACTGCTGATAATCAACACACAACCTCATACTTCCGTCCTTCTTCTTCACTAACAGCACAGAAGCACCCCACAGAGAAACACTCGGTCGAACAAACCTCTTCTCAAGTAATTCTTCCAGTTGTTTCTTCAACTCACTTAACTCAGAAGCTGATATCCGGTAAGGAGCCATTGACACTGGACTCGTACCTGGTATTAAGTCCACTGCAAACTCTACTTCACGTTCTGGAGGCAAATCACTTATATCGTCTGGAAACACATCTGGAAATCCGCAGACAACAGGCAATCCAACACTCGCAGCTTTACGATCAACCTGCAACGATGCAAACATTGCAAACACCAAGGCTTCGTCTTCCAGAAGTTCGTCTACTTGTTTAGCAGATAAGAACATCAACTCCCTACTATCACCAAACTCAGGAAACTCGACGCTCTTATTATAACAATTGATATAAACATGGTTGAACTCCAACCAATTCATTCCAAAGATTACATCGATTTGGTGCAAAGGTAAACACACAAAATCCATCACGAAACTCTTCCCAAAAATCGTCAAAGGACATCTCAAACACACAAAGGTAGTAGTAACAGAACCATTAGCTGGAGTTTCTATTACCATTCATATCAGACAATTTCAAATCCAATCTACTAGAACATTCAAGCGAGATAAACGAATGAGTAGCACCAGTATCAATAATAGCGTCCAACTCAACATTATTAATAAAACAAGTACCTCGAATCAGGTTGTCTTTCTCTGGAACTTCTGCACCACTCAAAGCAAACACTCTACCATTGGTCTGAGCAGTAGTAGCAGTCTTCTTCGGTTTCTAACACTGGGTACTGATGTGACCCTTCTCACCACAATTGAAATAGGTTGGGCCATCATCCTTGTAATCAGTAGCTCTATGACCCTTCTTACCACATCTGTAGCACCTCAACACACTATTGGTGCAAACATCGGCACGGTGGCCTTGCTTGCCACACCTGTAACACTTCCCAGAAGTGGGAGCTGCTCCCCCACTTGTCTTCTTCCCATCTGAAGCCTTCTGCTTTCCTTTGTCAGCTGAAGTCGTATAAGGCTTCCCTCTATACTGCCCCTTCTCTTTCTTCTCACTCAACTGCTTGTAGTGAGCAGATCGAGCTCGACTATCCTCATCGTAGATCATACTCTTATCCACCAGCTCAGCATACCAGCGAATCCGTTGGTACCCAATACCCTGCTTGATTTCTGGCCTCAGCCCATTCTCGAACTTGAGACACTTGGACACCTCAGCATTAACACGGTTGTAGTGAGGACAAAACTTCACCAACGCCTTAAACTTCGCAGCATACTCTGAAACCGTCATATTTCCTTGCTTCAGCTCAAGGAATTCCACCTCTCTCTTGCCACGAGCATCCTCTGGAAAATACTTTCCCAAAAATTCCTGCTTGAACACAACCCAGGTTATCACGGTACCAACGTCTTCCAGCCTCTGGCGGGTGTTATCCCACCAATCCCTAGCCTCTTCTGACAGCATATGAGTTCCAAACTGAACTTGTTGGGCGGCAGTACACCCCATCACCCGGAAGATCTTCTCGATCACCTTCAGCCACTTATGTGCACTCTTTGGATCATGAGTACCTACAAAAGTCGGCGGATTGTTCCTCTGGAACTTCCCCAAAGCACGAAACTCATCCGGAACTCCACAATTCTGATTGTTCTGAGCCATTGCTTGAGCAAGCAACTCCAACGCATCAGCAATAGCACGATAATTTCTTCCAGCCATCTTGCATGCCACCAACAAGGTTAGAAGAAACAAAACATAGACATTGTACACACACTCGTCGACTGACATGGGACTGACATCATGTAAAACCTGGCCGGACGGACCGACATGCTTTGATACCACTAATGTAACACCCTTTTTCTATCCAACGAACATCACGAATAAATACAATTATTTTATCAGAGTAAAGTCCCAAAAGGGCGCCACATTTCGTCACTTAACATCAAATAACCACCTGCCCCGTAACACAGGTTTTACCATCTTGAATTTATTTAAACATCACGCAGCGGAAATCAAAATTTAAAGAAACACCTTTATAACCCAAAACTTCTTAAAATAAAACTCATGAAAACATCATGCCAACAAAATAAAAGAACGTAAATCGTTCAACTCAAACGTCCCGACCCGATGTTACATATCAGAGCAAGACCCTCTAATCGACGGAGAAATCAAAATACTTCAAAAGCTAAATCTTTGTGTGCCAATAAAAGCTAAGCCTGATCACCTGCACGTTACCCATGTGGAGGTAACATTCAAACAGGCAGGATGAGTAATCACGAATCAATATATAAGATATAAGCAAAAGATAAAGCATAAGCACAAACATCATCAAATCATTCACAACGTCATTCATACATCAATCACGTCAATATAATGCAATGCCACACAATATGCAATGCAAAATCATAGACTCATGCATGTCGTACCAATTTATCATAATTGATGGACATTGGGCCATCACCCTCCAAAGATCCCCACCAATAGGATCGATTCTACACAAGAACCGGAGCACGTCATAAAACACTTCAATCCACACAATGAGATTGAAGCCACCAAATGGACCGAAGTCCTAACTATGCCATGAATGCATGATGCAAATTATCATAATAATCATCATCATAAAATCGTCACAATTGCATCATCATTCATGAATCATCATCAAACAACCATCATTATACAACACCAAGTCGCACTCGTCATAATTCGTCACTATACCTCATAATTCGTCATACTATGCTCGTCATATAAAAATCCCCGATTTCATCCCATTCATCTTCATTACTAGTTTACTCATGTTTCATTACCTCACTATAGTCTTACGTCACAAATAAACTGCATCACAAGCGAAATCGGGACAAAAATCGCAAAAAAAGGGAAAATCTGCTAACAGCCCTGTCCATACGCGCATGACCATGCTCCCATACGTGTAATGCACTCCTTAGTACGCGTATCACCAGAGAGGTTTCCCTCTCAAAATTCCCCTTTAGACTCCCATTACGTGTAATGGCTAATCCATACGCGTAATGCACCTTTCCCAAGGACCCCATACGCGTAATGGCTTCCCATACGCGTATACGTCTTTCTACTCAGCTTCCCATACGCATATTACCATCCCATACGCGTATTGCCTCAATTGTCATACGCGTATCGTACGCGTACTGGCAAAGGGTCATGCTGGCCCTGGGGACGGGTGTGTATGCTACACGTACCACCCTGGGAATGTCCCCTCTTACGCGTAACGCCTCCCCTGTTACGCGTATTGCCAGAAAACACTCCAAAACTCAGATTTTGCATCTGAACGAAAACCTTCCCATTCCAGCACCTTCGATCCTCCAAAATCCGACTCAAACCAGTTTCGATTCATCACAGATCTACGTTTTTATCCTACTTCATTATTCTCATCAATTTCTTCCTAATTATTAAGTCCTAATTCGTTAATCCCACCTTCGATTTTCAGATCTGGTTTATTCACATGTTCATCACAGCAACAGAAATAATTCACACGAATTTCACAGAATTTACAGCAACACATGCCAGATTCATGTCAGAAAATCGACCAACATATATGCACGAAAATTTACACAGATTCAGCATACGGAAATTCATCATAAAACACAGAACAAACAAACTACTCAACCTTAAACCAATATAAAACATATGAACCTGGATTAACCCCCCATACCTCGAATTTTCCAGCAAAGATTCTTCTTTTCGGGGTTCTACGGTTGATCCTCTTGTTCTATATGTTCTAGCCTCCTTTCCTCAACTCTCTCTTCACTTCTTAGGGTTGCACATAATAACTCTCCTAATTCTCTATTTTCTTTTTGTTAAACCTATCTCTTGGACCCTAATTATGTTTTACCCAACTATCCTTAATTAACCCTCTCAATATTACCGACTTACCCTTAATGGTTTTCCTAATTAATTTAAATAATAATAATAATAATAATAATGATAATAATAATAATAAATAATAATCTAATTATTAAAAATTATCTTACTATTATTACTAATAAAATAATCTTAATTCAATTAGTACTTCTAAGACACCTCAATGTTCCCTTACCCCAAGGCCACCCCACAACACCACTCAAAGTCGTCAAACGTTACAAAATCCATCAAAATTCACCAAAACACCGAATAATTACAATAATTCAATTAAGTGAATATTATAATTATTTTGGGGTGTTACATTGTTCATTAATAGGACTTATATTATAACCATAATATGCCACATAAGTATCTTTGGAATAATAATCATCCACAAAATCTTCAGGACATTGGTTCCTAAAACCTAATGCAGCTACTCCATGTCTACAAGGAATACCCATTAATTTTCAAAGTCACTATCCTCAATGTCCTCATTATCCTCATTTTTATCACATACTTCAACTTGCTCAACACCACCAACATAAACTTCTTCAACTTGTTCAACACCAACAACATTAACTACTTCAACATTTTCAACACCACCAACATCATTACCTACTTCATCTTGTTCAACACCACTAACATTACCTACTCCAACTTGTTCAACACCAACAACATTACCTACTTCAACTTGTTCAACACCACAAACATCATCTTTGTTAGTTCTTGGATTGACTGGAATTTTGGTAAAACAAGGTATGTTCAATGTTGATGTCAAGGTGCTGATGTTGCAACATTGAAGTCTTAACACTGGGCTGTGTTAAGTAATTGATTGCTGAAGTTGGATGTCTGATGTCACATAGGTGATGTTGTGACATCAGACCTGCATAATTAACAACAGCAGGCTGTGATGTTGTTAGGGTTGCGTATTAGCTGGAATTGTGGAGAGCAAGCTGTCTCATTGGATGCGAATATCTTGGGATAGATATTTACTGCTGCATAGGAGATCTGGTGCAGATTTGTAGGAGATTTAAAAGGTTGAAGATTTAAAAAGATTTTAGGAGAAAATCTGTTTTAAATATTCAGTTTTAAATAACAAATCTGGGAGATATTGTAGCAAGTCCAAGACCAATTCAAGGAGCTATATAAAGCGCACAAGACCAAAGGAAAAAGTGACAGAAAACATTCAGAAGATCAGGAGCTGGAGGCTTAGTGTCTAGAGTTTGTTTAGAGTGCTTGTATTTACACTATTCTAGGGTTTGAATAGGTGTTGTGTTTTTGTCCTCTCTAGAAGCTGTGAAGCAATAGAGAGTGGTTGCTTGATCGAAGCCATGAAGTAAGATCAAGGGTACTCAAAGTGGTTTCTTTGAGAGTTTGTAAGGGATTTAGTGGTGTTCTCATACCTAAGTGTTTTTTTAGGTAGGAAGTCATTAGTAGAGTATAAGTTTAGGAGATTGTCAACGGGTTGTTGAGTCTGTAAATTATATCTACAAGTAGTGAATTCCATCCCTGGCTTGGTAGCCCCCAGAGTAGGTTGGTTGTAACCGAACTGGGTCAACAATTCTTGGTGTTATTTTACTGTTATTGCTGTCCATTGTGCAGAGTGTGTTGTTGTGACATCACACCTTAACATCACACGTCTGATACCAGAATTTCAATTGGTATCAGAGCAGGCATCCTGTATGTCTCTGGGTGAGATCTAGGGAAGTTACTTTCTGGTGTAAAGATGGACAAAGAAGTTGGAGGATTCGTCAACAGACCCCCTATTTTGGATGGATCCAATTATGATTATTGGAAGCCAAGGATGACCACCTTCTTAAAATCCTTGGACAGCAGGGCTTGGAAGGCTGTTATTAATGAATGGAAAGCACCTGTCATGTGTGAGAAAGATGATGCCGGCAAAGATAAAGAAGGCACCTCTAAGCCTAAGCCTGAAAAAGAGTGGACCAAGGAGGAAGATGAGCTTGCCCTTGGAAATTCCAAAGCTCTAAATGCCATCTTCAATGGAGTGGATAAGAATATCTTCAGGTTAATCAATACCTGTGAAGTTGCTAAGGAAGCGTGGGATATTTTGTAGGCTACACATGAAGGAACATCTAGAGTCAAGATGTCAAGACTTCAGATTTTAACATTAAAATTTGAAAGCCTGAAGATGAAGGAAGATGAGACTATTCATGACTTCCACATGAATGTTCTGGAGCTGGCTAATGCATCCAGTGCTCTTGGTGAGAAGATGTCAGATGAAAAGCTTGTTAGGAAGATCCTTAGGTCCCTACCTAAGAAGTATAAGATGAAGGTAACTGCCATTGAAGAATCACAAGACATCAGCAAGATGAGAGTTGATGAGCTCATTGGATCTCTTCAAACTTTTGAGCTTGGTTTGAATGAGGAAGAACCAGAAAAGAAGCCAAAAAGTATAGACTTGGTGTCAAATGATGCAGAAGAAAAAGGAAAGAGTTCTGAATCGCAGGAGGATCTATCTCAGGCCATAGTGATGTTGGGAAGACAGTTCACCAAAGTATTCAAGAGAATGAATAATAACTCCAGGCCTAATGTTAAGAACATATCTTCTGACATCAGCAAGTCAAAAGAGAAAGATGAAGAGAAAACTGCCCAAGATAAAGGAGTTCAGTGCTTTGAGTGTGAAGGATATGGGCATGTCAAGAAAGAATGTCCCACCTTCTTGAAAAAGCAGAAGAAGGGCATGACAGTTTCCTGGTCTGACTTAGATAGTGAAAGTGGAAGTGAGTCAGCGAAGCATGTGAGAGCTTTAACAGGAGCTGTTGTTTCTGATGATGATTCTAGTGATGGAGAAGTAACCTATGAGGAGTTAGATTCCACCTATCAAGAGCTGTGTTTAAAAAGTGCTGAGATTTGTCAAGAAAACAAGTGCCACAAGCAACAGATTACTCAGCTAGAGAATGAAAAGACTGATCTGGAAAATGAAGTTGTGCTAGTTAGAGCTCACCTTGATCAAATGACCAAGTCTGTTAGGATGCTGAGCTGTGGTACAGACACACTTGACAAGATCCTCCAGACAGAAAAGGTTGCAGGTGATAAGTCTGGTATAGGATATGTGGCAAGCACCTCAGGAGCAAAGGAGGAGGTGTCCCAACCTATGTCTCAAACAAAGAGACAGGAGTCTACCCCTAAGAAGGTTGTTCAGCCTCAGAATGTTGAGAAAAAGGATGGTCCCCAACAGAGGAAGTTGCAGCCTCAAGGAGCTAGTCAGTATATGCCCCCACAATACCACAAGAGCATGCAAGCTGCTCAGTTCAAACAGCACATGTCTCATCAGGTGTCTCAACATCAGGACAACTGGTATGGTTATGAATATGGATACACCAATGCTGTTCCTCATTTCTATGGAAGAAGAAAGCCACACCATCATGGGAGACAATCCAGGAAACAACGTTCTCAGCCTTCTTATGGGAGAAGATACCAACATAATAGAAGGTTGGGCAGTTATGGTAGAAGGAGACCACATTATGGATGACAGCCTAAGCAATCTCATCATGGCAGAAGATTCAGAGATGAAAGGGTGAGATGCTATTATTGTGGTAGGTTTGGACATATGTAGTACTCGTGCTACAAGCTGCATGGATACCCTCAACCTCAAAACAGATGGAGAGAGTATAGGCCCAAAGTTGTTAAATAATGGGTACCTAAGGAGAAGGTGAAGTGCTTATTGGCTCACTTGGCTGACAAAGAGGCTAAAGAAGGAACATGGTATTTTGACAGTGGGTGTTCCAAACACATGTCTGGATGTAGATCCATGTTTGCTGAATGTAGACCTTGCTCCTCTCTTGAAGTTATTTTTGGCAATGAAGAAAAAGGTGCTGTTGCAGGAGTTGGGAAAGTAAAAGGTGATGGTAGACCTGAACTTGACAATGTTCTGTTGGTCAGTGGATTAAATGCAAATTTGATCAGCATAAGCCAGTTCTGTGATGAAGGTTACAAGGTAAACTACACTAAGGATGATTGTGTGGTTTCTGATGAGCATAATCTGGTTGTTATGAAGGGTGCCAGAACCAGAGATAACTGCTATCAGTGGATTTCTCTTGAAGATAGTTCAACTAATGATGTTCAGGTCGATGTTATAACATCAGACTATGACATCAGGATGCTGAAAGGTCACTCAGAGTTAATGAGTCCTGATGTGAACTGTTTAAAAGGAAAGTCTTTATGGAGGGAGAAAATTAGTAATTGGTCTTTAAAGAGTACACAAAATCTGGCGCCTTACCTCAGACCCTCATTTCCTATTATAGCAAAATCACAGTTCATCAAAACTTATATCTCTCTTCTGTTCGTCTCCTTCTACAAGAAGAATTATCTCACTCTATACTCCCTTAAAGGAACCATGTCAAAGCAGACAGCTTCTCCTTCAAAAAGTTCATCGCGGAATAACGCTAGGGTTTCTACAGATGAGTACTCTGAAGACGAAGCTCTGAATATACAACCATCTCCATAATGTTACCAGAGTCAGGTAAACCTAGACCATCTAAACTTGCTTCTAAAAGGGCCGCAACTACTTTTAAAAATACTGAAACAAAGAAGCTTGTTACCAGTATCCTATTTAATGATAAATTAACACCTAGGTCATCCACGTCTCAAACTGTGGTAGAAAAGTTTGATGTTGACAAGAGTATGGGTAATCTGGCAACCAAAATACTGGACAAAGGAATACATGTGAAAGGAATTTCTGTACCGTTGAATCAGATGCCAGCAGAAAAGGTAGACATGCAAGGAGAAGAATCCGATCTTCATAGACTTGCTGTGTCTGTCATTGAGGATTCTGAAATAGGAGGGGAAGAAGAAGATGTGCATAAGAGAACTACTCTTAAAGAAGAAAAGAGTGAGGACATGATCAATGTGGTTGACTTATCTGATAATGAAGTCATTGGAAATGCTATTCCAAGTATTGCCAAGAGACTAAAGACAAGGAAAGGAAAGACTAATGAATCCTCTCCTAAGAAGCCTACTGAAGGAAAGAAGAAAGCTGTTGTTGGTCCCACAAAACCTTGGAGCAACGTTGTTACACCCTCTAAAAAGAGAAAGATTAGAGAAGAATCTGAGTCTGAGGATGAAGTTGAGGAAGATGTCCATGATATCACACCAGTCAGAAAGACCATTCTAAAGAGAATTTCTGATAAGGTCCCTGAAGTGCCAGTGGACAACATATCCTTTCATTATGCGAGTAGTGCTTCCCTGTGGAAATTTGTGTGCCAAAGGAGGTTAGCTCTGGAAAGGGAGCTTGGAAAGGATGTCTTGGAGAAGAAAGAAATTACGGACCTCATTCATGGTGCTGGACTACTAAAGACTGTGACCAGATTCTCTAAGTGCTATAATGGACTTGTTAAGGAATTTGTTGTCAACATTCCCATAGACATTTCTGACAATAGAAGTGTGAACTACATGAAGGTGTTTGTCAGGGGACACTGTATTGACTTCTCTCCTAGCACTGTCAACAAATATCTGGGAATAGATGAGCAAGAGGAGTGTGACCTGGAGGTGACTGATAATGAAGTGTGTAGAGAGATCACTGCTACTCAAGTTAAGGTGTGGCCACTGAAAAATAAATTAACAGCTAGCAAACTCAGTATCAAGTATGCTATATTGCACAGAATTGGTGCGGCTAACTGGGTACCTACTAATCACAAAACCACCATAACTGTGGGATTAGGAAGGTTCATCTATGCTGTAGGGAAAAAGGTCAAGTTCAACTATGGAAGCTATATATTTGATCAAGTAGTGAAGCATGGTGCCACCAATGCTATCAAAATGCCTATATCATTCCCTTCCCTTATCTGTGGAATGATCTTAGATCAACATCCTGGAATCTTAACCAGTACAGAGGTAGCATGTAAGAGGGAGTCAGCTTTATCTTTTCATCCCAAACTGTTTGCTGGGAGTCATGTTCCAGACATTGTTACAACATCAAGTTCTGGGGTTAAGAAGGTCAGTACAAAATCTGAGCTGGTTGAAGAATTAAAGGCAACCTGCAAGGATCTTGATATGGTTATCAAAACCAGCACTGTCAAGAAAATGAAGATTGAGCAGATGATTAAAGACTTGGAACAGGGGGGAGATAATGAGAATGGCGACACTGAGGATTCCAGGTCAGATGAGGGTGATGAAGATGCTGATGGTACCAGCTCGGATGAAGACTAATCTCCATCTGCTGTTTTTAGATAATAGTTTAAGTTTTTAGTTTTTTTGTGTTGGTTATGTAATTTGAATATTGTGCTGTTATATGCACTAGTTTTGTTTTCTATGATTTGTTTTGCCTGGTTGCTAACTGTGAGGCTAACAATGAGAGCTAGGTTGTACTGACTATAGTTAATAGGGCTTTTAACTGAAGTTTGCCTAATTATGGCTAAAAAGGGGGAGATTGATATATAGCCAAGAGAGTCAAGAGTATCAAAGATAGTCAAGAGTATCAAAGAATGTTACTGCCAAATGCTGCTAATGTGATGCAGTTATTGAGGGGGAGTTTTGACTGAGCTAGTGAAGATATCATAGCATTTGAAGAGTGCAGCCAAGCAGACATCAAGGAGGAGAAGTGCTGCACATTGTGAGCTACTGAACAGCTGTGATGCTGGTTCATATTTTTGAGGGGGAGCACCAATTGGCTGTTGTCAATAATGAAAATGGTGCTGCAGCAGATCAAGTGATGAAGATTATGAAAAGTGTCAAACTGCTGCTGATGAGAAGAGTTTCAAGATTTTTGATTGAAGTTATTCCGCTGCTAAAGTCTCTGAAGATGCAGAGTGCAGAGATTGTTTTAGCCAAAATTAGCCAAATGGGGAGATTGTTAGTTCTTGGATTGGCTGGAATTTTGGTAAAACAAGGTATGTTCAATGTTGATGTCAAGGTGCTGATGTTGCAACATTGAAGTCTTAACACTGGGCTGTGTTAAGTAATTGATTGCTGAAGTTGGATGTCTGATGTCACATAGGTGATGTTGTGACATCAGACCTGCAGAATTAACAACAGCAGGCTGTGATGTTGTTAGGGTTGCGTATTAGCTGGAATTGTGGAGAGCAAGCTGTCTCATTGGATGCGAATATCTTGGGATAGATATTTGCTGCTGCATAGGAGATCTGGTGCAGATTTATAGGAGATTTAAAAGGTTGAAGATTTAAAAAGATTTTAGGAGAAAATCTGTTTTAAATATTCAGTTTTAAATAACAAATCTGGGAGATATTGTAGCAAGTCCAAGACCAATTCAAGGAGCTATATAAAGCGCACAAGACCAAAGGAAAAAGTGACAGAAAACATTCAGAAGATCAGGAGCTGGAGGCTTAGTGTCTAGAGTTTGTTTAGAGTGCTTGTATTTACACTATTCTAGGGCTTGAATAGGTGTTGTGTTTCTGTCATCTCTAGAAGCTGTGAAGCAATAGAGAGTGGTTGCTTGATCGAAGCTGTGAAGTAAGATCAAGGGTACTCAAAGTGGTTTCTTTGAGAGTTTGTAAGGGATTGAGTGGTGTTCTCATACCTAAGTGGTTTCTTAGGTAGGAAGTCATTAGTAGAGTATAAGTTTAGGAGATTGTCAACGGGTTGTTGAGTCTGTAAATTATATCTACAAGTAGTGAATTCCATCCCTGGCTTGGTAGCCCCCAGAGTAGGTTGGTTGTAACCGAACTGGGTCAACAATTCTTGGTGTTATTTTACTATTATTGCTGTCCATTGTGCAGAGTGTGTTGTTGTGACATCGCACCTTAACATCACACGTCTGATACCAGAATTTCAATCTTCTTGAAAATCACCTAAATCAGCTTCTTGTGCATTGCCTTTACCTTTATGCTCAACATATATGTGCACTACACATTTCATTTCCATGGCATATTGATATATCTTATCAGCATCATTATCACTAACCATTATATTATACCTATTACCATCATTGTTATACCACCATAACCAATATTCTGAATGCTCAAAATCAGTTATCTCTTTTATAATACCTGTTGCTTCAAATAAGCTCCACCTATCCAGATCTATTTCTACTTCATGCTCATTCCCCCTATGTAATATACTAAATTGTCCCTATCAAATCTGCCCCCGTAATGAAAATCAAAAGTAACTCCATAACATGCAAGTTTCAAAAAGACACAATGAACAGAGCTAACTCATCGATAGAAGGAAGAAAGAATACACCACATAAGATATTGAGTTTCGCAAATTCGATTGTGTTCCACAGAGGCAATTGCGTTACTTGGTCATGAAATCGAGCATTTCGTCATCTTCGTTCCTTCGTCTCCTCCCTCCCACAACCAGAGTTTTTTTCTTCCAATATACAAAATCTTAATTTACATAAAGTAAAAGCAAAAACTAATTTTTGAGCACTTTGACATTTTTTGTGGGAAATAAATAAATAGCTATATATGTATGTTGTTAAATACAAAACACATATAAATCATTTTCACATGTGCACCGTTAGTCAAGTCAATTTTTTTAACAGAACTCTAATCACAAAAACTAATGCGCACATAAAAGTGACATATAAGTATTCAGAAAAAAAAAATACCGTAACAAAAATTAAAAAAACTTTAATTTATAAGGATAAAAAAACTATTTAAGGAAAAAAAAAAAAACGAACTTTTAATCTCTTGCTAAAGTGTATAGTAAAGAAGACCGGGCTGTCCCAATCATATTTCTCATCCACAAACAAAACAAAGCACGATCGACGAAGCTCTCGTAAAACCTCCGAAGCAGTTTCCCTTCCCCCCTCGATCTTCTCCGATTCGTTTCCTCAATCTCCGTCAACATGAACGACGCAGATGTCTCCAAGCAAATCCAGCAGATGGTGAGGTTTATCCGCCAAGAAGCCGAGGAGAAAGCCAACGAGATCTCTGTTTCCGCCGAAGAAGTACACATCACTTCACTATTCCGATCCATTTCTTAATTTCATCATTCCATCACTGTTTTACTATAGATCATTAATCTGATACCTATTGATCCGTGTTTTGCACTTTTTTGATTGAATCGCTTTGAAATTGATTGAATCGATTTGAAATTGATGACTCAGTTCAGTTACACTGTTTTGTTGTAGGAATTCAACATCGAGAAGTTGCAGTTGGTTGAGGCTGATAAGAAGAAGATCCGTCAAGAGTATGAACGCAAAGAGAAGCAAGTCGATGTTCGGAAGAAAATGTAACCGACTCTGCCTTGTACTTGATTTCATTTTTGCATCTCTAAATTCATATAATTCATGTCTATTGTATCAGTTGTCATATACTCATGCAAATTACATATGCAAATAGTTTACGGTGATGAATTCTCACTATAATTCTCAATTTTATGGTAGTGACACATATATATTATAATGACTGTGATCTATACTCATAGACCATTGTCAAGGCTCAGTAGATCGCACAGTACTTTTCATATAATGCAGATTGTTTTCCTAATTTCCGAAATTTTGGTATGTTTTTTTTTTTGTTGAATAAATATTGGTTTGTGTCGCATATTGCTAATTAATTGAATTTGATATTTTGCCAAGAATGATGGATGGAGAAATTCCTTTCCTATAAGTATGTGAGATTTAGAGTTTAATTTTGTTGAGGTTTAGTTTTTTTATTTTTTATTATTCAAATGTTTTGTATTTGTTTTTCTAACTTGAAAAGTGGTGATAGTTGAGATGATTTAAATTGCGCACACATTTGTTTGTTGCAGTGAGTACTCTATGCAGCTGAATGCTTCACGGATAAAAGTTCTTCAAGCTCAAGATGATGTGGTTAATGAAATGAAAGAGGCTGCAGCGAAGGAACTCTTGAATGTGAGTGGTGATCCCGAAGTTTACGGAAGCCTCTTAAAAGAACTCATTATTCAGGTTGGTTATTTTATATTGCACCTTGTAGCTGTACCCCTGATTTTTCCAAGTATATTTTCAATAGGAACCTATAATTTTATAAGAATATGTAATGAAGAGTTCTCTTCATTACAAAATAGATTGCAGAACATTGAGGGTCTACATCTCCCTATACTCAAATGCTACAATCCTTTCTCAAACAACGGGATAGGCTCACTCTCATCCTTTCTTATTATTTATATCTTTTACTATTCCTAACAACTATAATCCCCTCAACTGACACACCTATTCCTTTATAAAGAATATGCCTCTCTTTTTTGAAGTATGTAAGTAACATTAGCATTTTTTCGGGTCTAATTCTGTTGTATCTATGGTGTTACTGTACGTATACTTTATATATGTTTGAAGCTACCATCCTGTTTCTCTTCCCTTTTTTACCGGTCTTACAATGCCTTCTTAAGTCTTCTTGAAATATAATTTTAAGTTACATCTGACAGCCCCCCCACCCCACCCCATAGGCCACAGTTCACACATTCCCCCTTCCCATCTAAGAAACATAACAAATCTTATGCTATTTCATCTACTACTTACTTTGTATATGTAAACTTGGAATTAAATATAAGGATTGTATTTTACAGAGTTTGCTGAGGCTGAAAGAACCTTCTGTTCTATTGAGGTGTCGGGAAGTGGACCTGCCTTTGGTAGAGGATGTCTTGGAGTCAGCTGCTCAAGAGTATGCTGAAAAGGCAAATGTTCATGTACCAGAGGTCATTATTGATAAGGATGTCTATCTTCCACCTGCTCCCAGCCATCACAATCCCCATGATCTCCACTGGTAATGTTGCAGTTAAAATTAAATCCTGAATCGTCCATGATTAAATCCTGAATTGTTATGGAATTTCTGGTTCTCACCGGTCTAACTTGATTAAACAAGGTTTTACTGTTTCTATAGCTGATTAAGGATGTTTCTTGATATCGTATTATTTGTTATTCTTCAGCTCTGGAGGTGTGGTATTGGCTTCTCATGATGGAAAGATTGTGTTTGAAAATACACTTGATGCACGTTTGGATGTATTGTTCCGTAACAAACTCCCAGCGGTAAGTTTTTCGCTATAAAATAGGTTTTTTGCTTATCAGCATTTCTCGTATAGATCGTCTTGTTCTTTGTAAGGTGGTATCATTTATATTAAGATGTTTGCTTCTTAATTGTCTGTATCATTGAGATTCAACTAGAAAGCTAGTTATTGTCAAGAAGATCATTGTTCTTCTATAATCCTCACTGTTAAAAAACTTAAAACTTAAATATTGAAAAGAAATACTTAAGGTGAATTATGCACTGTGAGGGACAACCTGCTTGGACACATAATAGGAATAAGGGATTGTATAAAAGGTCAAAAGGGACATAAGGATTAAGGTTTGGTGTTGAATAGAGTATAAGGACGAAATTCTTCAAACAAAAGTTTGCAAACTAACCTGTGTTCCGTTCTCAATATTTTTTCTTGGAAAATATCCCGCGCTTCATTTCTTAATATTATACACTCTCAATATTTGCGATATTAGTTAGAATATTACAGTCTTTGTGATAGAAATATCTGACTTTATTGATGATAGAATATGACTACACCAAAAACAGAGAATGAGAAAAAAGAAAAGCATTTTAATTACAACGGGGTTCCAAGAAATTTGAGAGTCTTGGGTCTCTCCCTTGCAATGACTTTTCCTTGGTTTACCTAGTTATTCAATAACTATCTAATAACACAACGGCTGCTTAATTATATACACAATGACGACTAATAACATAATAACTGCCCAACAATATTTACTCATAAGAGGTCTTAACACATTGATCATAATTTGTAATTCATTTCATCTTCCTAAATAGAGACACCCCACCTTAGCATTACTGCCCAACTTCCTTTCCCTCTTTTATTTGTTGAATTTTTTCACGCTACATATTTATTTATTTATATATTCTGGTATATTTATAGTGTCATCTGTCCTGTAGGATTTTTGTAATCCGAATATCTCTGCAATTTTATTTAGTTGATGTTTTGATCATCAGTAGTTTTATCTCAACATTTTTTAATAGCTGCCTGTGTAGAATGCATCATGCAAGTGGTTTGAGAATTTGGGAAAAAGACATGGATGTTAACTGTGTACAACACGACTAAATTCTAGTGTTGTCTTGATCCTGAAAATGTTTAAAGTGCATGTACTCCTACACAAATGCCAATACCTGGTATTTATTTATAGCGTGTTTGGGTTCACAATATAGGGTGTCAAAAATGATTCTGCCTCCCTTAAAATGTGATTTTTAGTAAAAGAACTATTTGGTTATTTGATTAGAAGTCATAAAATGTTCACACACTAAAAAATGAAGATTAGAAGTCATAAAAAGTAGTTTTTACACTAGGTTGAAAATTTACGTAGTTTCATATCAGTTTGCTTTTAGAGTAAAAAGCCAGACATAAGTTAGTTCGTTCTAAATCTAATTTTACTAAATCAAATTCGTTTAAAATTTACATTTGTCAAATACTTGGATAAACCCACAAACAATTAGTAATTTCTGATTAATTTTTTGTCTTGAGAAAATAATCATTAACTAACTTAGATGTGTACTGATACACTATACAGGTTTATTAAAAGTTTGTTATTTGTTTCTTGTTTCAGATCCGCAAGGAGCTCTTTGGACAAGTTGCTGTTTGAAGACTTTGGTTGTATTATTTTGTTTCACCTACAATAATATTTATAATTTACTTAAGAGATTGTGAGCGGAATATATGTTGTGCCATTGCTCTTGTAAACAGAGTATTGCTGTTCTTTAGTTACTTCATTTTTTGTGTCGCCCTTGAAGTTATAGCGATAAATGTTGTCTGCCAAATAAAGATTGCATTAGCTTATTGATGCTGTTAGTCTCTCTGTTGATGAAGTAGCAAATCTATTAGACATTGCTGTCATGATGTGATAGAAGAGCAACTATTTTCTTGTTTATTATGATGTTTATCATGCAAATCAATAAAGTGCATGTAAAATTAGCGAAAGCTTTTTCTGGGTTCACAATTCAGCCCAATATGATTTATTGTTCACTTTCTCCTTCTGCTAGCTTCTTTGACTATTCCTAACTACTAAGCATGTTTCTATTGAGAGCAGTAGCATTCTATGCCTTAATCCCTATGTTTGGGACATCAGTAGTATGAGGTGCCGTGGGAGGTGAGTGAACGTGGAAACCAACACTCACATATTATGTTTTACTCCGGTCTCTTGTGCACGTCTAGCTTTCATATGGCCATTATTTTTTGGATAGCAATAACACTCACAATACTACTATCTCATCTCATTGCAGATGTGATATATCATAGAACATATACATGTATATTCATAAGTTGTATTTATTGGAGATAATCTTGTTGGAGGTGATATTGGGTACTAAATTTGAGCATTTCTAGGGCGTGATCCTTTTTCGTTGCTCCTCTCATCTTTACTGGTGAGCAACCACTCTCGTGAGACTCCAAAATGTCCTTTGTGCAGCCTGAATTTCAAAATTTGGATGCGTCTATTACGCATCAAATCACATCATTAATGAGTCGTCCCTATTATTTCAGAAATATGTCTGAAGTTTAAACTTTGGATATAGGCTTAATATTGAAATTTGAAAACATCAATTTTTCTAGAATATGTCTGAAGTTTAAACTTTGGATATAGTCTTAATATTGAAATTTGAAAACATCAAACATAAAATTGAATATAACACCACCTTACACGTATTCTTCTTTTCATAATCATATCACCATGTACTTGCAAAACTTATCAAAATCTCCATTTATTCTCAATCAAATTTTATACTTTAAAAAGACATTCTTATGTTTTTTTCACAACAGAAGGAGTAAAAGAAGTTGAAATTTAAGGTTATGTACATGCATTTCCTTCATCATTGATTTAAGAGTTACGTGGAGTACATTTCACTATTACGAAACAAGGAGTCTGATCGAGGTTGATCCGATGGCTGCGAGATTGACTAACGATATATTTTAAAGATGTTGAAACGTACTCAACCATCTATTTTATGTATGTCAAATGAAAGATTTGTGTTAATTTATAGGCTTAATACCTTTTTTGGTCCCGTATTTTAACTTAGAGATTCATTTTGGTCCCTTCATTTTAAAAAAGTTCATATTAGACATTAACTCTTCAACACGTTTCATATTAGTCTTTTTTGTCCTCTTAGCAATAAAAAAATTAAAAAATTAATCGCTAAATCCGTCGCTAATTAGACAAAAAAACTAATTTAGAATATTTTGAAGAATTAAGGGACCAACATAAATATTTTTAAAGTTAAAGGACCAAAATACACCTTAAGGTTAAGATACGATACCAAAAATAGTATTAAGCCTAATTTATATTATTCTTCCCATTTATGTAATTGTTATAGTTTGTGGTAACATGGAAGATTTCTAAATTTAATATTTGGACAACTCCCAAAACATTATTTTTTCGTTTCTTTTATGTTTTAGTTTGTCATAACATAAAACATTCTGGATTTTGATATCCAAACTAACCCATTAGCATTATGGAAAATTAAGTTTGAGAATATGTTGAGTTTTAGTGAATTTGGATTTTAAAATCCGAATTTGTCTTTATCTTTGACTTGACAAAACTATAAGAGAGCTTGACATTTTTGAATACGTCCGAATATTAAAATCATAAATTTAGAGCTATTATTAAATTTTCACCGTGGTGGATGAACAACACATCAGGTGAGAAGAACAATCCCTTTTTCTAATATAGTATATTGTTTGTTCCAAAAAAACTTACTTACTAATTTGTTAACGTGCAATAGTAAAAACATGTCTACACAGGGAATTTATATGCCCCCCAACATATCCCCTAATTTGGCCACAATATCCTCATAGTTAAAAATACAATTTCCATTATTTATAATATCATTTTTCAGAGTGTTTTTAAAGCTCAGCTTAGATTTCATCGGTAGATTTTGCAGTTTATATGAGACATTTACAAGTGTTGTTTTTCCATACTTTTTTACAATTTTTTTGAAATTGTCAATACGAAAAATTATGAATTTATACTGTCAATTTATGAATTTGGTAAAATCCAAAATTTTACTTGCATTTTTATCGAAAATTTAGAAAATGTGGTATGTCTGTATATGTTTATACCAAAATTTTAGAAATTGGCCATAAAAATGCATATAAGCTGATATAAGCACATACAAGCACATACAAGCATATCACATATGTTTAATTTGTCAGTATATGCAGGGTGTGTGACAGATATTTTAAAAAATTTGATAGGTCAAATTTCTTTTGGACTTTTTTTAGTGAGGATAAGAGAAAAAGACAACAAGAGTATTTCTCGTTTGAGCGAGAGAGTAGACAAAGCAGCTCTAAAGAGCTCTAATGGAGGCGACGAAGACGACAAAGAGCAGTTGTATATTAGGGTGAGTAAAGTAGTCCCCACAAGTTTTCATTGCAGGAGGATTGAGCAGTCTCGCGAACCCCGTACTCTTTAGCGTAGAAGAGATAGAGCTGGACGAGGTATAAATCATGATGTCAAGTCAGATGCTGCTATTGTTAATGATGTTGAGTCAACAACTCAGAATGATATAGAGGTTCTTCCTTATACTAATATAAAAGTTCCTGCTTTACCTAATATAAAGGTGCCGACTCAAGCTGATACAAAGCCATCTGTTCACACATATGAAGTATTTCCTGAAGAATTCAATGACCCTACCTTGCTCACTAGATATTCGATCATGTGGCATTTAGATTATTTTAATTTGTTATTATTTATTATGGGTTAGTTGAATATAACTAATTATTTACGCTTTATTTGTTACAGGACCACACTTATTTGAAGGTGTCCGCCCATGAGTCAAAGTTGACAAAATTATCTTAAGTGCAAATGCTTGATGAGCCAGGGCAATTGTTGTTGATGCTGACCTGTTACCGTTTGTGGATTGTTCGCTCACCATGCTCAACGTTTTATTGATGTCCATTTTTTGCAAGTGATGGCATAATAAGACACCCTCATTTTATCTTTTATTTGTTGAGATGAAGATTACCTTGGATGATGTCTTCAGCCTCTTCCTTTTTCTCCTTGCATGTAACTTCTCACTACAAAAAAACATGAAAATTGTGGCGGTTTAGAAAGTGTTTTTGTGGCGGTTTAAACCGCCATAATTTACAAAAATGGCGTTTTCTTGTAACGCCATAATTTTGGCTGCCGCAAAGTAAAAAATGGCAGTTTTGTATTAAACGCCGTGCAAGCCGCCGCAATTAACTTAGAAGTAAGATGGCGGTTTTTATGTGTAAGTAATGGCTGTTTAAACCGCCATAATTTTCATTATTTTTCTATTAAATAAAAACAACTTGTGGCAGTTTAAACTACCACAATTTTCACATTTTCAAAAAAAAAAATATTGATGCATCTTTTATAGTCCAACATGTATCATATTCAGATTTATCTGACTACAAATTCAAATGTGTTAGAACAAAGCTATTTTTCATTGACAACAAACATAAGAATATTTAAAGTAATGAGTAACATGACTCATCATTATTTGTATCCTAATTTCAAACAACGACATATAATTTACAACCATTATAAGTTTCCTGACAATAATTGATTGGCTCACCCGTATCTCTAATAACTAATAGATAATAATTTAATTCCCACAACTGACAACCGTAGAAAGCTTGAAGATGATATGAACCCGATAGAGGCGTAGGTAGTACCATTTGGAGTTCGGTAATCTAATCACAGCATATAAAGAATTAAACTAAATTAATAAGTAACACCACCTCCACTTTTTGTAAACCATTAGTAGGAAATCCTTTGATGAATATCACAAGTATTGTTCACGTACCCTGGTGCGATTCTCTTCCAACCATTGTCTTGCAAGCACCTCACCAAAATTTTCTCAACTGCACCACATGAATAAAAATCAACAAATAAATTTCATATTGTTTGACACAGAAAAGAGTAAGCTGAAATACAAATATCTCTCTATTCCTAGATTTATAACATGCTTATGAAACAGAAATTGCGTGTAGCAGCAGATGACTATTAGTGTAGCAATTGAAGTCGTCTTTGGTTTTGGCCTTAAATTGTGTTTCGCCTGATATAAAAAATAGTTGTTGTTCCTTTGGCATGGGCTGAGAAGGATCCAAATAGACACAACTTCATCGATCCTTCAACAATAACCCTAGCCAAACATGTTGTCCTAACAGCAGAAAACTCATCCAAGCATGAGAAAAAGAGTGGCATAAAAATAGAACACTATAAAGAAAATATAAGTCACTCATTTAAGCTAAACTTAAAAACACCTTCAACGCATTTGCATCTTCAATAATTCTAAAGATCATTTGATTCACCCATTTAGCGACTTATAAAAATATGATATGTAGTGATGCATGCACTCAAATTTATTGAATGAGTGTAGACAATGCAAATTTGTGTTTTCCTTGACATAAAGCTAAAATTAATAGTGTCTAAATCACACTTGAGTGCAGATAATTCCACTTAAATCATACTGATAATGCTTGGACTGCATTGAGTGTTGATCAAAGGAATGTGAGGATGAATATCCCATTCCCAATCCTATTGGTCGGTATAAATTGCGTGATAGTTGTTCCTTGGCCAGTGGAGGTGTCACTGTGCTGTTTACTATTGAAACGACAATCGTTGTTATCAAAAAGCTTGTCTAAGCAAGACCAACAAATTGAAAGTTCAAATGAAAATTCAATGAAATTGAAATAACAATATAATTGGAAATCCATTAAGATGTTGTCAATATAATCTTGGAAAATTCACTTGTGATTACCAATACTAGAAAGACATTCTTAACCCATTAGTTGATGATCCTTCATTCAAACAAAGAATCGGTAATCGGATAAAGTACTCATATAATTAGCTACAATAAAAAAGAAAGTACATCTTAGTTACCTTTGGTAAACTAGGAGTGATAGTTTTTACAGGGACTTCGATGGAAGGAAGAGAACATTTGAGCATGTTGGTTGCATCATTATCAGTGGTGTACGAAAAAATCAAATTTGGTGCCTTGATATCCACATCAAGCGATTCTGAAGCATCAATCTTTTTAGTGGAAGAATAAGACTGAACAAAATCTGAAAGGGAAAGAGTAGACATAAGTTTTCCTTCCAATTTTTTAAACAAAAACTCATAAAAGATCAAAGAATGTGAACCGCATGACAATATCATTTGAGATTATCTGAAAAATGAAAAGAACCCAGGGAGAAGTAATATAGTATTATTATTACAGTTGGGCTGTATAAGAAGTTTATAGAGGTAACAATGTATGTATCTTCTTTACTCTTCAGTCCCTACCTTTATCTCCAAAAGACTCTCAGCTGATTGTCGGCAAATCGGGCATCTATTTGTCTCGAACCTCAAAACCTTTGCACATCCGCTACACATGCACTGCAAAAAAAAGAGTAGAGATCCATCCAAAGAATGTCAAGGATTAAATAAGCAGTATTCAATTGTTAAATTTGACAATGGTCATGAGTTTGCTAAGAACAATATTAAATAAGCCGATTTTCAAGAATAATATTGATATTGATGACTACCATCAGTATTATTAAATGACCTAATCAAATTGATCAAAAAAACTAATCAGCTTCAAGAATAATACTGATATTGATGACTACCATCAGTATCATTCACTGACCCAATCAAATTTATAAAAAAAAATGCATTAAAAAGGGATGCTTCATATACCATATGTCAGCAGGGATGGACAATTGTGTCATGAGGCTCTAACAAGCAGATCACACACTCTTTTTCCTTGGTCGTTGTCATCCACGCCACTCTCCCCAAAATTTCCAATACCATACATCTCCAGCAGCTCATACTGCATTCCATTCATCAACAAGATTTGCTTAACAACTTTTACCCGGAATTCTCCTTTTTCCTTCTCGAACACCTCTTGAGTTATCTGAGAGTTAGTGATACCAGATGCCACAGTTTCATTTGATTCATTGTGATTTTTAGAGGATGCCCTCTGCTTTCACTGCTAAAGGGTAGACATCCATGTCACCCACCTTCAATAAATCTGACTCCTCAAACGTTGAAAAGTTAATACCAGTTCCAGAATGCTATCTAAACCTCTATCCAAGACCTTGCTGGAATTGTATAGTCGCAGGTGCAAGATGGTTTTCCTTGGTCGGTGTGAGGATGTCGGCTTCATCTTCTTTTGCAAAGAAATATATGGTGATTCTGTCAAAAAGATACAAGGAAATAAAACCTTCAGGACAACTAAATGTAGAACTTAAGTAAGAATGTCCACATCTATAATCATCATTATGATTTGATGACAATCACACCGACATGTCAATTAGCATTTTGAGAATCAGAAGCACTAAAATATCAAACATGTGACTAACCTGATATACATTTAGTTGCTTCCAGCTTACATAATGTTCTTTAATATAGGAGAGTAAAAAGTCAAATGCCAGAAGAAATTATACTCTTTATTTTTTACAAAGTCAACTCCCTTAGTCTCATAAATTGATAATCTTTTAAAAAATGTATTGGCTTTTTAAAAATAAAGCAACGTGGAGTGTGTTGCAGAGTGTGTAACAAGAGTGTTGTTAACATTCCTCTCGCTGATAATATTTTGCTGACATTTCCACAAGCGTAAAACACAAAAGTTAGTTACTAATGCAATGATGGCAAAAAGCATAAGTAAAATCTATTTTAATTTAATCAACAATTTGGATACTTAATAGAGAAAAAGTAGGTATTACTTCTACACAGCTGTCAAACTAAAGAATTCACGTAAACTCGTGAAATCTCCGGACTTCACTCATAAACTCGTAATAGTTGCATAATACAAAAGTAATGTTAAAACATATAGCTAGTATCTATATATAGTTTATCATGTGAAGAGAGCACATTCAACATTCTAACTTATTAATAAATTAAACCACAATAACAATTAAATATTTTGTAAGCAACCAATAAACACTAAACTAAGAGGTGCTCAAAGATAAGGATGAGCCAGGTACATGGAGCAGAAGACTAGTGCAGAGAACAGAGAATGGAACTCACTAAGAAGAAAGGTTTTTGGAGAAGAAAAACAGAGGTTTTGTGATGATGGAGAAAATGGAAAAATCTACTACAAATACTCTATTTTGAACCTGGTCCCAAAAATGGAATAATCTACTACAAATACTCAATTTGAACCTCCCATTAAAACTACTAACAAGGTAAGGTACTGCACAACCAAAAATTCCATATTTTTTTGACAATATAAATCATCCATTGAAATTAACAACACTTGTACATTAATAAAATATGCTTACTGAAAATGAATATTCAAAGAGAGTTTGCATGGATTTGAGTGTTTGGATAATTGAAGATTCAACAAGACAAACCATTGAAACCCATTGGCCTCTTTTGAGTGAATCCCCAACAAACACAAGCCTCCTGTTCCTTAGCCTTTCAAGCAATGTTGTTTCATTGAACCTTATTAACCGTAAAAGAAAACAAATTTCAAGAGAAAATTCAAAACTATATTAAAATATAAGATAACTATGCAAAAGCATATGAACACACATAATTCAAATAATTTATGTCAGCAAAAAGTGTCTCCACATTCTACTTTCAAAATTTTGACCCAAGATCAAAACACTGATATATTTAGGGACTTATTAATTCCCACCATTTCTCTTACAACTTGCTTAACAAATCCAAGTTCAATCAAACATATCATATAAGTTAGATGAATTAAATTACTAACAACTAACTTCACTGATCATATGGTTAAATGAAATTCAAAATTAAGTCCTTGATTTGGATTTCTAATCACACCCTAACATACCAATGACTATTTCCATGCATATCAATCTATCTATTCTAGGCCTAACATACTGTATCTGTGATGATATGTTTTGGTTATATTTTCATAGTAATGTAATGCAAACCAAAACTCAAATCTAGATCAAAACAATTAAGGTCAAATCATTATAATGTGTTGCGTCATAAGAAATTTGAAAAAGAAGAAAATATTTTGTCCAAATTAGTGGATACTAGGATCCTAGATATCAAAGTCCTGTTAGTCAGACCTTCAACCTTGATGCTCACCCCATCCCGGATGTCCATCGTTTCAGATAAGAGAATTTTTTTCATCTTGTTCTCTATCTTCGGCGATCATGCATAATCTAAATCATTGGTGCAATTGAACGTATTTTTAGGGTTTTTGAACCCCAAATCAAAAGAGGGTTATATATGAGGGAGAAAGGATGGTTTTTAGGTATCGTCAACAATTTGAGGGAAAATAGAGGAATCGCCACCGGATTTAAGAGGAAGGGTCGCCGCATTTCATAAGAAGCACCGTCGGGTTTGAAATGAAATAAAAGAGTCATCATCGAGTTTGAGTGCAAACAGGAGAATCATCCCCAGGTTTGACATGGAATAGAGTAATCGTCACCAGATTTGAGAGGAGGCGCCGACAATTTTTAAGGAAGCCCCGTTCAAGGGTTTGAGAGAAAAGGGCAGAAACTGAAGCTGAAGGATTGAAATTTTTTTCTAAAACCTGATTAATTAGGTTACTGTAAAAAAATAGATTTAATAAAATAAAAATGTAAATATAAAATAATTTGATTATTAACTAAAATCTAGTTAATTAAGATACTGTAAAAAATAGATTTAATCAAATAAAAATGTAAATATAAAATAATTTGATTATTAAAATATAATAAAGAAAAAAAGAGGGAAGTGAAATTTTAAGTGGGGCTTTTGTTGAAGGCAATTTGTGACTAGTGGCGGAAAAAAAATATAGTTAATAATGGCGGTTAAAACGTTGGCAATTGTGGCGTCTTCTATAACCGCCCTAATATACAGTTAATTGTGGTGGTTTACAAAACCGTCGTACAAAAACCGCCATAAATCCCGCGTTTTTTAGTAGTGTCTTCACCACCCTGCTGATGAATTAGGAGATTGCTTGTATGACTGCTGAGACATACCTAGGTGTTACAGGGGGGTTGATCTTGAATGAGTTTAGAGTCAACAGGGGTGCTCACTTCTATCTCTCTTGACTTCGGGATATGTATCAGACATTGGTGCGCCACATTTGCTAGGGTATACATGTTGCATCTTGTAAGATGTACTATCTTAGATGATAAGTCTCACATATACATCGATACCATATACATATCACTAGTTGATGACTTTGCGCATCTCGATTGAGCACGAGGTTGTGCTGCTTTGACGATATTACATACTTCTCTGGGAGAGGTGAATGCCTTTAAGACGAGACAACTTGCCAATTATATGAGTATATTTCAGGTATGAATATTTATTATGTTTTATTTATTTATTTCTTATTTGTCTCAGACATTTCATATATGTAATTTGTGTTTATTGTACAATGTTATATATACGAGAATTTCCCGTCCATTTCTGACAAGCTTGATCATGGAGGTCTAAACATTCTGATTCAGGCGGTCTTCTGAAGTACATGAGGAGGAATGCTGCCCTGATTCTCGACAATGTCATATGGAGAGCATGTTAGGCAATGATCCGTTAATATAACTTGTCTATTGTGTGTACATTATGTGTTATGGCGTGCTAGATGATGCCAAAAAGTGATCTTATGGTGTATTTCTATAACATCCTAAATATATATAGTAAAGCAAAGGGGAAAATCTCTACGCCTCACTTGTAAATTTAATGCATGTCACGTTTCATTCTGAATGTCCTCTATGATTGTATCTTTTATATCTAAATTATCTAATATAGTAAATATCTCTATTATACTATTTTCGATCACTTTTATCATGAAATCCACTTGTTGGATCTCTCACAACGACAAGCTTGCATCTTTTCCCAAGTTGATCATTCAATGAAGCAAATTTATCAAAGTTTAACATATGATAAAATAAAGCACTAACAACACATCATCTAACACAAACAACTATTTCATATTAACTTCACATTGCTCAACATAAAAGAGTTTAACTCATGATGAGTTTAGTACATACATCAATACCAGATCCTAAGCTAAACATTCTTAAACACATAATGAAAAGGAAATGAAAACCTAAGAGTAACTTCTTCTTCTTCTTGCAATCTTCAATCAGCAAGAGACAATCTTTATCACGCAAGATACTGGTAGCATACACTTGAGATGATGAGAAGAAGAAGTTCCTCACTTTGTTCAGCTCACTGTCTTCACTAATTTTCACTAAGTGTTTCTTTCTCAAAATTGCTGAACTCTTTTGCATTTCCTCCAAGAGGTCCTTTTATAGTCACTTCCATCTAGGGTTTTTGTGTTGTCTTGGATCATGGGATTTTGGATATTCGTGAATTATGAACCAAAGGAATCAACAAGTTTCCCTCTAATTCTTCCTTTTCGTACCGTTGCAGAGCCAGGTACAATCAACATGTGGGAGACAAAGTGTCTTGTGGCAGGATAGTGGCGTAGGTATTCAGGCGACAGTGTCTTGCAACCATCTTTTTCAGCAGGTAGACAAGCTAGGCGCTGTAGTGGGTGTACTATCATGCATATTTTAAACCTCTAGTGCCTTGTTCTTATCTCTTTGCTATTTGATTCAAACACACTTCATTTTGTAGATTGGTGCCACGTAAGCCCTAAAACTATGAATGCACAGTCTTTGTGACTTCCATTGCATCCAACTTTCCACTTTTAATTAGGGTTAAAGCGTTGTTCCAATAATGTTGTGCCAGGACTCATCAAAAGTCATCTCTACACAAGTAACAAATGCATAAAAACTAACAAACAAGAACACCTATTGTACTCTTTTCAATCTAATAAAAAACAATAAAATGCATTAAATTAAACTAGTGAATAACTAAATTAAAAAGATAAATTCAAGTGATAAGGTTTATAATAACTCACAAAATGTGAGTTATAATTTTTCAAGCGTTCATATACAATGACATAGAAACTTTTACTGCATAAATTTAATTCATTTGAGAACAATTTTCATGAACCATTGAACACTTAATATTTATATATTCTTGAGTTGTTCATTTGGAAAGAGAAAATTATATTTTCAGAATATTGGAAAAACATACAAATCTGTATGTATTTATTGTATCTATTTGTTATATTTCATTCACCAAGTGCGCGATGATTTTGCTTGTAAGGAAAGTGGTTGACCTTTCTACATGAGTTTACAAATATGAAGTGGTGTTCTTTTTGTTTGTTGGAAAAAAGATCATTTGAATCAGGGAGATTCAAAGTCCACCATAGATTTGGTGTTTATGTTAGAAGAATGAAATAGAGGTCTTGGTGTGAGGCTTGTACAAAGATTTAACATAGTGAAATCCTTCACGGGGTGTGCATGGACTGGACTACCCTTGTTTGGAAAAGAGAGCCAGAATATAACCTTTTGTTCATTTACTTTAGTGCATTTTATTTTTCTGCATGATTGTTTATAAGTTTTTCATTACAACTCCAAAAATATAAAAGAATAAGAACATCTGCAAAATAAACAAAAAAGTCTTAAAACCTAATTCACCCCCTCTTAGGTGCACTATATACTTACATTTCCTCCTCGAGGCACGTTGGGGAGGTTTTCTTCAAAGAGAAGCAATCTTTCTTCTACCACTTATGATTTTTGCTTCCAAAGGATGTTGTAAATTCTGTTAAGCAGATTGTTAGCGCATTGTAGTCCAATATTAGCCCACAATAGCTAGAAGCCACATAAGGCTTCAGGTTGCAAGACTAGAGGTGGAATCGGAGGCGCGATTGGAGGAACTTGGATATATCCAGCTATCTGAGGATTTTGGACCAGATTTGGATGTAACGAAGCTTCTTCTCCTGGATTCGCAATGCCTCGCGGAGGAGCTGGAGGTGGTTGATTGATTGTTGCTTGAACTACGACAGCAATGGTAGCGACTTCTCGCATGATGACGAATCGAGTGACTTTGGATCCACCAATTACTTACAAGTGTAGAGATCGGAGATCATTAACTTTTGTAAATCGAAACTAAAATGATACTTGATTGGAAAGAACATGATGAATCTCCGTGTTCAATTTTAAATGCTTTCAATTCGATTGAGAAGTTTACGAATTGGAGAATTGAAGAGCGAGCGTGAAATCATGGAAAATGAAGGAATTAGAAGTTGATTCCCACAAACAAAGCCACTGTTCCATAATGGAACCAGAAATGGATAGATGATCGAAGATAATGGCGAATCTGAGCTTCTAGTGCGGCGAAGATGGGATGACCTACAAGGTTAGCACTCCAACACTGAAGTTAGTATGTGAGGGAGAAGAGTGAAATGAAATTGAATTTGACGTCTTCTCTATATATCGTAGGGATGAAATAACTAACTTGCTATTAGTTAGGAGTTAGTTACGGAGATTTGTTGGATGTACTTAAAGTTTGGATCCTCTGTTCTTGTCAGCAAAATAGTTCTCGTGTGCTGAAAAGATGCTGGAAGATTGCAACTCCTACACGGTAGTTGGCCGGGTCGATATGGTCGATCCAAAACATAATAATTATATTTTCAAATTTATCTTTAGTTTTTAAATCTTTAAAAAAAAATCTAAGAAACCTTGTTGGTCAAAAGATATAATACTAAATTCAATACTAATTTCAGCTTAATGATACCCACCACAATATTACTTATAATAATCAGGTAGTAATCGCTATTCATATGTATTCTTTCACATGTCTATGGTTCCTATCCACTTATAAACCAAAAGGTTAAACCCATTGGTTTCTAGTAGAGACCCATTGTCTATAACTCATTCAAATTTTAGGGACCTATCTTTCAAAGATGCTTTTATTTTTTATGAACCTCGTGGTAAAAATTTGTGTGGGCTAAGAATATTTGAAACCAAACAATCTCTCATTCTAATTTCTAAGTATCTCCTGGCTAGTTTGGAGACTAATGCCAAATAAACTCTCTACACATGAGAATTTTAGCAGGAGAAGATGCAACTTACCTTTTATTTGCTTAAAAAATAATAAAATAAAATAAGTGCAAACAAATTTTTAATTATTTTAGGTAAAAAACTATTTCTATTTAAATTAAGAAATATAGCATCCAAATCACTGGTCATGTATTCCTTTTCTTTTTGTTAGAGCACCAAGCTTCTTTTATTTTAAAAATATTCAAGTTCATGATGCAGAAAAGTAATTGGCAGTACAAGAATGTATAGATTAAAATGTTCTAGAGGCAAGAAGAATATGAATAACTTCATTTTCATTAAAAAAAACGATAAATTTCAATCACTAGTAAATTTCATCGGTTTTGTTTTACCTTCAATTATTTATTTAGTTTTCTAAATGTACCTATTCATTTTTTTGGCATGTAATAAACCTATATTCAATACTTTAATTAACCATCTAGCACATGATGCTCCAAGAGGTTCCTATAAAAAGCCCTTTAGTCATAGTTCTTTCTATGCAACCATGAGTTATAGCTATTTGTTCATCATGTTTATAGCTTTATTTGAATTTGTTTGTTAGGTGAATAAGGTTATATTATAGAGAGCTTTCTTTAGTCCAAACATGGGTGACAGTGAGATTCAATTAGCTTCTGACTCATTGATCCAAATGGTGAGTGAATAGATAGATAGATATATACTCATCAAATGAGTGAATGATGTGGGAGACAAATTGAATCTTAAGTTTCCTATACTTGGACTGAAGGGAGCTCCCTTTTATCTCTTCTTCTTTGCTCTATCATTTACTATATAGATTCTCCAATATAAACTGTTGCTAATATTTTTAGCATATTTAATTTACTCATATAGTATTTCTTTATGATATGGTTTCTTTATCTTTAACTTGTTCATGTAGGTTAATATTTGCAGGCCGTTTCAACTTTTTGCAATCTTGAAGGGAGATCTGTGGTTGTTTTCGATGCTTTCAGGTCAACATTTCAACACGTGCACTTCTACTATGAGCTAGCAATGTCGGTGTGCTGTATATGATGTGAAGTTGAAGATTGATTACCATACATGTAATTACTTTGTTATCCAAATACATGTAATTAGTTTCTAGTATTATTTAGGTATTTTACTTTGCTTTCGCAGTACCACTTATATCTTTGAATAAATATGTAATATTTTGTTATAGTTTAATAAAAGTAGTAAGAGTATATATTTGATGTGAATATTAAATACATCGAAGAAAACTAGAGTTTTTTTTTTTCCAACTAATTTATGAATTCATAATCTATTTAAGAAAGGACAACAATTTTAACAAGTTCAAACACTACTTTTACTTAGTTACATATGTTTCTCAATGTTAAGGAGATGTTGTGCCTCTAAAGTATATGGACGTGGATGCTTTGATCATGATAATATACATATCACTTGAACCACTGAAATTAGGGTATGTTTTGAATCTGCGCAACTTAGTCTATCGCACGGGACCTTTGAAAAATGGAGATTGCAAATTTAAGAGATATTATTTACGGAGTTTAATGGTAGTACACTATCAGTGTAAAAAAGTATTACACATATATCCAATCAAAATATTTTAAAGTGTCAAATTATATAAGTAATTTAAAATTTACAGGATGATTTGGCGGAATACATGGTTATCATTAGTTGACAGTATAAGAATAATTTACACAGTGCACCTTCCCTTTTCTCTTATTTATAAATTACAAAATTTAAATATGTATATAATATATTTATTAAATAATATCCGATGTATTAAACCAACCAGACATATGTCGTAATTAAATATTTAAATGCTCACTCATATCATATTTATATTATATTTTTATAATAACATAGTATAACATATTATTGTGATTTAATTTATTATTAATTTTTTATAAAGATATATTGTTAAAATTTATTTTATGATGATACTATATCTATTCTAGTAAAATAATGAGCCCTTAGCACAACAATGTCTCAAAATTTTAAAGGTTTAAATAGTTTTAAAAATATAATATTTGAAATTTTTATATTTCTCTATATTTTAAAATATAAAATATAAAATATTATATTTTTTATAACTAAGAATTGATACATGATTACAATTAATTTATTAGTTCTAAAATTTGAAAAATAAATAAATAAAGGGCAGTGAATTAAGGGTTAATTTTTAAAATTTAAATATATCTATATTATTTGAAACATCTCTAATTTTTT
The DNA here is from genome assembly GCA_022829125.1 of Lathyrus tuberosus. Classification (NCBI taxonomy): domain Eukaryota; kingdom Viridiplantae; phylum Streptophyta; class Magnoliopsida; order Fabales; family Fabaceae; genus Lathyrus; species Lathyrus tuberosus. The sequence continues at coordinate 10,364,914 of JALAZF010000039.1, read as the reverse complement.
TTATTTTTTATAATCAAATCTCCAAATAATATTAATAGAGAATACAGAAAGTATTCTAAACCCAATTACAAATTTAGATAGAAAGTATCTAATACTCTACAAAATCTCCTTTCCAAAAAACCGAAAGGGTGAAGAAATCACTCATAATAGTTGCATTTAATTCTATTGTTAGCTCTAATAGCTAACCGCAATCTTGACATATATACTATTCGATGAAATAAATTTACCGGACATCTGACTCCGTCATTAAAAAGGATTTGGTTTCGTTGCCACAAAATACACAAAACCGTACAAAACTATATACGACAAGTATTTCCTTTCGAAAAAAATTCACTCATCTTTAAAAACCACTCCAACAAATACTCAAGATAAGTCCTCGAAAACGTCTCAAGTGCCCCGAAAATGTCTAATTGCAACACTAATTCATTCAAATAATAATACAGAGCTACAACTTTATATATATATATATATATATATATGATCGAAGAGCATAAATAAATATTGTGTTTATTATTATTTAAGTTTCAATTTTTCTCTAGTTACTCTTGTTGGATTATAGAGGTATTTTACCGCCATCTAGTGATAATTTGTGTGTTTTTTGTAATTCTTCAAAGGAAACATCGATGCATTTGTTATTTACTTGCCTGATTGCTAATTTGGTTTGGAGGGAGGTGGCTAGCTGGATTGATATGCCGGAATGGGTGTGCTCTACACCTATGAGTAGTTTTATGTGTTGGTTCGCTTTTTGTAAATCTAAGCGGGTCAAGCTTGGCAGAGAAGGTAACATTTGGTTGGCGGTTTGTTGGAACTTGTGGACTCTCAGGAATGACATCATTTTTAAGAACATAAGGTGGACTGTGGTTGATATAGTTTGGTCGGTTAAGTTTTCGGCCTGACGTTGGTCTTTTATCGGAGATATTATCCATCCCAAATGTAATTTGTTTGAGTTTGACAAAGACCATTTGTTTTACTTATCTTAGCTTTCATTTGGTTGGTAATTTCTTCGTTTTTCCCGGGCGGCGTTATCGCTTTGTTGTATTAAGATTTGAGTACCCTTTGTACTCGTATCAATATATATATCTCTTGCTTTTTAAAAAAAAAAAAAAAAAAAATTTAACATAAATGAGTAATTAAAATAGAAAAATACAAATTTAAACCCATAAATTGGCTGATATTAAATATTATTGTAATCTTTTGAAAATTTCTAAATAATTTATCTATGATTTAATAAAAACTATTAGATAGTATATAAATACATTTACAAGTATTATTTACAAATGAATTTTTTACTTTTTTATAAATTTATTCATTTGACTAATTTTATGAATATCTATCTGTAATCTGTATGCATGGTCTGCCGCAAGGTTCGGCATTTGTTTTCTAGCTTGACTATGAAACATGGCAAATAATCACACCTGGAAAGAGGAGGCAATTAGATGCACGTGTTCTGCTTTTTCAACTCCATAAACTCAACAATTCTCTATTGCTAGATTTAGTCGTCTCTTTTCCACTTATAAGGAATCTAACATCACTTTCTTCATGCTATCATTATATTGATCACTGCTCCATCTTTAACCAACCACAAGAATCAAATTTGCCTGTCATTAATTGCAACTCATTTTCCATTTGCTAACTAAAAAAAATACATGAATTTCCATGGCCTCTCACTTACACAATTCTATTCATGCGGACTTGATAATATTTATATAAAAAATTGAAAAAGAAAATTGTTTTGGACTAGGGTTAGACCAAATTCATAAATAAATAACTAATCCAAAATATACATCACGGAGTCCACAATAGCCAAGAGGGACAAAGGCGGAGATAAATGTGAAAATTAAGAAACCGTTCCTTCGATAAATAATGTCATATTAATTATGCCATCAAAAATTACAATGTGGTGAATTTTATTATTGTATTCACAAAGAGTGTGTAAATTCTTGTACAAAGACAATGTAGATGCACTTAGGATGATAATTTGATATTTTCCATGAATCTTCAGATTCTTGGTTAAAACCTGCAAAACAGAAATGCATTAATAGTAAACACTCCTAAAAATCTTAACTTTAAATACTAAAAACATGGTATGACATATTACTGTCACAACCTCAAACTCGAACTTTTCCTTATTCTTAAGGATTTTTTTTGTTGGAAATTGAGATGTTTAAGAAGAGTTTAGGAATCCACCTACTTTGATGATAATTTCGAAATTGTCGTTCCTTACTAGAGTACTTTCATATTCTTGTTCAATTTCCACTTCCATTCTCAATTATTGGGATAGATAACTCAAAAAACTTCATTCCTGCCTTTTATCTTTTTCTCTCTTTTAGCCAACTCACTCAAATGATATTTGTTCACTCAATCAACATGTAAATATTATTTTACCATACGTTTGAAGTAAATTTAAACATATATATATATATATATATATATATATATATATATGGGAAATGCTAACATACATCCAAAATTGGTGGGTCCCACACAAAAATACACTACATTTATTTTCTTTATATTTTTTTTTCATCTTTCTAATGTGGGTCCCACCCAAAATTGGTGGGCCTCACACAAAAATACACTAAGGTGTATGTTGCTAATGCACACCTACATAGATCTGCATTAGCATAACCCTATATATATATTCTAAGTGCTACCATCCCAAACTTAAATGGCTGCCATTACAAAACAACCTAAAATTTAAAACTATGCTACACAAAATTTTTTTTAGATCTTATAATTACTAATTTTTATGGGATTCAATGATTACAAAGTATGTTGTTAGAAAAAAACAACATTTATATAGTTTTAATAAAGACAAGGTTTTAGCCTCAGAGGGATAAGCAAATGATAAACTTACCATTAAACAAAAGAGCCAGTCTAAGGTTAAGGGGTTCTAAGCTTAAAAAAAAAAGTCTCGCTGCTTATAATAAGATAACTAACTATAGAGTAATAAATCAAGTTCCAGAAAATTTGACTATATTATAAATACACTCTTAATTGTTGAGGTATTTGAAAATTGGAAGAATTTTGAGATAGAATTCTATATTTAGTTGTTAGATTCCTTTAGTTTTTTTGAACTTTCATGAATTTTAAATGTTCGCATATTGGTATCTTATTTATTTTACAATCTTCTTGGGTTTATCATTATTAGTGTAGATAAAAAAGATAAATTTAAGAATCATAAAATATAATTATTTAAATACTTTCATTAGTCATTACTAATTTGGGGTTCGGGGTACTACTAATTAACACAAATACAAAATAAAAACAAATGCATAAATTGAAAACAAAGTAAAATAAAACTAAAATGAAGCTGAAAAGATGGAGTCTGATTTTGATAAAGTTTCCTCTCAACCATTATTCGTTTAAAGTCATTATCTTGATGTCACACCTCCGGAGTTAGAGAGGATACTTCCTTTAAAATGTGACATAGATTTTGCATATGATGAAAGACATTTTTCGATACTCCAAACTTCTCAACGAACATGTTTGAGTTGTCTTTTCTTGACCACTTGGATCTATGATAATCTTATTATAAATTAAATATTTGTCAAAAAAATAGTAAAAAGTTTAACTTGAAACCACTTCAAGCATCTATTCCTTGAATGGTAAATAGATGTGGTCCTTTCTAGAATTCAAATTCATCCTTCTGTAATTAATAGTAATGGTGAGTTTTGTTGGCGAGAAAATAAGTAATGGTTATGGTTTTGTCCCTGTTCGTGTAGAAGTGAAGAGAGTATGCAGGTTTTAAGAGAGAAATAGTAATTGAGGTGAATGAAGAGACAAATAAGTTTGGAATATATAATGAGGTGTGCAAAGTGAAATCCGCTTCACAACATTTGGAGTCATCACTATTACGAAAAAGCCATTTAACAACGGTTGGAAATGATATATAATGACGTGGGCGAAGGCGTTGTTATGTAGATTGTCGTTGTAAGTTCACTGTTTTTACAACGGTCTGAAAACCGTTGTTGTATTCTGGAAAGTGCGTTATATTGCAACGGTTAGTTATTTCAACCGTTGTAATATATATTAACTATCACAACGGTTATGAGTCTCAACCGTTGTGGAATGTACCTTTAATTTATTAAATAAAAATGCATATTGCTTGTTTTACCATACACCTAATTAAAGAAATACAACCATTAAAATTGGTAAAGAACTATATAATCTGAAAATTAAACTGTTCTTGAAAACCAACTTAAACACACCACTGTTTTCCGAATTGCATCCATTTAATTCCGCACATTTTATGTTCCTTAACATAAAATTTATGGTTCAATGGTCGGTTTCCTTCAATCCATCGATATCTTTTATTATAGTTTACCTCATCATCACCACAAATCATAGCAATTTTATCATCATAACAATCATGATCTTAACAACCACGATGATTAGTGACGACGATGAGGTAAAGTAGAATTGTAGATATCGATGAATTGAAGCAAACAGACCATTGAACCATAAATTTTATGTTAAGGAACATACAATGTGCTGAATGAAATGGATGCAATTCGGAAAACATCGACATGATAAAGGTTGGTTTTCAAATACATCTTAATTTTCAGATTATAAGTTTCTATATCAATTTAACTGATTGCATTTTCAATAAAAGGATAGTGAAACAAACAATATACATAGTGTTCTGGACTGGACCAATGGCTAGAATTGGCCCAATCCGCCTCTGCTCCAGAGCGGCCCAAATTACCTAAGCCCAATCCACAGAGGGGAAATAACGAAATTTTTGCCCCTCCAACCGGGCAAGGAACGCAACGTCCTCCCCGGATTTTGTGCTCGTTACGCACGGCTTCCTCGCTGCCCGAACAGCAAGGGACAGGTGCCCGGAACTGCGTTTATGCCCGACACAACGGCTAGTTTCTGGCACCCTGTGTAACACCCCCTTTCTATACCCCAAAATAATCACATAAATCATTTAGGCACATATTACGAAAAAAAATTCGCCAGAGTACGATTAAAACATAGTATAAAAGAGGCATGTCACATCATACACGCATTTAATACATACAACACTTGCTCATTATATTGATATGCAACAGTGGGGTAACTTGCCACAGAGGAACTTTGTCCTTACACCCACATCTCAATATTTAGAATAAAAGCGGAAACATCTAAAATATTGAAGAACAACCACATATATATGCATCCTCCAGTATGAATCACAAGCATCATCATGTTTATATACACAAATTCATCAGCAAGATACATATGCAAATGTATCACAAAAGAATAATATACATCCTAGCTACCCGGTGCTACATATCAGAGCCAACCGACCAAAAGAATGAAGACACGCTTCACAAAAGACCTCCAGCATACCTACTCTGCAATGCCTCATAGAGCATCATAAAACAGCAGAAGGGTGAGAAATATTATCATAATAACAATGCATACATTTATATATATCTTAACATAAAAATACACATATTACACATTCTCACCACCATTCATCATATTTTCATCTATATACATCACAATGTATATATATATATATATATATATATATATATACACACATATATATATATATATACCAAGCATATTCATCATGCACACTTTCACATTTCTCAACCATTCCGTATAAACATACACAATTATGTTCATTCAACAACACATCATTATAAAGATGATAAATGCAAATCATAGAGACCGACTCACGACTCTATGCAAATGCAATGCGGTACCGACTCAATCATCACTAGTTCACTCAGGAACTCTGCTGGAACCATCGCTCGTTACCGAAGTAACTCCCCGTCGGGCCTACGATGTTCACCCATTGCTCACACCCCACATGGGCACACAATATTTATGGATCGCTCACACCCCACATGGGCACACGACCCGATCGCTCACACCCCACACGGGCACACGATCCGATTGCTCACACCCCACATGGGCACACAATCATTCGTAATCATCGCTCACACCCCACATGGGCACACGACGTTACGACGGATTCTCATTAGAATCGCTCAACACACGAATGTATTTCATGATGCTTCATATGCAAAATGACACAAGACATTCTTGAAATGCACACATATTCACAATATATTCATGCATTCATCTCATACAATCACATACAATCTATATACATTCACATCAATGCACTATTGTATGATTCACATTCAAACACACAGTCAAAACGGTAAAAGTCGCTAAATAGCACTATTCCTGACTTTCCGACATAATTAAATCGGCTAACGATTTCCAAAACATCATAATAAGAAAGTACAGCTCAATACCTTTCCAACGACACCAAGAATGTAAAAATCGGATAATCGGAACAAAAGTTACGGACGAAAACGAAAATGACATTTTGGAAAATCCCATTTTTACATTCCTCCTGTCCATACGCGTATCACCCATGTCCATACGCGTACGGACAGAAGCCATTTCCTTCACAATTCCACGTTCCCAAAACCCATACGCGTACGCCCCTCACCCATACGCGTATCACCAGAGGGCCGGGAAAAGCCACCCTCCATACGCGTATTGACCCTTCCACCGACCATTGTTACGCGTATCGCCTTGGCTCATACGCGTATGGACATGCCCCTTACGCGTATGGCCAGGGAATTTCCAGAAAATTCTGCAGAACAATGTTCTGCGTTTTTCCACCTCCAACTTCACCAATTCATCATCTAAATTCAGGAAAACAACTTTTTGATGTGTAACAATACATATTAAACATGTATAGACCAACAAGAACACAATCAACAAGAGTTTACACACTTTTGGATCAATTTCCAATCAATTTCTCAAAAATGGGTTATACCCTAAAACTCACAAAAATTCATCAACAACAACAACAATTCATACATAATCACGTACATTGATAAGATAATAATTTTTCACACCCTTACCCGGATTCCAAGCTTGCTAATTGATTGATCTTGATGAATTTCTAAGTTTTCCTCCTTTCCTCTTCTTTTCTCTTCCTCTTCTTTCTTTCTCTCCTTTTTCTTTCTATCTTTCTCTATTTTTCTCTATTTCTCTTTTCTATCTATTTTCTTTCTTTTCTATTTCTTTTCTCTCATTTTCCACTAAATCAATTTAATTCTTTTTTTTCTCACACAATTCTAATTCCACAAAATTTCTAACTTATAATTAATTGAGAAAAGACTAAAATACCCTCCATTCTAATTTCCCCGAAAACTCTCAAAAACGGTAAAATAACATTTAACACTCCAATTCAACAAATAAAATAATTTATCACCCAATTAAATTAAAAGACTCAAGAATAATGGAATAATCAAAATCGGGGCGTTACACCCTGCCCGACATAACGGCTAGTTTAGGCAGTTACCTATTCTTTGGGGAAAACGGTTATTTCGCCCCGAAAATAGGACCGTTGGCCACGCGCTGGGGCTCTATATAAACCCTCTCGCTTGAG